>JAPFBL010000883.1:4750000-5950000 GCA_026182355.1 Hermatobates lingyangjiaoensis | reverse complement strand
TTTGGTCCTCCGGCTGCGAGATGCATCGTAAGTCTGCGTGAAAGTGTTGTCGTCGTAGAACCAATATAGCTCGATTTTAGGAGCTCACAGTCTCCTATAGTGCAATTATATCTGTACACTACATTGGTTTTTTGTAGTTGTGTTTTTTGTTCTAGGCTGTTCCTAATTATCATATTTGCTGTGCAGGAACTGTTGTAGTAAATACTAATATTTAGCTTGTCTGCATTATTAGTATTTACTACAACAGTTCCTGCACAGCAAATATGATAATTAGGAACAGCCTAGAACAAAAAACACAACTACAAAAAAACCAATGTAGTGTACAGATATAATTGCACTATAGGAGACTGTGAGCTCCTAAAATCGAGCTATATTGGTTCTACGACGACAACACTTTCACGCAGACTTACGATGCATCTCGCAGCCGGAGGACCAAAAGAACACACAATGAACATACATAAAAGCAGGCTAAGTAGAAAAATGCTGGAAGACAACATTGAAGTATTATATGCAGACAATAATCACACGAGGCTGCATATAATTGAATCATTATGCATAAAGGAAAAGAAGCCGAACCTTAATGATCAGTCCTGTTGTTTTTCCAGAATTTTAAAGTTACATTCGTAAAAAATAACTATTTAGTGATTTAAATAATGTTGTGAAAAAGTTCATGTAGGGAATTTTGTAGCAAACCTGTTACTCAATTTTATTAAGGTAGTGTTTTTTTAAAAGAATATTGTATTATTAGTTATGTTTGATAGAAGTGATGTAATTGTTATTGTAAATAAGTATTTATTAGAATTGTTAAAAAAACCTTGTATATAGAATCCTTGAGAATGGTCAACGTAGACTGAAACGTCGGACATGTAAAATGAAAAATATATTTAAAGATAAAAAAATCGGTGAGTTAATTTATATGATACCACAAAGATGGAAAAGAAGCATTCGAAACCTTGAAAAGGTATGTAGGAAACATACTAAACTTAATGTTGGCAAGATCTTTAATGAGGTATGTTTAAAAGAAGGTCTGCTCCCAAAGTATACCAATATATATATATATCAAAACTTGAAATGGTCCAACAGGACTACTAGTTGACACATGAAAGAGAAAAAACAAATAAAGATACACACAAAAGACTCACAACGATATTTCGACAGTCGTCGTCATCGGGTAGAAGTAGTCCCTTTGAGCAGTTAGCTTCAGCTACTCAAAGGGACTACTTCTACCCGATGACGACGACTGTCGAAATATCGTTGTGAGTCTTTTGTGTGTATCTTTATTTGTTTTTTCTCTTTCATGTGTCAATATATATATATATATATATATATATATATATATATATATATATTATATATATATTTATATCTATCCCTATTCTATTATAGGACTTAATTTCTGAAGAGTAATGAAGATCTACACATTCTGTCGCTTCGAGTTCTTCAACAATCTTGTTGACTTTATTTTGCGATGTCGCAATGATGGACCTCTGCTTGTAATTGAATAAATTTAATTATCCTCTAACAAAACTTTCATTTTTATTTGACAATCCTCTTGTTTCATAACTGTGTTTCCAAATTTGTCACTTTTACAAATCACGGTATCTTTATACTTTCTTAAAATTTATTAGTTATAATAATTCATTTTTATATATAAGCATTTTTTTTTCAGCGATTAAAAAATTGCTGCGATTCATGATAATATTTACACAATCTTTTCTAATGATCTTTCGTAATTTTCGACCTTAATACAATAAATATTTCTCTAAACCCCGTATGATATTAAATGTAGAATTGTCATGTTTTTGACCAACTTCTGGATCATCATTTTCAAATGATAAAAGTAAATGTTAAATTATCCCTAAGGACGTAAACATTTTTAATTTGGATATACTCATAATGATTCTTTCTCAAGAGACTTGTATTGAAATATACTTAATTTTCGTAATTTAGTGAAAAATGTTTTTTATGTGTATACCGAAAATAGATCCAGTTCCTTGGTTACTTTTTGTACTGGCTGGATGAAAACTTGTTATCCTCAATACATGGTAATATTCCGTTAAGTAAACACCATTACTCTCTATTCATATTGATTACTCTAGTAATGTAAAAGCAATTCTTTTTAAATTCCTATACTATTTTACAATTTATTTACGCTCACATCTTTAAAACACCATGTCATTATCTCTATATTTGTTAAACGATTGTTATATCTTATTTCCCTTTCGTTTGTCAACCGATGAAAAGATTCAGTTGTCGAGTTTTTACAAAAAAAATACATTTTGAGGTCATTCTGAGTATAATAAAATAAGTTTCATAAGTACGCATGTGTGAATGTGTTTCAACATGTACCACTTTATATGCAATATATACAATCATACAATACATACGTCGACTAATAATTCCAGCCGGGCGGGGAGGATATGGTTGACAGGGGAACACTGAGCCTTTGGGTGTCATATAAGTACGTACAATTTTATCATACTGTAAGATTAAAATTACCCTTAATTTTATTAATAACATTAATCATAGTAATACACGGCTATGCAATTTTCTTAAGCAGGAAAAAATGTCTTTTCAAGGATCGTTCTTTTCCTATAAGCATACTTATATATTTAATAATTCATTTTTACCTCGCTTGTGTAATTTATCCCAGTCCACTACCCTCTGCTCTATAGTTATTACAAACATAATCATTTAGCGTTTTATTTATATCCTTACGGTCCATTTGTATTTTGTTTTGTCTATATCGATCAAATATGTGTATTAATTACAGTGTGAAATGACAAGGATTAAAGCTCGCTACACGAGATCATACATGAGACTACTTCAGCTAATAAGGAGCTCCACATTCACACAACGCCCCCACAGAATATTCTATTTATCGTATTTATTACCTGCCTGTATAGATTTCCTTAGCCATCTGTATACTATGAACTCCCAATCTTCTAGCTGAATTGAGCGTTCATTGAAACTTGACTATTAGATGTGCCTCTGAGGAATATTTTGACCATTTATAAGACGACAGGTGAGACTTGGGCCTCACAGGGGCCGACACACTTGTGGAGTAGTCCCTGCCCCAAGGAATGCGCTCAGGTAGGAGCCAGGTAGATCCAGCCCTTTCAAATTATCCCTTATTCATTCCTATCAATCTCGCCGCCACCTTTTCTTTCTTTTTTACAAACTTTTGAAAGCCCAATTTTAAACAAGTTTGAAACAGCTTGAAAATTACACCCTTCTTCAACCGTTGTCATAGTTTTTGTGCTACCTGTACCTCAAATCACTTGATACATACGTTAAAACGATAAATGACGAAGTTTTGATAAGCAGAATTTTCAGTTCTTATGATTCAATTCATTAGAATCCCATTCTAAAACAATTTCATCAATTTAATTATTACTATCAGATCCCCGTACACAAAGTTGTTTAAAGCTACAGTGGCATGCAATATGTCTAACCAATGACTATATAAATATATAAAATATATATAAATCTGATAAACGTATCGACAGTGCAATAGAAACAGACTCGGTTAATCCTTTAAGTTCAAATGAAACCTTCAATGCTGATGCTTCGGTTTTTATTTAAAAACTTTTTCATAGGCCTACAAATCAAAGGAAATATAACAAATAATCCGAACATTCAACAATTAAATATACATAAAAAGAAAAAAATACAACATGGAAATACAATAGCAATTCCAGAGAATAAACAAGTGATAGGGCTTGTTTATTGTCTTACAAGTGAGAGGACTTTCAGAAGCACAAAATTTTAAAACAGGAGAACTTAACTATTACATTAGAGATTTTTGAGATTACAACTCACGTACTATTTGAGATTTCAACTACTGTCTATTTTGAATAAACACGCGACATTGAACTACAAACAAGGAAGATACTAAATATCACCAGGTAAAACAAAAAGTCACCAGATAAACAATATAGCAATGTTGAACAATATTTAACTTAACACATCCTAATAAATACTATATATATTCGAAATTTCACTCCTATAATTAAAAGAAAACAGAGAGGTTTAACGTTTTCTCGGAGGGACGACCTGATCAGATTTTCACAAGCTCCCACGTGAATAAATAGAGGCCAGAGTGGGTATTGGTATATATTGTACACATCTGAACTAACAGTTCAAACATGTTAATCGGTCAAAACATGAAAATCGCATTTTTTTATCACATTATTTTACATTTAGTAAACTGAAAAAAAATTTGTTGCTCTTAAATTTGATACTTAATTAAATTATTATCATTTTAATATTTTGCCTTTGATATAAATTTCCTCTCTTTTCCTGAGCCAATTATACCCTCCCCCCATTAAGATATTATGGTCTGGAGTCAACGAAACGTGCAGTCAGGGGAAGCAGGTAGCCTTTCATTTCAGATAACGCAAATAATGATAAAATAAACACTTTCATTTCGGTTGTATGTGCAAAACCTTTTAAAATCAGATATTTCAGCCATGATCTCTCCCTTCACTGAGTTACGTTTATTGTGAGCAGGAGGAAAGCAGTTGGAGAAAGTGATTTCAAGACTCACAGATAATATAAGGAGCTTTGGGTTTTTATTGTTCAAACAGTGGTCAACAGTGGTCCTTTGATTTATTACACCTGCATCCACCAGTGTCTCTTCTGAACATAGTGGTCATCCAGACAACTTGATTAGTTCAGAAACTGTGGATTTGATCTGCCAAACGGAAAGATATCATTTGTTCAGTTTCAACTTAAACGAACGATAAAACTATACAAAAAGAATGGAGCAACATTATACACGAGGATCAGCACAAATTTCTTCACAAATGTAGACACCAGTTATATAGATAAAAGCAGAGTTCAATGGTTATAATATCTTTCATATTGGAAAGTTTGATTTTCTATCTAGAATAATTATTGATTAGAATTGAAATGTTTCTTCAATTCTAATCCCCCACTCCAACCCTAAGTATTTGGTGATGGCTGCTTCTGGAATACGACCAGTTATAAATTGCCAGTAAATTAGTTCCATTTCAAGCAATTAAGGCAAAAAATCAATACCAGATAAACGTGTAAAACAACTTCTTTCCCAATTCCTCGAGTTTTCTTTTTCTAATCCTAGTTTTCAATGGAATTTAAAAACAATTCACAATATAAAATTACTGTAACTAATATAGAATGGAACAAAATCAATAATAGAGGGTGGCTACATCAAAGACTTGTTTTAGTCTCATCTAGTAATTGTCTGAGTTCTTCTGGATGTGAAGCGCGGTTTTCAAAGCAAAAAAAATTAAACATTAGGCCAGAATGATGCAAATTTTGTTAAAATTGAACTTTGCAACAATTTTTTAAATATAAATAATCAGTAAATCTACGACATTTTTAATGTGTTTTATGGAGAATAAAGATCTTCAGGATGTAATTTCTATCTGTGAGAGGTATCTAATGAAAACAATGCTTTAATTGATTCGATAAGGTTACACATGATTTATGAACAGCATTTCTTAAGCTGAAGGGTGTGTGGCTATCCTACATGCTACTTTGGATTATTAATGACAACCTTGCAATGAAGTCACAGTCGACATCTAGAAGTCGGGCATGATTCAAGATCGCTTTTTTTGACTGAATGAAACATCCTACTCGTGTGGAGAGAAAAGTTCACCTTCAAACTCATTTTTCAGGAATTATTTCTCTGAGAACTATGTTCGAGCTAGGTAAATCTAGAAGGAGTTGTTAATTACTTTACTGTATTTCTTTACATATAGGTGACTGGACGACCATTGATTCACTGCTACAACGCAATATTATTACTGCACTAAATGTTTTACAATCAGGTAACTTATACCAAGGCAAAGGCGAAAGAGAAGACACTACTTAAACATGATTAAATCATTCCGCACTAAATATTAATATCCTATTATAATAAATATGAAATAAATATGAAAATAAACAGAAAAAGTATTATTGAAATACAATATAGCACAACAGGACGTTTTGGCCCAAGTCCACACGAGTAAGATCATTCCATTACCTGCCATCAAACAGTCATTTTCAAAGCAGGTACTCTAGATCCTGGGCAGGTCCAGTTCACTTACGAGAATCCTTCTTTGGGATACCGGTCTATAGAGGAATATAAAGTGCACGGAACTAAAACACACAATTATGACAGTTAAAGAAGGTTCAATTCTTCAAATACTAGAATTAAATTTAGATAGGATAAGGTCTGGAAAGATATTCTAGTGGAGAAAGATAAAAAAAGCTCCTGCTGGCTGAAATCATTTTTATCAGAACGCTTTATAAAGGTAAAATATAACGAAACATCTTGAGACCAATCAAGCAGGGTTTACCTCAGTGCTTGATTCTCAGCCCACAAATCTTATAATCATGATAATTATCATCTATGGCATGCAAGATGATATAATTAGTAAGCTAACGAGCCATTTGCAAAGGCACAAAAGTTCTATTGTACGCCGATTAAAATCACTGGAAGATTGGATTAACAAGGAAGGTCATTAGCTATCAGATGAAAGCAAGGAAATTATAACCAACACGAATAAATCCGTATATCATCTTTTCAAACTTTTGACAAAGAATTACAACTAGATATTGGAATGAACTGTGGGTGTATAAAAAGGTAAGGTAGTGCAATGTACGAGTATCATGAGTACTACATGTCAAACTGTTATGATGCAGGCATGCTAACTATGCAACTGAGAAAGGTAAGATCAAACTAACACTAATTAACGGCTACAAAGGGGTTTCGAACCCTGGAAGTTCTATGCACCGTATCAAGATTTACGTTAGACTTTTCAATTAATATGCCACAAAAGCTATGGGAACAACAGCTAACAGAATATTATACAAAATGAATAAGATACAAAACAAAGGTGTATGTGTAAATATATGTCCAAGTGAAACCTCTGAAGATTAGGTGTGAAAATGGCGTTCTTGTCTTGAATGCTGAGAAGAAAAGAGGATCCTGAAGAAGGTTCACAGGTTCCCCACTGTTGAAGAAACAATCAAAAGGACGATGGAAAAGATTCAAACCGAGGTAAGTACGGATTACAAACAACGAGAGTTTGCAATATAGTCTTGGTAAGGGAGAAACCTCGCCGATTCGCTGAGACTTGTATATTCCAAGAGTAAGACATCTACGTCACTCCTTGAAGTTGAGATGGAAGCTCTGGAGAACATATGCAGTTGCTACCCGGGATATTGACGAGATGGTGGAGCAGGTGCTTTCCCACTTTGGTTTGGAGTGATTTTCTAACTACAGAAGTAGTAACGTTTCGAGACCACAAAGTGGTTAACTTTGATGACAAGACTGAAGGGATAAAGTAGCCAACCTGAGGTCGTGAATTACTGTAGAGCCATGAAAACCGGCGTAACAATGCAGAAAAAGATCACAGTCTTCAGATTATATGCAACACAGTGGTTTTCAGCCCACTCTGGAGTACCCGGACATGAATGGTGGATCGTTTGGTAAATGTTAGAGCGGTGCAGTTGTAGTCAAGTTCCTTTATTTTCATATCTGCTACTAGAGAATCGTCAAAGGGTATTTGTGAGAAGCGAAGAGACAAATTAACAAATGTTCGACTTTTCCTACTGCTTTGAAGGCTGAGCAAAGCTCTGAAATATGAACGTATAAGCATTGAGCAGCTATGAAGTGAATGGCCGTACCTCCATTGTAGCATAAAAAAAAACTATTTAAATATGATGAAAATGCTAACTTTTATAAATGATTTAATCAGTAATTTAAATAACTTTTCATGAAAATTAATCTAGTCATTTTCCACCTGATACCGATACCTTTTAAACCAGAGCCACTAATAACGTTACCTTGATGGAATTTTAATTTTTCTTCCTTTTGCTATGCTTAGCTGCCTTGTACTTTGATTTTTCAATGTGATTCCTCACTGATAACAATGATTAATTGTCAGTTTCAATGTAAGAACAGGTCAATAAATAATTGCTTCGCGTGAAGGTAATATCGTTCTAATGTTAATGAACCAACAATATCAAAACAATTACAAGCAACAGGTCCCGACAACCATTTCACTTTAATTCATTACTATCCGGTTAAATCATTGTTATCTGATTAAGTTGTCAAACCTATATTATTTATAACAAACTGCATAAAAAGAAATTAAAATGATTATTTAATTAATAATTGAATTACACTATCAATCATTTAGAATGAAACAGATCAAAACCTGTCAATTAATTTGAGTTCTTATGAAGAAGTTCGGTCATCTGGATCTGATGCATTTCCTCAGAAGAATATTCTGGAGCCGTCGAACTGGTCACGCTCAAGATCTTAACGTCATGACGAAGACTTGTGGATTAGGCTATAATGATACATTGTTAGCTATAAAATATTAACTATTTTATTGATAGACTTGAATATAACAAACAATCATCGCGTGAGTGTCAAAGAGTGGAAAAATGAAAAAGTACAGACTCGTCAAGAGAAGAATTGATTTACCATCAATCTTATGGTAAATTTGAACTCTAAATACAGTCGGGGTTTTGCTGTGCCAATGGGTCACTGTATCTGTCTCCCTGACCTCCTTTTGATGAAGGAGTGCCTTAGTTCAGAGAACTGTCTTTTCTAAAGCCCCAAACTCTATGGCTTATCAGTGGTCGGCTGTCATAAAAGTGTACACTTTAGACTTAAAATCTTTAATTTAATCCCTTGTAATTTTTTTGCATAAAAAACTGAGAAGTGTTTTATTTCTGGTCTTTAATCAATTAGAAATGATCTTTATTGCATAATGAACGACATTTATCCCATTTTTCCAAATCGGTAACATCCATCCATGGTTTTTGTCCTAAACCACTAAAAATTGGCAAATTCACTGTGTTCTAAAGCAGCGGTTGGGCCTTCTGAAACCCCACAACTCTAGCTGTTGAGGCGAACTGGAGTCCAAACAGAGACGACTGCAGCATGTTACTTTACTTTATTTCTAGTTTACCTTTCAAAGTTTGCTAGAAATCCGACTTCTACCCAAGGACAGAGAAGAGAAGATGGAGACCGTGAACTTTTGAAAAAAGCTGATTTTTGATATTTCACCAACATCAAATCACACAGAAAGAATACATAGAAAAAACTCAAACAACGCGCTTCTATATTTGACTCTTCATCATCAGAAGGTAGAAGAGGCCCACTCAGCTATGAGACAAAATCTCGTAGAAATAAATATTTCCAATTTTGAATAATCCTAATAACCAAATCATTTAGTTTCGAACTAAATTATTTGCATAATTCATTGTTTAAACCAAAGATTGTACACTGCAAAATTACAAAAGTAGAGTCATTGAATATGTAACAGTACAATCAATAAGAAAATAAGTGATTTTGACTGCAGTAACTTACCAGTTGGCTAAAATTATGGAATAGTTGCTCCTGACGGTCCAAAATTCAATAAAGATTTTAGCTGAGAACTATCTGTTTTTTTAATTATTTTTTACTTCTCCTATAGAGAAATAAACTCATTTTTTTCTAATTTTGTATCTTCTTGAGTCTAAATGAAAACCTATAAAATTCAACCAGCAGATCCATTCAATACCTTCTTCTCTTTAATTATAGTGAGATAATCGTGATTGAGCCGTTCAAAAGACAATGATCATTAGCACAATCAAGAGTAATGAAATGTTAGTTAATAATAAAAATAAATGTCTTATACGTTGAAGAACAAAATTTGCAATGCATTTTTTCAAAATGTAGGTTCCCTTAAAAAGTAACACGACACCTTTTTGGCACCAAATAGCTAAAGATTACTGATTCATACTTAAAAATATTGCACTACATTTTGTTTACCTATGGGATTAGCTTCAACAAACAATGTATACATTAAAGAAGGCTGCAGTGGCAGTCTCACAAGGGAACACACATGGGCCGAACATTGGCCCTTTGTGATACCACACACTCAACATTCTACATTGGGAACCCTTAATTTTGCCTAACTCAAGTGTATTTAGAGTGGGACTCTTTAACGTGTACCTGGCATCGTGCAGGCTCGACGTCGATGTCTCTTTCAGATCGACGAGAAAGTATACATTACAAAAAATATTAATTTACTTGAAATATGTGCAAGATAATAACAATAAGATTCATAATTTTAAAAGACTGCTGATATGTTTTAATTTAATGATTATTTTGTTCTTGTTTATTGCCTAAATAGTTTTTGAAACATAGAACAATGTTAATTATAGCAACACGCAAGTCTCCCTGAGTATTCAATCGATTACTAAATTTTGTTTTAATTGACAATAATACATTTTTTTTGACTGTGTAAAACGTATGCTAAATTCTGACTTCCATAAGTTGTTGCAAATGGAATTAGTACAGCCAGGGCAGTTTGCACAGTCTAGAAAAAAAGTCCAAAATCGAGTTTAAAATTGTTCTCAAAAATTCAGTGGGTGTCTCTCTCTGCCTGTCTCCTAACATCTCAAGATATTTGAACTTGATGAGTCGTGTATTGGGTAACACTGATTTAAATGAGAGAATATCGAGAGTATGCTTAGTTAATATCTTACTTAGCCATCTTAACAAGAACGAAAGGCTTCAGATATTGGAATATGATACTCAGAGTTACAGGAAAATAGCCACGGTGAGTACAGACTCAGGATACAAAGCCAACATGAAAAGACTCCCTTCATAATTCAAAGCCCAATTATATTAGCTGCAGCTTTCATTCAACTACCGTTTCCCGAAACCACTTGATGTTTGATTTAGTTTTGACCCCAAAGTGCAGCTTAATTGATTGGATACAGAATCGTAAATCGAGGATAAGGCTTTGAAATCCAGGCCAACAAACTTGTCTTTTGTAATAAAACTGACTTTTTACTATCATAGGTTCTATTTATAAAGAAACAGGAAATATTTCAAGGAATTATACACAACAGGCTTGTCTGTTGTGCAAACTGATTTTTCATAGTAAAGTAAAAATTGTTTATGGTAAAGTTGTGTGTAGACAACTATATTTAAACAACTATTTATTTAAATTTTCATTTTTCCTATGGATGTTATACAGAGTAACCCCCTGAGTATATGTATACTTAATACCTTAGAATGACTTGTGATCGAATCAAGTATGACACTAGTTCAACGTAGTCACATAATAAGTAATTAACGATAGAAACTTCATTCAACATCTCATATTTTAAAAATTATATATTAGAATAATTTCTGTAATTCAGAAATTTAGATCTAAATATCCCAACAGTGAACTTTAAAGTTCAGCATGGTCAGATATTGGAATGGAATGTTTCATAAAGACGAATAGGTGTAAACTAAAGTTGCACTCAGCACTGCAAGTTCTAGTTTTTCGTTTCACTGTCAAGTGATTGCCACCAGTAAGGTTAGTTTAAGCCCAGGACCGACGGCTTAACATCCTTCCCGAGGGACGGCAAAGTCCAGAGTGAGATGAACCCCTCATCTACTAGTCAGAGGAGAGGATGCAGGCGACGGAACTACCTAGCCCCTATCTATTCCCTTATCCAATGTGTCCGTATTACTATAGTCATTAAAATATACACATATAAAAAAAAATAATAAAAATTTACTACAATATTTCGACATTCGCTGTCAGTAAGAAAAGTAATACTCCCCTGAGAGTCAAATAATATATATATATGTACATATATCAATGATCAAACCACAATAAAAATGGGAAAAACAAGACTTGTGGTTTGATCATTGATGGTTGTTTAACGTGTTTATGTGAAATCTTTTTATGTACATATATACAAAATTTCACATAAACACATCAGTTGGGTTTATTCAGGTGACGACTGAAGACCACTTCAAGGTAGCCCTTTGCGTCCCCGGCCGGCTTGGTTTCCCTCTCTCTTTTCTCCTCAAAACAGATTTTCCGAAAATTTGATTTAGTAAGTGTGTTTCTTTACCGTGTGTTACTCTTCTTCGATTTTGAACTTATATATGTCCAGTTTGAATCGCGTTTCTTATTTTATGGAGAATATATATATTTATTTGTAAATTTTGGTACAAGACAATTTTATTTCGAGCATTAATATTCCCATGTGTTACTCGCGAGTTAGTTGACGACTGACTACGTTTAAATAGTTAAGAAATGACCCTATGAGAAGCTGTTAGGCTGCGGAGAGGCGTGCAGTAGACACGAAAGGTCAAGCGGCAGACTGGCAGCCTCAAACAGCCGGCCACAAATACACTTGTTGTTTTGTAAGGTAATTTCCGAAGGGTCATCATTAGCCACGCCCCTCTCTCAAACAAGAGGCCAAACGAAACCCAGACACCCTCCTGACACAACCCAAACAATGGCTCGCCTTGTCCGACTGACCCCAAACTTGTACGGCAACCACCACTTCTGTACAAAGCACAATTCTTTCAACACACCTTATTAAAACCAACTCCACCTATCAAGCAAACTGTTTCTTTCGTCCATTTTTTAACTTGTCTATAAGTTGGACCCTTAAAATCTGTTGTATTTTGACTTCTTCTTATAAAATAATCCATGCACCAACAAGTCCCTCCCTAAAAAGTAACCCAGGACCATGCATCAAATAAAACATAAAACAATGCAAAACATTGCATTGATAAAATGTTGTGATCCATGAACTATGCAATAAAGATTTCATGTCATAATTTCTTATATAACCCTATATGAAATCAGCGTTTTCTGAACAATGGATTAATTTCTTTCTTTACAAATTTGTTAAAAGAAAAAATACAATCAATAAATTGATTATAAACTAAACGAGAGAGATAAAGAGTTAGAGAAGAGAGAGAGAGAGAGAGAGAGAGAGAGAGAGATAGAGAGAGAGAATTTAAATAATACAGATATCACTTTTACGTTTAAAAATTTATCTATATTATAACTCCTGTTACAATATTTATCTATATTATAACTCCTGTTACAATATTTATCTATATTGTAACTGTTTTTCGTACGAGTGAAATTTATAATAACGACTCCCATTTAATTGTTTCGTTCCGACCGTTATATTGTGGTATGGTAAAATGTGCACCGACTGTCAAGTCAAATATATAATCTTGTAATATTATTATACAATTTAACAAGTACATTTTTTTTTTGTATGAGAATCTGCTAGAAAGACACTTCAGGCGTTGATTACTTCTATTTAAGAGTCTTAAATTTACCTAACTAAGCGTATTTAAAAGAGATATCTTTAACTAGTACTGATATCGTATATGCTCATGACCAACGGCTTAAGACTCTGAGAAACACGTGCTTAGATTTATTCACCTGTTCAGATCTATTAGTAAAATCGAAAGTTGGAGCGAGTTTCGAACTCCTAATTTACCAGAACAGAGACGAGCACGCAAACCACAGGACTACCCTTTTTCATAGGCAGAAGTAAGACGTTTTTGTCGATATAGTATTGAATCTGTTTTTATATATAATATATATATATATATATATATATATATATATAAAATAAATTTTTTTATTTTATAATTTTTTTAATAAATTTTTATTTTAAAAAACTCCGCTGGACCGTTTCTTTTAATTGTGGTATATATATATAATAAATTCAAAACGAAGGAAACACACAGAAAGACACAGACGTAACTCACATCGAAATATCGATGTGAGTTACGTCCGTGTGTTTCCTTCGTTTTGAATTTATTTTATTTAAAAAAGTCCGCTGGACCGTTTCTTTTAATTGTTTTATATATATATATATATAACCTATTAAATGAAACGGTTCGACGAACTAAATAAACCATGTCCCAAAAAGAACACACAGAATTGAAACATCATCTGGCCTTGTCATCAGGAAGGTAGGTACCATATGAGTAGCTCGGAAGACAGACAACGACTGGTCGTTGATCTCTCTCCTGATGATGAGGCCATCGAAATATATAGTGAGTTTCTGTTTCAGTTCTGTGTATTCTTTTTGTGAATGTAGTTTGTATATACTGAACTTTATTTGTCTGTTTCGTATCGTATTTTCATACATACATATACATAGCAGACCAAGTATGTCAGGGATCAGTTGAAAAGATCTTCCCTGATCTTGATGGACCCAAATAATTTTAAAAGGTTACATTATTTCCGACTTGGATATATATTTGGCTTATGTTTTTATATAATACTTGTGTTTTTATACAAACAAATCCTTTATAAAGAGCGAAATCTATCAGTGTAAAAAAATTTAAAGAGATATAATGAAATATCTATTCAAAATTGTTTATTGGATCATTACGTTTTAAATTATCCATTACTATTGAAATACTTTCGAAACAATAATGAAGATAGGAATTGCACTAAAAATAAATTAATAGAATTTACAAAAATAGATTTTAATGAAATTTTAAATGGAATTTATATAATTAAATTCAAAGATTGTAGAGAATACGATATAGAACAGAGTAGGCAAACTTTATGACTGAGATATACAGGTCATATATATGTAGTCAAATGTAACAAAACGAATTCCAACTTAGCAAGCTACTTAATGACGCATGGACATGAACAGAGCGGCACAGAAAACTGCATGGCTTTGATTAGTTACATTCTAATAACTTCTAACAAACATATAATTAAAAGAAAAGATATTTAACACCTTTATCTTATAATAAACGTTTTATCGTTCTCATTTTTTTTTTTTTGAAGATATTTGGTCGAATAGTCACAGAATATCTAAAAATGAGTTAGAATGTAGAGTATTTTATTTTCATTATAAGGACAATGAGTAACAATAAATGAGCACTAGAAATATTTAAACATGAAACATATGACAAGATCATAAATAAGGAATAGGCGAATAACCTGACAGACGACCTTTTCAGAGGACAAGAAACTGATTATATAGATAATCTAGATTACCTAGATAAAAAGTTAAAATTAAATTAAAGCCATCTAGTTAAAGGAAACATATATATATATATAATATATATATATATATATATATATATATATATATAATATATATATAATATAAGTAATTATTTGTATAAAATAATATGAATTAAGTTATCCAAAAAGGAAATCAGCATCCCAATTAGTAGAAGGTCGATCATTGTCTTTCTATAACTTTAAATAGAGAATAACTTCCAGCCTTCTCTTGACAATGGAAGAGATTTTAAGAACTGATTAACACGAGAGGGAAACACACGTGGTAAGACTGTAGATTTTTGTAATAATATCTCCTTGGTATCAAAAATAACATTCATGAAGAATAGACTGAAAAGGAATGAAGACTGAGGTTAGCCTGTCTGAAGCTCTATAAGACAGGCGGAGAAGAGGTTTGCCTACATTGTAGACGATCATTCTGCATGCAGCACAAGTTCAACTAAATGCATTCTGACGGCTCTAAACATAGCGACACCTCGTCCAGGTCGTCTCGGTTGCATACCAAGCCATTGATGCACAGCTGTTTGGAAGCCTGTTACAGATTGCTCAGCTGGGAGCTATTTTTATAGACATTTGACAGGAAGTTCCCTAGCTCCCTCCATAGGCCTACTCAACATTCCAGTACTTTTATACCGTTTTCGAGAGCCAAATAACTGTGGATTTTTTGTTGTCTTGAAGCAAAAATAGTGAACTATTGCAACTCAAAAAGCTCTTACACTTGGATATTTATTTTGGTAATTATCACTTCGATTGCAATTGACCTTGAGGCCTGCCTGAATCTACCCTATGGATAGATTTTGCAGACAGGAGTTGCATCTTTTATTCTAAATAAATGAGAATTTTTCACTGCAAGAGGACTGAGGATGCCATCCTTTTTGCTGAACTTGCTAGAAAGGTTCATAAGGTATATCACAGGACGTATATTAGACCCTATAGATTTTTGTCAATAAAGTCAACTTCAATTTTATTAATTCAATAAACTTCCCTAACTATGCAATGTAATAGAATATACACTACTGAAATGTAGGGTACTAACACAGTCAGTTTTACAAAAACAGAAGTACATTGAAGGACACTTCTCGAGAAGTTTTATCACCTCTTCTAGGACATCATACAAATCAATTTTACTATTGGAGTAACACTATTCTGGAGGCAAGATGATCACCTCTGTGATTCTCCTGCCTATTGCAGTACTATTATCTATTGAGGTTTAAGGTAAGTTCCCATTTCTTATAGAAATACCTTGAGGAAAGTATTTCCGACATACTAGACTCCTGTCTCAGGTTCGTAAGGGCCGTTCGTAATTTCGATTTAATTTTGAAATGGCCACAGGACATTTAGAGGTCAAACTTATAGACAAGCCCTAACTCAGTTTAAAAAGGACTTTATGTTATTAATCTATTATATCCGAAACGTTACAACAACCCCAAGTCTACACCTTCCAGAAGCGCTACGTGAGTAAATTCTTAATGTAAACCTTTAATCGAATGAAGAACTTCCACATATAAAAGACATCAGCCTGGATTTCCATAATGTGCGGTACGGTCGAAAGTCCAAGGTACGCTTCATTATATCAGAACATGTTGAAGTAAATTAAAGTTTTTTTCCCAAAAATTATTTCACATTCCAGGGTAGATGCAGCCGAGAACCTCAGAGGAACAACGAATCAATTCCTGTATTAAAGAGTACAGAGGCAATGGTATCACGGTATCAGAGGTGACCTTCGGGAGACACCCTGGTTCCTTGCCAACGTTAGTCGACTGAGGCAGAGGTATCCCGAGTAACATACAAATGTTCCAATTTTTTAAAGTAAGGCTACTTCTCTCTTTCAACTATCATTTATAAGTAATAAGGACTCTAACTGTAAGAGGTAGTGGTATAAATCTGACCCTACATAGAAAGGCGAACAACAATCTTAGAAATCATTAAAAAAAATTTTATTTTTACAAGAACTCCAAAGAAAAAACATATCTTTTACATTTGAGAATTGATTATTGGCTGTTTAAAGCTATCGGGAATCCTCATTCAATTCTTGAAATAGGTCCGACTACTCTGAATATATAGATGTGTCCAAAGAAAGAGAGAGAGTAGAGAGAGAAACAAACAGATGAATTACTAATCACATGGTCTTTAATGAATATCCCCTCTTCATAAGTCACCAATGAAACTTTTTGAAGGACCAGCGCACTGTAAATTCTGTAGTCACAAGTATTAGTTCAGCAAGCCTGGAGGGAGACCCATGGCAAGCACTTTAATATTCATCCAGAGTATATAACTTTCTTCTTTGGAAGCTTTCACACTAATCCCTTCAACACCATGTGTTGAACCAAGGCATCTTTATAATGAAAAACAACTCCTCTTTTATTCGGACAGTAATGCTACAATCAACATAAATAGAGGTGTATATGGGAATGATATTTACCTATATCCTTCCCATTGACGTTCACGCTAGTTTTTTCCAAATAATAGTAATAAAGGAAACGTTAAGAGGGATTCAAGTCTCCGAACTGACACCATCCTACACAAGCAAGTGGATATAATTCTTTTGAGGAGTAAATCTTACTTCTAGGATAACAATGAGCTGTAGAAATTATTTGAATGTAATGATAATGAATTACAACTATCATTCAATTTGTACCGGATAACGAGAACGTTTTGAAAAACTGCTATGCTGGTGGCTGCACTTTACCAGTGTAAACAATTTTTCTTAGTCAGGATGTTTATTTGCTATGTGTACATTTCTAATAAATAAAAATATTTCTGAGGATGTAAATTAAAGTTTATTCATAAAAATCATTTCTCATTCCAGGGTAGATGCTGCCGAGAACCTTAGAGGAACAACGAATTAATTCATTAAAGAGTACAGAGGCAATGCATCTCAGATATCGAAAGGTAGCCTTCGGGAGGCTCCCTGGGCGTTTTCAGTAGGTTGGGGGCAAACAACATACGCGCAAAGAATGAACTAGCATGTTCTGTTTTAATTAACGCAATGATCAAAAGTCCTCACGAATACGATAATTTACTTAAGTTTATAAACTTGAGACACAAATAGAATCATACGTTTAATCGCAAAATTTCAGAATAGTCAAACAGGTTTCAGAACAGTCCAGAATTAAAGGAGTTGGATCCTGGACGTGTCATTCTCAACAAGTTACCTACTGATGTGTATGGTCCTGAATCGGTTGTCAGTTTTCCTGATAAGATCATTCTATTATATGGTTTAGAACTCGAATTTCGATTGCACATATCTTATAAACTAAGTCAAGTGAAAAGGAAATGCGTATGTAAATAGCAGTATGGCATCTAATCATCCCTGCTCAATCAAAGTATTCCACAGTTCAAAGGTAATTTAATATGCATAAAACTAAACTCGTATGATGTAATAATTATCTAAATTTTCAAAAATCAACTGTCCATCTGCTTGTCTGTCTATCTCTGCAACTATTTGCACAATCGAAATTGTCACATCACATACAATTTGAAGCGAATACTCTCTTGCAAATTTTCCGGGTCAACATGAAGTACACAAATTCTGAAAAATTAGTTCTTATATAATTAAAAGTGCTCATATATGAAAAGTTGTGTTCATACCATTTATTTCGATCACGTCAATGAACCGAAGCGCTCTGTGCAGGCTAATAAGGGTGCCAATTTCTCCTTGAATGACGCAGGTGTTTTTACATGGCAAGTTTATTTTCACTGTTTTTTTACAGTTTAAGATCTGATGTTTCATTCGTTTGCACATTATTTCATTGGTGGTAGTAATAAGAGTAAATTAACAGCAATAGTCTCTAATGCCACGCATACTTACAGGCTTCCGTCATCAATGCAGAAAGTCTGGGTCATTTCTTATTTATCGAACATTTATGTTATCACCTTTTATAGCCTTTACAGTCATTTTAAAAAGTTATTATTTTATAAACCCATGCGTGTCCTAAATTCATAAACAGCCATTCATTTTTAGTTAAAATTATCTTTGTTTTTATTTGCTAATTTTAGGAAATTTACACTCGCTCAACTTAGATTCTCTACAATAAAGCAGTGACAAAATATCTATATCAGCGTTTTAAAGGAAAAAAAAAGGTAAATTTAATATTTGCTATTGTTCATCTATATATGTTTTTCCTGACTGCTCAAAAACTATCTTATTAGTGTTTTTAAATGTGTTATTATGTAATTTAAAACTGAATGTTGTTAATTATGGGTTCAAATTTTGTAATGAAATCGTCTGCAAATGAGTCTATCGTTATCTCTATGTATCAAATCTATCTCTTCATTTCTCTCTCTCTCTCTCTCTCTCTCTCTCTCTCTCTCTCTCTCCTCTCTCTCTCTCTTCTCACACTCTCTCACTCTCTCTCTCTCTCTCACTCTCTCTCTCTCTCTCTCTTCTCACTCTCTCTCTCTCTCTCTCTCTCTCTCTCTCTCTCTCTCTCTCTCTCTCTCTCTCTCTCTCTCTCCTCTCTCTCTCTCTCCTCCTAAAGGATTTCCTGTAAAGGAAATCTACCAACAATGAATCCTATCTCAATACCCACAGGGAATATCTACAACAATACAAAAACGCAATAATAAAGGTCTTCACATCAATTGAATCTGTAAAACGACATCAAAATGAAAACTCTGTCATAGCATTTGACTCCTTGGTTCACTCAGTGTTAAGAAATTGTAGCAAGAGTTAATAAAAGAAATCCACTGAACGCAGTCAGCAGGAATAACTCTTACTGCTATTTCTTGTTATTAAGCCTTGTTAAGTTAGAAAACCTTGTTAGGTTTATTCCATAACATAAATAGATTCTATATCTGGAGTCATTAATTTTATTTGACTTATGTTAAGAGAATTTATTTTTCATTGTTCTTTCTTTTTAATGCCGATTTTGGTAAACTAATATATTACTCACTGATTTCTTCATTTATTTTAATAATTTTGCATAAACTGGAATCAACTCTCTCTCTCTCTCTCTCTCTCTCTCTCTCTCTCTCTCTCTCTCTCTGTAAAGGATTTCCTGTAAAGGAAATCTACCAACAATGAATCCTATCTCAATACCCACAGGGAATATCTACAACAATACAAAAACGCAATAATAAAGGTCTTCACATCAATTGAATCTGTAAAACGACATCAAAATGAAAACTCTGTCAAATGAACACAATTTCCACAAAATAGACTCTAGCCAACAAAGGCTGCAATAAATCTCTCTTTTTGACAACATCTTAAAACAGTAAACGGTAAACACGAAAATTGGAACTAGGTCATTCAAACATGCGCAACGACACATTTGAATAGACGCATTACATGACGACAAAATTACGAAAGCCGAGCACCCTCAGAGATGATTAAAAAAGATGCTATCCTTAGCAGCAGATATATTTCCTTTTATGATGTATTACTAAAGCCCGCCTCTAAGCTTTATTTTTATGAAGAATAAAGATTAAGTAAATGATATAGGTAAGTAAAGAATTCACTTTTTGATAAATCGGAAGAGCATTTTTTCAAACTGGGGACTTAAGTGCTAGAGCACCATATCATTGGAATAAGAGTGGTATGTCAAGAAAGATGTGAGTACGGCTAGCAGCACTCTACAACGCCGGCCATCATGCTTATGGATGCACCAAGTGATTTGAAGAGAAAGCAACTCACAACTGACTGCTATAAACAAAAATAAACTTATTTTATAAGTACTAGACGACATTTGACTCCTTGGTTCACTCAGTGTTAAGAAATTGTAGCAAGAGTTAATAAAAGAAATCCACTGAACGCAGTCAGCAGGAATAACTCTTACTGCTATTTCTTGTTATTAAGCCTTGTTAAGTTAGAAAACCTTGTTAGGTTTATTCCATAACATAAATAGATTCTATATCTGGAGTCATTAATTTTATTTGACTTATGTTAAGAGAATTTATTTTTCATTGTTCTTTCTTTTTAATGCCGATTTTGGTAAACTAATATATTACTCACTGATTTCTTTCATTTATTTTAATAATTTTGCATAAACTGGAATCAACAGGTATTCAATTTTTTAGTTTATGCAAACATATAAACAAGAACATCAGAGTCTTATAAGTGTATAGATAACATTACATCACAGGAAAGACGTGAAATAAAAATCAACGTCTAAACTACCGTTAGGAAATCATTCTTACGAAAAAGAAAATTAAAGACCAAACTGGACTACTAACTCAATTATGAAAAGAGATAACATAAACATAGGCATACAAGGCTCACTACTGTATTTCGACAGGCATAGTCATCAGGTACGAGTATAAGTATTCTTCTGGAGCAGCAGCAGCTGACAGTGTCTCATAAGTGATTCCTGTGTACCTACGTTTATGTCTTTCTATTTTCGTTATTGAGTAATATATATATATATATATTAGTGTAACTAGGTAGCAGACCTTCGTATATACAAACATTATTAAATTTCTTCCCAACTTCTCTATGTATTATTTTTCGATACAGTTTTTCAAGATATTTTTATCATTTTCATCAATTAAATTTTTCATTGATTAAATTAATTTTAATTGGATTTTTTCATCATTAAATGGATTGTACGAACAAATCTTTTGGTGAACTGTTGTACTTAGTACCAAGTAAATGGAAATGTGAGATCCGAAATCTTGAAAAACTGTATCGAAAAATAATACATAGAGAAGTTGGGAAGAAATTTAATAATGTTTATATATATATATATATATATATATATATATATACAGGACTGTATGGAATGACTAACAAATGATACAGTCCTTGTTTGAAAGATATGCCTTCATTTATGAAAAAGTTAGACGTTTCTGTTGTGTTCAGTAATGATGGTAACTTGTTTAACAGACTTGTCAATAATAAGCCAAGAAGAAAGGACTGTCGTGTATACAATATATTGACTGCGAAATGTCTTACCAACAGCTTGGTAAGACATTGGACAGACGAGCAAAGGTCTTCTCTTACAAGGATAAAGTAACACAAATATTCAATCAGAAGAGAAGACGAAAAGAGTGCCTTGTTCATGCACATAAGAAACAGTAAGCATGTGATTAACTGGAATGAAGCAAATGAATTAATTTTTGTATCTTCGGAAAGAAGAAGAAATATTGTGGAAAGTGCACTCATAAAGAACTTTCATGAGAAATTAATGAATAAATTTGCTGTAAAAATACAACTGAAATTGACAGTACATGATTGGAATGAATACTTTAATTAAAGTATTCAGCAGCTCTAGAGAAGTCAATGACTGAGAGAATCATTTTTTTCAAATGTGCACAACGTCCATTGCTCTGAAGAATTTATAAAGTTTTCTTTTGCTTTCATGTTCGGTCCAGGCAGCATTCAGTTTTGGAATGTTAACTAATTTACATTAAATTTCAAAACAGACTTTATATAGTTGTTGTAAACAAAAGGTATAGTAAAACTGAATTAATTACCATTACAGGATCTTTAAAATAGCTTGAAAGATTGAAAATCAAAGAAGAAGCACAGCCAGGACGAAAATAAGCAAGTAGTTGGGTTTATACACAGGAGGGAAAGGCTGTTAACTCGGCTAACTTTCTTGCCCAGTGATTATTTTCTTTGACTCTGTTGCTTCAGGTGGACTTACTTCTATCAAACTGGAATCCCGGATGCTGACCTACAGCAAGCAAGTAATTTCCTTAATGAAGCGCCTGTTTTTTTTTTTATAGCAAGTTAATAACTTAATCCATTTCACAACAATTACTATTGATTAATTGTTGTGAATCTACAGTTAGTTTTTCAATCAAACTTCTTTCAAGACTCAGGCTTCATTGACCCCTTAATAAACAATGTTTAAAACAAAAATCTTTGACTATAAAAGTCAGTTTTAGATCTGATCAGTTAAAAATCTGTCTTTATTTGCACAGCACACATCATGATATCCGATTTGAAAGGGAGGGACCCATTTTCTTACTGGTTATCTCGAGGCAAGTTTGAATGTAAAAAAAAAAAATCTATATAAATAAAATAATGATTTTGTCTGTACATTACTTAGAACTGACTCATTTCAAGTTTTCTTTACGTTTCATACATTGAAGAAACCGAATACACCCTTAGAAAAATTTCTGTCGGTTTCTCGGTTTGTCCGGAAAACTTAGTCACAAGTAAACTCAGCCACCATAAGACATATCAAGCTGAAACTTTGTCAGTAGATTTTTGTATGTCTAACTTAAATATAGGCTCTGAATTGATTGAAAATTCAACGTAGAAGTGAAGTTATGGACGTTTAAAGAAAAAACCGTTTGTCACTAGTAAACTCATCCACCATGAGACATAGCGAGCTGAAACTTTGACACTAGATTTGTGTATGCCTAACATAAAATATAGGCTCTAAATAGATTGATAATTCAGTACTGAAGCAGAGTTATGGGGTTTTAAGCTATATGTTCTTAACTTCACAGACAAGTTTGTTTTGGAAATACACAGGTGTAGCAAATAGGTATTGTTAGTTGATTTTAATTTCATTGGAGCATATGAATATACTGCGTATTTGACATCATTGAAAAGGTGTTTCTCAGAGTTGAGGATGTACTATCTATTAAGAATAAATAGCTTTGTGAACCAGCAATTCTCAGCCCTTAATATGAACAGGCAGGAAAAATCAAAAAACAAGTTCTTATGCTATTTCATACCCAGGAAAGAACTTACAAGTCAGTAAAGAGAGTGATTAGTGATGAGGAAGCAGTTCATTATCCAACTGAATTTCATGACTCCGAATTCCTTTCCCCTGGACTGCCTGCTTATGAATAAAAACTTAAGGTAAGAGCACCAATCATGCTGCAATTTAGTAGCAGTAACAAATTTCATGTTACAAAACGTGAATGCCCCAAAACTGTGCAACGGAACACGACTCCGAGTTTGTGCTCTGCACAGATATGCCATACAGGCGGACATCATGACTGAGTGTGGAATGGGGAGTCTGTGTGTATACCACCCATACGTATCCGTTGAAACGATTGCAAAGTCCCGTCAGAGTCTATTCGTAATGACGTTAACTAAGTCGCAAAGGGAAACGTTATCTAACGTAGGAATTCAAGTTAACGAGACCAAGTTTTTCTCACATGGTCAACTGTAGTTTCCCTGCTCAAGAGTCAGAGCTTCCAACTGTTTGTTCTTCCATGAACTGAAGGACAGTCTGCTAATGTGTTGTACACAGAGGCATCTGTTTAACACTGTACTAATAATGATATTTTCTACTATTCTATAATTTCTGATTATAGTATTAGTATAATACTATAATTGGTATGGTATTCTATGGTATTTCCGAATACCAAGTATAATAGAATTTTTGATTTCGTGAAAGACGGGTACGTTTGCTGGTTAGTGCAATATAATTAAAAGAAAAATTAATTTATAGGAAATAACTTTTAGCAGAGTTTTCCGGATGACTTTAACGTGCCATACTCGCTGAGTCTACCTACTACTTCATCATATCGGTAACATTAACTACTCTTGAACTACTTTAGGCAGATAAATTTTTAGATCGTACACATCGAAGTCTGTAAACGTTATAAAGAATAAATTATATATAAATGTATTGAGAACATTTTTAAAACAACGAATACCCGACGTCGTCCACGCTTGAGACGGACCGCTTCCTCTCCAAGGGTCGTATATAAATCCAATGTCAAAGTGAGTGTCGAACTCCAGATCTACCAGGCCAGAGGCAAGCATGTGAGGCACTCACTTCCTTGGCCCCAGGCCAGAGGCAAGAATGTGAGGCACTCACTTCCTTGGCCCCAGACCAGAGGCAAGCATGTGAGGCACTCACTTCCTTGGCCCCAGACCAGAGGCAAGAATGTGAGGCACTCACTTCCTTGGCCCCAGACCAGAGGCAAGCATGTGAGGCACTCACTTCCTTGGCCCCAGACCATAGGCAAGCATGTGAGGCACTCACATCCTTCGCCCCAGACCAGAGGCAAGCATGTGAGGCACTCACTTCCTTGGCCCCAGACCAGAGGCAAGCATGTGAGGCACTCACTTCCTTGGCCTCAGACCAGAGGCAAGCATGTGAGGCACTCACTTCCTTGGCCCCAGACCATAGGCAAGCATGTGAGGCACTCACTTCCTTGGCCCCAGACCAGAGGCAAGAATGTGAGGCACTCACTTCCTTGGCCCCAGACCATAGGCAAGCATGTGAGGCACTCACTTCCTTGGCCCCAGACCAGAGGCAAGCATGTGAGGCACTCACTTCCTTGGCCCCAGACCAGAGGCAAGCATGTGAGGCACTCACTTCCTTGGCCCCAGACGATAGGCAAGCATGTGAGGCACTCACTTCCTTGGCCCCAGACCATAGGCAAGCATGTGAGGCACTCACTTCCTTGGCCCCAGACCAGAGGCAAGTACGTGAGACACTCACTTCCTTGGCCCCAGACCAGAGGCAAGCATGTGAGGCACTCACTTCCTAGGCCCCAGACCAGAGGCAAGCATGTGGGGCACTCACTTCCTTGGCCCCAGACCAGAGGCAAGAATGTGAGGCACTCACTTCCTTGGCCCCAGACCAGAGGAAAGCATGTGAGGCACTCACTTCCTTGGCCCCAGACCAGAGGTAAGCATGTGAGGCACTCACTTCCTTGGCCCCAGACCATAGGCAAGCATGTGAGGCACTCACTTCCTTGGCCCCAGACCAGAGGCAAGCATCTGAGGCACTCACTTCCTTGGCCCCAGACCAGAGGCAAGCATGTGAGGCACTCACTTCCTTGGCCCCAGACCATAGGCAAGCATGTGAGGCACTCACTTCCTTGGCCCCAGACCAGAGGCAAGAATGTGAGGCACTCACTTCCTTGGCCCCAGAACATAGGCAAGCATGTGAGGCACTCACTTCCTTGGCCCCAGACCAGAGGCAAGCATGTGAGGCACTCACTTCCTTGGCCCCGGACCAGAGGCAAGCATGTGAGGCACTCACTTCCTTGGCCCCAAACCATAGGCAAGCATGTGAGGCACTCACTTCCTTGGCCCCAGACCATAGGCAAGCATGTGAGGGACTCACTTCCTTGGCCCCAGACCAGAGGCAAGAATGTGAGGCACTCACTTCCTTGGCCCCAGAACAGAGGCAAGAATGTGAGGCACTCACTTCCTTTGCCCCAGACCATAGGCAAGAATGTGAGGCACTCACTTCCTTGGCCCCAGACCAGAGGCAAGGATGTGAGGCACTCACTTCCTTGGCCCCAGGCCAGAGGCAAGCATGTGAGGCACTCACTTCCTTGGCCCCAGACCAGAGGCAAGCATGTGAGGCACTCACTTCCTAGGCCTCTCTATTTTACTAAAACATTATATTTAAAAACAAATGACATTGCTGTAATTACAGCACTGATTAATTCTTTATCAGATTCGTTAGAAAAAATAATAGTACTAAATAGATATTTGAGCAGAGATTCTTTTGAGCTAATACTTTTCACTTCTTCTACCAATTCTCTTCCTCGTTAAAAAAATTCCCTCTTGACAATTTAGAAGCAGTTTAGCGTGAGTCATTACAGCAATTCAACTGCTGTACATTAGGTAGACTGGGAACTGTTGCACCATGGAATATTAAAATACGCTAACCAGAAAAGCACTTATATTAACGGGAGAGGAGGTGGAATGTGGTGTTCACTCCATTAATCGAAAGCAAAAACGAAAAGGCACTTGAACTTTACCAGAGATGGCTGGGCTAACATTAACTTATACTAGGGATTTAAATACATTTATCAACATATTGGCCGATTTGAAATAGAACAGTGTAAGGAAGGAAAATAAAAATCTATTTAATTCTAGTGCTATCAATGTATTATGTAGGTTAGGTTAGATTGCAGTGGTAGTCCCAGAAGAAAGAATATAGGGCGAAAATACTAATATAGGGTGTAATACCACACAATGAACATTCTACATTGGGAATTCCAAATTTTGCCAAACTCAAGTGTATTTATAGTAGAATTTTTTAATGAGTACCTGACATTAAACAGGCTCGAGACTGACAGCTTAATGTCCTCTCCGAGAGACGACATGCTCATATTCACCTCTGAATGAATAAATCGAGGTCCACATGAGTATTAAACCGCGGATCCACCAGTTCAAAGGCGAGCACGTTGCCATTCGGCTACCCTGATCTTCATTTTATCATGTAACAATTATAGAAATTAAAATCTTCTCAGCACTCAGAAGTATTGTGCTAGTCAGCATAGGCGCATTGTGCAAGATTAGAGTTACTTGACTAACAACTCTAATTCTTGAATTCAGTAGAGCGCTACCAACTGGATAAACTGACTGATTCAATTCGACAAGGTGAAATACAGTTGTGGGAAAAGAAAATAAGTGAGCTGAATGAGTGGGTTAGGACTGAAGTAAGGAGTGAGAAGGGCGATCTACAGCGCTAACATGTGGCGCCCAAAGCAGGGCGTCCCATGTGCCAGCCACCTGTGGCCAACACCGCACTCCGGCAACATCTTAAGGGAAAACGTCTTATTTACCACCTGGTCAAATGCGGCCTTTACCAGCAAGCACACAAATCACTGCAGCTAGACCCCACCATTCACACACAAAAGCACCTGAAGCACTGTGCTCCACTTGTTTTAGTCCCAGCTTACATACAAAATAGTAAAGCAAGCCATCTTTGACTCATTTCAAGATTCTTTTTAAATATCTATAAATAATATTTAAAAAGTAAACTGTAAACATGTTGGCTACTTTTATTCGCTCTAAGAGATCAAACTAAGGGCCACATATAGTACTATACTACAACCAATTACCAGCCATTAAATATTAAAACTCTCAACGAATTTTTGCAACTAATAAGCAATAACTTAATAATTATTTTAATATTGTTACTTTAGTACGGGTATTTTTTCTACAATACATTATTTCTATTAAACATAACTGTTATGTATATAAGATAAAATATTGCAATGACAATGATAAAATAACATCGGGAATAATATCACATGGGAATAAAGACAGTCGCTGGTATCAAAGATTGTAACACTCAAGAAGTAGACCGTGTGTCATCTGAGATGTACGCTAGTACATAGTACAAACATTTTAAACAAAAAAATAATAAATTACGTTTAGATTGCAAAAAATAATTTAATGTGTTATTGCAGGGTCGACTTAGGCAGAGGTGCGCACTGATTTTATTTCTAAACAAAATTAAATGTCCCACCCTGAGCTTTGCAATCCATCTCTTCTGTGTAATTTCTTCTCAAAAGGTAGACTTTGTTTTCTACACTTTTGTTATGATTGGATAGTAATGATACGAGAGTGCAAAACACATTTCCTTAACACTGACATCAGAAAACACAATCCTTCACAATCAGACGATGGACTCAAACCCTTTCATACATAGGCATTGTTTCTATTTTAGTTTTATGCTATGAGAAGTCCTTTGTTTAACTTCTTTTGTGTATATAAAAATGTGTATATAAATAGAAGCAAGGTTAATAATTAAAGAACCTTTAATGAAAACGACAAATGACCTATTAAGGCTGAATAAAAGTCAATCAAAGTAAGAGTAGGTTTTTTACGATATTTTAAAAAGAACGAAATAGATTGGGGTTCATTACAGAAAAAAGCAATATGATGGAGCAAACTGCACATCATTTCTTATTTGAATGTGAAGCCTTTTGGCTTACAACAAATTTTTTTGAAATTTTGCCAAAAAATTGCAACAGAAAAGTAACAATTTATAAAAAAAAAGTTAAGAAATTAAGACCAATAAAGCTTTAAAAACTCTATATTCATCCTGGACTAATGGTTTACTTGCCATACTTGCCGAATTTATTGATCCTTATTTTTACATTACTTACACTGAAGTAGACATTATTTTAATGAATCCACTGAAATTAAATTGATGTTTATAGGTTTAATAATTTTTTTTAAATATTTAATAATTAATATGAGATGTAACAGAATAAAATTCTCATGTGTAAAAAATTAATACCAATTAAACAAATAATTTCTGATGCTTTCATGGTTTGATTGATTTGTTTCACAAAATGCTCTAATCAATCTATATGTTGTACCCTTGAACAAAACTTAACATCAGATGTAATTTTTTTTTGTGTTTATGAATCACATTAACTATAAGAAATATTCAAGTGTGAAGAATGGGCTCTTTCCTATTATGTTCTTGACAGGTATCCAGTTTTTTTTACTATTTTAGTCTAATAGTTCATATCTATTATTTTTAAAAAATTCAATCTTCCAGCTATAAAAGTTTTAAATTATTCTGAAAAGCCGGCTTTGAAAATGATTTGAGTATACAAAACTTGCTAATTACCAATATAGTTTTTGTCAATATACATTTACAGCAACCTTATAATAAAGTACAGCACTCAGGAAAAAGATAACATTCCCTCAGAGTAAATTGGATTTTTGACAAAGGGAAAGAAAGGTGATTTTTCAAAAAAACGCTAGCATATCATAAAATTCTCAGAAATAATTTTATAAAAGACCAAACATGTAAAACGTAATTCCAAATTGAAAACAGTGTGTGAAAAATAATAAATAAAATTATCCTATATTTCAAATCTAAAATTACCTTAAAACGAAAATTACTCCATATCTTATACTAAAAATTATCTTAAAACAGTCATTTATTCTTACAATTTTCTGCGATTTTTTAGACAAAATAGGAATATTTCCAGGTTTTAAATGGAAACTTTATCTTAAATCTTCAATGTCGAAAGTCAGGTAAACTACGAGTATGTAAGAGATCCACTGGCTATTGGAACAAAAGTCATGTTCTTCTGTAAGAAATTATTTCGTAACACGAAATCTACACCTTCGCTATTCAAAACTGTTATTACTGCTGTAATTATGCTAATGATATTATATGCATCAGTGGTGTGATATACAAAAATAAACATATATATTGATAAGTAAATCAATCACTATCTGTACTACTTCCAGGACTAATAAACATATTATACCTAACTGTAACATTATATATTATATGGTACACCTATAAGTATGATATTATGTTTAATTATAGTAAAGTTGGGTGTAGGCCACTCCATATTATTAATTATTTTTACGAGAAGATTTGACATAAGCGAGGGAAGCATAATGAAGCAATGAAGGTAGTATGGGACAAACTACTGTCAGATTATTTTCGCTCTTACACTTATTGATGCCTATAGTGGTGATATAAAAGGAGCAGGCGAGTGGAAGAGGGAAGCGGTTTAGAGGCGTCGTGGCAGCGGAAAGCTGCAGTTATCTGGGCAGACGACGGCCGCATTGTGCCGCCCTGCATGCCAAGTGACAGGCACCGTCTGAGACCAGTCGGGCCCAATGCAGTCAAGGCCGCACACAATGCCTCCTCCAAGGTAATTGGATATCCTTTGTCGTGCTCCCTGTAGATCGCCAACACCAAGTCCACACCTGTAAACCCACTGGTTCTTCCTTTCTAGGGTCATCATCCCCTCGACAAATAGCTAATTTTTTTTTCATCGGACATGACCAAATTGCCCAATGGATTTTTACGTATTCGGCAGTAAATGAATATCTTCTAAAGAAACTTTTGACAACCAATACTAATAAGTGAACTAAATTCAGTTGAACCGAAATGAACTATGGCCTTCAATATGGTGTAGGGAGGAAAGGGGAAAGTTTCTTAGTCCAGAGCAGGGCTGCTCTTTCTCAGGCTTGGCCCATGCACCCCTCTCTATCCATTCGACACAATGTCATCCCCCCCCCCCCCTTTATATTGCCAAGATAAAGTTTAGATAAAGTCTTTTTAAAAAAAATTCTAAATAATATGCAGATATTACTAAAAGTCATTTTACTTTTTTTTATTACTATATGTATTTATTATTTTACATGAACCATGTTCAAAGGAATTTTTTTCAAATTAAATGCTAATTTAAAATAGTTATGGATGTATGAAAAATTAATTAAATTAAAATAGTATTTAGAATTTATTATTAATAAATAAAAAAGTATTATTGATTTCTTTACTCTGTAAACTTACTGTGGTCACAATTCACCCCGTGAAAAAAACAAAATTCACCCCTGAGGGTGAATTTCACCCCCATTGAGAACACCTGGTCTGGAGTCTAGAGCAACCACCCGAACAGAAATGACTTTTAATATGCCCACTTCGTCCAATCATGAAATTTGGCATCCATAGCACACTCGTATATATGTGCTGCTATTCTTTATCTATTGTATAAATGTATCGCTGAGCCATATAACAAATAAAAGAAGAATTACTCAATTAAAATTATAATCAAAATGACATGAACTTGAGAGAATTTTCGTGATTTTTCTAATAAAAATTTAACTAATAAGCAATAGCAGTTACCTCATACCCTCCTATTCATTTGTAACAGAACAGTGTTAAAACTTTTAAACACTTTGACATGAGCTTTAGTTTAAATTTATAATACTCAATTTCAGTGAAATTGGGTATTTATAATACCCATCAGTGACAAACAAACATTATTTTAGGAGTGAAAACTACTCAAGAGGTACATTGTTTCAGCATTTGCGCAACGATTCCACTGACCTCACTATCAATTAATTAATATTAGACAGATTTTACGTTAGTTTGATTATTCTTTTCCAATGAAAAGTTTGGAATTTTCTATTTACAATTTGTCCAAGCCAGCTAAATTGACATATCAGGTGAATGGTGGAAAAGTTCATAAGGTTCCGATTTCAAAAGAGTAATCAAGAGATAAGGCATCAGAGAGTGGAAGAAGTATGAATGTGATAAAGATATGTATATATTCATGCGCCTCTCTGTCACTGAACACCTCGAATATTGTCTATTCTAAATATCGGCGCTTTGTAAAGCCCACCGCCACTGCTCCGGTCAATAGCAACATTTAGCTTTTGTTTGAATCAATAATCATACAAATTCATTATCAATAATTACAAAACTGCATTTCGAAAACTAATTACTATCATATCTAGATTGCCAACGAAAATATTGAAATTTATACAAAGCGAGGCTTCCTTTCATTCAACCTACTACTGTTTATTAATATTAAGAGTAGTACTAACTACTTTTGGTTTATCTTTCTTTTCATTTTTTGAAATTAATTTCATGAAATTCGCTACTGGGAGTGTTATATATATATATATATATATATATATATATATATAAACTTTAACACATAGGAAAGAACACAGAAAATCACTATAGAACTCACTTTGATATTTTCACATCCGTCGTCATCAGGAAGAAGTGCGAAGTACTCGCGTTGAGAAACAAACTACTACCAGCAAACTACTTGAGTAGCAGTTCGCTTCTCAACGCGAGTACTTCGCACTTCTTCTTGATGACGACGGATGTCGAAATATCGAAGTGAGTTCTGTAGTGACTTTCTGTGTTCTTTCCTAGTTGTTAAAGTTTATATATATATATATATATGGATTAATTTACCACAATGAATTTTGATTATTATTCATATATATATATATATATATAACTGCTTTAGCCCTCACCCAGTGAGTTCTTTAGTTGACTGTCGTCTCTCCGTCAATTTACTTCTTCTTGATCGAAATATTGAAAAGTGAGTCTTCGTTATGTTTCAGTCTATGTGTCACAGTGTATTTTAAGTGTAATCTGTCCTGCGGGACCGTTTTTCGTTTATCATGATATATATATTGATAAAAGTATCGACCGTAGAACAAAAACAAAAACTAAAGTTTATTGGGATTCGGTCAGTTCTTCAGGTTCAAATTAAACTCTCATTGCCAACATTTCAGTTTTTATTTAAAACCTTTTTCATAGGCAGAAGTATAAATTTTGAAACAGAAAAGCTAAGGATTACATTACAAATTATTTTACAAAGAAAAATAGTCTGTGGATTTCAACAACTTTGAATGAACACGTGGCACTAGACAGTAACATAGTAACACGTGACACTAGACAGTAACATAGTAACACGTGACACTAGACAGTAATACAGGAACACGTGACAAAGATTATTTTTCTTTGTAAAATAATTAGTAATGTAATACTTAGTTTTTCTGTTTCAAAATTTATACTGCCTCTAAAAAAGGTTTTAAATGAAAATCGAAATGTTGGCAATGAGAGTTTAATTTAAACCTGAAGAACAACCTAGTCCCGATAAACTATATATATATATATATATATATATATATATATATATATATATATATAGTATCAATATAAAAGAATATAAATGTAGGTCTGTGAAACAAATGAGATTGTTCACTGTATCGGTTCTTAATAACTGATGTGTGATTCAGAAGACAGAATTAAAATTAAGATAATAAATAGGATGTTTTTCTTTATTTTGGGGTGAGATTGAAGGTCTGCCAGAAAGCTGCATCTCTGACTCTGATTTCTCAAGGGAATATTGCATCTCTCTAATGACTCTAGACGCGGAGTCCTAACTCAAGTGATTTACAGTAGAGCTCTTTAACGAGTACCTGACATCGTAAGGCTCGGGACTGACGGCTTAACATACTCTCCGAGAGACGACATGCTCAAATTTTGTTTCATCTCGCCTGTCAAAAATCGGTGAAAATTAAAAACAGTGAAAATTAAACGTGATTTTACCAATCCAGAGAGGAGTAAAACCACTGAGCGATCTGGATCCCTAATAATTATTATAAAAAAAATAATGAAAGTCCATATGTGGAATCAAGAACTTTAATAAAGAAAGATAATGGAATCACAAGCAATAGGACTTGGTACTTTTAGTCGCGAGGATAAGTGACTGTCAGAGCCATCTAAAGAGCGACGGCACATCTCGGGTGGTTAGGATTTTAGAGCTGAGGCGGTAAATTAAAAGTTCACTCCAAATCCAGGGAATATCGACTGCCAGACTTTCCATCATCAACTGTAGTACTGAACATATTAAATTATTTATTTCTGAATGTTTCCACTTGAATATTAACTGGCAACTTCTCTGGCTACACTGGGAACCGGTGGTCTTAACTAACGAAGTTCCTTGAGTGCTTTATTTGGAATAACTGAGTTTCAGTGATGATTAAGCTTGTTAACCTATGGATGTTAACCTTGTTCTTGGAACTAGAATGAAGTAATCCCATTGCTACAAACAGGTAATCTGTTACATTGCACAGAAATTCTAAAGATTTTAAACTTGATAAACAAAAAAATGATAGAAATATTCATGCGAATAATATTCTGTAGGCAGAATTTGGGCCTCTCTAACAGTAATGTTTTGTGCTTAAGTACACAAATCAATGACAATCAGGCACTGGGTAACCATACATTTCAAGCAGAATAAATAATTACATTGCAATTTTGTGACACTAACATGTTAAATTATTTTATCTGCATCCAATAGGTTTTAGTTTCCTTAAATAACGTCTGACTGGTCACTAATAGCAACAATGTAGAATTAGCTGTTCAATTAAACGGAATCTTAAAGACGAAACAGAAGAAAGAAGCGAAGGAGAGAGAAGGGAAGGAAAGGGTTGTAGATCCGGCAGAAAAACAACTTCCTCCTTCCTGACTCGCCACCGCACTCCAGCGCTCATCACCGCCAGCCAGCCTTCAGTCACCACTGCGGGGCCATACCAGTCATCACTGTATTACATACATACTATCTCTTATTCAAAAGGCCTTACAATTCTGATAAAGAGATCCATGAAAGTCTAATTTTTTTCCTGATCACTATAGCTTATGGTAGCCAAGTAAATAAACGAGCATATGCATGTTAAGAAACGAAAATCACCCTTTAAATATACCGAATGGAAAATATAACATATACAGTAATATCATATTCCTGTAATGTAAGCTTTTAATACTTACATTACAAAATTATAGCTACACATATCTCAAAACAGTAATAACTATTTCACAATTATTTAACTGTATGCATTCACTGACATTAACATCCACCAAAGTCTTTGTATGAAACTCCGGGAGCCCCAGTTTTTGTTGCCTCTATTTATCTGAGATCACATTGATTCTGTCGCATACTCATTTACTTCAAATGCATTGCAGAACCCGAATTACTTTTGTTCAAAATATTGAACTCTCTAATTTTCTTTAAACAATTTTTTTTAAAAAAAACAGAATATATATAAATTGCAAAATTATTATTTTTTTTATAAAAATAATTTAAAAGGAAAAATAATCTATGATATTCCAAATATCTATTATTTCGCATAAATTTCTATTGCAGCCTCAGCGTTCCGCAGGACGAAATAATGAATATTGAAGAGATATACTCTAGAGGATAAAGTCAAATAAATTGAAAAGTTTGAAGTCTAAGAGGTGAATTACAATGCTTTTACATATCAACTTTAAGATGAACACAATGAACATAACTTTTCAACCAATCAAAACTGTTTAAAACATCTAAAAAACATGTTTTGACATGAATATTTTCTTTGGTAAGGTTTAACTTTAACTACTTTGTCTCTGATGGTCGTAGAAGAATGATATTGGTGTTCATTCAAAGTCAAGAAAAAATTAAGGAGATTTTCTATTATTTTGAATGTTTAAGCAGAACTGTTTCCTAGTATAAGTATTAAGCACTATTGTAATGTATTTGGTTGGAGCTAGTCTGATCCTAGGACAACTAGCTCTCGCATTAACTGTCATTAAAGTTGTATGGAAAACTCCTTTCCTCCACTTGTTACCCTGGCACAATGCCCAGGACCCTCTTGTTCACCCGTATCGTAGTCTCTCTCTACACTTATTCAGTGCTTGTCTCTTAAACCGACAACTCCACGTCCTTTGAGAAATACTGTATTTTTCAGTATTTTTCTTTTATAGTATCCACTAAGAATATCTACAAATAATCATTGATCGTTGAGTGATTTAAATCAACTTCTATTGAATTCCCATTTGATTTCGAAATTTTTATGATAAACTTTTGTGTATTCTAAAAACAAGTAAATTATTTTATCATTGATATTCCACTAATGCTGTTTTTTTCTATCTACTGAAATAAGGTAACAAAATTCAAAGAAAAAATGTAATATGAAAACCTATTCAATGTCGAAACCGGTCAATAAATTAAAGATTAGGATTCAACAAACTTCAAATGAAAATTTTACAATACCAAAACATAAACCTTCAAGTGATCAACCAATCAATAAACATCAACACAATTGAATCAATAAAATATCAAACCATAAAATTTATCAATTCATAGACAGTAAGTTCGGTATAAAAGTATTACAAGAAATAGTATGAAAAAATTGTATAAAATATATGAGCCGCTTATTTTGAAAGTGGCCTAATTTCATTTATGTTAAAATCGAGATATTTAAGGGTTTGCGTTTTACAAAATTTAAAAATATTGTCATTTTATTTATCAACTAATTTTTTTTATAAAAATTCTTAGTAATTTTAAATAAATTTTGTACAATTTGCTGAAAAAGGTAAAGATAACGTAAAAATGCAATTATTTAAATAGCTAGCTAAATTTTTTTTTGGAAAATGGAATTAGGCCACTTTCAAAATAAACGGCTCATATATTAGTTATCTATTTTCCAGATAAATATAATAATGAGTCTAGTTTTTGCAATAATTGTTTTTCGTTTGTAAATAGTGAACTTCTGACATTATTTAAGTTTCTTATTTCAGTTGCCATGGACTTGTTTGGCAGTAGTTGGACCACTGCAGGGACATATTTTATTTGAAGAACAATATACGTTATTCTCGCAAACTACATAACAGATCCATGGAGATGCTATTTTTTAACAGAATATCTTTTCTTTTCCCTGCGAACAATATTTAGTAGTTATTGACTGTTTCACGATTAATATTTACAACTGATTCAGTCTGCATAGAATTCCAGAGTGTGCTTTCAGGTTACTCGTATCATTCAAAAGGCACATACTCTTCCAATGAAAGATATTTTTATAAATCTTAGGTCACTTTCTTTAATGACAATTTACTATTATTTCTAATAAGATGGTAATGAAGGAAAACACATTTATGTTGCCCACCTTCTTGATTATTTATTCATGGGCCTCGACCAGACCAGACTGGCGTTTTCAACGTGAGGCCTTTCCGCCGTATCACAGGGTTTACGCCCAATATGGACCTCGAAGGGGCAGGTTACCGTGACCGACATCACATCAAACTATAACCCTTAATCAATTGCCTAATAAAAGTCTTGAAAAGAACAAGCGTTGGCAAGATACCTTCTAGACCACCTGCTACTGTTATACTCCATTTATATCTCTCCCTCGCCTAAATTTACACCATTAATCAAGATCTTTGATCGTCCCAACTATTCCCCGGCTAACTGCATAAGTACACGAATAACAAAAGGCGCTGATACACATTCTTCTTCCTGAAAAGTTGTTTAATATTTTATATCCAGACGCACGTCAAGAATTACCTCTTTGCCAGCATTGGCATACGAGTATGCCTTCCAACCTCATCCCACATCTCAACTATGTGTCAATTAACATTATCTGCTCAGATTTTCCCACTTCAATGCTTTTTAATGTGCTTAATTGCCCTGACCTGAAACCTTCATTTAATGAAAATTTATTCCCATTCTCCTTACTGAGACAATAAATGCATTCCTCTTGTTAAAGAAAAAATAGTAATTCAGCCAAAACCTAACAGTTTTTCACATCCAGACAAAGTATTAATATAGATATTAATTATTAATATTTAGTAGAAATTATTGCATAAGTTCATACTACGTGTATTCTATGACATCTTAAAATAATTGAGAATGTACTTTGCTTTCTTTTTTAAAGCCTCTCCTACAAATAAACTTTCCTCCCAAAAAGCGATTTCTACTAACAAATTCAATAAAACTAGAAAAATAATAAAAATGAACTGCGCTTTGGCAGACTACTGGAGAAGAACTTTTCAAAAGCAAGCTAAACTATTTTCTCAATTCTTTTTATACGAGGGAGCACAACACATAGTAACAGACTTTTACATTAAATTCTACTGTCTGCATGTTATAAGTTGTTAAAAATAGTTAAAACCACCCACTTATTAGTTATAGAATGAATAGTTGTCTTCAAACTATCATCATCTTATTCCTTATTTCCAACTTTAAAACTCTATTTAGTTTCCTATCACGTTAAAATATTTTAGTACTGTAATACAATAGGGGTCAATTCTGACTCCCTATTTATACAAATATACTCGTTGAATTACACAATTTTGATGAATAGCTGAGAAATAAATAACCTAAGAATTGAAAAACTAATAATTCTAACGACAATCAAGCTAGATCCCTCCTGTGACACTAAATGAAGTAGGAAACCCTAGCATCGTCACGTTAAATATCTTCATTTTGCCTCCTGTGACACTAAATGAAGTAGGAAACCCTAGCATCGTCACGTTAAATGTCTTCATTTTGCCTCCTGTGACACTATTAGAAGCAGGAAACCCTAGCATCGTCACGTTAAATGTCTTCATTTTGCCTCCTGTGACACTATTAGAAGCAGGAAACCCTAGCATCGTCACGTTAAATGTCTTCATTTTGCCTCCTGTGACACTAAATGAAGCAGGAAACCCTAGTATCGTCTCGTTAAATGTCTTCATTTTGCCTCCTGTGACACTAAATGAAGCAGGAAACCCTAGCACCGTCACGTTAAATGTCTTCATTTTGTCTCCTTCATTCAAACTCCTTATCCTTCTATTTTTTTTTTTTAGCACTAAAATACACAGACTATACTACTTTTGACAAGTATCAGCTTTGCTCATCACCTTTGGTATCTGTTTACAGCACATTATAATTTCACGAGTAAGGTGGTAAAGATAATAGAAGTGAGTAGTCGTATACCAAGGTAGACACCGAAAAAAAATACGAGTATGCCAACTATTAATACTTACTCTTTTGCAAAAAAAAGAGGTTTGCAAACAAACCTTTGTTTGGAGGTAGGAAATAAACAAAAATAATCTTCTTTTCAGATATCAAAATACAAATTTCTTCCATCGATCAATGGGAATGAACCTCTTTTCTTGCTGGTTTTCCCTTTTAATTTACATAAAAGACTTTCCGTGAAACCTTTACTGGATACCATTTTTTATATTTTTTTCAATATTAAATCGAATCATTAATCTTGTATACTTGGTCTTCTAATTTTCCAAGGATTAATGTTGTACCTCTTTCTGATTCACTTCCATCCTATTATCAACTCCGCCATTTAAAGTGGCAATAATGTCTGACAATATATATAATACTCCTAATTTGAGTAAAATTTCGTGTTTTTATACGTAAACTTACTTTTTACAGCAATCGATCCAAGAAAAAAATTAAAAAAATGTCGAAACTCGTTGAACTGAATTTGGTGACAAGCTTCTATAAAATACAACTTTACACCAATAAATATATACTGGCAAGCTCAGAGAGATTAAAAATAATCCGAGCAGCATATTCGAAATTCCTAAGACTCGTTTATATTCGCAACAAAAATGTGTTCATTAAAATGTACATTGTAGTTTTAGTATCTTCATCAGATTTAATTTCAGACACTCTTAAATTATGGAATAACTGAAATAATGAAAAATGTTAGCATTTACTGAAGTAGTAACTTATTTTATTCAAGTGATTGCACGTTTAATTAACAAAGCAAAGAATCGAGTTAACTTAATTGAAATCTTTGTGTTTTCACGTACGCGTAAAACCAAGAATTTAATTAAATCCCTTTACTTGACCTTAAACATACTCAATATGTTTCTGCGGCTCCAGTAGTTTCCTGGTTTCTCCAAACCAGACTAATCTTATTTAATTGAGTTTATTTTTTGCAACTTAATAGTTCTGCTATTTATTTTTTATTATTATACAATAACTGTTTAATTAAAATACAATTATGTAGTGATTTCAATTGAAACATAATATTGATAAAACAGTAAATGTATGCAAAAATAAAAAAATCAATAACATGAAACTGCCATGATATGCTGCAAGTTGTATAAGCAATTTGTAATGCAACATAATTTGATCGATTAGAGGAGGCTTAATTAAATTCACGTCTAGGAAACTAGATTTCAGCCTGAATGCAGTGCTACATTCAACAATATGCCTCTACAAAAGGGAGAAAAATAAATCAACTCAAGTTCTTCCATATTTTATAAAATTCAAAATTTTCGGCTATTCTGTTTTTTAATATGGATTCGGATTGGAGTTTAAGTTAGAGTTTTAGTTCAACTTGCATTTGGAATGTCTAATTGCAATATGTCGAAGTAGAATAGAGATGGGATTCTACGTTAATGAAGGAAGCGAAATTCCTCGATTGTACAAATGGTGGATGATGGGATGCCAATCCTCTTATGGAGGGAAGAAAACACAAAAGTAAGGAGAAAACAACTATGGAAGGCATGCGGTCGCCCCTTCAACAAGACATAGAAGGCTAAAAATCATAAAAGAGATAAAATAGTTGTGCTCAGTAATAAGGAATATTCAGGAAAAGATGGTATAGCTTTGGAAGGCACAGACTCAAACGATATAATACGGTCAGGAAAAGAAAGACACTCCTGGACAAGCCAGAGGCAATACTAATGACTGCAAAGTCTATTGCCTACATTAGCACATACTGACTGGAAACACATCCCAGAAAGAACAACACTTCCTATAATCCCTGGATTTAAAACTAAACCAAGAAAAATCTCGAATTCTGAGGTTATGTTCGAACTGAAGAGGAGAACTTCTTTCATGACTACCAGTAAAGAAAACTAAAAAGCAGAATATAATGGTCAGAATAGGAGATATGAATTCCAGAGTTGGATAGACATTAATGGAATGAAATGGCTATTGGAGAAATGCAGGCTTACCCTTAGGAATAGCAATACATGTAGGTTCTTAATAGAAGTTGTCGAAAACCAGGAAGAGTGATTTCATTCTTCTCCTTAAGAGCACACACTTAGTTCACAAGGTTTTATAAAAGAAATGGCATACTCGTACACTATGAATAGCATCCCAACAAGTCCAATGAAAGAATATAATAGTATTTGGCTCGGAAAATCTTACACCTAAAGGACTCATGAGTTTGTCATAATGATGCAGAATAAATTCTGCTGATGAAAGCTAAATCCCAGTTAGGAACCTTTGGCGCTAGCGAGGAAGTTGTAAGGTACAGGGAAAACAAAAAAAATCATTGGTTATCAAAAAGAAACTCTTGCCAAAGTATAAGAGAAAAAGAAGTTGAAAGGAAGGAAAACTAAAGATAAAATAACAGAGATATGAATGGCTGTAGAGTAATATAACGTTATTTAGAAAAACGGAAACAGTTTTAGAAGAAATGGAAGGAACTAGGAGAATAATTTAGTAATGAAAGCCATATAGTTACTGACAGTTGTAACTTTCAACAAAACTTTTTGGCAACAGAGAAAATAATTAGAGAAATCGAAGAAAGGGTGGAGAGTCTCCGGTATAGATAATACAAATCTAGATAGTGAAAGGAAACCTAAGAAAACAACAGAAACATTAAGTGATATGCTGGGGGGAGGTGAGGAAGCAATACTTGAAGGTTAGGCGACAGGACTACTATGAAAATATTAATGATGGGGGGGATATTATTTCTACTAACCTGAGAGGAATTACACCACTTTCTAGAACGAACAGGATGTCAGTTAAGAAAGAGATTTAGGAAAATATATGACTCGGGAGAGATCAAGTCAATGGTCAAGCATCCACTGCGGTGTGCAATGTTATGTTGCAGCTGCAGCTACGTTCCCTCGGGATTAAAAGAAAAAAATCCATTATTTCTGACTTCTATTTTCTTTTTTCTTGTAAAATATAACCTACAGAACGCGACTTGTAAAACTTTGTTCCTCCTTTTCACACATGTTTCTTAAGTTATCCCTCAATATAAAATATATATATCAGAAGATAAAGTACTTCTTTTTAAAATTATAAGATCCTATGTAAAAATAATAAAATAATTCCTTGAGGTTATATATATATCCCTACTAGTATATATAGTATATATATATACACTAGTAGTATAGTATATATAGTATATATATATACACTAGTAGTATAGTATATATAGTATATGTGTGTGTGTGTGTGTGTGTGTGTGTGTGTGTGTGTGTGTGTGTGTGTGTGATATTAAATATAATAACAATTCAAATGAAAATTATTTTTTGAATTATAATAATAATAAAAAAAATAAAATATCAATATAATAAAATAGAATATTATAGACAGTATAATGTATTATGATAATTGTTATACTTGTTATATATATTGTGTTGGTAAACTCTTTTTGTTCTGGACTTAAGTTCACTCTTAAGGTGAAAGCATGGACATGAACGTTCAATGTTAACGTGAAAGCATGGACACAAACATGACCGTTCAATCATAAGGTGGAAACATGAACAGGAACATGAACATTCAATCATAACGTGAAAACATGAACACAAACATGACCGTTCAATCATAAGGTGGAAACATGAACAGGAACATGAACATTCAATCATAACGTGAAAACATGAACACAAACATGACCGTTCAATCATAAGGTGGAAACATGAACAGGAACATGAACATTCAATCATAACGTGAAAACATGAACACAAACATGACCGTTCAATCATAAGATGGAAACATGAACAGAACATGAACATTCAATCATAACGTGAAAACATGAACACAAACATGACCGTTCAATCATAAGGTGGAAACATGAACAGGAACATGAACATTCAATCATAACGTGAAAACATGAACACAAACATGACCGTTCAATCATAAGGTGGAAACATGAACAGGAACATGAACATTCAATCATAACGTGAAAACATGAACACAAACATGACCGTTCAATCATAAGGTGGAAACATGAACATGTTAAATCTTAAAGTGGAACCAAGGAACTGCATGAACATGTCGAACCAACTCATACTCGTACATCTCAGTATCGTGAGCTTTATAGATTCAATCATGAAACAAAATTGCTATCTAATGACATTGTTTCAGTTTTAGAAAAGTTGTTAGAACTGATACACTGAGCATACTCGTATCTTAGGTGCATCATATACTCTTCATCTTTTGACTCCTTCAAATACTTTCTTCAATGCCTTTTCTTTTGAGTTAGTTATTCTAGTAAGATGCAAACCGTCATACTCTGTAGTTTAGTTGTTTAAATCACAATGTAGCAAATTAAGGAATTATTAAAACCTAGGATCTAGAAATAATGGCGATAAAATAGGTTTTGTACTAAATAGTTTTTTCTCTTATTACCATTAGCATATCTCCTAATAATTTTCTAATAAAACTGTAAAATTAAGACTCCTCGAAAAATAACCATATAACAACTGCATATAACATTTATTTTGAAAACTACGACACTGTTCTAACTGCACTATATAAAATCGTTAGAACAAAAAAGTAAATAAACACTAACTGCAAATAATATTTAGAACATCAGTTCGTCATCAGAAAAAGATGAATCCGAAAAGACCATGAAACAAAACAGAATGAGGTTTTGATAAAAACCTTTAGGCTTCACAGGGGCAGAACGACTAGTAAACAGTATGTATGTGAGTTCTTTTCTTACCTCTAACTTCTACGTTGTAAAATAATTTAGCATAATGTCAATACCCACGGAAAATAGGAAAACCTGTTGTTAAATGTACACATGTTTTAGATAAGCTCTTTTAGATAAATTTTAGATAAATTAGGAGAAACCCGCCGGTCACGCAGTGCCACTTTGTTGTGGACCTGTGTGCTTTACAGATTTATTAATGTGATGTTTGACTGTTGTTAAATGTACACAAGTTTAGATAAGTTGCGCAGACTGTTTAAGAGAAACCCGCCAGTCACGCAGTGTCACTTTGTTGTGGGCCTGTGTGTTTCACAGCTCTCAGCTTCAGATATTTGAGTTGGTTACTCAAAGAATGAGCTTATAATCAGGATTAAAAACCGAAGAAAATATTCTTCAAATATCCTTCTTACATTTATTGCATTGAAAATACTATTCGCTCTTAAACTTAAAAAAAAATTCATTTCGTTTAAAATATATCAATAAACTTAAATATATAAAAAGCCAGTAGGTAAAATATATTTGTCCATAACTTTTTTTCTTTTAATATCCAATTTCCTTCTTAAATAATATTAAAAAACAGTAACATTTTATGAAGTAGAACCCCCTTTAATTTTTGTAATGCTTCGTCACTGAAGGAAAGAATAAATGATGAAAATAAGAGTGGATGAACATGATATAAGGATGTGAACTCCAGGAGGTAATCTCTCTATGATGGTGCAACTGATTTATTGCTGTCACCCTGTCTGCCAACCAATATCCCTAACGGAAAACACCGCTCTTTCTTCAATAAACCTCCAACTAGGAAATTAATCGACTTCCACATAACATTCTACTGGCACATTGACTTTGCAATGAATGATTAAAATGTCTCATTTCATTAATTATGTATTTGTATAAGTATTACATCCGCTGAGTGGGAAAGCCCCCACCCTTATATTCTTGGTGTCACCCAACCTAGTATTTAGGAGTGTTTGATCCCTCCTGAGTTGTATTCCATGTACCAGATTTATAACACACTGACAGTCACAAGAGTACGGTGGCCCTAGACGCACGTCTTTTATCCCTTTCCACCACTCCCAGAACCTGTTCTCTAAGCCTTCCATTATTCTTAATCACTCTCTAATGCTTAGTATATTATTTCCTATACCAGTTTTGCCATCGCTTATTATCCTCCTATCTACATACCATTCCTCTTTAAGTAATTTATTTCTTTCTTTATTTACTTACCTTTCCTTACAACCGTAGAGATTCATTATTTTTGTTTACTATTAACTGCCTAATCTATATAAATAAAATAATGATTTTGTCTGTACATTGTTTAGAACTGACTCATTTCAAGTTTTCTTTACGTTTCATAGATTAGAGAAACCGAATCCATCCTTAGAAAAATTTCTGTCGGTTTGTCGGTTTGTCTGTTTGTCCGCAAAACTTTGTCACAAGTAAACTCAGCTACCATAAGACATATAAAGCTGAAACTTTTACAGTAAATTCGTGTAGGTCCAACTTAAAATATAGGCTCTGAATTGATTGGAAATTCAACGTAGAAGTGACGTTATGGACGTTTAAAGCAAAAAAGTTTGTCACAAGTAAACTCAGCCACCATAAGACATGGCGGGCTGAAACTTTGACACTGGATTTGTGTATGCCTAACTTAAAATATGGGCTCTAAATAGATTCATAATTAAGTACAGAAACGAAGTTATAGGGCTTTAAGCGTATTTTCCTAACTTCACAGACAAGTTTGTTTTGAAAATACACAGGTGAAGCAAGTAGGTATTGTTAGTTGATTTTAATTTCATTGGAGCATATGAATATATTGCGTATTTGACATCTTTGAAAAAGTGTTTCCCAGAGTTGAGGATGTACTATCTATTACGAATAAATAGTTTTGTAAACGAGCAATTCTCAACTCTTAATACGAACAGGCAGGAAAAATCAACAAACAAGTTCTTACGCTATATCATACCGAGGAAAGAACTTACAAGTCAGTAAAGAGATTGGATTAGTGATGAAGAAGCGGTTCATTATCTAATTGAATTTCTTGACTCGGAATTTATTTCTCCTGGACTGCCTCCTCATGAGTAAAAACTTAAAGTAGGAGCACCAATCATGCTGCAATTTAGTAGCAGTAACAAATTTCATGTTACGAACCATGAGTGCCCCAAAACTGTGCAACGGGACACGACTCTGAGTTCGTGCTCTACACAGATATGCCATAGAGACGGACATAATGACTGGATGTGGTATTGGGGAGTCTGTGTGTATACCACGCATACCATTGATTCCGAGCCACTGTCTGTTTCCGTTGAAATGATTGCAAAGTCCCGTCAGAGTCTATTTTGCAATGATGTTAACTAAGTCGCAAAGGGAGACTTTATCTCACGCAGGAATTCAAGTTAGCGAAACCAAGATTTTCTCACATGGTCAACTGCAGTTTACTTGCTCAAGAGTCAGAGGTTTCAACTGTTTGTTCTTCCATGAACCTGAAGGACAGACAGCTAATGTAGTGTATACAGAGGCATTTGTTTAACACTGTACTAATAATGGTATTTTCTACTGTTCTATAATTTCTAATGACATTTTGGAATACCAAAAATGACGGAACTTTTGATTCCGTCAAAGACGTGTACGTTTGCTATGTATTATATATAACTGTAAGCTTTTTTTTAATTTAATATTTGCTTAATAAAAACACTGGTAATAATGTAAGTTATGGGACCAGAGTAGCCCAGTGGCTTGCGTGATCGCCGATGACAGTAGTGCAAATGTATTATAAATAAATGTAACAAACAAATATTTTTTTTAATTTAAAATGTGAATAATATAAAAAATGGTAATAAAGTAAAGGGATCTAGCCAGGGTAGCCAGTAGCTTGCTTGCTCGCCGATGACAGTAGTGCAAATGTATTATAAATAAATACAATAAAAACATATTTTTTTAATTTAATATTTGCGTAATATTAAAGAGACTTTATCTAACGCATGAATTCAAGTTAGCGAGACCAAGTTTTTCTCACATGGTCAACTATAGTTTACTTGCTCAAGAGTCAGAGGTTCCAACTGTTTGTTCTTCCGTGAACCTGAAGGACAGACAGCTAATGTGGTGTTTACAGAGGCATTTGTTCAACACTGTACTAATAATGGTATTTGCTACTATTCTATAATTTCTAATTATAGTATTAGTATAATACTATAATTGATATTTTGGAATACCAAGTATAATAGAATTTTTGATTCCGTCAAAGACGGGTACATTTGCTAGTAATCTATATACTTTTAACTTACATTTATGGTTTTGTTTTTCCATACATTCAAAGAAAAGTCTCAATCTAAAAGATTTATGAAACAATGCTTTTTGAAATAGATGGAACCTCTACGATTAGAAAATTGTTCGCTCAAAGAACGTGCTGTTTTTTTCGTAATTCTTCATTCTTCTTTCCCAATACTAGTGAATATATCCACTGGAACAACTGTTGATCATGCAATGCATCTTGAATGACCTTCTGGACTAATTTGTCTGCTACCCCCTTATAGCCGAATATGCTCCTCCTGTACTGCACTCAATATCATGGCGATTCTTACATACAAAACTGATTGACTATGAAAAAATCTACAAAACGGGTTAGCCTTCTTTGCAGGTTGATTGATAAAAGCAATCGATTTCCATTATTCTTTACTTAGTACTTAAACAAACTTGGACTCAGAATTTCCTTGGATTCGTTAATTTTTTTCTTCTACACTGTTATTAGTTGGTAGACTATAAATTGATTCTTTATTGAATTATTTATTGATGCATTAATTAAACTTAACAGTCTTGTAAGCCACCACTCGTGCAAATGCCGCTTGTCGCTGGTTTAACGTTTACCTACCCTTATTGGCTAGGATCCGCAGACATGGTTCAAGTTTGTCGATTCGCGTCTGCATGGAGGTGCTACGCAAACTTTGATTACTGTTTCACCGCCATCAAAGGATTACATGTAATCTGCTTTGCAAGCAGTCACCTAAACAACACTACAAGCATCACACAAAACACTATATATGTGTTATAATGCCCTCCTTATACTAAAACGTAAAGAAAATCGCTCAAACAATCCACTTTGATGTTGTCATATAGATACATTAGTTCAGAATAAAATTCCAATATAATCACTAATTCAGATAATAACTTAACTTTTTCTCTCCAGCTCCTTTTTGTATTAATTTCATTCGCTTCTACGTTATAGTTTTATTTATAGAGTAGATTTCCCCTTTATTTTATTTTTTATTAAAAAAAAATCATCATATAAATTCCTCCCTTTTTTCCTCTTGTGCTAAACTATCGAATATTTTTCTAAGTCTTTGTTGGTGGTTTTTTGCGTATTTCTTCTTTAGTTTTATGAATCGTTCTTTATACAAAAAATGTTACACTTTTTATATATATATATATATATATACGTATCAGAGTAAACAAGTAAACAGATAACACACACTTACAGTCTCTAATTTTCGGATTAACCAACATCAGGAGAGAACAGATAGGGACACCAAGCGCACTTACGAAGCAACGTAACGGTTATTATGTTTTTATTATTATGTTTTATTATGAAGAAATGGCCCTCATCTGAGCGACAGGTTGAACATAAAGCTACATTAATGGAGAAAAGAAACACAGCCAAATAACAGTTAACACCATTGTCAGTAGAGTGGTGACCCTATCCCTGTGTGAATACATGTAAAATAATTCACATAAACAAATCTGAAGCAACTCAAGAATTTTACACATTTATTTATTGCATGTAGTTGTTACTTTATTATCATTGCAATTTCCTTTTTCTTCCCTTTCTCCTTTTTTCGAGCCTTTGTTTTGAAGTCATACCGTAACTCAGTGCTCGCGAGTTCAGTTGTCTTGATTGACGTTTAGGCCATGAACATATACTCATGACGGACATCACCTCAGACGTCGAAATTCCGAATGAATCTATGAAGGTGTTTTTTTAGATACATAGATCATAGTCATTTTTCTGATTTTCTTCCTGTGTTTAGACGTAGATTTATATTCGGAGACGTAGATTAAAAATCGGAAAGACGATCCAAACTGGACCCAATAAGAGTTCAAAATCGAAGAAGAGTAACACACAGAATAAAGAAACACACTTACTGGCCGTTGCGTCTACAATGTGCTTGGTCTCCCTTTCTCTTTTCTCTTGAAGATAGATTACCCGAAAATTTGAGTTTGTAGGTCTGGTTTTTGCTCTGTGTTACTCTTCTTCCATTTTGAACTCTTTTTCTTACATATCTGTATATACACAAAATAAAATTTTGTGAAAATAAAATTTATTTTTTATAAAAATAAAGGTCGGTCAAGACCTAATCTCAAGACATTGAGAGTTTGATTTAAACCTGAAGAACTGACAGCGTCCTGATAAATTCTATTTTGTTTCTACTTCACGGGCTTGTATATATACATATTTTCTTTTTTATCGAGATTTGGTCTAGCTTCAAACAATACATCACCTTAAATACTAAAACTCGATAAACAAAAAAAATTGTTCAATATATTCGTATGTGCTGCAGGTAAGAAAACATTGAATATATGTATACAAAATTTCACATAAACACGTGAAATAACAATCAATGGTCAAACCACAATATGAAATGGAAAAAAAAATACTAAGATCTTTCAACCGTAACAAGCGGTCTTCGTCAGTTGGGCTATTCACTCAGACGAAGACCACTTGTTATGGTTCAAAAACCTTAGTCTCTTTTCCCATTTCATACTGTGGTTTGATCATTGATATATATATTGATAAAATATCGACCGCGGAATAGAAACAAAACTGAAGTTTATCGGGACTCGGTCAGTTCTTCAGGTTACCTAAAGCTCTTCAGGAACCTGAAAAACTGACGTAGTCCCGATAAACTTTAGTTTTGTTTCTATTCCACGGTCGATACGTTGCTTTTATCAATATTTATATAATTTGAGATAATAAATATGGGTTTCTAAACCTGAAGAACTGACCGAGTCCCGATAAACTTTAGTTTTGTAAATATATACTTTTGGAGCAGACCTTCTTTTAAATAGATTTCGTTAAATGACTTGCCTATTTCCAATCTTGTATGTTTGTTACATTCCTTCTCTAATTGTCTTACATGAGTCTTCCACTTCTTTGGTAACATATAAACCAATTCTCCAAATGATTTATTTTTCATATTCACAAGGGGTCCAACGTTTCCATCTACATGGATGATTATCAAGGAAAATCATAAACAATAACACTAACTTAATTAACAATAACATTAACTAATAACACTTATTACAACGAATTATACAGTCCAAAATTTACATCAAAACTAAACATAATGTTGTATCAACAGGTTTATTTTCAGAAGGAACGGGATTGATGATTGGACAAGTAAGACACCCACGACGTCCGCACTGAACCATACCACCAGCATTATTGGAAGGCTTTGGAGATGAGATATGAGAGAAGGTTTGTGGTAGGAAATAGAAGGTGCCTCTGTGAAGACAGAAGAAGTACATGTGGAAGAACAAGTATAGGGAAGAGCTCCTTGATAACTGAGCCCAGCCTATGTATATATTTATTTATATAGAATATATTTAGGATGTATATAGAATATATATAAAAGCTAAGGAAATTAAATAATCGTGATAGTTTTCTTCATCCTCATACAATTTGTTCGGTAGATCGTCAAGTGAAAACTATATTTTTCCGAGAGAAGATAAGTAATAGCGGCGGAAAAAGCATTGAGTAAACCTTGGCAACCGTGATGGTAGCAGTTAAGGATGCATTGCAAGGTCGAGTAATCCGATCTCCAATCTGTGATAAGCAAGATGATTAATGAAGTAACAGGTATTCTCCTCTTCAGACACTTCTAGTTCACAAACTCCATGAATCCGTCTTAATCAAGTATACTGTATGTTTTCATTCTTTGTCAATTATTTGTGTCTTCATCAAAATGTAGCCTAACCTTTTCCATCTACTCCTTAAGTCACAGTCAAATACAATTTCCTCTTCTTTTGTAACCTACATACCTTACTAATATATTCTGAAATGGCCATTTTATTAATTTAAGCTATTATTTCAAATGTTCGCATTGCATTTGAATCTCACCACTACCATAAAACAGTTTTATTTAAAATTGTAATTAGTGTCAAATTAGCCTAAAATTAATTAAATTTGAATTTAATATAGTATCTTCAAGGTTAATGAACAACTACAATATTCAAAAGATCAAACTAATTTTAAACTTGTTTTTAAAGAAAGTTAATTATTAATTTTTTTTGATGATTTCTTATTTCACTCCGTTTTGATGGCCTATGAAAAAATATTTTAAATAAAAGTTTCCTTCTCCTTTGTTCCTCCCTGTATTTTGAAGTCTTACTGTAGCTCAGTGACCGCGAGATTCAGTTGTCTTGGCTGTCTTTCAGGCCATGAATATACTCGTATCCTCCTAACATCAGCTCAGATGTCGAATATTTCGAGTGAATCTGTGCATGTGTCCTTTTTGTGCTTTTCTGATAAATATATTATTTTTCCTTTACCTTTTAGACATTAATGGACGATTCATATCGAAAATAAGTTAAATACATTAATAATCGCGAATTATACTTTTTATGAAATAAAAAACTAAAACAGATTGGTAGTCGATTATTTAATGAAATCTAAACAACTGCAGCAATTAAAGGACTGAATGTAATTCAATAAACTGAAGTATTGAGAATCTGTCTCTTATATTGAGAGTGTCGAAAGAATTTGAAACAAATAAAATATAATGGACAACTGGACGTGTACAATTCTATTTGGCTTCTCTAGAATTGTGCCAGCCTCTAAACCTCAAATATCTAGACCTAACTACTATTTGACAGACCGTTCAAACATATTATGGAAGTAGGAAATAACAAAAGAAAAACGAATAAGAAAAGGTTGAAGTTTGAAATCATCGATAATACAAGAGAAAAAGTACAAAAACTGCTGATGCTGTATTTAAAAGAGAAAAAAACTGAGGATGATTTCTTCTGAGCTTTCTAAAACCACAAGCAGTCTGAAATATTTAGATTAAAATATTTAAAAAACAATTAACTTTAGGAATCTCTAAAAGAATGTAATCAAAAATTTCATTTTCAAAAATTTCGTTTAGAAACTTGTTCTTCTAATGTTTTCATGTAATCTAATGTCTCAAAACATCAAAAAACTGTAAAAGCGTGAAACTGAAGCTTGCCGTAGATTGCATTTTGACATTCACCTACAAGTGGTGCAGGTGTCCTTACCAAGCAAGCTTTATATTTTTTTTTTTTTTTGAATTAAAGGTTTGATAAAATTTCATTTGATTTCACTTTATTCCATTAGTGAAATTAAGAACGGCAAGTTATATCCAAAACACACACTCATAGGTTTTCACATTAGTACTGTTCTAAGAGCGGAAAGTTTGAACGTTTCACTTATTTGGCACTAATTTTAGTTAAGGGTTACTATTACTACTGGTAGCTGTTATACTTTTAAAATGTTAAAAAATGTTATTTGCTACATTCATGTGTGTACAAGAATAACACATTTCTTGCTTCTTAAGCAAGAAAATGAAAATAAATCACTTATTTGTACCAATAAGCTGACTCTCTAAGTTTTCCTTTTTCTCGGGAGGGGGGGGGGGGGCTGATTCATGTGCCAATCCATTGGCGATAGGCCACTGAATCGTCAGTACCACGGGGGAGAGGGAAGCCCATGAGGGATTTTTCTTAGGTTGTCCCGCATGCCCTGTCGTTAGGGTTTGACTCATGGTGGCTGTAGTTCCTCTCCCAGAAAAGGTAAACTCTCTAGCGAGTCGCTGCGCGAGAAGCAGTATCGGAAGGCTGCCCGCATAGTTACAAGAGGGAGCTAGACCCTCGGACCTTTACTATTGGGTCAAGTCCATCAGTAAGCACTTGGATTTGAAAACTGATACTCACCCTGGCTCTGGCCCTAACTATGAGGAGTTTATGTTACGAATTTCTTTACGTTACGTAGGTCCTGTAGAGTGATAGATAAAAATGCACATGAGTTAGGCAAAATTTAGGACTCCCAATGTAGAATTAATGAGAAATACAATATTCCCTCGAGGAATCAGCATCGGAGGGCTGACTTTGTCAGTCCCTCAGCCCTCTACAAAAAAAAAAAAAAAAACCTATCAGGTCTGGTTAACGACGGTTTTCAACCTTGAGTTTACTTCCTTCTGATTACGATAAAACCGAAAACTGGAGACTGCAAGACAGTAAAACATTTCCTTTTTATACTTTTTGTTGTGCGTTTTGGATAGACTTGTCATTTATTCAAGAATATGGTTTCTAATATTGGCCGTATAAATGACAACATACGTCTGTACCTTTGGCATTCATTCCCAAATTCTTTATTAACCAAGAAGAAATTAAGGAGTTAATTAAGAATTGAACATTCAATTGTACATGTTAATTTAGGTTGCCTCCGGAAATTTGTCTTGTCTAATTTACTGTAGGTCACACTATTAATGTCGCAGTGGATACATAATCCTTTTTGTCTACATCTGCTCTTTGTTTGCATTTTGGCACTTACCTGTCAGTCAATGGAAGTTTTTTTTTTTAAAAATAACTGATATGGAGTACTATCATGTTATATTCTCCATTTTATTTCAAATGTAGCATGGATCACTATTACTTGTTACCCCCCATAAGAGTAGTTGTAATATATTAATAAGTATAAAAAATAAATAATTGAGGGGTTATTTAATTCAAACAACACTTATTTATATTGCCTTTCTTTATCTTCCAAAACATTAAAACTTTATGATTTGAAGTTGAGTCGATACTTACCCGAAAACGGAAATCCCACTATAAAACTTAAATAAAAAAAATATTACGAAAAAATTAAAAATCTGGAATGGCCTACGCTCTACTTGACTATAAGTAAAAAATATCAACCTGATTAACAACGTAATGTCTTTATATCCTCAAAAGCTTACATATTCAATCATAATACAACATTTTTTTTATTTTATTGAAAGGAATACCTTTTTTGTTGTTTCAAAAACTTGAAAATTTCTTTCATTTATTCATTCCCTAATTAAATCATGAATATGTATTTTATATCGTCTTAAAGTCCTATCTGTATACACAATATAGTCGTGTCCGAAATCATTGCATCTTATTCCCTAAATCTCCTTTTAATTTATTATTATCACTATGTTGATTTCTTTACATTTAAAAATTCTATCATTATAAAAATCTCATATTAAGTCATTATCATTTCAAATTTTTTTATTGTACCTCTAAAGTTTCAATCAATCTTTTATTTCAGTCAAATCATTGAACAATTTTCTAAGTCAATGTAAATAAATGTAAACAAATCCGTCAATCATAGTAGGTGATCTGTTAGTCCAGGATAAATATTCAGCTTTTATAGCTTTATTGCTCTTTGCGGTAATGGAAATTTCACAATTTTTTATATTGCTAATTTTCAGTTCAATTTTTTGGAAATATTTAATTGTTCTGTAATGAGCCGTTTAGCGTAAAAAAAAACCATTTTCTTAAAACAGAAAATGTACTATAAGTGTCCATTGGTATATGTAATTTTGAAAAAAAATACCTCAACTCATTCCCCATATAATTTTCTATTTTTAGGAATAACTTTATTTTGTTCCGTCAAACGGTACGGCTTGTATCACCCTCACCGGATTGAAAAAAAAAGGCAACATTTTTACATTTTGTTGAAAAAAAAGTTCAATTGTTTTAAAAATATAAGGATTTATTCAGTTGAGTTTGTAGCTTCAAAGATAGTTGGTTCAAGACTCTAGAGTTTAGTTTAGGGAAAAAAATGTTGTCTAAAAACACATTTTCGCCAAAAAAGTGACTTTCCCATAACGCATAATTTTTGATCCATTATAGACTGTGAACAGTAGCGTCAACACAAACTTTTGGATACACACTGCAACACACACACTATATATATAACAGTTCAAAGATGGGTAGCAGACAAAGTTTAGAAACACACTTATTATGTTACAAACATTCTACCATGAAGAGCTAATGAAGCTGATTTGCTTCATGTCCTCACGCTATTAATTGCAAGTCCCGTTTCTTTATCTTCACACTTTCGTTTCACGATGAAACTGAGTTTGTAAGTGTGTTTCTTTACTCTTTGTGTGCTCCCTATATTCAATTTTTAACTGTTATTGTGTCCATTTTGGATCGTCTTCCCGTTTATCAAGTGTATATATAATAACAATAATCTTAGTTCTGTGTTTGTGATTCATCGTGAAACGTATATATATATATATATATATATATATATATATATATATATATATATATATAAAGATTTCACATAAACACGTGAAACAACAATCAATGATCAAACCACAATAAGAAATGGGAAAACAAGACTAAGATCTTTCAACCGTAACAAGCGGTCTTCGTCAGAGTCAAAAACCCAACTGAACACTAGATGCAGAAAACATCTGGTGAGGAGTTGAGAAGAGTGGGAGGGAAGAGTGGTATTTTAAAAGGGTGAAAGCACAGGAAAGGACTAATGTCCAGAAAGGGATGTTTGGGGAAACAAAGGAGTACAGTAAGAAAAAGTAAAAAACTATCCGCTAGCTGTCAACCCTCTTTGAAGAGGCTATTGCCCTCGTGACGAAAGTATCAAGTTTGAAGAGACCGTTACTAATGTTTATAATATTGGATCTATTAAATTTAATTAAAGAAGATTCAATAATATTTCTTAACAACATTGATTTTTCATAGGTAATAAATTTAGCTCCTGTCCAATCAATATGATGATTTTCATTTTTTATATGCAAGAATAAGGCACTACTGTTTTCCTGTCTACTTACGTTATATTGGTGTTGTTTTACACGTGGTTTTAATGATTTACCAGTTTGACCAATATAAATTTTATGGCAATTTTTGCACGGAATTTTATAAATACCAGCGGACTCCAATTCGCTTGGAGAGTTTTTTATTAACATACGAGGTGTGTAAATAAAGTAGTGAGACTGATTTTTTTTTAAATTTTCTATTCAAATATAATTACAATGTGATATTGTCACCTTCAAAATAGTTCCCTTCGGAAGCCACACAGCGCTGGAGACGGTCCTTCCAATCATTGTAGCATTGGAAGGACGCTTTTTAATTTTTTAATTAAATCCACATTGTTTTAAAAAATTAAAAAAATTAAAAAATTAAAAAGCGTCAACATGAACAAAAATTATAGATTAATCAGTTTCGATGTGAAGTCTCTTTTTACGAATGTACCTGTAACTGATCTGTTGAACTTACTCCAGGAGGAATTAATTAATTATTCCCTTCCCCTTCCATCTACCACTATAATAGAGTTAATTAAGTTATGTGTGGTAGATTGTCATTTTCAATTTGAAAATAATTATTATATACAAAAATTTGGTCTTGCTATGGGTAACTGTTTATTCCCCCCTCCTAAGTAATTTATATATGGAGTTTTTTGAGAGTAAAATGTTAAGCTCAATTTTGCCCAAAAATGTTAAATGGTATAGATATGTTGACGATATTCTTTGCATTTGTCCCAAATCTTTAAATAAAGTTGATTTCCTAACAAAATTGAATTCATTAGTGCCGACAATCAAATTCACAATGGAAAGAAGAAATAAGTGTAAATTTGCCCTTCTTAGATGTCCTGATCCATAGGTTACCTAATGATTACGCTTTAGTGTATATAGAAAACCTACGAATGTACTTGCATACGTTCATTTTTATTCTTCGCATCCAAAAAATGTTAAAATTTCTGTTTTTAGAAATATGTTTTTGAGAGCTTTAAGAGTTTCCTCCCCTGAATTTCTTAATGAAGAGATTAATAACATTAGGTCAATTGCCCTTTCATTAAAAATACCCCTCTTCTTATATCGATTTAGCTTTGAAGGGTGCTAAAAAAAACTTTCTCTAATACTTCAAAAGAGCCCCTTTTATTATCAAATTCTATAGTTTTGCCATACCACGAATCATTGGACCCCCTTCCAAGATTAGCCAAACAACTTGATTTTAATATAGTGTTTCCTAATCGTAATAACGTGGGTAATATGTTAATAAAAAACTCTCCAAGCGAATTGGAGTCCGCTGGTATTTATAAAATTCCGTGCAAAAATTGCCATAAAATTTATATTGGTCAAACTGGTAAATCATTAAAACCACGTGTAAAACAACACCAATATAACGTAAGTAGACAGGAAAACAGTAGTGCCTTATTCTTGCATATAAAAAATGAAAATCATCATATTGATTGGACAGGAGCTAAATTTTATTACCTATGAAAAATCAATGTTGTTAAGAAATATTATTGAATCTTCTTTAATTAAATTTAATAGATCTAATATTATAAACATTAGTAACGGTCTCTTCAAACTTGATACTTTCGTCACGAGGGCAATAGCCTCTTCAAAGAGGGTTGACAGCTAGCGGATAGTTTTTTACTTTTTCTTACTGTACTCCTTTGTTTCCCCAAACATCCCTTTCTGGACATTAGTCCTTTCCTGTGCTTTCAACCCTTTTAAAATACCACTCTTCCCTCCCACTCTTCTCAACTCCTCACCAGATGTTTTCTGCATCTAGTGTTCAGTTGGGTTTTTGACTCTGACGAAGACCGCTTGTTACGGTTGAAAGATCTTAGTCTTGTTTTCTCATTTCTTATTGTGGTTTGATCATTGATATATATATATATATATATATATATATATATATATATATATATATATATATTGTAAAATTTGGAAGCAGTCCTTCTTTTAAGCATATTTCGTTGAACAGCTGACCGTATTTCGCTGATGTCATTTTCTTCACTAGTTTTTCAAGGTTTCTGAATACCTTCTTCTTTCTTGGATGAAGGAAAGAAGAAGGTATTCAGAAACCTTGAAAAACTAGTGAAGAAAATGACATCAGCGAAATACGGTCAGCTGTTCAACGAAATATATATATATATATATATATATATATATATATATATATATATAGAACTAAGGAACAAACACACTTACTGTCTCTAATTTTCTGTTGAACCGTCATCAGGACAGTTGAGAAAGGGACACCAAGCACACTTGTGAAGCGACGGTTGTGTCTCCAAAAGGTTGAGTATCCGGAAAAGGACGGAAAAAGACTCAGGATACTAGAAGTGCTGTACACACTGGAAAAGGCACCAAGTATGAACGATCAAAAATATAACTTTACCAACCAGTTGCGCTTGTTTGGAAACCTAGGGCTGGTTATGCAACCCCAAACCTGGCTGTGTAACCTTTTGTTAACCTGATCATTTATGTTTATTATTGCAATATGATTTTAAGTATTAGATTAATTTGTTAGAGAATTTAATTAATTTTTGCTGAAGATGGTGGATGTAACACCGAAACATGTCCAATAATAAATTAAAAACTTATGGTGATTTAATTTTTAAGTTGAGCTCTGATTTAAAGAAAAAAATTTCGTAATTTGGAAAAATATAAGACGAAATTGAACCAAGTGGAAACAGACATCCAGTTTTTAAAAGCATATATATATATATATATTATATATATATGATGCTTTGTTGAACTACTCTGTCGTGTTCATAAAGCATGCATATCTGAAAGACTGCTACCAAAATATACTAATACATATATATATATATACACTTTTTTTCGTTGGAAATACGATCCAAAACGGACAAATATAGTTCAATATAAACAAAGAAACATAGAGAAATCAGAAGAACACACTTACAGTCTCTAATTTTCGGTTTGAACCGTCTTCAGGAGAGATAAGAGAGGGAAACCAAGCGCACTGGATCAGAGACGGTTGGAGACTCCAACCAATATATATATATATAGACTCCAATATATATATATATATATATTTATATATATATATATATATATATATATATATATATATACAGACATCATGAAAAAAAACTTCATAAACGACTTCTGAGACCTCAAAACATGTAATTCCGTCGAAATCTCGAGATTGAATTTCTTCATGATCACTATACTTTACTTATAGTAAAGTAAAAATGTGAAACGAAAGTCTGAAGATAAAGAAACGGGACTTGCAATTAATAGCGTGAGGACATGAAGCAAAGCAGCTTCATTAGCTCTTCAAGGTATAGGTTTTGACTGGTAGATAAGAACTGCAGTACAACTAACAGACTTCAAAGACGTGTAGAAAACTGAAACACTGTCTATTTTACTTAAAACCTATCAGAAAATCTTTCAATTTGTAAATCGTTATTAATTTAACATTACAAGCTATAAAACAAAACTATTTCATGAAAGCCGCGTACAACAGGTAAGAAAATTAAATATATATATAAACTACATTTCAATGTAATAGGTTATCTATCATTGTGATAAATCAAACCTGTAGTGTAGCACAAACAAATGAATACATGTCAAAGGAGTGTGCCCATGAGTTCTGGTACCACAAAGTTAGACATAAATCACCAGGTCATGCCGCCCTCTAGGCTTTATTGGTCTGCTCGACGCTGGACGCTGGAGATTCCACAGCGGGCGTTGGAAAGAAAGAAAGAAAGAGAGAGAGAGAGAGATTTTAATTAAATTTATAAACACCAATGGCAACTGGCACTATAGATAGAAAAAATGGTTTATGATCCTAATTTTAATAGTTTCAAATATTTTTTTAAACTAACAGAAATAGATTTCATGCTATTCAATACTGGACCGAGAGAGTTAATGGAAAAAACGATGACGGAGTTTAAAAAAATATATTTATTATATATCCTTTATACGGACACATTTTTTTTAAACTGCTACTTGATAATTATAAACGACAATAAGAAATTCAAATATGAGAATAAGAGTGATCATTCATTTTGTGGCTTAGACGAAGGTCGTTTACATGGTAAGAACATCTTAGCCTCATTTCTGAATTTGTTACTGTGTTTAGTAGGCGATTTTTATTTCACATTTTTAGTGTGAAATCTTGTTATATACACTCTTAATGTCACACAAAAAAGTTGCAAAATCATACTTCCTATTCTGATATAAATTTTCAAAAATTTAATATAGAAGTGAGGTCTTGGTGGTGTTTCTCTGATTGATTACTCTTAGAAACCTTTTTGGTTTGATTTTAAAAAGTATATATCTGGTATGAATCAAGAATGAAGTGCCAGCAAGAATGTGCGTGAAAATCTAAATAAACACAACATTCAACACAATAAATATTAAAATTTAAAGAAGGAAAGAAGTCAACCAGACGACCTCCAGTAGCATGTTTTATTTATAAGGTCACATTAAACAAAGCCTATAGAAAAAAAATGATAAAATTTGTACCTCATATGACCAGGTGCAGGAAATGCCAGCATATTTCTGAACACATCGGCCTAACTCAACATCCTCGTGTTTGGTGTAGAGGTTTTGAAGACAGTGCTTTATATGAGGTCCCACGAGGGAAAGAGTTCTTCGACTGATGAGCACTCCAGGTCCTCCCATGCAGAAGTTTTCATCATATTCTAGGTTGAGAGAGTCCATTTCTTCGCGCCGGCCTCTCCCAGCTTGCCCAATAAAGAGTGGTTTCCGAGAGTCCACTGACCGAAGAAAACTTTCAAGTTTCTCCGGACGTACATAGACATCATCGTCAGCTCTCATAAACCAGTCGAATCGATCAACGTAATTCTCCCACATATAATACAACATTAAAAATGATTTTTTTTGGGGTGGATATGAGTCGTCTACTCCTCTCAGTGGTATTAAGGGCAAGGAAGGTAAATTATCAGGAACACGTGAACCCTCAGAAGAGAAAAAACCAATGCGGCCAGGTGTCCGGCGTCCCCAAGTCTGATAGACAGCGGCAGCTCGAGTCGGAATATATTTGGCCGCGGTCATGACTCCAACGAAGAGGAGGAGTCTGTGGTGAGGTGGGGATGGAGGAAGAGCGGCGACGGCCAGAGGGTCGGGTAAAGGTTGGTTGGGATGAGTGGGCTGGAGGCAGGAGCGCGGCCCGAAGACGAGAGCGCCCACGGCCAAGCCCGTCGTCAGGCCGAGCAGCAGCGTGGCACAGCGTCGCTTGCGCATCACACACTGATCCCCACTACACGCACACCGCCACCCCACTCCTCCGCCTCTCGTACCCGTCCGCGTACCATCGTCTGAGTATTTCTGCGAATTAACCCATGCCTTTTGACTTGCCAAATACTACTTGTAAACATCCATACCTCACTGGCACCACCTCCGTTACGTATTTTTCATTTGAGTTTAATGATCATAAATTATAGATTATAAGAAATGATTCTTGTTACCCATAACGAACCCATCTGATTTATTCTATGACCCGCCACAATAAAGGTTATGCCAGCTTTTAAATCTTCCAACCCAAATAAAGCAAACCTGAAATGGCTTTGCGATAATTTATAGTAGTACTGGCAGCTAACCCCCACCTCCTACCCATGCTTACATTAAATACTTAACTATAGTCCCTTTACTTACAGTCAAGTAAAACTAATGTAAACTTAAGTCTGGTAGTCACATATATCAGGTTTGTCAGCACGGTCATTACAAAACAAACTCTTTGTTTTTTTTTTTTTTTTTGCACGGGTTTTAATACAGTGGTGCGATAACGTTTCTGGCTAAGTCTTCTGAAGCTGAAGTCGACCTATGTAAAGATCACATTCCTTCTTGCCTGTCACAAGAAACATGGCTATTTTCCTCTAAAATCAATAATTGATTTTAATCGTGCTTGTTGAAGAGCAACCAAGTATTTACAAAGCACAGGTGCTGTTCTATGACCGTCCTTTGCTTTCACATATATAATATAATTTAGCTCCTTGTATCACTCTTCAGATTTTGTCACTTCCTTGATTTTTTACCAGTTGGCAAAATTGATAAACATAATATATTCCTCTTGTTTTTCTAATTATACACCTTTAAAGCATTGGTCAAAGAAACCATTTCTCTGTTCTAAGTTCATCATTTTCTTTCTTTGTCACTTCCTCAATAAATTCAAATATACTTTCCACAGCTTCTTCGTTATGATCTATTTTTCAAACTTCATAATATCTTATTACAGCATTATTTATTAGTTTAATACATTAATCCTTTACAATAACGCAAAGAGAGGGAAAGAAATATCACTACAAACCATGATATTCTATTTTATATCTAATACGTTAGGTTATGTTAGGTTGCAATGGAAGTCCCAACAAGGGAACACACATGGACCGAGCATCAGCCCTTTGTGATACCACACAAAGAAGACTGATTCTACAGTAGCAGTCATAAAATTTGCCTAACTCAAGGATATTCAGAGTAGGGATCTTTAACGAGTACCTGACATCGTACAGGCTCGGGACCGATGGCTTAACGTCATCTTCGATGGACGATGTGGTCAGATTTATGCACTGCAACCTGAATGAATCGAGGGCCAAAAGGGTATTGAACCCCGGACCTGCCAGTTCAGAGACGAGCACGTTGCCACTGCGCTAACCTGGTCTCCAAATCCTATCTGTCATCAAAAACTGAGTAATTATAAGAATGCATAACTAAATTCTATTTTTTTTTTTATCGAAGTGGAGTTACTGAGAGTCAAATTGACGATGGTTAAATTACTGGAGTGCAAATAGCAGGTGTCAAATCAATAGCCTCCAAATGTGTTTAAAGGTAGTAGTTTTCTTTTAATTTGCCCTTCCATCCTTCCCTCTACCAGTGTAAATAGACCACAAATATACATCAAAAAAATAAGATTTTATGATTTTTCAAGATCAATATTTTCCTGTAAGTATTAAAGTAAATTTTCATTCTGAGATATCAGTTTATGTTAGTAAATTTGATATTCTTTATAAAAGAATTCTATTTATTCGACGAAATTGGTTGATTGTCGAGAAACTCAATAAATCTCAGATCCATCGGCATTTTGTTCCTGTTCTGTATAGGAGTGTTTTTTTTTTCAAATTGACTCTATTTTCATTGTGTGTCTTTTGGTCTGTTACTGCCTTTCCACCTTATATATATATTCTTTCTTTCACCCCTTCTAGGAACCGAAATATTAATCAGTATAAAATCCCACAATTTTAGTACATATCACGCTATACATACCACATATGTTCACTGCAAAAATCGATTAACTCCATAAGACAGAAGTGGGGAAACGCGATGAAATAATTTGTTGTTTTTGTTTTAATTCCCTTTGTAATATAAACTTAAATAAATGAATTCAGCACCTTGTACTTAACATAATTTGAGTTGAATTATAACAATGATGAATATCAGAGTAAAATATATTCAAAATGACTAACTAGATTATTTATTACCAAACGGAAAAATGTAATGGCAATGTAGTTAATCTTTGCTATTAGGAAAATTCATTATAAATATAAAAAGCTATGACTGAACTAATAGCTTTGCCACACTTAACATTTTTGAGATATTTCAAAAAGTGGAGCTATCTACTTGTGCAGTGAACTGCTCGTGTTGTAGACCGATAAACAAGATTTTTATTATTAGATTGTGAGAAAGTATGTTATGGGTATCTTCGAAAGACGTCGTCGTTATGAGGAAAACATACTGAAAATTTCCTTTATATTTCTTTATTTCAACTAATCGGACAAAGGAAAACTTATTTACTCTACATCTGTGGCGCTTAGACCGTTTGCTTTCTTCCTACCCAGTATTTATCCGTTCATATTTTAGACATTCATATTATGGGGTAATTTTTAAAAAAAGCAGGAAAATATGGATATTTGTCAATATAGACTATTTTCATTTCAGTTTCATGGCAGGGACAGGGCAGGTGCAAATGTGTGTTTAGATGGTCACGACCGGTCACCATACCATAATATGCCACTCTGGTTACTCTAGGCAAGTTTGAGTACCTCGGACTACAACAACACCGCTTTAATATTTGGGCAAACGATCTGCCTATTCATGTCAGGGCACTAACAATGGGCCTAGCGCAGGGGTGCTCAATACGTCGATCGCGATCTACCAGTCGATCGCGAGGCCAATAGTGGTAGATCGCAAACAACTTTGAAAAAAAAAAATTCCAGTGCGACAGTCAGCCTATCTCTCTCTCTCTCTCTCTCTCTCTCTCTCTCTCTCTATCTATCTATCTATCTATCTATCCATTTATCTATCTATCTATCTATCTCTCTCTGAGGTGTGTGTGTGTTTTGATCCTCCTACAAAGCTTCTGTCTTTGAGCACAATGCAAAGCTACAAAAAACAGCTGTATTATTATTTTATTTTATTGTTTTTATTTATTTATTTTTAATTATTATTATTATAAATTGTCAATGTATTGTTATTATTATTATTATTATTGGGAGCCCAGCACAATGTGCGTAAATGCATTTCACCTCCTTAACCAAAAAAATATTATTTATTATAATAGTAATCACAAAAACATGCTGAGAGCTTATTTTTTGCAATATTGGCTCATGTGGTAATGCAAGGTAAGAATGTTCAATAAATTTTAAAATAACATACGCTTTTATGGGTCGGTAGATCATTTTGACTTGGTCATTTTATAAGTAGCTCACATACTGAAAAAGTGTGAGCACCCCTGGCCTAGCGTAACTGTTTTTTGCGTATAGTTTGCAGGCTTTGCTTCGTCTGTACCATGCTTCCTTCTTATGCCAGTTCATATCGTGGAGATAGGATGTGTTGAAGACACACCAGCTCTCGAATCTGTAAATATATATAAATATAAATAATATAAATACATATAACTGCCTTACTGCATTCACGTCTACTAGTTTGCCATGAGCTAGATGTATCTCTACTACATCCCCGGCAAAGTTGATGACTCCGGATCCCACGTATTTGCAATCTGGGATCCTCTATTTACTTAATTAATCTTCTCAACCTCTATTTACGTAATTTCAATTCATTATTACCTTTTAAAATACAGTGATACCTCAAGATACGAAAACCTGTATATATGAAAAATTCAAGTTACGAAACAGACCTCGAGAATTTGTCCACTACATTTTACGAAAAAAAAATCAAAACAACAAAATAATAAGATTATTCAAAAAAAATATAATAAAACACAGAATCCTGAGAAAAAAATTGAAATTAAAATTAGGAAAAATTCAGTGTTAATTTTAGTGTGCAGTTGATATTATTATCTATATATATCTATCACATTCGCCTAACTGCACCATTGTATTAATATTTTTCATTTGATTATTGTTTTCTTATATTTTATTAACATTTATTCAAGTGATTATGTTGTATTTAATGAATGTTGTAGATTATGTTGTTTAAATGTAAAACATGTATTATAGGAAAAAAATCAGTATAAGAAAGATCCTCCGTAACGGAGTCGATTTTATATCTAGAGCTTTACGGTATTATCGAAAGTCTGTTACTCTTAGAATTTCATTTGAGAATTATATAAATGCTTCGGTTGAAGTGTTTTATTGTATTAAGATGTTACTATTCGTATTCTATTAAAACATGCCACAAATACCATCAAGAAATTAAGTCACTTGGGTTTATGATACAGTGAGGTAATTTGACAAAACACAAGCCTTCAAAGAAACATCTTAACTCATATCACAAAGTGGTAAGGAATAGGTTTAGGCAATCACACTGTAATAATCATATCCTGAAATAAATATAAAATAATTGTTGAGTCAACTGGGAGACATCAGACTCTCTCTTAACCGTCTCCTGAAGATGTACAACTGTTTGAAATAGCAACTCTCTAGTGTTTTCTTACAAATGAATTCACCTCTTCTAGGAGGAGGAATCCAGAGATTTAATTATTTATTAGTATTGGAAATTAATTTGTTAGTTCATAATTATAGTTAGTAGAATTTATGCTTTATCCCTGGAATATGAATCCTCCGGTCCATTATAAAAGGTATAATGGAATAAGAATAAGAGATATACTGATAATATATTTTTATTAAAAGATTTAGTTGTTAAATATATAAAACTGTGATGATGCCACTAAGTTGGCTTAATATATCAAATAAAAAAAAATTACCTAATTAAATTAAAACATAATTCATAAAGTATTTAATCGTGGTTTTTATATTAACAATAACTATCTTAATTAACAATTAATTGTAAAAAATATGTAGTAGTATTTAAAGTTGGATTTTTTTTATGTTAAAATGTTTGAAGGAACATAAGGTAATGGAACAAAAACAATATGTGACTTAAGGGATCCTTTGTTTACGAGGTGGGACGCTCTTGTAACAAACAGGCTCCTTCAAATTATCTTCTTATCGGCTGCTATTCAGTTACTCGTGTGAAATTGACACTTGTTTCAGTTCTTATCCTACCACCAGTCGGGTGAGGCAATAGCCTTAGTTTAATTGTATGTTAAACCATCTTTTCTTCATAACTGTTTACAGTTAAATTTTTCCTCTAAATTTAATGTTTCATTTTATTTTCACGAATGTCAAGCATCACTGGGTAATTAAACGCTATTCTTTTAAATACAAATTATATAGTTTTAAACATTGAAGGATACGGAAGTGCTTCAAAAGAAAAATATTCCAGGTTTTACTCAACTTTTGAAACGATTTCGTAAGTTCGAACAATATATTTAATTAATGAATTCTTGATCTTTATGTAGTATACTATTTACATCCACTAGATAATTTGTGTTCTTTATTTCTAAAGTAATTACTAAAATATTCATTCAACATATGGCTTACATGTAACCTATGGAAAGCCTGAACCAATTTTACGTGATTTGCTTTAAAGGTAATTTTATATTTTGATCAATGTTATTTCTATTTTGAATAACTTTTCTGATAAATTACTATTATTAATTTCACAGCTATTACTAACTGGCTTTCTCATATAAAATTGAGTTGAAGAGATTTCTTTCCGTTTTTACATTCTCCGAGAATTTTATATGGGGAAGTTCAATTGTGATCAAACATGTGTTTTTGTATTTTTATTATGAACCCTTCAATAAAGAATTATTGCTTTTCGAATTTACAGGAACAGTAGTAAAAGCTTTGCTAACACATTTTAATGCTACAAATAAATGCTAGTGATCAGATCACATTTCTCCGGTCCTTAGTACAGTATTTTTTATTTATTTAAAGGAATACCAATCATGATCTCTGGGTTGAAGTCTTTATTCAGTAACATCCTTAGTTGGAACGACTGTGAGGAGACTTCCTGTCAAGAAGAACAAGTTGATATCGTTAAACTGTTTAATGAAGATCAGGAAGAGGATCATTTCATATTGACAGAGGTGAAGAAGATGAAATGTCGCGATTACGTTGGAACTGTCACTCACTTGACTGACAAAGTAGTGACTGTGGACAACCAATTTAATTTTAATTCAAAACAGTGCCAAGTGCATGGCCTCAAGGTGGGATCTCTTGTCCAGTGCTATGTCTATTCCGATGAAATAAACACAATTGTCCGCTGCATAAAAATGGTTGATGAAACATCAGTAAAAAAGACACCAGAATCTGAAAAACCGAGGTTATTGTTTTTAACTTAATAATTCTTATTTATGTTTATGTTCTTTTCTGTCATTAAGAGCGAAACTTGCTGAGAATTGCTAAGCTTAAATTTTTTTGGTTAGAAAACGGATTGTAGCGTTCATCGTACAACTTAACTATGCAATATATATCAATAAGATGTTACTGGTTTTTTTTCAGTTGATGAAAACGTATGATAACATATTACCATTAATGTCATGTTTGTAAACTTTACATTAAAACTTGAGGCTAGAGTGTAACCTCTCTTTATTAGTAAGTCAATCCATAAAAATATTTCCAACTACCAGTATGTGATTACAAAATAGTTATTATTTTTCATAATTTAGTTTGCTATTCTAAAAACTGATGTTTGAATTTTGGTATGATGGTCTAACCTATCTTTATTAGTGAGTCAATCATTGAAAATATTTGACGGAATTTCCCTCATTTCAAAAGATGTTGGGAATTATAAAAGAATAATTCATATAAAAAAGTTAAAATTTTTAGCATTGATTATCAGTGACTTCTGTTTTATTCAGACATATCCTTGATAGTGAAGTTCAAATAGATCGTTGAACAAGTCACTCTAACCTTAATTATGTTATTATTTTCTTTCGACGTAAGAAATCTTGAGCATTAATAACTTTAAGCATAATATTTAAATCAATATTTTAGAGAGAAAATTCCATCTTCCAATGGAGAATAGATATGGTTTGAATTCAAATACACTGGAATCTTCTTTCTCATTGACTCAAACAGTCATTGGGTTAATAACAGTTATTGAAGGTCTTGGCGTTTCGCTAAATTTATTGAGTGGTTTTGACACATGCTTATCTATATATACATAAAAGTAATTTAAGCAAAATAATAATTTGATACTCTCCAATAATCAGAAGAATGTATTTGTTTTACTTAGATTTTTTAGAAATTGAAGAGAGTAATAATCCGTTAGACGGAACTGTTGTCATAGCTAAATACTAAAACTTGTGTTTGTTCATGTTGTTAACCTTTATGACGCTCTCTGTGCAGACAGAGGAAAGTAGAAACATATTACCATATTGTGTTTCTTCACAAATAGTTTTTATAAAATAAAAATAGCTTTTATTTTTAAACAAATGAAATTCTAAATAAGAATACCTGAACTCAAGAATAGCTTGTCAACTGCTCGTATCGTACATAAGTATGAATACTGCAATTTATTTACATAACAAATAACTTGTCACACTATCAAAAAAACACAATTAACAAATCTAGTAATCCCAACAAATATACTATTTTTAAACAATTATGTATACATAATAATAACAGGTTTGATTAAATAATACGCCATATTTACGGTTGACTAGTTTCCTTGTGTATTTCTCAAGGGATCTGAATAATCTTCTTGTACAAACATCTAAATTGAATAGAACATTTCCAATGGCTCCATTGTCTTTAAATCTTGCATTTCCACTAATTTTACTATTGTCACAACTTGTACTATTACTATTACTACTACTAACTATTACTACTACTACTATTATTATTACTACTGCTAGTTGTGACTGTTGTGACAATAGTAAAATTAGTGGAAATGCAAGATTTAAAGACAATGGAACCATTGGAAATGTAGTAGTAATAGTAATAGTACTAGTTGTGACTGTTGTGACAATAGTAAAATTAGTGGAAATGCAAGATTTAAAGACAATGGAGCCATTGGAAATGTTCTATTCAATTTAGATGTTTGTACAAGAAGATTATTCAGATCCCTTGAGAAATACACAAGGAAACTAGTCAACCGTTAATATGGCGTATTATTTAATCAAACCTGTATAAATGAAGGACTGCTTCCTAAATATAATAATAACAGTGTAGATGTAATCTAATATAATAAAGTCGCAATATATGTCTGTTTATTTCTAATTCCTCATAGGTATTCAACTCATTAGTATTATATTAACCATCATGAGATTTGCTGTAGTTATTTCCAGGATATGTATAAAGTAGGTTATACTTCCAATACATATTAAATGTAGTGTTTTTCCTTCCACTGCATATAATGTGGCGTTAGGGTATAAATACAGCGCGAAGTTTTACAGTATCACCACATGCATTCGATTATAACTAAACAGAAGTTTGTATAAGTAAGTAGAAACATTTGTCCCATTGTGATAATACTTATCTCACACATATAAGCTAGGTTTTTCTTGCTTGTCATTTTCGCTATGATAATATCTGAACAATCTCTAAATAAGGTTAATACATTCTACCTCCGAAGCTCCAAATTCATTGTTTGAGTTCATTGATCCAGTAACATTCCAACTTAACTGATTGAAAATCCAATGTTATCTTAATTTGTGATTATTTGTAAATGTGTTAATAAACTAATTAGGTATTATTTTCCAGAATAAGATATAAGGTTGTTATTTTATTGATTGTGCTTCCATATGGCTGGAAATTTCAAACAATCAAGCTCTTTTCTTGAAATTGGTCTCACTTATCTTTCAGGGATTTGGGAGATGAGGATAATTTAGAAGAAATCAGTGGTTCTATTACGGATAGATTTGGTCGTGATATCGTTGTATCCGTTGATGATGTTGATGAAGGGAAGAAGTACAAGGAGATCTCTTTTAGTTTGAATAATGTGTGTGCAGAATTTATCCCAGCAGTTGGTAAGTGAAAATGTTCAAGTTTTACTGTTGTAGTATAAAATAGTTGGCATGTCATAGGGAAAACAAACATCAACAATGCTAGCCTCTTTACTTATTAAATGTCCTTACTTGCTTACCTCTGGACTGGTAGATCCAGAGTTCAACACCCTTTCCCGTGAATAAATCTGGGTCTTTCGTTCCTCTTATAGGACGGTAAGCCGTTGGTCCCGAGTCTATGATATCGTTAAAGATCCATGCTCTAAAGGTATGGAGTTAGGCAAAATTTAGGGCTCCCAAAAGAGAATGTTCATTGCGTGGTGTCACAAAGGGACAATGCTCGGCCTAAGCGTATTCTCTTTTTAGACTGCCACTGCAACCTAACCTATCCTCTAAGTGTGTAATTTTTTAAAAATCTTCCCACAATAATACACTGTTCAGACGTAATCAAAAATTCAAAGTCACCAACTGTTGCTCATTGATACTTTAAGGACAATTATTCCACGCTTTAAGTATATTTAATCTTTTTTTTAGGGTATTTGAAAATCAGACATTTATTCTCAAGTTCCATTGCAATTTAATTATTTTCGATCGATTGTGTGACTTTTAAGTTAGCAAATAACTAGAAGTTATTATTTGCAAATATGTTTACAAAATATATTATTTTCTAGATATCGTACTTTTCAACAAGTACAATTACAGATAGTTTCGTTTGAATGCCTAAGTCCATATTAAATATCAGTGATTTATAAATGCATGTTTAATGTTTCAATAAATTTTAAAAAAATTCAATGTTTCATATATATATTTGACAGGCTCAAGAAGCATACAAGTTCGTTAGAAAAGCTATGTGTGACTGGCGAAGCGATTTAGACTAGATTTAGACTAGCCAACCACTAAAGTGTACTTTGTATGAGAGTATTTCTTTCAACTAAATACTTAAAACTTAAATACTAAATGAATAATTATCTGATAAAAGTAATAAATTTGAATTTACAGCCTAATTGTTATGAAACAATGAAGATTAGGTACTGTTTGATTACTGTGTTTATAGAGAAAAGAACGGTATACGCTTTCAGAAAACTGCCAAACATAGTTGCGATCATTTATCACTAAAGAAACTGAACATACATTTGTACAAAGAGTAAAAACATTATTCTCATAGGAACCTGTACTAGCTAATTCAGATAGAACTATTTCGTATTGAATACATATTTCAGGTAGCTGTACTTTTGGTCTAGACGACTTGCTCACATAGCTTTAAAGAATATGTTGAAAGAATAACAGCAAATATTGATAACTGTCAGATAAGTTTTGCTCAAATAAGGTGTTAATAAAGTTTACCTTATAGAACAATAATGTTTATTATTTGTTGATAGAACATAATGAACTTTATTGTTCTATAAAGTATTACTATTTCCAAATCGTAATTTAACTTTTATGAATTAAGAGGACAAACTGTTGGACTCTATAGATTGGTTTACTGAAAGAAAAATGAAAAATAATGATTAATGTTACTTCTGCTTAGGAGAGTAGTCATTTTTTGGGATAAATGAGGACTTCAAAACACCATATTTTTTTTACTCCATGGAGCAGCATACTTTATCAACTATTGTGATCACTCAAAAAAAAACTATGAGGAACTAAAATTCAAGTAGAGTTTTGTAGTGCTTTTTTAAAGTAGGAATAATGGGGAATAAAAGTAAAGATTCTGGTTTTCACTGCAGTATTTGTCGAAAGGCTCATTCTTATTTTTATTTGGGTCCACCATTAGTAAAAAAAAACTTCCTTACTTTGGTTAATTGGCTGCCTGCTGATTGAATGGTTTTTTCACCAATGAATTTCACAGACACATTAAAAAGTACACAACACTTTAATGCTTTTATGTTGATGTGACCTCCATAGACTTAATTTTATTTAATTTGTTTTCTTTTTAAGGAGATTTGGTTAAGTTAAAATTTAGAACAGATGAAGAAACAAATAATATATATGTAATACGAATGTCACCAGTGACTACAGCAAACAGAATGGGTCTTGTTACCTCCTGGAATGATTGCGCGGGAAATATTGGTAATTTCGCAACATTTACTGTCCTTGCTTGTGAACCAGGATACCAGCCCAGTGTTGGGGACAAAGTAAGTTATTTTCATTCCGTATATGCCTTATAATCCAATATATTAAGAATGAAAACTCTTATTGTTATAATATCTTAAATATATATTTATATTTAAAGAGATCTTAACTCGAACACATAGTCTCCAGTATTTCCACTTTCTCGAGGTTTGGTCCGGTATGAAAGAGAAAACACCTTAGGCCAACGTTTGGTCTGTATTTTAGTGCTACAGCCATAATGGAGTTAATTACCATGCATGAAAAACCGTGAGTAATAACGAATAACGATTATTACGTTAGTATTATTGTTTTTTTTTAATGGAAACTGTTTGCATTAAAAAAAAGAACACAACGAAAATACTTTGTTAACAATTTATATTATTTATATAAATAAAAATAATGTAACTTATGTTTATTTCATTTTATGGTAATTAAAAAACATGATTAATAATGAATATACATTATTACGTTAGTATTTCTGGTTTTTTTGAATGAAGAACTGTTAAACTGTTACATTTAGAAAAAAAAACTTAACTATTAATGTGTATTCGTACAAATAATGTTAGTGATATTTATTTCATGTTATGATAATTATTTCTGTTAATGTAACCCTGAATAAGTCAAAAATTAAACATTGACCTAGGCTTTGTTGAGAATTTTTTCGTACCTGACCAAATCTTAAGAGAGTGAAAACATATTTATTTATTTTATATCAATATCCTGCTATCTACATAAGAATACTATGTAAAACTAATATTACATAAAGACATGGCAATGGTGCAGTATCTAGAATTACAAGCCGAAGTCTAAGGTAACGTGGGCCTAAGATCACTCTCTTGAGGCAGGTATCCTTGTTTAAGATTCATATCTTAAACAAGGATACCTGCCTTAAGAACCTTGAGACATATCTTTTTGAGGTCCAATAACTGGACTATACTCCTACATTGCCCTCTATGCGAGAGCACATAAACATTATCTCCCTATTAATTAACTTATTCCGTATTCCAGAAAAGTTGATGGAAGTAACATTTCACTTCACGTCACTTGACGGCTTGTACTTGCAACACTCTAATACGAAAACATCAATCCCTGGGGAAACAGGCGGATGGTACTCGTATCCCGTATAGTTTCACCATATGACCAGTAATATATGATCAAACCATAATAAGAAATGGGAAAACAAGACTAAGATCTTTCAACCGTAACAAGCGGTCTTCATCAGAGTCAAAAACCCAACTGAACACTAGATGCAGAAAACATCTGGTGAGGAGTTGAGAAGACTGGGAGGGAAGAGTGGTATTTTAAAAGGGTGAAAGCTCAGGAAAGGACTAATGTCCTTTAATAATATTATTAATTATTAAATATTTTTTAATAATTTGATAATATTTGATCTATTAAATTTAATTAGAGACGATTCAATAATATTTCTTAACAACATTGATTTTTCATAGGTAATGAAAAATGAAAAAATCAATGTTGTTACGAAATATTATTGAATCGTCTCTAATTAAATTTAATAGATCAAATATTATAAACATTAGTAACGGTCTCTTCAAACTTGATACTTTCGTCACGAGGGTAATAGCCTCTTCAAAGAGGGTTGACAGCTAGCGGATAGTTTTTTACTTTTTCTTACTCCTTTGTTTCCCCAAACAACCCTTTCTGGACATTAGTCCTTTCCTGCGCTTTCACCTTTTAAAATACCACTCTTCCCTCCCACTCTTCTCAACTCCTCACCAGATGTTTTCTGCATCTAGTGTTCGGTTGGGTTTTTGACTCTGACGAAGACCGCTTGTTACGGTTGAAAGATCTTAGTCTTGTTTTCCCATTTCTTATTGTGGTTTGATCATTGATTGTTATTTCACGTGTTTATGTGAAATATTTTTATGACCAGTAATATATTTTGTGCATTGGTGTTGCAATGTAATCACTGTAGTTCTTTTTGGTTAGTACTGGATTTGGTCCTATTTTTTTTCTCTTGAGTATTTAAAAAAAATATGGACTCTTAATTAATGAAAAATGTTTTTTAAGTAAATTCCTAAAGTATGTTTTATTATAACCCAGCAATAAAGCCAGTGAATTCTTTTGTTAAACAAAACATGTAGAGGGGAACAAAAAGCATTCATAAAAATATAGTAGAGGAAAACAGATTGAACAGGAATCTGCCAGTTTTTCAGGTTAAAATAAAATTTGAATAACACATGCACGATTAATAATTTTTATATAGATAGGTGAATAGATATCTTATGGCTTTATATTTAAAATTATCTTTTCTTTCTACATGACTCTCAATTCTTAATATTAATTCAGTAATTGAACAGTTTATACTAGTCCGAACAATGTCAAAAGAACGTCTATTATCTCTAATTTAAACTTACTACACTATTAAAATGTAAAATATATCGAGTTAACAGATCTTCAACTACACAGATGATGAAAGGATAAGTTAGTGCATAATTATTTGCCTTTGTCAGGTAAATATTATTTTACTATGGATAAATGAAACTAATATGTCACCTCCTGCCTTCAGCAATAATACAATTATTCACATATATTCACAATTATTCAAATATTATTTCATTATTTTTAATACCTGTACACAGTTTTTTGAATCGGTTTATGTACCGTTATTGCTTGGTAAATGGGGATGGCGATAAATATATTAACTTATTCAGTATTCCAGAAAAGTTGATGGAAGTAACGTTTCTTTTCATGTCACTTGACGGCTTGTACTATTAAAAAGAATAATATTTAGGAGGTGTGATCAGAAAAGACTTTTTGAATTTCGCGCGCTCTGTACACTCTAATTTCAATTTTTTTTGTATTGGTACACCGTTACTATCAAATGTTCACATTTTGACTAAAATTTGAACTTACCAGCAAGTGTTGATCTTACCAGGTTGTATGTGAGAGGATAGACAAGGCGTTTGCGTGCTTGGCGATTTTTTTCTTTGAAATAATGGAACAGAGAGTTTGTATTAATTTTTGTGTAAAAAATTGTATTAAGCGCTCAAAAACTCTTGAAATGTTGACAGTGAGGTACTGTGATTAAACTTGAAAAAGAAATATAGTTTATAAGTGATATAAGTTATTCCACAAGTGATTATTTTTTCAACAGTAAAAAATCATCGAGCTCGCAAACTCGAGTCTAACCTTTATGCCTCTCACATAAAAACAACACATGCTATATAGTCAGAACTGTAAACATATGATGTTGACGAGATGTACCAATACAACAACAAAAATTTGAAATTAGAATGTACAGAGCGCACGAAATTCAAAAAGTGTCTACTTTTTGATCACACCTTTTATATAAATATATTTGATAAACAGTACAATATGTCAGGATGATGGTAATAAGAAATATGTGAATCATTTTTATTTGTTAAATGCTGAAATACTATAATTTGGATTAGATGAAATTACAGATTGTAGTCTGTGATTCGATGAAGGAGGATGTGTAGAAATGATAAAATATATAATTTCTACACATTAACAAGATAAGATTATTGACATAATGAGAAGTTATATTAAATATATTAATCTCTGTTATGATTTTACATCAAAGCTGTGAATAATGACCGGAAAGGTACCACTTTTTTAATAATTGAAAAATAAATATATGACTTTATATTCCGAGCCTCAATAAAAAAAGTATCTTTCGAATTAAAGGTATTTTTTTTAATAAAGTCATTGTATTTTAGTGCCAGGCTATTGAGACTAGTTACCATGGAAACATATACGGTTTGTTGGGAGAGGTAAGGACATATCAAACCCTGCTTTTTTTAACGCTCTGCTAGCTAGAAAAACCCTCTCAGTCCAACACCTGTTTGGTCCCAGGCTCAATATTATTAGATATCAAATCGTCTTATGCAAAACTACTTTAAATCAAACATTAATAAAATACATTATTTTATTTTCTTTAATGGTTTTACGTTTATTTGTTTGTTTTTTTTTAATTTTTTAGGTATTTGCTAGTTTGATCAAGAACTCTGACAGAAAATATCCGTGGAGAGCTATTCAGGTCGTACCCCAAGGAAAGACGACTCACATGAATCTCAACAGTGGCATTGAGCAGGCTCACCAGGACCTGCTCACTGACAAGGAGGGGATATTTATTGATAAAGTTCAAAAAATTGTTCTTCATTATTCAAGATCAAAGCAATTCACAGTAAGCAATGTATATCTCCATTAATAAAAATATGGTTTTACTAAACTCTGGTCTAATAAGTTACAAGTATGTCAGTTTGTTATTAAATCACGATAAATCACAATAATCATATATTCTGATCCCACATAAACAAACAACATGGAAATGTATGTTTCATTTATTGTGCTTAATGACGTTATATATACATGCTTTATACAATTCTCATTTTTTGCATTAATTTTAATGAACCATATTCGAGCTATACTAGGGAAGTTTTTTCACTAGTAATAAATCAAATTAGTTTCTTTACTTATGTCTTGAAGAGACCTCTTTAGATCACCTTTTACATTGCGTCTACATCCATATCTGTGAAAGTATAAGCGATAAAATATTCAGATTAAAAAATTTTGTAAATAAATGAAATTAGTGAAAACCTGAAAACAAATAGCCGGTCCAAATTTTGTTCTCTACAACTTTTATTCCAAACATTCTTATCTGTGACGTAATCTAAGCCTGCGAAATCGTAAAAAAGCTGTAAAAATTTAAATTAGCGCTTATTATGGTTTACATTTGATACTCAGCTGTTAGTGATGAAGGTGTTACCTACCATTTTATAATAATTTCTATTATTTTAAGATCTGATGTTTCATTCCATAGGTTCATTCAATTGCTGACATGAAGAACTGTATATTTTTTATAGTAATTGTTTCAAATTATTCTAATCTAAACACAGAGATAATATTTTATCCATTATTATGAATTATATTCATTTTATTTTTACAGTTTAATTCCAAGAATTCTGGATTCATTCAATACAGAAATTGACAAACCTGTTTTATAATAATATAATTATATGAACTAATAACGAATAACTAATATAATTATTTGTTATGGCGTTATTATCTAGCAGGCTGCTGGATATCACGAATATTCATTGTGCTTGAGAAACTTGCAAGCATGAAAACAGAACAATAATATGTACTCTATAAACATCCGTAGTAAGGGGTCAGGGTAGCCCTGTGGTGGGTACGTGCTCGCCCCAGAACTGGTAGATTCACACTTTGATATCCATTCTGACTCTCCATTCTGGAGATGAAAAAATCTGAGTACATCATCCCTCAGAGGACGTTGAGCCGTCGAGCCAGACCGTCCGTTTACGATGTCAGGTACTCGTTATGACCCCTACACCAAGTATACTTAATGTAGGCAGAAATGGTCATTGTATGATATCACAAAGGGACAATCTTTGGCGTATATATGTTCTTGGGACTGCCACTACAGCCTAACATACGAGGTGTGTAAATAAAGTAGTGAGACTGATTTTTTTTTAAATTTTCTATTCAAATATAATTACAATGTGATATTGTCACCTTCAAAATAGTTCCCTTCGGAAGCCACACAGCGCTGGAGACGGTCCTTCCAATCATTGTAGCATTGCTGGAACTCGGATTCTGGAATGGCCTTCAGCTGGTCGGTTACAGCAGTTTGTATGTTTTGTAGTGTCCCGAAATGAGTTCCCTTGAGGTGATTTTTCAATCTCGGGAAGAGGAAAAAGTCACAAGGACTCAAGTCTGGTGAATAAGGAGGCTGAGGAGCAACAGGAATGTTTTTACTGGCCAAAAACTCGTTTATTGAGATGGCAGTGTGACAGGGCGCGTTGTCGTGATGCAACACCCACTTGTCTTTGATGTTTGGCCGCACACGAAGGACTCTTTTTCGAAGTTTTTCAAGGACCTCACGGTAGAAGTGCTGATTAACCGTTTGGCCTTGTGGCACAAACTCTTTGTGGACGATTCCGTGGCTATCAAAAAAACAAATCAGCATGCATTTGATTTTCGACTTGCTCATGCGTGCTTTCTTGGGCCTTGGAGAAGTCGCAGTGAGCCACTCCATGCTCTGACGTTTCGTTTCTGGGTCGTACTCAAACACCCATGACTCGTCACCAGTAATGACACGTTCAAGAAAACGGGATCATTTTCAATTGAACCCAAAAAGTCAAGACTCCTTCCCTTTCTGAGATCGTTTTGGTCTTGGGAAAGGTTTTTCGGAACCATTTTCGCACAAATTTTTCTCATCTCCAATTCATTGGTCAAAATGTGATGAACGGAGGTGTGATTCAAATTCAACTGTTCCCCGATCATTCTGACTGTCAAGCGTCGATCTGAACGCACAAGGTTCCGTACTCTGTTGACATTTTCATCGGTGTTTGCACTTGAAGGCCTTCCGCTTCGTGGTTCATCTTCAATCGACTCTCTTCCTTCTGAAAATTCCTTAAACCACTGAAAAACCTGTGCCCTTGATAAAACACGTTCTCCATAGGCCTCCTGAAGTTTTTCAAAAGTTTCGGTTGCATTATGTCCAAGTCTGAAGCAAAATTTGATTGCACACCGCTGCTCAACTTTGAGGTCACTCATTTTTAAAACGCTCAAGAAAAAACCATTTCACGAAAACCAACGCTACGGACAAACAAATGACTGTGGCGAGTTCAGATTCATACTGGAGGCGCATCACACGTGCACCTGACGCTACTCAAGGCCACGCGTCTCCAGCGTTGCCAGATCGAAAGCGACGTTGCCACTCTCACTACTTTATTTACACACCTCGTACATCGGAGGTAAAGAAATTACGTGTTTTTCTAACGTATCTGAAATACATTGTCATCACTCATCGGAGCGGCGCAATGTTCACACATAATTTATTCATATGATACATAAAGATGAAACCTCGATCTTATCACCATTATATGATGTTGCATTGTCGTATTATTAACACCACTGTAGTATTTGTTTTATAGAGTTTTTTGAAGCGAATAGTGCTTTTGCATATAAAAGGCTGATGAAGTTCAGGCGACAGTACATAATTGAAGCAAGGGCAAATGTTCAGAACATGAGTACTTATATGTTTTTTTTTTTTTTTTTTAAATAATAGTTGGTTTTAATAGGGAAGTTACGGAAACGCTGAGCACGAGTCCGATGTCTCAGTCCCTCAGTTTTATCACAAGAATAAAACGTGTCTCATTATTCTAGAATCTACTCTCTAATGAAAGGTACTTCTCTAGGAACAATTGTGAACTTTATTAAAGACCTTAAACTCTGAAGTTGAATTTAGAAATAATAATAGGATGCACAATATGGTAGCAGAAATTTCCAGTCCGATGAGATTCAGACCTTCAGTTAATAATTAGTAATAACGTATCATATTGATCAATCCTTTCAAGTTTCTTATAACTGACAAAAATGTAATATTGCCTCATATAAGCAGAAGATAGATTATTGATCATGAGTTCATGTAATATTATGAGTTTAATATTACATGCACACTTTAGCTACATTAAAATAAAATCAGAACTTCATTCATTGCCAACGAGTTCGGTATTATATTTACATATAGTGAAGTTGAGTGAACAATTTCTAATTCATCTTTAGTACTGTACATCTGATTATTAAATTTTACATAATTTTGATTTAATAAGGTTTTAGTAAACTGTATTTTCCGATTAGCAGAGGGTTTTCATGTTTATCCAATAAGTCGGTCATTATTTGTAGAGTTTCGTTTATTTACTTATAGAGAGTTAGAAACGATTTATATCTCATGATATATTGGTTGTGTTTTCGTTAATTTTAATATATTTTATTTAATTAATCGATCCAATGGATTCGATATATTCCTTTTCTGAAGGTTACTTTGATTTTAATTCTATTTATCTACTCTTTCCATAGTTTATATAAGAGAGCTGATCTGTAATTTATTACACTTCTAATTGGTGCCTCCTCTTTATGAATTTTTTAATTGGAATCTTGATTTTGGCGTTTCCGGGCTCCTGCAGATTATTTTATATTTATCATATTTATTAATTAAATTCCAGCAGTTCTTACTGATTCTTAATCAATTTTTTATTTTGTTTTGATATTTATTAATGGCAACTGAGTTTTTCATTTTTTTTTTTGTTATTCAACAACCAGTAAACTACAACTTTTACAATATTCAGTCATTTTTTGTTATCTATCTTTCAACATAACAAAAACCTTTCGCAACTTAAACTTGGTCAATAGTTTTAATCTTAAATATAAAATTTAACTAATATTCTTGGGCAGTTACAATTTCTAATAAAATATTTCCCGCTAAAAGATTTAGAATTAGTTTTTTTACTAGCATTCTGATTCCAGACATCTTCACCATCAATAATTGAAGCTTTTTAATTTGTATTTGTAAATTAGTCATAGTTTGTGACATTCGCATGTCAAGGTAGGTGGCAGGTGTTCTTAGAGAGAAAGTTTTATATATTGCTTCACTGTAAGTAAAATATAGCGATCAGGGAAAAAATTAATTTCCATAACATCTTAAGTGCCACACCGTTTGATGAATCAACTTCATATTTTATCCCAAAATCGGCTTTATAGCGTAGATGTGCCCTGTTGTATTTGGGCGCTATTGGATCAGGGGAAATTCGTTATTTTTTTGTCAAAAATGTAATTTTTTTTTTCTTGTAAACTACTTTGTCTTGAGTGTAAAAGTTTGGAATTATTATCAAATTAACGGAATTAACTGAAAAAAGTTTAGGATTTTAAAATAACCCACAGGGTCACTTATGATTTAAAATGTAAATTTTTTTACTTATGACTGATTCCTAAATTTGGAGTTATGTAAAAGGCAATAAAGGTATAAAAACTGAACACTCATAATAATAGATAACCTGTTGTACTTGTTGATTTCTTTGCATTGACTTTTAGGCATTTTTTTACCATAATCCTATCAAAAAGAATTCCTATTTCAATGTTTATAAATTAAATGTAATGAGATTTTAATGGAGTAATATGACTGAAAGAAAATTTAATTTTCAAACTATAAAAGAAAACGTAAGTCAACCATTATGACGTTTTCTAGGATGTGATGTATGGTTGTCTATCAAATATTTTGTATTGAATCTACATGTTGTACTATTTAAAACAAATCTTAAAATAGAATATATAATTTTGGTTTGTTTAAGAACCCCATTGTTTTTAGATAATATTAAATCATAGGAAAGAATCTTATAATTCTTTTTGACAAAAGGGGTATTAATTTTGTCACTTCTTCGGTAATTCAATGAACTTAAACTTTTGTATTTGCCATTCTTTTAATGCAATTTTTTTTAACTCTCAATATTAGAAGAGTAATATTACACTAAAAACGGTGACTATAAATTTGTATCTTAATAGTAATGCTACTCTGTTGTAAAATGAGAAGTTCTTGGTAAGTAAGCATCTTCATAAAGTACAGCCTATCAGAAGGTAAATAAAGAAAGTCAGTTACAAAATTTTTGTTAACAAAGTAAAATACTCTTTAAGTCTTATAGGAATTACTCTGTGCAGCTTATTGGATATTGAAGGAGCTTTTGATCACACCTTCAATAATACTGCTACGGCTCTACAATATTACTATTACTTTTACAAACATTCAAAGTGAAACATTCAAACAATTGGGCAGACATAAAAGAGTGTAATAATATATATCAGATTCTTCTGATTTTATGTTTGATAACATTGATATAACCACAATAAATGAAATCATTAATTGGTTATCCATGAGTTCAATAATACTTTACAAGAAGGTTAATACTATCACTCTGGATGAACAAAATGTATTGCTAAATTTGGAATAGATGGTAATCGGATTGTTGAGTGCTCTGTGAAGGCGGCGCGAGTAGTAGGGTACCGAATGGGAGCAGTTATCATTCCTTATTGACCAAGTTGATAAGTGCTGTCAAACATTGACCTTCTCATATATCCTGGCATAATGCAGATGTTGACATCTCATTGCTTAACTCATTAATTTGCTATTTGTTTCTTTGGGTATTTAACAGAGCCCTTCAGAAGAAGAAACAAATATGCCGGTGCAAGATCTTTTCTGGGCCCCCCTTTCCAACACTGGTCATATCTAGATAATTCAGTTGCACTATATTATATGTCTAAGGAATAAAGAATCTTATTAAAAGGTCAGTCTATTTATAAACTCAAAGTTGGTTTAAAGTTTATTAATATTATAAATCATAAATAATTAACAACTTCATCGATATTTAAGTACTCTCAGTAGGAAATTGACATGCTTTATTTATTTTATAGGTTTCTACGACCTCCTATTTTTTATAGGTTACTGGATAAAATGATAATTGATAAAAACATTGTTATTAAAACCATTATTATTATTAAAAAAGATTATTTCAGTCTGTTTTTTTCACTGCCGTGACTCCCAGACTTATTTCTCTATTAAAAAAGTAAAAAAAGAGTCAACTTACAGGAAAATACAAACCAGGTATTTTTTTAATGCCAACCACTTGAAAGAAGTAAAATTTGACGAAGTTGGATCAAAAAATGGCAACCTGGTAAGCCTGGAGAATAAGGAATAGTGGTTATGACAGTTGCAGGAAAAAAATGCATGCATAATTGCCCATTTCAATTTTTATGTTTGATATTCATGTGCCTCGTAGACTCTTATTGACTCTGGTCTACATTCTACATAGTCTGGTCTACATAGCCCCGGCTGCACCCTCCTCTTGTGAGGTATGGTATTTAATGATTTTGACGACCTAGAATTGTTTTATGAGGATTTGCTTTCAATGTCGATTCCAGATGTTCATTTTCAAACTTTTTTTGTCCACCACTATGTTTTTTCTCTTCTTCTCTTTTTCACATAGAAACCGTTATCTCTAAACCATTAGAACTATTCTCTACAATTTCTTTTTGAGATGAAACATTGCCTCCATGTTTCCCACCATCACAAGAAATGTTTCACCCTCATTTTTTTAAAAGCTATAAAAGTGCAGCACTTTATCAATTGCACTTTTCTAAAATGTAATTTAATAAATATGAAGTAAGATCTCTGGCAAATGGTTTTTGACGATGCTATTTTTTGCTACATTTTCAAAGCTGTTCAAAACTAATTCTGTACCAGAAATAATAAGGATATACTAAACATTAAGGATAAACTCCTACTAATCCCATATAATGCATTAGCATTATAAAGAGCATGCTCACCGTACTGCTAATGGATTTATCAGTTAACAGCGGAAACTAATTCAAGCGCTCAATAATTTGCAATGGCAATATATAATCCCTATACCTATAAAGAAAAAAATGTATTTACGTCAAATACTTACTGACACTTTACAAACAATTTGAAATTGTAAAAAGAAATAAGATTATAATATTGGGTTAACAATCAAAATTCTTTTCCTAATGTACATGAAACATTATTTATTTGTCATACATTTTATGTATTTGTATTTATTTTAGTACAGAAATTACGTATATGTGTGAGATTCCTAATAAGTACGTAGCATATTGAGAACATATTCATGTCTCTAAAGCTCGTTTTGAAAAAGTAGCAAAACATAAAAAGAACGAGATACTTACTTTCAATATTTTGATCCGCAGTTCGTTGTCAGTTCGAGTCATTGCTCGACTATCTATCGTCCTTCTGGAACGAACGTACCTCTTCTTCACCCCTAGCCCTTCCTGACGACGAATTGTAGTTCGGAATATTGAAAGTAAATGTCTCGTTCTTTTATGTGACACTATTTTTTTATCAGTACTATTTTATATATATTAGTGTACTTCGGTAGTAGTTCTTCTTTTATACAAGATTGCTTGTACACGACTGAATATTTTCGGTCGATGATCTTCTTTTCCAACTAAGCTCCACCGGACCCCTCCTGTTTGTGTCTTGAAAATGATTGGTTATGTAATCATAACATGACATAATAATTTTGTCTCTGTTTTGATGCTGTTGGATAAATGACTTAAATAGTTTTTTTTTTCTCAAAAAAAAAGCCTTGAGAATGCCGAAAATCTTCGATGAAACGTCGGCTATAATCAGGAGTAGTTAATCTTTGGACCTAATCCCTCAAGAAACCTATTTTGTATTTTAAGAAGCAGATATTAAGAATTACTATGAATTAAGAATAATATGAATATTATTGAGATATTCATATAGAATCAATTAAATATGTTGATTAGAGTTATGTTATTAATTAGTGTTCTGCTTCAACTCCAAGTAATAAATAACACTGCATTTGCTAAATGTATTTTTTTTTCAACATAATGTTAAGCGTTTCATTTCATTGCGTTTGAATAAATTAAAATCGACCTACTTTACAAACTATAAGTTAATTGTTTTTGATAATAATTGTAATTTTTCAGGTAAATGTTTCAAACAAAGGCTGTTCAAAGCAAGATATCAAAGAGTGCCGGCTGTTTTTTACTAAAGAATTCTGTCAAGTAAAACTCATTTCTCCAGTGATTGATAAGCCACTAGCTTTATTACCGGGAAGTTCCGTTGAGTTCAAGTTTGAAGCTTCAGGAAAGTAAGTTGGTTTTCATAAAAATGAATATTTATTTGATGAGAGTTAATGGTGATACTGGCTTTAGGTTCCTTGGTCGGTCCAGTGAGCTGTACATTTGGCTGTTTGAAGGATTCAGAATCGGAAGGAATATAGATGTTGAGGTCTCTGATCCAATGTTTGAATTGAAACCCGAAAACGAATGCTCTGAACAGTCTGCTCCTCGAAAGGAAATAACTGCTTTGTAAGTATACTTATATTTTTTCGTAGCTACTTTTCCAGGAGGTCTTTTCCTTAAATACGTTTAAAGTATTTAGTGTTTAAGGTTATATAATGTGGGCCACAACACTTATTTATTTTCAGTAATGTTTACTATTTTCAGTGGTATACATTGTCACATACATGACTGATGTATAGCATGTGTTCTATTAACAAATTAGAACTAAGTTAAGTCACAGAGAGAGATAAAGTTAGCACTAACGCTTTTCAATTCTGAACATGAGAGACAATTTTAACATAAATAAGAATTGAATTAATGTGGACTAATAATTAACATCATATGCAACATGTATCATGCCATATGTTGCATTGTCTAATATATATGTCACTATTTTATACATGATCTCTAGTCCTAAGAGCTTAAATAATAATGAGTTCCTAGTGCTCGATTAAGTCAATACTTTTAAATGGTCTTAATTTTAAAACTAGGACTAGGACATAAATACGTCAGTAATTTTAAATCTATGAGATAGTTTTTGTTTTTAAATGTGGTCATTTCAGTAATATACGAGGTATAGCAGAGCAATTTCCATCTTATGTTTATTTTCGAGGTATTTTCTGAAGAGTTATTGCTCAGAATATCACCTGGGTATCACAACTCACTATTAAATATTGCCATAAGGTATTTTATCTTGGCCAATGAATACTGTAGGGAGATTTGTAAAATTAGTGAATTTTATTTGAGAACCCTTTTAGTGTGAATAAGTTTTGTTTGCAAGGTTTCAAGCATCATTGATTTTTAAGCAACTAAGATCCTCCTCCACGGTATTGTACCGCTTTCATCTCATTAATAGAGCAGTAACTTGAGACCTTCATAAGTAATATCTTTTAGGATGGGTGCATTAATAAGTAATTGTTTAAATAGCTGAGTGGGTAATTATTACGCCCCGGTCTTCGACAGATAATTCAAGGTATGTAATCCTCCGGACGTGAGCTGGTTGTTCTGGCCCCACCTCAAGTTCCATTAAATCTTTCCTTTTTTCAAACAGAATATGATTGTTTTACTGCTTGCGTTAAAATTCTGCCATTTGTCATAACCTACCATCATAAGTTAGTTAATTTTGTGTATTCCTTAATTCATTTACGAGTTCAAAATCGAAGAAGAGTAACACAGAATAAAGAAACACACAAATTCAAAATTTTGGCCAATCCATCTTCAGAAGAAAAGAGAAAAGGAGACATAAGAACGTTGTGGATGCAAAGGCAAGCAACCCGTTTTTCTCCTGAAGACGGATGCCGGAAAATGTGAGTTTGTTACTCTTCTTCAATTTTGAACTGGTATTGTGTCCAGTTTGGATCGTCTTTCCGATTTTATAGTGAACTTTATTTCATTTATTTAGGTATTTATCGTTAGATTAATTTAACTCTTTTATTATTTCTTTGCTTTCATGATACTTATCCACAGGCCGTCGCCATTTTTCTTTTGTATTATAGGTTCAAGTAAAATGTCCGTCTGCTGGTTAAACGGTCATTTATTATTTATAGTGTCGTACCTCTTCATACCAAAGCCTCTTCTTATGAAACTTTCCATCTTACGAAAGGTCTTTCTGGGAAAAATGTGCCTAATCTTACGAACTTTGTTTTATCATACGAAAGGCCAAATTATTTAAGTACGCTCGTTTTATCAGCTCTCGACGTAAACACACCTCTAAAATGTAGGGTTTTTTTTTGACATTTTTCGAAGATCTCGGGATTTTTTGTTACACAGATAGCTTCTTTTTATCTCGTTTGAAAGTAACTCTCTCTAATTGTTATCGCATTGGTCAACCCCTACCCTCCAGTATCATCTTGACATTCCCTCAGACAAGGAGGAACTTATTTCAAACGATAGCAGTCAAGCCAAGTAAAAAATATAATAAAAAAAATATATAAATCAGTAAAGTAAAAATAATCTGATAAAAGAACTGAAGTTAAAAAAATATGAATACAAGTTCTAAGAAATGTTAAAAGTTATAAAAAGTTAAAAAAAAATTATCTATTCTTTTCATAACTGTAATTAAAGTTTAAAGTAAGTTGTTCGCCTGTGTTTATACGATACAGACGTGTAGGTTTTGCAGTTAGGAAACGCTCCGCCACCATATCCTGCCGTTCACCCACTCAGTCGCTTAAATCCAGAAAAAAATTACTTTACTTATTATTATTTCTCTCTATGCTTATTATGATTATAATATGTATAAAATTATTATATTGGTTATTACATATATTGGTTATTTTAATTTGTCAAGTCTATTTTGGGGTGGGTACTGGGGGTTTGGAACGCATTAGGCTATTTACATGTAATTAGCGTTTAGCTAATTAGCATGTCTATTTCATCTTGCAAAACTGCTTCCGGGACGAAATGATTTTGTATGAAGAGATATAACTGTATCTTTTTCTTTTCTATTTATTTCTGATTCTCCTATTATATAAACCATGTTCTTTTGTCTTATATCAATGCGCATGTATTTAAAGTGACCATTGTTAAATGGTACCTTGGTCAAAGGAAACAAACTTTCCCATCTTGATATCTTTCACTGTACTGTATCAACCCACCTGCAGTAACTGTAGTATAATGGTTACTGGCATCCCCACACTCACCCTAATGGGTTATTAAGGTAATTCGGAAGAGGTCAGTACACTCTCCATTAGTTATACAAAAAGATACGAGAATATCAATTATCGACTTAACCACTATGTGTATTATAGTCGGGCAACTACGGACTTCGATTACAACGGCCCTACCTATGAATGTTAAATGAATAATAATTCATGATAGGGAGAAGAGTTATCAGGTTTGGCGGAAAGAGGAGTAGTCTATATAAACTCAGAATATCTACTTGATTTTAGCTGTCTAGTCAGTTAACTATTTTTCAGTCAAAATTCACTCAGTTTTATGTGCAACAATATTTTATTGCGCGTTATACACACCCTAAACAGCCAGTTATGTTCTTTTCCTTTTACTCTACTTTTAGATGTGATTCTGGAGCATATTATTTTGATGTAATTTTAAATATGTATATGGAATCCAAACGGAGTAAGAAAAAAGGTACGAATATGACTTGATTAGTGTAGAAACCAAGAAAGAAGTCATAGCTTTGAGTGAAAGAAGAACTATAGTTATGGCCCTGATAAAAGGTTTGAAGTCAGGCGTTCGATAATCCTCAATCAGAAATCTAACATCCGGAAAGCGTTGGCAGCAGAAGCGGTTTCAGTTATAGCTTTTTGTGCCTCAAACAACTCATTTATATGATGAAATAGGGTTTGCTATTGTTTTCGGTTAAAGTCTGCGAAATAGCAAAAACATAATAACGCAAGAAATGATCGAGTTGGGGTCGGTTGATATATTCAAATTTCTAATTACTATCTACAGCATTGCAATACTTGACAAGGTAGGTAAACTTACTGCAGGAAATTTAAAACCAGGTGAAGATTGTCATCAACGGCTGTGAAATGCAGTGATTTTTGACTGTTTTAAAAACAAGACAAGCCTATAGCTCTCTTAGCTTTTCCTTGCATTCAAACTCTCAGAAGGGTTCAATTCCCTACATTTACTATTCACAAATTCTGATTAGTGAAAAGCAAATGAGATTTGTTTTTCAAAGATATTTTAATGCAGATAATTGTCTAAGATACTCTTAATAAACTCATCCAAGAGATCGTCGAATATGTTTGGCATAGTAAGTAAAGAAATTGAAAATAAATTGTTCTTTTTTTTTAATGACCCAAGGCAGTTTTTAAATTACAAAGTTCAGGCGAAATATATTCATTCTTCAATATATGAAAATCTATGATTTTTAGCTTCTAATATCTTGTTTTAAACTGATTCCAATCTTTAGAATAGGTAAATGACTTTATTTCAGAATATGAATTTTATTTCTTCTTTTTTTAATTTAATTTACCCTCTAACTGAAATCTAAAGGAATCAGAACATTGCGCTCCTGAAAAATTCATTATGAGTTTTCATTGGAAATACACGTTTTAATGTCGACATAAATGAAAACAGTGTAACGTCCCACATTAATTTTATTTTCAATGAAATTCTGAGTATTACTTAAGTAAAATAAAACAATATAAAAATAATATCCAAGAGGCATAGTGAACCCTATAGTGTGTCTCCCACGGAGGGGAGGCAGTAATGACAGGTGCCAGTTAATTTTCATTATTCATTTTGAATATTCAGCAGAGTCATCAATTATAACCAAATTTTTTGCTAATTACAAAATACTAATAACTTGCCCAATAACTATTTTGTGTTTATATTTAATATTTTTTTGTTCATTGGAAAGAAGTCGCTACCAAGATTTTTGTGTTCATTAATATTTACGAAATAGAACCCCAAAACTGTAGTAGTTTTTGAAATGTTATGTCAATAACATCCCGGGAGAACTGATTTGTTACCACTGAGCACACTTTACAGGCTTTCACTTCTTAGTGCTGTTGCAGAGGCAGGAAGTATGGCTCATTTTATCTTCGACTCCCACTCCAGTTATGCCGAGCCGAATTACCAGGTTGATTCTACTGTGGGTATCCCAAATTTTACCTACCTGAAGTATATTTTAAGTAGGGATCTATAACAAGTACCTGATACGGTACATGGTACAGGTTCAGGACCGACTGCTTAAGGCCCTCTACAAGGGATGACGTGTTGAGTAATTTATCCACATCCCATGTGAAAAAATCGAGGGCCAGAGTGAAAATCGAATCTGGATCATCCAGTCCGAGGCGAGCGCGCAGTCCTATCGCCCTGAAGAAAACTTATAACTCATTAAAATCTGAGTTAATTTGAATCAAATTACATGAGCTCGAATTGAATTAATCTAAAAATTGAGCGGCATGTCTTTGAAAAAATAGTTATATAGTTAACTTAGATATATTGATTTAGTTTTAATTAGAATACTGTAATTAAGATTTAATAATAAATTGAACCAAATTGGTATATTGGTTCCATAGAAGAATTAATTACTCGTGAATATTTTTACTTTACTATAAGTAAAGTATAGTGATCGTGAAAAAATTCGATCTCGAGATTTTGACGGAATTACATGTTTTGAGGTACCAGAAGTCGTTTTATGACGTTTTTACGATGATGTCTGTGTGTGTGTGGGTGGGTGGGTGGGTGCGTGTGTTAGCATTGCTTGTTACCACGCTACGGTCCAGAATCTTTCATGGATCAAGTTGATATTTTACACAAAAATGGGCCCTATAAAGACGAAGATCCCTATTGTTTGGGAAGAATTATGCATGATGGGAAAGTCACTTTTTTTGCCAAAAACCGTTTTTTTTAAAACATTTATTTCTCTTAAACTGATAACCCTAGAGTTTTGAAATTTTGACATTATCTTTGAGGTTTCAAATGCAACAAACGAAAAATATATTCAGAATTTTAAAACAACAGGAAATATTTTTTTTTCACTAAAATGTAAAAATTTTGACTTATAATTCAATCTCAAACCTTGTGAGAGCGATACAAGCCATACTGTTTGACGGACAAGAATGAAACTATGCCTATAAATAGAACATTATATGGAGAATGAGTTGAGATATTTTTTTCTAAAATTACATTCCCTAAAGGGGCGTTACAGTACGATTTGTGTTTTCAGAAAATGTTTTTTTGACGCTAAACGGCTCATTAAAAAATAATGAAAATTTGACCAAAAATGGAACAAAAAATTAGCAATTCATAAAAAAAAATTCATGAAGTTTCAATTACGGGAAAGAGCAATAACGATATAAAAACTCTTTGTTTATCCTAGACTAGAGATCACCTGCTATACTTGTCGAATTTTTTGTATTTTTTTACATTGTTTACATTGACTTAGAAATTTTTTGAGCGAATCTACTGAGATAAAATTGATGTTTCTAATGGAAAAATGAAAATATTATTGACTTATAAGAGATGTAAGAGGAATAATATTGTGCAGGTAAATGATAACACTCATTAAAAAAAAATTCGTATATATGTTATTTGACAAAGGGGAAGGAAATTTTACATTAATATTCAATGTAGAAGGATGTCAAGTAAACAATGTAAGAAATCTACTGACTATTTGAACAATAGCCATGTTCTCTTGTAGGATAATATTTCGTTTCAAGAAATGTTCACATTGGTTTTTCAAAAATGTTATTTTTTTTTTTACTACTGTAGTTATACTAATGAAATTATTTGCAAATAATAAATTATTTGTGATGAACAAAAATAAGCTTATAAATTGATATGTCCTTCAATCACTATCTGTACTACCTCACGAATGCAATGCTAATAATTATATCCCATTTAGATATTTATGTTATGCTTAAATGATACGTTATGTTTTATATACTCAAGAAATTTGACATTGAGTTACTTATATAAAGTAGAGTGTAGGCCACTCCAGATTTTTTTACTATTACCTTTATATTACTTAAATAAGTATTTCGTTTCAGACAACTGTTGGAAAGGACATCGGGAGTGATAATGCCTGGCCGAAGGTCCTTTACTCCTGCAGCCTTCGTCCCCGTCAAACTTGGGCAATTCGCTTTACCAGAGTGTATTATGAAGGTGGCTCTCCCTGATAAGAAAATGTAATCTATTTGCCATACTCTTTTTGCAGACCAATGATTGTTTGTGGATTTGATAGTTCTAGTGAAAAGCTAAGTAATATATTTCAATTACCTTTCGCGATCTCTTAAAAGAAATCTATAAAATAGTAGAACAAAGTGTACTACATAGGTTATCCTACTCGGCATACAGTTTGTGGTGGCATTGACCTTTGTACTGCCATCCTCATCTTTTTTAAATATAGTTTCTGTAAAAAGTAATTACTTTTCTTCTCTTTTCTTATCTTTTTAGCCGGTCTAACATCTTAGTTCGGTTTCAGTTAAGAAAAAAAAACGGTAAATAAACTACGGCACAAGCGCTTACTTTAAGAAAGATGTAAGCATTAAGGTAATGTCTGTAGCTCATTGCTACAGTGTCTAGCTTTTGAAATGGTTTTAAACATTTAACACTATATCATAGTTTTAACACTTTAACTATGATATGAATCGCAAAATATTACAGCAATAAGAGGAAACTTGTTATATACATATAAAGATCAAAATTGAAGATGAGTAGAAGAAACACAAATTCAATTTTTCGGACAATCTCATCTTTAGGAGAAAAGAGAGAGAGAGAGAGAGAGAGAGAGACCAAGTGCGAAGAAGACGCAACAGCAGACAGCCGTCCTGGTTGACCACCAGAAACACACCAGTAAATATTTTATTTGCTTTTTGTGTTACTCTTCTTCGATTTTTAACTTGTGCATGCCCAGATTGGATTGTATTTCCGATTTTTAAAGTGAATATATATAATAGCAACTATGAAAAATTTTTTATATGAAATTATAATATGGTAATATTGACTCACTGATAGTAAGATGGTAGTTGTGTGTTTGAAGGACTTTGGACCAACACATGATCGAAGTGGAGAAGATCCTGCCTTGCCTGAGAGATGAGCTAGGACCCGAGTCATATCTTCAAAGGATGCATAACTTGCTCTTCCTAGAAGAAGCGGCCATGCTGAAACAGGTCTGTGAATTGTTATCAGACAATATTAAACTAATGTTCATGCGTTATTGTTAAACATCCTGATGTATTTTTTGTATAACAATATAAAATTAAATCTGACTAAAACTCAAATTACTGTTAAAAAAAAAGATAAGCCATGGATAAATAAATAATATAACCATTTTCCTTCCTACAAAATAAACTATCATAGTACTTCAAAAGAAGGAAAGGTGGAAGTTAATGAAGCTATCACATATAGGAGACCAATATGATATTGGTTTATTGTGTAAATATTTGGATCGTAAAAAGTTTTACTGTTTCAACCAAGTATTTATAAGAGAAATATTTTCCTTGACTACAGGTTTTATTGTTTAGAATATTCGGGTTAATTTTTTTAAATTCAGGCACGGTTTTTAAAAATAATGTTTAATAAATAAATTAATACAAGTTAAATTAATGGAATGGTTAAATGTAGGCAGTTATCATATCATATCAGACAGTTATGATGAATACATCTAATGATAGATGCTGTTAGATAAATGCATCTAACTTAAGTAGTTTTCCTTCAAAAGAAAGCCTAGAAAATGCTAAACAATTTATGGCAATGGGTCGCCTTTTAATCAGTAGTTAATTCTTTGGACCAAATCCTCAAAAAACCAGTTCGAATTGTAAGAAAAAGTGGTAGAGAATCTATATCGATATTAAAAATTAATATTGTCTTATTTTAGCTTATAATAGTAGGTACTTGTCTATCTAAGTAGTATGATGGCCTTAGATGGAATTAAAACACGACTAATTGAATGGTGAGATTAATGTTCCTTATTTAGTTGGGAGGTTCATTAATTCATTTAATCCTAGCGCTGGTTAAATTATCGTAGAGAGGTGAATCAAAGCCTCAAAGGAAACTTGCTAGATTTCCCTAAGCCTCATTTACTTATTTCTATCTTGTTCAAAAGGAGGTATGGATCTCGCATTGATGCCTGGTTTGCTAATTTCAGGTTGGTGAATTGGAAATGATGAAAGCCAGATTCAAAGCTGACGGCGACTGTTTGGTGCTCAAGGTGCCTGCATTGAGCCCGTACACGACTAAGCTCGTCGCCGGAGATATGCTCATTGCGAGGAGTCCCAATCCTGGCCAAGATGACAAGACTGGTTAGTAATTAGCAAATCTTTTCTAATAGTATTAATTCATTTCAATATTCATTTCACCTTCATATTTTTATCTACAACATTTTTTTTAAGTTCATCTTTATAGAAGATAACTATTTCGGGTAGTGCTTTCGTTTTTCGGAACGAAAGTGTTTCTAATTTTTGACTGGAACCCGTACAAAGCATGGGTGATCCACCTTACAGGGTGTTGTCGTTCTGTCACCCATCCAGTTGTTGACTATGCCCAAGGAGTCATCATATCTATAAGCATAAGACTAATAATATATATATTGAAACTAAAATATATATATATTTTTATTTTAGTTGACTTGTATAGCAATTTAAAGAACATTCTTCCATTCCTTCTTAGTTTTTAATTATAATCCAAAACTACTTTTTAATTTAATCTTTTAAAAATTGATCCGATCAGATATAGATTTTACGTTATATTGTATGTTTACTTATGCTGACATTTTCAATGTTTCTGCTTTATTTGTATCTAATTTTTTTATTTCAATTATCGTAGAATCCTTTATGAATCCACGTCAATTAAGAATCGAGAATCTTTTGTTATCAATTGGGATATTTCATAACCTACTTTAGTTGCATTCATATTAGGAAACAACAAAGATTTTTTCTAATTATCATTATTACCCAATAATCAAAGTTATTGATTTTACTTTTTTAATCAAAGTTTACCCTTTACTGCTTTTGTGTGTTTCGTTCAATAATTCATCCATCCCTTAATTGTATTCTTGAGGAACCCTAGACTGAAGTCAGTAAATTAACCAATCATTCTTTTTGAGCAATTTCGATAAACAAGTATGTTTGCCCATGCTTCTTGAAACAGATTGCTCTAGCTACATGGCCATATTTAGTTCGTACGTTAGATGCCCCGCAATTGGAAGGGTTGAAATAACTAACCTCCTCACGTGCCTGCCAGTCAGCTACTGGATTAGCCTTGCCACCCGGTAAAGAAAGACCTGTATATCACGGTAGAAAAAACACGTCTATGTCTTCCTTCCAATCGCAGTATATGGTAGACAAGGCCAAATTTAAAATCAATATATTGCAGCAGAAATAATCTTTAAAAGAAAATATACAAATTTAAATAAGCTAGTCTTTGTATTAATTTTAATAAAGTAAATGGTTACTGTTATTTTTCATTTATTTACAAAAAATTAATGGTTTTGGGGAATGACAGCATGGACCTAATTCTTTCGAGTGAGAGTTTACGGACTCGTACCATTGCATACATTGATGTGATTTCAAAGAGGTGGTCCTGTGTGCATGGATGTGACTTGTAGGACTTCATGTTTTATGCATTGTTGTGACTTATGTAGGAGTTGGTCGTGTATTAATCCAGGTAATTCTATATCTAGAGATAACCAGAGTCTGGCTAATGGTTCAACCATTGGTTCAGTGTTCCTGTTAAACAGTTATGTGTGCTGAAATTGGGGTGGCCTTTAATATAACATGCATAAAAAGGAACGATATACATTAATGCGTACATTTATGTATTTAAAATTTCGTTAAAGAAACCCAAGTAAAGGTCATCTGACAGCCTATACTATGAAAATTGCCTGAGTCTCACTCGTTAACAGCTCCAGAGGTACTGCAGATTAGTACCAATAACAGGTTATATACTACATCAAAATAACTACCTGCCTATGAATTTACTACAATTATTATGATTATTGCTGTATCTTGAATGCATAATAAAGAAGAAATCCATGACTCTTCTCTCACTGCGATGACCCTTTCAATGTCCTTCATAGGAAACCATTTAAAAAACTATGCGTAAAAACTAGGAATCTGACACTTCAGTGTAAGTTTAGAGAAAGAAGTATAAAACTAGGGAGAGAAATATGACGCACTGATAAAAGTAGCTGGAAGGTAAAGTAACTATCTCTACTCTATTAACTGGTGACACATCACGATAATTGCGCCATTATCCTACTCCCTTCAACCCACACTGCTATAGCGTTGCCTATCGTCTCTCTAGTCATAAGGTGGTTTATGAATTATAAAACTAGTATTCGCAGTTCAATAATATGGTGATCATATTTTAATAGAATTATTTACTGATTCCAGTAAAATTGTTAAGAAATAAGAGATATCCAAATGTCAAAAAAAGACTGCCTTTAGAAATTTATCTTACAAAGGATATCTAAAACATAATCTCAGAATTTAACAAGACTAAGATCTTTCAACCGTAACAAGCGGTCTTCGTCAGAGTCAAAACCCAAAGGGGTTCCAGTTGATATCGTATATGATATATACGATATATATCATAGTTCAATATAGACAAAGGTATAGGCTAATTAAAAACACACGCCGTAATTTTTGGTTTGAACCGTGAACAGAGGAAATAAGAGAGAGAACCAAGCGTACTGGTGCTGAGAAGGTTAGAGCAACAGTGTTGCCACATGCGATCCCGGTCTGAAAGAATAAAGTTGAAAAGAATCAAACTTAAAATGTTAAAATCTTTTTTATTAAAAGAGCTGTTTTAATCTCTTTTTATTGAAAGAGCTGTATCCAAAGGACCTTAACTTAGAATAAACACCTTTATGTTTATGAAGTTTAAAAGTTTATAAAGGAAAACAATAGAAATAAATACTCTAAAGCCTTTCACTTTATTAAAGTGAATTTTCCTTTTTCTGTTTTTCTTTCCTTTTTCCTTGTGGTTTAAACTTCATTGATTGTATCACAGATGTTTATTATGATTCTTCTGCATCTTTATCTTTATTGATAGTAAATTAGTCAGTAATATATATATATATATATATATATTATATATATATATATCAATGATCAAACCACAATAAGAAATGGGAAAAATTTCCCATTTCTTATTGTGGTTTGATCATTGATTGTTGTTTCACGTGTTTATGTGAAATCTTTATATATATATATATATATATATATATATATATAGAATTTTTTGAAACTAATATGTTTCAAATAACCTTCAAATTAATCTAATTGGTTAATTGGTTGGTATATATTGATGATATATTATTTTACTATCCCAAATCTATGAATGAATGCCTTTCTATCAAAATTAAATTCATTAGTTCCGAAGTGATTCGTGTTTTGAACAGATACGGTCTTCACCAAGTTTGAAAATATACATCCTGTGTATGTGATTTTTAATTTACTATTTTATAGTATAATAATCACTAAACAAAGTAATTAGATCTTTTGAATGATTTGAAAAAAATGTTTACAATTCTAAAAGTCAAAACATATCCCTAGAAACACGAAACTCAGAATTATCTCCAATTTACTACTTTTGTATTTGTTTACATTGACTTAGAAAAATTTTTCTAAGATTAAAACCAAACAAATTTATTAGACTTTAAATATTGTTTAACAAATTCAAGGGATTTTAACGAATTTTTTAGTTAATTAGTATAAATGATGGTTATCATGAAAAAAAATTTAGGGTTTATAGATTGACTGGTTAGAAATTCCCTTGAATCCACTTCTCATACTGTCTGCTTATGTTTGTCTGGGTGAGTGTCTAGGGAAAATATTTTAAACACTCCACAAGTCGATCTTTTGAAAAATGTTATCAACATTTATCAGACATATAGTTAGGAATTTATTGCAATATGTTTATAGGAATTTATCCAAATATATATCGAATGATACTAATCTTAACACACTCTCCTGGTGATTCTATAAAATTTAAATACATACGATGCTCTTTATATGACGTTTTTCATGATAAAACATTAAAGAATTTAGAAAATCAAAAGGAGCATTATTACTCTTAAAAGGACTACTATTAAGTTCCATCTGCGGGAATTTAGCAGATTCTGCTATAAAATCATGTGCTTTCGTTGTAGTTGTCAAATGGATATAACTTAAATTATTAAATTGATTGTCAGTGGGTTTGGAAGTTGAATAGTGTTAAGTTGAATGTAGACATTGCAGAATTTTATTTTACGTCTTAGTTTTAAAATCCTAAGATTTCACAATAATATCAAACCTTGTAGTTCTTACAGGTAATACTATTGTAGTGATTAGAATTTTAAATTGATATACGTTGATATAACTGTGTCATAATTATGCATAAATGAAATGAACATGTTTTTTTATAGCACTATTAAACAGGTTACCTAGTTTTTTTAAACCTGAATGTTCTTTGCAATGCGCCTGTTTATAGGCAGCTTAATTTTTTTTTAATAGTATACGAGTAGGTGTTGAATGCTGTTTACGCACAAAGTGCCTCCAGCACTTTGCCTGGGCTCCCAGCCAATGCCAGACTACCACCTAAAACACCACCCGTCCCCTAAAGTCTCCCTTTATTCCGTTCTGAGTAGAGAATATGGAAGGGCGCACGTTACCCAGAAAAATGGAGGTAAGCCTCTATGACCAATGGTCTGCAGCGGCGTGATCTAATGCATCTAACCGGGTGGTCATCCCGTCCGTGGAAGCCATTGTTCTCCCTAACCGTGATAAGAAAATATTCACGGTGCAAGCTCGGAAAATGGAGTGAGCCATTTGGCACAAAGCATCTTACACTCAGTCCAGAGGATGAGAGTCCATCTGCAATATGAAACGCAGAACTCATACAATATGAACCAAGTGCTGTTCATAGGGCTACCACTTAGAATCTCTGTTGGAAAACCTTTTAAACTAGACAAAGACAAGAGGCTACCATCACGGTTCTCTGACACTGGGCCAAGTTGAGATAAGTCCCTTATGGCAATAACTAAATGTGGTACCGGTCCACACTTTGGTGACCAAACCTGTAAATACGGATGCTAGGTATCTGACCTCCAGCTTTCTTGAAGGTACTAATATATATATGATCAAACCACAATAAGAAAATGGGAAAACAAGACTAAGATCTTTCAACCGTAACATGCGGTCTTCGTCAGAGTCAAAAACCCAACTGACTCTGACGAAGACCGCTTGTTACGGTTGAAAGATCTTAGTCTGTTTTCCCATTTTCTTATTCTGGTTTGATCATTGATTGTTATTTCACGTGTTTATGGGAAATCTTTATATATATATTTGTTTCATCAAGAAAACTACCCACAAAGGACAACAAACGTTTCAGACTAAACTATAGGTACACAGTAAATAGACAAATACACTTATGGTCTTTAATTTTTGGTTCAATCGTTGGTTGGATGTGGAGACGGTCTCCAACCGTCGCTTCGCAAGTGTTTGGTGTCGCTATCTCTTCTCTCCTGATGACGGTTAAACCGAAAATTAATACTGTAAGTGTGTTTTTCTATTTACTGTGTACCTATAATTTATTCTGAAATGTATATACGTATATTTAATTCAATATCATAAAGATGATATTTTGGACGATGTGATACACAGAAATACATATAATTTGACTTATGAGCTGTGCAATCATTTATTGTATGATATTTATTCATTATTGGAATTAAGGAAAAGAAAAAAAATCCACGCAAAAGATTTTATATAATAATGCGTTTTGAACACGTATGAGTATGAAACGCGTGAACTGAGTGTTCGAAACTCGTCGCTACATAAAGTCTTTTCTGTCGACTTTTTTTCTTTTCCTTCATTTTAAACATACAATTTAATGAGTTTGAAAATGTTTACTGAAGATGTTAACGAAAACGTTTTAATACATAGCAGTATTTGTTTTTTTTTTTATTTCAGGTAATCGGAAGTACGAAGGTGTTATCCACAGAGTCACTCAGACAGAACTGTGGGTTCAGTTTTCACAAGATTTTCATGACAAATTTAATGAACGTCAGTTGTACTCTGTCTCCTTTATGACCAGTCGGGCTTCTCTACGTCGAATGCACCAAGCCGTCACTCTTGCAGTCAACCAGCTTGGCATGGCCTGGCTGTTTCCATCATCAGTCGATGAAAAAGATCCCCAAGTACTATTGGCAAATGCTGTTGAAGAAGAATCGAGATTAATCCCGAGTAATGTTAAACATTTATTGGATCAGAAAAAGAGAATTGATGAGAAAATTGGCAGGGAGTCTACGGTTCTTGAAAATATTAATTATGTTGCTAGAAAACAAAAGTTGAATAGCATGGGAACAAGACAGAGATACGGCGAAAGAGGAGGTTTGAGTAGAATAGAAGGCATTCGAAGGCAGAGAGCTCACGGAACCTTGACGCCACTGTCCAACAGCGAAATTTTGCTCCACAGCTCTGATCCCAGGTGATCACGTGATATGATTATACCACACTCTTCATCAATTAAACTATTATTTGAAACTTAGGGTATTTATGAGTCCAATCGAAATATTATCATATCCGGGAAGGTTGGATCTTAAATATGTTTGTCACATTTTGTTCACTTCCATTTAGTTTATTATAATTAAAATTTTGATAATTGCTTTGATAATTGAATAATCAGGTATGTCAACGAGAAAAACAAATATTTAATAATGATATAGTTAGACCCTTATATTATACATCGAACAAATTGAATACGATTATTTATATTTTATTAATTAATTTCTATTAGTTAACATTTACATTTTTTTTTCTTGAAAAGAATTTGAAATGAATCTTGAAATGAAAGTCAAAAAGAATTATATTATTTAGGGTAACATAAGAATTCGAATTCATTAAGTTGAATTTTAATTAATAAATTAAACTATTTTTTTTAATTAAAGTGGTTTGGTTTTATTAGGAATGATTTTTAGTTTAGAATAGGTCTTAGTTTATCATTTATTTGGGACCTTCTAACTGAAAGTCGTATGAAGCTCTTGGTTACTTTTAGTATCGGCCTCAGAGAAAATCAAACTACAAAACAAATTAACTTTTACTTCTTATGCTGGGTTTATCATCTTTGATTTTAGTTTTTTTTTTATCTACGTTTAAGCATATCAACTACTATGATAGGAAGAGCCTTCTGGCTTGGAGAGTCCTACTGTTATCTCACAGGAATGAGATAAGAGATCACAAGGTGCAGGCTGGGAACTGAGTGTTGGGAACCCTCCTTGATGGCCTGCATGTGCAAGATTTCGATTCGTGATTAATGACTACCTACTATCCCAGTAACTCCATATCCCGTTTGACTCCTGTATAATTAAATCTTTTTTTAATAAATATTTTTTAATATGTTAAGTATATTTAGATGTAAAAGCAGATGCACTTATCAATATCACACGATTATTAGTCACAATTAAGATATAAGAGCAATTTTCGTTCCTTTCATTGACGTTTTCTTTCTACTCGGACTCTGAAATTTTTTAGTCGAAAAAATAGAGTCTAAAGTATGATTAGTAGAAAAACAGATTTTTTAGGGAAAAAAACATAATGAAAGGAAAAAGGTTAATTATCTGGTATATAGAAACCTTTGAAGTACTTATATATAATTTATGATTCTTAAAAAGGTCCTTGTCAGTTTGCAGATATATCTGTCAAAATATACAATTATCTTTCTATGACTAGCACAATGAAATTTTGTATGCCTGAAGTACTTTATAAACTGTTGACGTGTTCAAACCCATTTCATACGGTTTTCATCATCAGAAAAGTAAAAAATGTCAGTCATGTAAATTTCACTTCGCAGTATCAGTTGCAAACGGTAGTATACGCGTATCTTTCGTACTGAAGATTGGAGGTTCCCGAATGACAAATCTCCATTTTTGCCCCTAAAACACTTCTAAAGGTGAAAGTATATAAGTGTGAGAGTTGGAAACATATTAGTTTATAATATTAACTGATATAGAAGATGATCCCAATGATCCGTCATATTCTATGGACTATGGAGTTGATTAGAGGTGGTTAGCTCTATAAACTCATCTTATTTCATACTATACTGTTGAGCAAATGAACTCATTAACAAAGTTCCCTGTAGTAATTATTGAATACTAGTGTGCGGAATACTGTGAGAACAAACCAACAAACTTACGATTTGTGTACACGATTGATATAGATGCATAAATGAAGGAAATTGCGAAGTTGTTCTTCAAGGTGGACAAGAAACTCCGAGGCCGACTGAGAACACACAATATACCAAGAACAACGGATCTTAGATTATATCTTATTCAGTATATAATAAACACACAATAAAGCTAAAAATATTTCTCTGTCAACTAATATTAATATGGTCACACAAAGTGGGACAAGTATACCGAGGTGTGTACAAAAAAAGATCACTTTTTAATTTCGCACGCTCTGTACATTCTAATTTCAAAATTGTTGTTGGTACACTCGTCATGATCATATGTTCACAGTTTTAACTAAATAACACAAGTTGTTTTTATGCGAGAGACTAGAAGAGGTTAGACTCGTGTTTGCGTGTTCGGCGATGTTTTGCTGTTGAAAATAATGGAATAGAGAATTCGTGGTAATTTTTGTGTAAAAAATAATATTAAGTACTCAAAAACTTTTAAAATGTTAACAGTGTGATCAAAAGTAATCTTTATACCTCTCACATGAAAACACATATGATGTATAGTCAAAACTGTGAACACTGATCGTGACGAGTGTACTAACACAACAACAATACAAAATTTAAATTATAGTGTACAGCACGCGTGAAATTTAAAAAGTGTTCTTTACTTTTTGATCACACCTCATAGACCTATTGGTCTATTGTAGAGTGTAAAAAATATTCAACATTAAAATTAAAAATATGAATATTAAAAATATTCAATTAAAATTCCTACTAACTACCAGCATATTATTACAAGAATATGCTGTCAAGTGATATTTCAACATAGGAAATTCGGTAGTTGTAATTATGATGCATGCTGTATTTGTATATAATAATTTATTTATTTGAACCCCAGACAATAAGTATAAATCTGTAATTTTATGGGATTATTTTATTTTTGTTATAACTTTTTTTAGGAAGCATACAGTACATTTACAACAAACGACTCGAACAGAAATGGTTAATCAACACATGTGGGATAAAACTAATATTGGAAGAAGAGTTGATTCAGGAAGTTCTAAAGAAATTCAATGGAACCGGCATGGAAGTGGATACGGAAAATACTGCACTATTGACAATGAACGAGTGGTCAGGTCTAGATTGTCGGGGCAAATCAAGAAAATCAGGTCTGTTAGCAAGCAGTATCGAGTAAACAAACTTTACTTATTTGAATGTTTATTGGTTGTTTTGTAGCACAGATGTTTTGACTTTCGTTGGAATTCCAGCATAAGTCTAGAATTGTGTCAAAATAGATACTATACAATGTAGTTCTGATTGTAACACAATATTAGTCAATATTAGGTCTATCGGCTATTAAGGCTTGACCCGGTGGTTCCTCTTTCCCTCTATTCGGACCAGGGTCAACTCTTTATGGCCTCTACAAGTTTGGAGATAAGTGACTCATTTTATCCTGGATCATATCACGCAATCATTGATCAGAATAAGAATCTGGTCCCTGGAAGGCTACAAGACGAAATGTTTGTTTCAGGTGGTATAACAATGGGTTGAATTCGCAGCAAAAGGAGGCGGTAAGGAACGTGTTGAGGGGAGTGGCCAGACCCCTGCCTTACATTATATTCGGTCCCCCTGGGACTGGCAAGACGGTCACCGTCGTCGAAACCATTCTGCAACTTCATGCCCTTCTTTCAGACAGCAGGTAAAGTCAACTTAATTTATATGTATCTTGGTAATAGCAAATATTATATTAATTGAGTAACAAATATTTAATTGAATTATTGATTATTTTTTTTTAGCTGACCAATAATTCAGTAATATTAATTGCTGTCACAATGCCTGAAATACTAATTTATTTATAACGTATTTCTTAAGTAATTGAAACATTTGATACATCCAAAAATTTTATAGGAATTTACAGTAGTTAGGATTTAGTATAAACTAGCTGAACGAAATCTAATTTTAATATCCACTGAAGCAATAAGCTTTAGTAGACAACACCATTCAGTGTTTACTTTTAAAGGCTATGATTACGTTGATACCGCTATCAAAACAAAGGCCAGCAGTTTACAGTAGATAGTAAATATTAAATCTAATCCCAATTGATTAAGCTGACGGAGTGAAGTCATAGTCATGCTTTGGTAAATAATAAGTTGTCAAAGTACGACCTGGCATCTATCATTCTCGCAGAACTCCTGTGAAAGTAGGAACGTTTTGTTCTGGAGTTGCAAGCTTCTTATTCTGTGATGAATACCTGATTTTTTAATTCATCTTCCTGAAATTTATAGTTGTCGAAGGGATAAAAATTAACAATTATTGGTAAGTATTATTTCAATTAATAACTTCTGTTATTTTAAGGAAGTTAATTTAATTTCCAAGAAAGTAGATATTTAAAATAAGGAAAATGATAGTAGAGGGTATATAACTCCAGATTGTTTTCATGCCATAAAAGTTTCTGGTGACTACACAGACAGATCTGCTTTTAGGGAATCGAACTGACATTTCCGTCACTGAATAAGCGAGAGCTGCGGCTGTCACTGGGAGTACCGGTAGCACATATATTGCCTGTGAGTCTATGCATTCACGTAGCAAACTTAATTTGATTCCATAAAGAAGTTGGATCGATTACCAAACTCGAACCTTACAAGGTTTAAGGTTGTGAAATTGATTCTAGGTTAAAAGGTTAAAGCCACAGTGAAGACATAATCCTTGTTTGCTTTTACCTGTTATTTGTTTACATTTGCTTCTCACCTATCTGCCAATGGAAGTATATTGACAAAATTAATTATGAAGTAATTTCATTTAATTAAACACATATTTGCAATGACTTTAAATTTCCGAAAGTTCGTTTCATGAAGTTTAGAGGATGGCCCCGAAAAGAGAAAAACTATTTTAAAACTTGTAAACTACTATATTTAGACAAAAAAAAAAGTATCAAATAGAACTCTATTACTAAGACCTGCAATTAAAAGTAAGGATACCAATAATTGAGGATCTGAAACTCTCCATGGTAGAGCTATGCAACTAGAAGATAACTACGAAGTATCTACTAGCATACTTCAATACTTCGAAAGCTGAAACACCATTTTCAAATGGAGTTTTGCGTGAAACCCATTGTCAAAACAGTGTGAAGGTGTGATTGATTTACTGCTGGAAATTATAAAACTAATCTATCTGAGCAAAACTGGGTACAAAAACTATTACAATACAGTCTAAATATATCTATCTCCCTTTTCTACTTCTGTGGTTTGTTTACAACATTAATTATTAATGTGCCCCTGTAACATTTACGTATAAATGTTTCACAATCGCCAACATATTAAATGCTTTAAATTGAGTCACAAAAGCAATGACATTGTTTCCAGGTTGTTAGTGGCCACTCCTTCTAACAGTGCTGCCGACCTCATCACTGAACGCCTCATAGAACCAGGCACTCTTCGACAAGGCGACCTCCTTCGAATGGTTGGTTATCACTATCTTGAACAGGGAAGAATCCCTGCTACGATTGTTCCCTACACGGCTGTTCCAGACGTCAAAGCGATTAATATTCAAGGGACTACTGGAAACTCATGTAACTACGGCGTCTTCCTTTCATTATTAAACATATACTAAGCGAGAGAAGTATACATTTAAGATCCCTTATCAATTAGAATGTCTTTCAGTTTTTTCTCTTTTATAGTTAACTTCCAATAATAATAATTGTAATATTACTTATACAAATACATCTCAAAAGTTAAGTTTTTGTAGAAATGTATGATATATCACCTACAAAACAAGGGTGCTGCTATGGGTGCAGATATGGTCTCCTTCCTTAGTAAACGTATTTGACTAAATAAGAGCAAGTTTTCTTTGTCAGTTATCAAATTCTTCCACTTCTAGAGGTTACATCCTCTACTTCTACCTTGATATCTTCTTCACTTGTCTTTTCATAAAATTCATCCAAAATTTCAGCTCCTCCATCAGTTTCACTCACCGTGTTTCCACCTTCTTTTTTCTTTTCTTAAAGTTGTGTTACTCTGGATAATGGTCACTACCAACTTTCATTCTCATAAAACCTGACAATAATCAGTGGTACCTTATTTATAATAGTTGTCACCCTCCTAATGCTAACGAGGCTACATCTAAATCCTTGGCAAATGCCTCAAATTGTAACATTATTAAGGAACGTAGGTTCCACCTAAACCTTTTAAATAACATATTTTCAGAACACGTTTCTCTCTTCACTTTAGTTAAAGTCATGTTTCACTTAGGTATTCTATCTTCTTCTATGACTAGCATGTCTTTGGTAATGAAATCCCAACATTTCTTACCGAAAAACTTCGAACCTGAAGTGCATCTTTTCCCTTTTCAATCATAATTCCTACCCTATCCTTGTTAATACTTCCTCTCCTTCCTATAACTGCGTCAATCTACTGGTTTATACTCAGAGTGATTTCGATTTGTGTCGATTTGGCATCTACTAAGCTGAACCTTTGTATGATTTACCTACCATAGGGCTCTCATCGGCCATTGCAAGAACATTGATGCTGCAATCCATGCGAACTCTGATTGCCTAAGTTTTAATAATTGTTTCTGTGATGAAATTCTTAATCAGATCTCTGCTTAATCAGATCATATTGCCTTAATATCTTCAGGAGAAGCACATATTAAACTCCTTTGCCAGATCAGCTCCTAGACTCAATATTTGTCTTTAAGGTTCTTTTTTTTTTAGTTTATTATTCATATCTTCAATTTATTTTAATACCAATCTGAAAAAATGATAAATGCGAATTCTATTAGATTGAACGATAGTTTACTAAAACTGAAAAATGGAAACCTTTTAAAAAGTACCTAAAAACTGTAGATCGAAGCCTTAATCGTTAAAAACTCTTCAATAGTGTATATTTATTCACTGGCCACTGTATATTTATTTTGTCTACTCTGTTTTAAATTTACGGGATATGAATGTCTAAAATTAAGCCAACACTCTTTTAGTACCCTCTTTTTACAAACCTGCTTGTAATATGTTAAGAATTCCTGCAATGTAAGGTATTCCTTTATAAAAAAAAAAAAAGGAAATATAAACATTTCTAAAACCATTAAAACAATCAAATTACGTATAAGTATTGCAGTATAATAATAAATTACCTTAAATACAATTCGCTGGGACATTATTTGTCAAGATAAATGACATTATATTTGTATATTGACCTTTTAGGAAGTTGTTAAAAAAGGACAAAAGGGGATTTGAAGGACAATTAAGAAACCTTTTTTTTTTTAATTGTTTGTAAAATCTTATGAAACGAACAAGTGATGTAATAATTTTGGTATCTTTATTGAATATCTCCCCTCATTTCCTCGACTGTTTTGTATATTGTATAGATGTAGTTACAGTATAGATTTAAATGTACCTGGAAGATACAAGTATTAAAATTAAATGCTTTCAATTTTTAGCTGTGATTAGTTTAGTTCATTCAGATTTACAAATTAATATGGCCAAGTGACTATATCTCTGTATGTGTGTGAGCAGGATATCTCAAAAGCAAAGACCTGTAGTCAGTGCTGCTTTTCTTGCTGCAAGACACAGCAAGCTCGACACAAAAATGCACTTCTTTTATGAGTACTTTATATTGAAAAAATCTTGTTTTTTGCTTTGCTAAAAATAAATCCATACATTTTGATTAAAATACTGTAGTTCTGGATTATTAGTTGACATTTAACGTGTATAATATGCGATGAGCACAGAAATTGTCATTCAGGGTCAAAAGTACAAAAAACTGTTCTGAAATGGTAATCAACGAACTTTTAAAATATTTTTCTTTCCATTGATTTGGCTTTTAAACAAAAGCAGTAAAGTATACATATTAATATTAAATTATATTATAATTGCTTAAACCGAAAAAATGATAGATTCAGAAGAACGTTGATTTGAAAAATAATGAAATACCAAATGTATAAACAGCACTACCGTTGATACAACTAGCTCTTCCTGAACAAATCTGCTACAATAAATTCTTCTGTACTTTGATAAAAAGTTGTTTTATAAGAAAAGTACTACTGTACGTTGAAATGCTTGTATGAATTACTGCTAATACTACCAAAGGATGCTCTCATGTTTTTCTCGGGGTTGCAACATAAAAAAAAAATCATATTTTAACCCCCAGCTTTTTAGGTGTAACATGTGGTGGTCTGCTTGAACTCTCATATCCACATAAATAACTGTTTAGTGTATGTAATTTCGTTTTGGATAGGAAAGGGGTTGAAATAGAGGTTGTAATAAAAAAATGAGGTTCGTTATAATGAAAATTCTCTGGGTATAGATAAATCTACAATAAATAGCTCCTATAAATACAACCTATTTATAGTTGGAATCCGGTTTTGTTAAACAAATTACCTGTTTGCAGATGAAGGCGTACAGATGTGTGGTCGAGAGTTGTTGGGTCAACATAGAATAACCGTGGGAACTTTGGGCTGCCTGGGTCTGCTATACAACATGGGCTTTCCTCGGGGTCACTTCTCTCATGTCATTATTGACGAAGCTGGCCAGGCTACTGAACCCGAGCTTCTTATCCCTATGGGTAACACAATTTATTAGAAATAAATCTTTAAATATATTCTTCTTATCTCTAAACATTAAATGAAAATTAACTATGTCGAGAATGTATATATTACAGAATAAACCATTCATTTCGTGAACGCCTAAATTATTTGTGCTCTCAGAATATGCGTTTGTTTCTCTTACCGCCCAGCCATTTCTTTAGGTTTAGAAACAGAAAATAGTCGCAGGGGGGCTAAATCAGGAGAATATGCTGGATAGGGTAGCAGTTCGTATCCCAATTCGTGGATTTTGGCCATCGTGACTAGACAAGTGTGCACACGTGTATTGTCTTGATGGAACAGCACTTTCTTCTTTGCCAAATGCGGCCGTTTTTGCTTCAAATCAACGTAGAATCTGTTCAAAAGCTTTGAATAATATTCGCCGGTGATCGTTTTACCTTTCTCGAGGAAAGGATGTGAATGGTACCATGTGCATCCCAAAAACTGTGACCATGACCTTGTTAGCTGACAGACTCTGTTTGGCTTTCTTTGGTCCATGTTCACCCACAGCAACCCACTGTTTCGATTGTTCCTTGGTCTCTGGCGTGTTGTGATGGATCCATGTTTCGTCCACAGTAACAAAACGGCGCAAAAATTCGTCCGGATTACGGTGGCTGAACATTGCTAAACACTCTTTTGAAGTGGTCACACGATTGCACTTATGTTCAATTGTGAGCAATAGCGGCACCCATCTCGCGGAGAGTTTTTTCATATCCAAATATTCGTGTAAAATATGATGTACCCGTTCAGTTGAGATGCCTACATCATGAGCCAACTCTCGCACTTTCATTCTCCGATCATCCAATATCATTTCATGGATTTTATCGACGATTTCCGGTGTGATCACTTCTTTTGGTCGACCTGAATGTTCGGTGTCACTAGTGCTGGTACAACCACAACGGAACTCTGTAAACCACTTCTTAACCATTGAAATTATTGGTGCCGAGTCCCCGTAGTATTTATCAAGTCTTTCCTTAGTTTCAATGATGGATTTTTTATGTAAAAAGTAATGCTTAATCAGCAGACGTAATTCACTTTTTTTCTATTTTCGTAAAAATACAGGAGGTTGTCTGCTTTGAATGACTATCAAACATCGATTGCACGTGGTAGCTGGTTCATAATTAGATAGTTGTCCACTAATAGATTACAGATGACTACAGATGAGCACTGTTGAATTTGGAGTAACTGCGCGGGAAATTCAAAAAGTCACTGACTTGTCAATCCGCCATCGTATACAGTAAATGCTGTTTAGAGGGGAATTTTCCCTTTTGGTGTTTGATTTGCAGTTCCATGGTTCCAGATGATAGACCAAAACGTCCTTTAAATGTCTGCTATTAAACATTCTGACATATAAGATTTGCTTAATGTAAATATATATGACAACACTTAAACAGATTTCATATCACAATATTTATATGTTCTTGTATTCGTGTTGCATTATTTTTTGCAAATACGTCCACAATTGGAAAATTAAAAAAGTCATAATTATTGTTTAAGAAACGACAGATGGCCAAACAGAGTCAACAATACTTTCCTACCTGATTAAATATTTACACTAATAATAATAAACATTATTTCCATTAATTTTAATTATTTTTTTAAAAAAAAAACTTCCCTTTATTTGCAGGTAAGGGTAAATAAGTATAAGTTACATTTTGGCCTACAAACAATTTGACCTACCTAAAACATTCCTAGGCCTATCTTGATTAACTCGTAATATTTCATCCAGACTAATAAAGTCATTTTAAAATACATAGAAAATCGGGGATGACCTCAATCAACGTTCAATGAGTTCCATCATAATTTATTCAAATACAATTTATTATGTCAGATCTAAATAAAATATATATTTCCTACTTTTTATTCCAGGTGAGTAATAATACAACAAAGGTAAATTTACAGAAAGAAGAATTAAACTGTATATCTAAATTATTAATTGGAGCACTTTAACTTTACCCGCACTGCTTGATGTTAAAAATTAACTTCTTATTATTATGATTATGTATTACTGATTATGGTCTTAATTAATTTCGTAAAAACAGAGCCATGCCATTCTTTGTGTACAATTTTACATGAAATTTGTCATACCTGAAGACTTAATATAGTGAAGGTGACATGAATTCCATTATGGATCCCATTATAAGACATCCAAATGAAAAATGAAATACACAGCATGACAGAGTTCAAACTTGATCGTAAAGAATTTAAAGTAGAGAGAAGTTATATAAGAATAAAACAACTAATACAACTACTCCAAGATAACCTTCAAATATCGATGTCATGAATACTATCAGTTTGACAAGCACAGATATAACATTGAACCTGTATTAAGTGCAAAAAAATCAGTTTCTTCATGTTATAAAAGATATGTTTTGGAGTGTTAATTTTAATCTAGTCATTGGGAAGTTAATGTCCAATATCAGCACCTTGAGGAATAAACCAAAGACTTGAATTTAATATAATTCAACGGATTAAGTTCAGTTTAAGCACATAGAAATGAAAACCTATTAATATTCGTTAATAAAACTGTTTTTCAGACTTGATTATCCTCCATTTGTTCTTTGACCTTGACATAAAGTGCTCTTACTTGCATTAACTTTCTCACCGTCTTATTCATTTCAATTCAAAACTATAAACATTGATCTTAAATAAAAATTTTAAAACATTTTAATATTATTTATGACTATTATTCTAATATTTACAGATTTTTTTTACTATTACCTTAAATAAATATTGATCACTAATAATAATAGCATAGTCCAGGGTTTAGATATTAATGAAGGTAAATATTGGCTAGATACATTAAATACATGTTGGTATAGTTGGGGGACTACAATTTTTTTTTATTAATAATTGGAAGATATTATTTATAATAAACGCATAATGTTATTAGAAGCACATCAAGATGTGAACAAGCGCTCAAAATGATGATGCTTATGCTTACTGACTCACTGTCTGTCAAGTGTTGAATTTGGTGGCAATAAGCGTAACCTGGATGGCATCCTAACCAGATAATGACCGACCTACTGCCATAGCACACTGACTACCGAGACAAAACACATTCTCTACTGTAGAGTTCATTGCGTCAGAACACATTTTATTAGACTATATAAATATACCATAAAATATAGAAAACATAGAAAATCACCCAAAAAACTCTATTGTGATAAAAGGTCTTAACACTTAGGTCGTGAGGCTGTAGTAAACTTTATTTTAGTTTTTGATGCAGTCAAAAATAAATCATTTAAATATGAGTGTTTTTCATTATGCCTCTTATGAAACATTTAGGACTTTGATTTAGAACACTGTATAGTGGTTTTATATATTAAATCTGTTAAAAAAAAATTGTTATTTTGTTGTTGAATTTGATTCCTATTCTGCTCTTCTCCCTTTCCTTAAACGTTAACTTTTTCGTCATATTTCGTGAACATCTACTATCAATAAGAGCAAGTAAAATGGTTTTTAAATCAATTTTTCCTTCTGTTTCAGTGTTTCTCCACCTAAGGTTTGGTCAAGTAGTCCTGGCCGGTGATCCTCTCCAGCTTGGACCTGTGGTTACCTCCAGGCTTGCCTCCCATTACGGCCTCCAGGACTCACTTCTGGCTCGCTTATTGGACAGGTTTCCTTATACAAGAGATCCTGATGGATTTCCTGAATCCAATGGCTATGATCCTCGTCTAGTTACCAAACTCGTTCACAACTACAGATCCCTTCCTCTTATTCTCAACTTGACTAGCATGATGTTCTATGACAATGATCTCATTCCCAATGCAAGTAACACTTTTATAGTTGAGATAGTGTTTCCATGTTTACAACTTTATAACACTTTCATACTTTTTGATTATTATTATTATTACTATGGTCTTCGATAATCATATCAACTCCTTTGTCAGTTTTGTTACTGTGATGTTCATTGGAAAAATGGGAATTCAACACTTTCTAAGGTTTTCCCGTTTATTTCGGGCACTATCGAATGCCTAATGGTAATAAATTCTACTTTGTATATTGGTATTAGTTAGCCTAATGAAATGACCTTTTTTTAAAGTTCATAGGGAACTTTTGTAAATTGGGGATATTATAATTTCCGTAACATTGGAACTCACTGGATAAAGCAGACTTGATGTTGAATATTAAATAAGTGTTTATAATGCTAATATAATGTTTATAATATATAAGCTAAGGAGTTCAAGTTAGCAAAAATAAATCGTTAAAAGTCTATTTCACCCAATTGTCATTTTATCCATTACTGTATTATGTCTATCAGTTTTTCATACTGATTCTTTTTCTAGGTTAGGTGAACCAAATATAATTTTCAAGATAACACTTTTTGTGGATGATGGAATTTTTTTCAATATTAAATACCATAGATACTTTCCAGGTGTCTGACAAGGAAGGGGAAGAATGTGGAGTTCTCGTGGCGTTGACTAAGGATTTACCCTGCACTCTGAATAACAAAGCATTACCTATACTATTTCATGGTGTTCGGGGCGAGAATCTGCAAGAGAAAGAAAGTCATTCCTGGTACAATCCTGAAGAGGTAGTTCAAGTTGTTAGGTATTTGAACATCATGTACAAAGTTGGTATCAAGCCACATCAGTTGGGAATCATTACACCGTATCAGCTGCAGGTGATCCAAATAATTATTGCTTTCGTTTTTTGCATTTAGTTAATGTTATTTTACAATACTTAAGAGAAAATAAATTAAAGATTTTAAAAAATATTTCTTAGTGCATTATCCATTGATTTTAGATTGATATCTCGGTTATTTTTTTGTTTTTTTTTTAAGTAATACCAAACGTTAACTTCCAACCAGATATGATTTTTTTCGTACCATATGTATTTAGTCAAACTGAAATGTAATTGATCCCTTAGGGCAGGCCTGGGCAACTTGCGTCCCGCGACCTGTTTTGAGATCACAACTTTTTATGCGCGAGCTACGAGCCACAGACGGCAGGAAACAAAAGTGTATGCTGGAACATTGGTTGAGTTTTATAATTCTTTATCTTGGGACAAATTTGCATTCATAAAAAGTTTTGCAGCAAAAATGTTCTGCTTTTTTGGCTCCATATACATCTGAGAACAAAGCTTTTCATGTATGAAAATAAACAAGAATAATAACAGTTCTTCTATAACAGACCTAGTGAATTGATTTTTTGAGTTATTTTTATTAAATTTAATACTTATTGCATTTTTCAAACATTCAATTTCATGTTTATTTACGAACGCCATCATGGTGGCCCTCCACTGTCTTCTGCCCTGTCAATATTTCCTACTTCTGCTGTTGGACAATTAACATGATAATATAAGGTAAAAAAAAAACACGAAAAGCACTCAGAAGTTCACCTAAATGTTCAGAATAAGAAGTGCTATCCTCAGTTACTCAGTAATATATTAGCATTTAACAAGAAGTAGTAGAGTAGCTTTCTGCCACTCGAGCAAACCGCTTTTCCATATCATGATGTAATAGTAAAGGTTTTTTGGGTGATTTTCTATGTTTTCTCTATTTTATGATATATTTATATAGCACAATAAAATGTGTTCTGACGCAATGAACTCTACAGTAGAGAGTGTGTTTTGTCTCATTAGTCAGTGTGCTATGGCAGTAGGTCAGTTATTATATGGTTAGGATGTCAGGTTACGGTTATTGCCACCAAGTTCAACACTGAGCCACTCTATTGAGTAGATCATGCATCATCATTTTGAGCGCTTGTTCACATCTTGATGTGACATCGAGAACATGATATTCTAACATACCTGTTAGTGCTGATATTGGACATTAACTTTCCAATGACTAGATTAAATTCGCACTCCAAAACATATCTTTTATAAAATAAAGAAACTGATTTTTTGCACTTAATACAGGTTCAATGTTATATCTGTGCTTGTCAAACTGATAGTATTCATGACATCGATATTTGAAGGTTATCTTGGAGTAGTTGTAATAGTTGTTTTATTCTTATATAATTTCTCTCTACTTGAAATTCTGTGTGATTAAGTTTAACTCTTTCATGTTGTGCTCTCCATTTGGAAGTCTTGTTATGGAATCCATAATGGAGTTCAGGTCGCCGTTTTTACGCAGAGTTTTCCGAAGTAATCCTCCTTATAGTTAATATTTACTTTAAGAATCTCATCCTATTGCCTTGTTTCTGAAGAAAATGCTTAAACTAATGGAACTTTGTCCAGCGTTATCAATATTTAGTATTGTTTGTAATCCCTGTAGTTTAGCTGCAGTGTATGCTATTATTCTAATCAGATTATCTCTGCTTGTAACAAAACCTTTATATCTTGCTCTTCCCAACTATTAAAGTATTTTCCAACAATGTCTTAGGCATTCCATTATCATCATCTGAGCACCATTTTAGTTTATCTTAAATTTTAGGTTTTTCAGTGTTTTAGGAACGAAAAAATCTATAATTATCCTTAACACTGCATCTTGGACTTACTTCCCATAACCCTTAATATTTCACTTTTTAAGTTCTCCTCTGTTGTTAAAGTCGAAATTATTTTGGAAGAAACGAACAACATTTTCGCTATATTTGTAGTAATATCTTTTTGACTATTGTTTTTCAAGTAAACATCTCGAAATATCGGTTTTTAAATATTAGATATTCTTAGTCCACCTAGATTTTCGTAAGACTAAAATAGAGACTAATAAAGTTTATAACATTAAGAAAGGGTTATTTTAACTTACTAACAAACTGAGCATAACGTCTGAAGGACAGTTGAAGGGACTATTAACAGAACTGGCAGAAGAATAACAGATTAAAGTGGATAGGCAGGAGGAAGAGGACTGAAGTTCCAGGAAATGGTTATACCAACAAGACGAGATCAGAATCATTATGCTCTTGCAACCAAAAGAGTGTTGAGTCGGTCTGAGTGGTAGGAAGGAGCTGAATTGACTAGGAGGATATGGCCGCCCTCATTCGGTATTCATCCCTCATGATTCGACTCACTTCGGCAAGCAACTTCTATCAATTATCACTTGCCAAGCAACAAAAGACCATCAAAACAAGTAAAGAAAAGAAGGTTCAAAATAAATTACAGATATTGAGAGAAAAAAAGATTGGTAATTTTTGTAATTACCACTTATTAGATTAAGTGATCATAAAACTTATAATAGGTGTAATGTGTTGTAACTATTTATAACATATTCTCTTTCTTCTTGAATAATAATATTAAAAAGTAATTCTCATGAAAAACATTATTTTTACAACAGATTTTATGAGTTATTACATATATAGTATATACATACTAATGATAGGAAACGTGGAAAAACAGTTATTTCATCTAATGGAAATTAGCACGAACCACTTCACTAGTGTCGATATTTCGAGTGGTTTTTTATCTGGAGAAAGAAGAGAAAGAGTGAGAGATGTCTTCCACTTCCAGGTTGTTCAACAGAGGTGGAGAACAGTAGTTCAAGCAAAAAACGAAGACACACCCGCGTTCATGTACTTAATATTACAACCGAAAGACATTAGGTATATACAAAATAGAAATGGATTTGGGTAGAAAGATGGCAAAGTAATAAAATAAATATGAAGCAAATAGAATAAAATAAATTTAAATAAATGCATTATATTTAAAAAGTTATTTAAAATAATAGTAAAAACCGTAACGTAAAATCATCGATTAAAACATTAAAAATTTAAAACTACCATTACCCAGTAGTTTAATTTCTGTTACTACATTATTTCCTGGGGTTTATGATATCCAGAGGATCTACCAATTTGAGCTATTTTATTTTCCCATTATTGACCTTTGGAACTGTCTGACTTGGAGAGGGGAGTCGAGGCATATCAAATTTAAGGTAGTGGCCTTTGCCTTACCTTTCCTGTATTTATCCAGTACCTTTCTTCTCCAACCCCACCAATAGTCACCCTGCCTCTTCTAATAGTTTCAGCACTTCCAGGAACTGGTTTTACTGATTAGAATTTAGTCAATATACTCTCTCTTCCAGCATTCCTATGAATGGACAGAGTGTTTGTGGGAGAACGCAGCTCACACTCAACTGCTATTCGTGCAACCCACTTTCACTAACGTCTTTTAACTTTAAACTCTTAGATATAATATAACCAGCAATAACACAAATTTGCATTGAGAGACTCTAAAGCAGGGGTTCTCAAAGGGGATGAATTTCACCCCCAGGGGTGAATTTTGGCTTTTCAGGGGGTGAATATTGACCACGGTAAGCTTACAGAGTGAGGAAAGCTATTATAAATTTTTAATTATAAATTATAAATACTATTTTGGTTGAATTAATATTTTATATGTTCATCAATAATTATAATTATAATTTAATTTGTGAAATTCAATTATAAAGATAATCAATGTAAAGTGTATATACAACCTTGGAAAGAAGAAGGGGTGGGAGAATGGCATTGTGGGAAATGGCGGGAGGGGTGAATGGGCCAAGGAAGGCTGAGAACCCCTGCTCGAGACCTACCACCCTATTTCGGTTCTTAGAGCCCATTAAAATACTAGACCCAGCCTAAACCTAAAGCGTTAAGATTTTCTTTATCTTTTTAAACATTTTTTGATATAAGATATTTTTTTAGTTTATCAGATTTTGTATTTTTATTTATTATTTTTACAATTATTTTCTATGAATTTTAGTATTTTAATTTTTCTTTTATCTTTTTACTACATATCAGTTTGTTTTAGTTTCACCTGTTGTCTTCCTCCTTCTGGCTCTAACTGTTCCTTCGGTTTTTTCTTAACTACTTCTACTCGCCTCTGTTGAGCCACCTGGAAGACACTTTTTTCTCTCCTTCCCTCTCTCTTTATTTCTATCTCCTTCTATCTTTCTTCATCTACTCTTCTTATCTCCAGGTGACGAACAACTATTCGAAATATCGGTTTGGTAAGTGTTCTCTTCTGTCATGTGTTCACTTCCTGTTTTCAGTGCATCCATCTGGATATTGTGGTATTTAAATATGTAACATGTAATATCAATAATGTTAAAAGTCAGTTCATTAACCGCCTTAACTAGTGTGAATTCTCTAAATATGATGCCATGTTGGTGGAAATGAATACAGACCAGGCATACTGGATTTGTGGTTTTTTGCAGAGCCAGAAAGAACAGCGACCCAAGGACCATCCACTCCATCCAATGAATATGTCTTCCCGTCCCATATTATTTATTCTGATCTTCTAATAACAAACTTCTGTTCGAAGTATTAACCGTTCAGTGGTTTTGTTCTGTTCTGTTTAGATGTTTTTGTTTTGTTCTGTTTGCATCTAATGTTTAGTTTATATATATATATATATAAACTTTAATTTTCTTTCTATTTCACGGTTGATACTTTTATATATATATATATCAGTAGCAGTTTACTTCTCAATGCGAGTACTTCACATTTCTTCCTGATGACGACGAATGTCGAAATATCGAAGTAAGTTCTGTATAAATATATATGTAAGGTTTGGTAGCAGTCTTTCCTGTATATACACATTGATGAAAATTAGACCATATATATATATATATATATATATATATATATATAGAGAGAGAGAGAGAGAGAGAGAGAGAGAGAGAATATATATTTTGAAAACTTTGAAAAACACGAATGAAAAATAGATACTAGGACTCACATTCAATATTTCGAGCCTTTTAACGGTCCTTCTCATGAAAGGTAGTTGACCGGCGAGAAAATGAAAGCCAACTGAATAGCTTCGTTTATATATATATATATATATATATATAAAAGGATTTCACATAAACATGTGAAATAACAATCAATGATCAAACCACAATAAGAAATGAGAAAACAAGACTAAGATCTTTCAACCGTAACAAGCGGTCTTCGTCAGAGTCAAAAACCCAACTGTTGGGTTTTATATTTTTATAACACAGATAATACAGAGTCTATAAGTTTTGGTTTAATTGCCATAAGGAGAGAACAGATAGGAAGCCAAGAGCACTTGCAAGCGACGGTTGGAGACCCGATATATACAGTTTCAAAATAATCGCCAGGCTGTTTCAATTTTACTGTTGTGCCACCAGCAAGAAATATATAAATAAGAAATGATATTACAAAAATAATCTAAAATAAATATAAAACTGTATTGTGCTTGGAATAACTTGTGGATTCCTATGATCTTTTCTGACTAAAATATTGAGCAATAAAACCTTTTTAATTAGCCATATTGACTGTAGATATACCTATAACTTTAGTCAAAGTCATTTCTACAATGTCGTTCTAAATACTTTTATTATTTTTAGTCAAACAAAATCAGACTACTGTTAGAAAAAATGGGTACCGAAGCACCGAAAGTTGGATCTGTAGAAGAATTTCAAGGGCAGGAAAAGCTTGTTATCATAGTGTCCGTTGTGAGGAGTCACCATGATGAAATCAGCGCTGACATGCAGAGGGCTTTGGGATTCGTCGCCAACGGGAGGAGACTCAATGTGGCCCTTACTAGGGCAAGGGCTCTTCTCATTATCTTGGGTAAAGTGAAAATTCATTTATACGTTTGTACACAAGAAGAAATACCTTTATAAAATAACTGCACACTGAATGCCGATAAAATATCTTTATAGCAATAAGGCAATAAAATATTCCATATCGAAGAAAGTATGAAAAAACCTCCATTGTAAATTGTGAATTCTACCATTGACTATATGAACTCATCACATTTTTGTACTTGTAACTGGTTTATTGACAGACTTTTTTTATTCTTTAAACCGATCCCCTAGCGAGTGATAACGTCAGCCGTTTACCGGCATTTTGTTTGATCGGTGATTCTACATTGGGAGTCTTAAATTTGCATAACCCAAGTGCATTTCGAGTAGAGATTTTTAACGAGTACCTGACATCGTGCAGGCTCGGGATCGGCGGCTTAATGTCCTCTTCGAGGGACGACTTGCTCAGATTTATTTACCTCCCACGTGAATAAATTGAGGGCCAGGTGGGGATCGAATCCCGGACCACCAGCTCATAGGCGAGTAAATTAACCACTGAGCTAACCTGGCCCTTTTTATTGACAGATACTCAGTAGTCAGTAATGTAGAATTATAATTAATCTTCGTATTTAGTACCCCTTCAGTGTCAAGGTTCCATAATACACCTGTTTATGAACCTATACCTAGGCTGGATTATATCTCACTGCTGAGTCAATATGCACCAGTGTCCCTAACAGGCAGATGGTCGGCTCCTACCAGGTCTGCAGTTTTGGGACTACCATTGTTGAATTTGGTTGTCCCTCCGAAGGGAAGTGTCCATTAACTCCGGACCCGGCCTCACCTAAGTGAGTACCAGTTTTCAAATCCACCTTGCAACTGATGGACCTTACCCACTTGTAAGGGTTGAGTGTTCCTCATGGTGCTCTGGAGACAACCTTCCGAGAAGATACTGCTTCTCACACAGCGACTACCTTAGGAATCTATCCTTCCTTGTTGAGGAACCACAACCACAACGAGTCCAACACCAACGACGGGGCATGCGGGACTACCAAAGGAAATCTCGCGTGGGCAACCCCTGCCCTCATGGTACCAACAATATTTTAAGAGTTCTCGGGTAGAACTCGAACCTAGGTCCTACTGAGACTGTTTTGGCAGCTGGTGAGGTCAGTGGTCACAAAGAAGCCTTCTGCGTGTTAGTCAGTTTACGCACATCAGACTAACCTGTTGCCCTCTTTCATAGTGAGGACAGTCCATGGGAATCAGGGGTTCGGTCACCCCGCAGAAGGAGACCCGGAGGTCCCTGAGTCCTCGGGAGAGCCAGTGTTCCTAGCAATTCTCCAGGTGTACTCTGGCAATCTGATTTCACATGATTGAATCATTTAGTGTACATAACAACTCATGGTTGACTAATCGTGCTAGCGTTGTAAAAATAGCGGAGGGATTAAATATCCTCCGTTATTAGTCATATATGCTCTGACTAGAAGCTCGAATGATATAGTCCACTCATAATATTACTTTCAACAACTATTACTAGGAATTACAATAAATCTGGTCTATATTCTCAGAGCAAGCTGCATTAATCTGGATTTATATAGTGAGTTATTGTTTTATATTCCAGTTTAGCTACTCTTATATTTTACAAACATTTTTTTTACGAGCATACTAATTCTCTTTTCGAATACAATAAACATTATACATTTATTAATGTTACTTAGTTATCATAAGTAACTTGCTAATGTGAAATATCCTTTGTGAGTTTTACAATTGATATTGCTGTTATTTCCTGTAAAAATGATTTGGACTACTAATAGGGTATTCGTATGATACTTTATTGATAGTAACTCCATTTAGTTTTATTGAATTATATTCGAACAAGGCAAAGGGATATGGTTATTTTATAACCTTTCAATTTGAATTTTTTTGTTTATTAAAATAAATGTGGTCCAGCATATATATTATTATATGTAGTACATTATGTGGACCAATATATCATATATTTCTAAAACGAAAAAATGCTGAAATCTTAACTCATGGAGCAAGATCATCGCGCTTTCTTTTCTTTTAAAATGAACTCAAATTGGCATAAAATCAGAGCTAGATGCATTAACTTAGATAAACAACGAGGCATGTAGTTGTTTTCTTGAAGTACAATTCAGGTAAACCAAAAAGGTAAATCCTTTTAAAACTGGTTTATCGGTTACTAATTTATTAATGCTTACATTAAAACTTTGTTTTTTAGTAAAAAAAATTGATTATGGTTTCTAGATATTTATATGACAAACAGCACAAATGAATAAATTTAATTAACAATAAAGTTTATTGACGAGAATAATATGTATCTTAATTATTTAGACCTTGCTATTTACATTTTATGAAATGAAATATATGGAACACAAGTAATTGATCTAACTATTTTATTTAACTACCCCAAGATGTTTATTTATTTGTATTGCTTCTGAAATTCCTTCTTATCATTCTTTCAAGATGTTAATATTTGTGAATATATTTTCTGTTGATAAGACTATACATTTTAAACAAAGTCATCACGGAAATATAGTTATAAATATTCTTAGTTAAACAAAATCAGGCTGCTACTAAAACAATAGGTTTTTCCGAAGCACCGAAAGTTGGTTCTTTGATGCTTATTAATGAGCATATAATTATGAAGTTGATAATTAGCTAATTATAACATCAAACAAGAAACAACACCTGATTGTAGATTTGTAGCACTCAGGAGTGATGTTCTTCATCAAATCTCTAAAGAGTTGAAAAAAATTAGAAACATCATCTGACGGATTATAAATAAGTGCAGTTGAGTTAATGATATTGTCAATTTGTTTTGGTTATTATTTAAGAGAGATAATAGAAGTTAATAAATTAATAAACAATAATAATTTATATTTATAAGAATTCAAAAGAAAATATGTTTATTTTTTTAATAACGGTATGATGAATATTGACTTCTCGATTTTTTCATGATCCCCAAACAACTTTACTTGCAGCAATTGATTACTTACTGTAACTACAGGTTGTAAAGTATTGTTAGTTAAGAAAAGTGAATCCATTTTAGATATTTTTAGTATGATGTTCGGATAGGTGTGTATCTATTGGATCGGTGCATCAACAAATGGCACTGATTGTCAGATCTTCATAAAATTTGTAAAAAAAAAATATAATATATCCTTTGGTTATAAAATGTACCTAATTATTTTTTAGCAATGCATCATGGGAAGGTATTTGTTTTTTCATATAGTACAAGTATATTATATGAAAGCGGGTACAGATTTTTACCGCACTTGTGGTTAATATAGAAATTTTAAACTTGATATTTAGTCCAACCTTATGTGAGTATAGCAAGATAATAGTTTTCATAAATTTTGGATTATGGCTAAGGACAACAGTACATTAAAAATAAAACCATTAAATACATCCATACTAAACATGCATACTGTTGGCCTCACAGTGGCTAGCTAAAAGAACACCAGTAGATGGTATCCTCATACCCCATAACAATAATAGGATTTGTTCGTACTTTCTGAACTAAATTAGGTAATTTCAGGGTAATAAATAGATAACAATAATTAATGTTATCTACAAATGAAGGAATGTTATTTAAACATAGTTAGTAGTTACTAATTGCATAATTTATTACAAAGTTTGCATTACATCTCTATTAATTACATCCTGTAGCTTTTTTATATCATCAAAAATATTTAATTTAATTAAAACCTAACTTTTTTTTGCCATAAAGTATAAAATATTTTAAATAAAATTTTACAATACGTTGAATATTAATAATACTGTACAAAAACCAAAGGTATGAGTATTAACCCAGTTAAGAAAGTAATATAATGTAATACATATAGTATTATTTTTATGATGGTTATTCTAAATTACTCATTTTTTTCCTGACCTTTGTAGAGAAAATTCATTCAGATTGATTTTGATAATTATTTCCTAAAATATTCTAGCTACTTCACTGTACGTACATTTCTTCAACTGTATCTAGTTTCATTTATAATTTTCCTGCCATTTGTTATACAATGAACAAATAAGGCCAACACAAAAATCAATTAAGATAGTTGAGTTGCTGAGCACATACAATTAGAGTCTAAGGAATCGGATAAAATTTAGGAATCATCCCAACACTAATATGAAATAATTATTTATTTTATTTGGAGGTAATCTACCATGTTTTTAAAATCCCACTCAAATGATAACTTCTTCAACTGTATTTATCTAATCCATCATACGACGACACTAATTTCTTTCATATATCTACAAGATTTAATCTTTTTATGAACTTTAGAAATCTAACTTTTTTTAATATCATGTTCTGCAGGTAACCCTCATCTACTCTCTTTGGACACACACTGGAGGACTGTCCTGCAATACTGCCTCGAAATGAAAGCCTATGTGGGGTGCGACATTCCGCCTGACATGCAGTGTAAAACTGGAGCTCTTAAATTTGATAGGAAGTTATAATTATAGTATATTCATTTTAAAAAACTCACTATTTTTAAAGTTAATCTTAGTACTTATGTATTTTTACTAATTATTTCAAATTGTAAAATTTTTTACACAACAATTAGATTATATTCTGTTTAAAAGTAATAAAGAAATTAAACCTTGAAGTTCGTATTAATTTTTTTTAAAAAAAACCCTACTTCCTGATATCTGCGAAAGATAGAGACTTTAACTTAATAATACATCGTAAGATTACAGTCTTAAGATAGATGATAAAACTTCGTCAGGTGATAAGCAATATAAAAATATTATAAGAGAAGGTTATAAAAAAGATGTCCAGTGATAGGTTCATTTCTTTCTTTCTCTCTCTCTCTCTCTCTCCCTCTCTCCCTCACTCCCTCCCCCCTATATATATATACGATGATAAACGAAAAACGATCGGGCAGGACAGATTACACTTAAAATAAACTGTGAGACATAGACTGAAACATAACAAAGACTCACTTTTCAATATTTGGACCGCCATTTCGGTCGAAGTATTGAAATATGAGTCTTTGTTATGTTTCAGTCTATGTGTCACAGTTTATTTTAAGTATATATATATATATATTAATAAGAATTACGATGCACCTTTCTGCCGGCGCGCCAAAATCCCATACAACAGCACTCCATAAGACAAGACTCACAAGAGAAATGATGGTGAATTCCGCGAAAATTATCGCTAAAGAAAGAAACCATGTTAAATTACAAATATTTGAAGCATTAATAATTCAAGAAATGCAGCCAGCCATAAATATCCAACTTAATGATTCTTGTCGAATTTTAAAACTATTTTCCAACAGGCCAAACCAGATTAGCCAGGTAGTAGGTGAGTCCATAACCACCCTGCCTTAATCTCCCATAATGCCCCGTGACCCAGAGCGATGTCCTGTGAACATTCCAATAGTAATCCAACTTTATATATATAAACTAACAATCCTACTATTATTCTCATTATTGTCCTGATGATGAATGTGGTACATTCGAAACATGTCAACTAGCAATATTGGTGATAAGCTTTATAGTTTTAATGAAGAGACGAGGAAGGAATTCCGGAAACTGGAGAAATTGTGTAAGAAACAGATACAAGCCATATATGGGGCGTTATTTAACTTATATATATATATATATATATATATAGCATTTAAAAACAATGCATTCCACTTGATTTAACTTCGTCGAATATTTTTCCAAATTTAGAAATCTTTTCTTCATTTAAAATTAAATCACCATATTTATTTGAATTCTTATTAGACATGTTTCGGTGTTACATCCACCATCTTCAGCAAAAAAATAAATTAAAACTACACATAACAATATTAATCTAAAAACCTAAAATCACGTTACAATAATAAATTTGGAAAAATATTCGACGAAGTTAAATCAAGTGAAATCAGACATAAAGTTTTTAAATGCATGTATTCAAGAAGGACTACTCCCGACTTTTACTAATATATATATATATATATAATCAATGATCAAACCACAATATGAAATAGGAAAACAAGACTAAGATCTTTCAACCGTAACAAGCGTTCTTCGTCACAGTCAAAAGCCTAACTGAAACACAATGTAGAAAATATCTGGCGAGGGGTTGGAGGGATCTAGGAATGGATTTCTTAATAAGAGTAGGGTGGCAGCTATTAAAGATAAATATGGATTAGAGGATTTAGAATGGACTGAAGTAATGAGAGAACTATTGTTGAGAGTGATTATCTCTCCTGAAGACGGTTCAAATCGAAAATTAGAGACTGTTAGTGTGTGCTTTTAATTTCTCTATATTTCTTTATGTACTTTGAACTATATTTGTCCGTTTCGGATCGTATTTTCATCAAAAAAGTATATATATATATATATATATATATATATATGAAGAAGAATCACAATAAACACATGATGGAATTAATGAAGAAAATGATAGGAATAAATGCTCTGAGAGTTTATCATATCTGAAAACAAACAAAGTAAATAGACGTCAGAGCGTTTATTTCTATTGTTTTCCTTTTTTCTTGTGGTTTTATGGATATATAGTAAAGAGGAATAGAAAAAACACGTGAGATATAATAAAAATAAAAGCCTGAGGTAAAAAATGAAATAAAGCATAAAACAGAATTCTAAAGTTGGAACAGGCAGGATTAACAGGACAGAGGGTTACAAAGTCGCAATTAGTGCACTAAAATTCACTGTAAAATCGTAATGACAATCAATATTGGACATCAACAAGTTCAAAATCGAAGAAGAGTTATACGCAGAGTAAAGAAACATACCGACCCACATTTTCGGATTGCATCCCTGCGTGCTTTCGTCTCCCTCTCTCTTTTTTCCGAAGATTTCAGTTAGTAAGTGTGTTTGTTTACTCTGTGTATAACTCTTCTTCGATTTTTAACTTGTGTATATCCAGTTTGGATTATAATTCCGATTTTGTAGTGAATATATAAATATATATTCCCTGAACAAAAAGAAACTGTTCATTTAATCTATCAACAAATGATATTTATTATAGTTAACAGAAACTACAGAAATTATCAAATTAACATAAACAAATAAATTCACATAAGTAAAATATGAACAGCACATTATTGCGTCCGTAATCAAAGAACACTATATTTTATTCTTTTGATATATCTATTTCAATAAAAATGATAGAGTAAGGCTCCCGATGCATCGGAAGGTACAGGAAAGTTCTTAATAAAACTATTCTCTAATTTAAGGAGTTCAGGACTAATTGCATTGGCTGTAGTCTCTCAGGAATTAACAACTTCTTCCAGTTGTCAAGAGAGGAACTGATGCTGATATTTATAATCCTTGTATCAGTCTTATTTGTGGCGCAAATTTACTAAATTCCATTTAAGTCACAATATGAGAGTTCAAGAAGAAGATGAGGAATACTCTAAATTTCTGATAAATATTCGTGAATACAGAGAAAGAAAAGAATAAAAACAAAGAGATTATTACTGCCCGAAGACATGTTTATCTGTGCACATAATATTGATTAGTGTATTGAATACATTTACTCTTCATTTGCCAACCCACAAATATTGTTCACAAAAAGTTCTGTATAAGATCCATTTAACGAGATACACAATGAAATTAATCATAGGTTCATTAAATAAAAATTAAATATCTGCCATATAACTCCTGTGTGTTTGTATAGGAACAGAACCCACACATTATTCTCAAAAATTTCTTGACTCACTACAGTTATCTGGATTACTCCAACATAAGCTAGAACTTAAAAAGGAAGTCCCTGTCATGTGTATGTATGAGAACCATTGATCCACCGCGCTTATGTAATGGAACAAGACTAATAACTGAGGAGCTTTATGATAATGTAATTGTTTATAAAATTATGTTGCTCTTAGTAGGGTCAATCAGAAAGAAAACATTTAAGTTTTTTTTGGAAAATTCAAATTGTACAAAAAATGTAAATAATAACTGCTGTCTTAAAAATATGTCCATTATCATCTTTATTAAAAATTAATTCATTTAGAGTTTATCTCGGTGTATGTGAACATGATTGCATTAAAAAGGAAGGTGTTAGATGACCTAACGGGTCACGGGTAGTCTAGTAATATATATAACTGGCTCTCACCAATGTGTGACTCTCAAAATGACCAGTTGATCGAACCGATCGAGAGGAAAAGAAAAGCATGAAGAATACCAAGTTTAAAATATTTACTTTTCTTATAGGTCGTCAGGAGTGTAAGTGGAAAAGTAAAATATATTAAATCTAATGTAATATGTTTTAGATTGTTAGTATCACAGAGGTTGTTAGTAATATTTAATACATCATGGTTTTTCTTTTATGTTCCCTCACTTTTTAAATGAAATGTACAGATTCCTAGGATTTTATGCTTTTATTTGTCGCTTTCCTTTTTTATTTAATTTTCAATTGTTTTATTATTACATTTATAAATACGAGTATGTATATATAATTTCCACTACATATTGTCCATGTAATAATCATAAACTTAATCACTCCAATTTTGACTGCCTTTGCAAATCTTATGCAGATCTTTTAAAAATAACATTCCAATTTTGTTCCAACTGACTTTTATGGGTCATGATGTCTCCTTGCCCTCACCCCCTCCCCTGCAATTATGTCATTATATTATAAGTGTTACACCATTCATAGATAGGCTTAGTTGCATGCCCATAGACCAAAATATATAGCCTGAGTAAGTATTATCCCATGTTACAAGATAGAGAGAAAAATAAAAGTAATTCTACCAAAAACGATCCGTAGTTTTAAATATTCACAAAATAACCGAAAAAAGCATTAAAATATCACGTTGGCTATGGTTTTAAAAATGTTTCTAGGGACTTCTAAAAATTCTCCATTTTTACTCGTGACCCATGTTCTTCCTCCCCTTTCCTTGGACAAATCCTGGGTACGCCTTAGCTTTTGAGTTTGTCACCTTCTAAATAATCAATGAAACTTTGATTTAATTATGGAATATATAATCAATTAAAGATTGTTGAAATTTGCAATCTCTCAAATGTTTCGGTTTTTCTACTAGTAAATTAAGGGTAAGTTATAGATATTTTACATGGTTTTATATCAACAGTTTATGATGAAAATAACACCAGTTGAAAAATCTATAAACTGTAAGTTCAGCGCAATGTTTCTAGAGAAACAGGTCAATTTTCTAGGTATAGGACTATTTTGTGCACTTGTTTAAGAGGTTAAAAGCGTCAATATTTCTGTTTGGCGTGCTCATTTCTAGCCACTTATAGTTAACCTCTGACCTCTCAGCCGATGTTATATACGACTGACCTTTCAACGCAAATGTATACTGACTTTTTGGATTTCTAAGTGTTTCGGCTCTGAAACCTGTGTTGCCAATCTGTAAAGCTCATACTGACACAAACAAATAAGCTTGTATAAATATTTATTTCATTAGAATTTTAATAAGAAACATTTGTCTTGCACCGAATATTCCTAAAGTCACTATTCTTCTGTCTATGTGTAGAAAAACAATCGTAAAATTTACGCCTAAATGCGTAATCATTGATTTTTATTTCACGTGTTTATTGTCAAAAGTTGTTATATGTATGAGAAATACCACAACAACAAAAACCCTCTTCAATATTTTATATACACTCGTCATGAGAAGAGTACACAGATATATGTATATATGTAAAATTTGGGAGCAGTCCTTGATTCAAACATATTTCATTGAATAACTGACCATATTTTACTGATGTCATTTTCTTCACCAATTTTTCGAGTTGTCTGAATACCTTCTTCTTTCCTTCATCCAAACGTTGGAGAATATTAATTAGGGTGGAACCGGTTTAATTTTTGAACCATAAAATGTGGCCATCTGTGATTTGTTGAGAAAAATTTTTCAAAATATAAAAAATTACATTTATGGTCATAAGGAAAAAAATTCTGGCATTTAGGAAGAATACTATTTACCAATTATTAGTTGAAAAGTTTAAGGTTTTAGAAAATCATTTTCCTGAGTGATAATTTTAACAAATGTGATAAAGGCAGTGAGGACGCTGCTGAATCTTTTGAAAGATGCAAAACAGTTTTAGATGCACTGATCGAGTAATATAATGATCGATTCAAATATTTTACAATATAGCTATTACATAAGGATTTACTTATCCATTCGTGGTGGTTTTTTGGCTGAAATGGACGGTGCTAAAATGGCCTTTACCCCCAAGAAAGGTTCCCCAGCCCTGAACTAGACCGTAGTCTTATCTTTGTGGTATATTATTAGCTTTATTTTATCTTCTGGTATCTTAAGGTGTATATTATAGTTACAGTATGTTCATCGGCTTCATAATTATCTGAGAACTGATTTTGATGAAGATATTGTGCATGTTGCTCTACTTTTCGTCCCTCTGGTTTATATGTATGGTTGTTCCTCTTAGTGATGTATTGTTTCATTTATTTGCCAAGGTCTTTATTGTTACAGCCATTGTTTATAAAAAGTTGTTTCAGGGTTTTCACTGCTTTGTTATATTTTCCCCGATCAATTGATATTCTAAAATCCCTGTTAATTAATGCTTTTATTGTTCCACTCTTGTATCTCGCTGGGCCCTCCGTGTTATTGCTCAGGTAGACTCCACTATACTATTTGTAGATTTAAATATCATCGATGTAGAGTATCTTTCTTCTATCTAACGTATTTGTACAACTAGGAACTTAATGATTTTATTGATTCCTAGTTTTTTGAACTTAAGTAAAATTCGAAGAAATCTCAGTCTTCAAATTAACCTTCCAATTTTGACTTTAATTCAAAAAAACAGCCACAAATTAATTAATGTGGCTGTAAAATTAAGTCTGTTCAGTTAAGTATATCCAAAATAAGTACAGTGCAAACTCTATCAGTGAATTGATCTACCTATTACCTGAGGACCTTAGAAAAACAACCAGGGATTACAACGCTAGTCAAGATAGTTAATTGATGATGAAATAGATTTCAAGTTTCTAAGAACATGTTCACAAGGACTACTCCCTGCTTTTACAAGTACAGTAGTACCTCGAGATACGACTGCTTCTTCTTACGAATTATTCGAGATAAGGCCAAAAATTTCGTGAAATTCCTGTTCTAAATACGACGTAATCTTCATCTTACGACGTAAAACTGAGGCGCCGAGAAAGAATTTTCTCTAAACTTCTGGAACCTTCTAGAAGCTTCTGAGACCGTTCGGGACAGTCAGTCGTGTGTGTTGCAGGAACGACCCAATGTGGTCACGTAAAACAGGTAAGCCATTTTAATTTGTTTCATTCATTGTTAGCTAGGGTTGATTTATTTAATGTCAGCTAGGAAATTGTTCTTACCATAACATTAATGTTGGCTAGTCCTACCGTAGCATAGGGCATCAGACTGCACGAAAAAAAGGCTCAAACCAATGCACAAACCTGGCAAACTCTGCACCAAAAAATTCCATCCCGGTAGGCTAGGCCTGACTAGGATAGGTAAAAAAACATGGCAGACTCAACACGAAAAAGTGGTCAAATGAAACCTGGGAAACTCTGCACGAAAAAATTTCATCCCGGTAGGCTAGGCCGTACTAGGATTGGTAAACAAACATGGCAAACTCTGCACGACAAAATTAAGCACCAGACGTGACCTACACTACCGTACGTTTACGTACGCTAGCGGGAGACACCCGCGTACCAAAATCTTGCACCTGAAAACCACCCACGTACCAAAATCATGCACCTGAAACTCCGTTTTTACATATTAATTCATTATTTATTCAATTCTTTTGTATTTGTATGGTTAAATGCATGTTTTTTAGTGTACTTTTGTTAGTTTTATAACGTAAAATAGGAAATTATATACGGATTTTGGGCGTGGAACCAATTAATTTTTTTTCCATTAATTCTTATGGTAATTATATGTTCGTGATACGAATTTTTTAAGATACGACGGGGGTTCTGGAACCAATTAAATTCGTATCTCGAGGTACTACTGTATATATAAAAAAACTATATTGACAAAAAGGACACACATAAATGAAACAGAAACTCACTACTATATTTCGATGGCCTAGTTATAAAGAAGATAGAAATGAGTCGCTCCGGAGGCAGATAACGGCTGGCCGATGGTCTTGGAGAACCACTCAAACAGTGTAGCCAACTTAAGGAGGGAGGGGAGGCAAAGATAAATAAAGAAATAAAAGCAAAATAAATAATAACAAATGAAAACAGAAACTATTAGCGCAAGTAAAAACCCAAACAAAAATAAAAATAAGTAAGTAAACAAAAGGTAAATTAAGAGACAAAATAAATAAAAGGAATAATCAGGGATTGAGGTTGAGCCCAGGAACAGATCTACCCCCCAGGAGACTAATAAGAGCTTCTTCTAAAGCGCTCAGAGTGATTTTCGAATTATTAGTTATCTGTCTTAAAACCTGTACACAGAAACAGTAATTAAAACTGAGTCCGTGAGAACTGGCATGAGTAGCCACGGGAAGGTCACTGAGTTTACCAATGGACGACCTGTGATTATTACATTATACCTGTAATTATATATATATACATATATAAGAAATCGAACCATGCACTTTGAAATTTTTCATAGCTTTATGAAGATTGTTTAAATTACTGGCTTCATTCGTAGTTATAATAAATAATGTGAGATTTTCCATTCATAATATATATATACTCTTTTATAATGTGTACAAAAATTCAAAACTAAAATAAAACGTACACAATAAGTTTCAAATTGCTATTTTACAAAAATCCATTATTCCTCTGATGGACAGTATGTTCCGTTTTATTCTTTCTGATGATGGCTATACTGAGAATTTGAGAGTATGGCAATATATTATGTGTGTCTCTTTAGTTTTGAATGTATATACTTAATGTAATAAAGTTGCAGTGTTATTGTCTGTTTACTATCAAACTTCTCCCGTGTTTTAGGAATGGACTTCACATCTCCATATATATTGTGAAACTAACTAACCGGGTTATTTGAAAACGTGTATTTCATTGAATTATTGTACGTAATGACGTCATACCCACGATTTGTAATTTAGATTAAGTAAAGAGTAAGAGTCATGAAAAATACGATTTCGAAACTTTGACGGATTAACCAAAAAGTTTTGAGGTCTCCAAATTCTACTTTTGGCGTTTCTTCGAAGATTTGGGGGTGGGTAGATGTAATCCAAAAATTGTTGTCGGCACGCTGCAGGTCACACCGTTATATTCATATTTTACACAAAATTCTTACAGACCTGCCCAGCTTTTTGGTAATGCTGCATCATTGGTTATGTAAATGAAGATGCTATACAACTAAAAATAATCCTACAGTATAATATTAAGTAAAATACATACAACAGAATAACGTAATTATTTGTAAGGAAACAAATTCTCCATAATGTCCCGTTTATTCAGATAATTGAACTCTACTGTCTTTTGTACAATATACTGTCTTTTGTACAATTCAATTATTCAATTTCATAAAAGAACATTAAGACAAGTTTTTTTTAGAGAATAACAAATATTTTTGTTCATTTTACCTTGAAAAAGCAATTAAAATAAAGATACTAACCACAATGATTCTATATATTGTTACCCTTCCATACATTATTATGCTATAACCTTCCAACTATTAAGAAATAAAAATCGCAATACGAATCTTATTTAAATATATCTATTATAATTGATTATAAACTTTAGATTTTTGTTTGTCTGTAAAATTATGCTTTTAACGAAGTCATTAATTTTTGAATAAGTCAATCTAATCTTGATTCAAGTGATTTTGGTTTTAAACAACAACACTGCTCATCGAAACGATTTTCAGGATTCCCTTGGAAAGGTGGACACGTGGTTAAGTGGTGTATTATGTTTTTGAATTATGTGATGAGTTTGTTAAGGACCTCCTTTAGTGGTAAGAAAGAATTTAGTTATTAGTTATTTGATTTGGAACTTCGTCCTGTTTATGATGATATTTATGTCTCGTTCGTATGATATCCATGTGATTTCAAATCCATCTGAATATAAATTGAGGTTAATTTGTTCAAATAGTTTTTAAAATAAATATTTTACTAATAAATTGTTGTTTTCACAGGTTGTTCCGGATACATCTGGTAGTCTTTAACTTGTTTACGATAATCAGGAAACTTTTATTTACTTGTGCTATGTATTAAGCTACATTCATGGTTCTGAATGTAGCTTAATTCAAAACTACATTCTTGATGAAATGAAAAATTTATTTACATATATATATCTTAAAAAATATATATATAATGAACTAAATAGTAAACATTTAGTTCATTATATTTAGCGGAAATAATGAACTGCTAAACATATAATACATGTGTGCTATGTATTATATGTTTGTTTTATGATACAATAAGGTCGTAGACCTTAATAGTGATTGTTTTCAATTTTTGTTAGAATTTTGTAGGAGCCTTTAATCATTTAACGTGCAGCAGTGATTTTTAACAAAAGTGTAGTCAGTGATCTTAGAAATTGGCTGTAGAACATGCTTCAAATGTATGTCTTGGTTGTATTTAATCATAACTATTATTTTAATGTCTTAAGATTAATTGGATTGAATATGTCTGGAAATTAACTAATCATAGAAGTTTTCAGAGGGATATAATGCAATCATTTTTTTTTGTTCGTACATTTGATACTTTATTTGATCTGTGGACCAACTTACATAGAATATTATTAAGGCCTTAGAAACATGCAATATTTTTGAGTATAGTTTAAATAGAATATTAACCGGTAATGTTTCTAAGGTCTTCGTGAAATTGATTTTGATTTGTGGTATTTAGGAATAATGGTCAAAATATAGACGATCTGATTTAGGTACAATAAACAAATGAATTCCGAATTTAATTGTCCATAGTGATATATAGTAAGTACACTTTAATCTCTTCTTAATATAAAGTCTAAACCACATGTTAAGAAAAAGAAAAGAAATAAATGCTCTGAGGCCTTTCACTTTATGTCATCAGAGAACAAACTTTTTGTTTGTCGAGAGCAAACTTTATGTTCGCTCTCTGATGGCATAAAATGAAAGGCCTTAGAACATTTGTTTCTTTTCTTTTTCCTTGTGGTTCAGACCGCATTGATTATATATATGATCAAACCACAATAAGAAATGGGAAAACAAGACTGAGATCTTTCAACCGTAACAAGCGGTCTTCGTCAGAGTCAAAAACCCAACTCTGGTTGGGTTGAGTTTTTGACTGACGACGACCGCTTGTTACGCTTGAAAGATCTTAGTCTTATTTTCCCATTTCTTATTGTGGTTTGATAATTGATTGTTATTTCACGTGTTTATGTGAAATCTTTTTTATATATGTATATAATCTGCTATCATTAACTTGACATAACTGTACTGAGTGTCTCATAATAAAAACAATATTTAATTTCGTTTTAATCGAAAGAGACCACATTTTTCTGAATGTTTCTATTGTATTTTTTTTACACAAGATTTCCTAAGGCATATGCTTGAAGGTGTTTGGAAACTTGTTTTGTTTATCATCGATTATTATCATGGATTGAAGTCATGATCGGGATTTGAAACATGTAAAAAAAAGTAGGATTATTTATGTATTTAGTAGTAGGTGTATTTATTATGTGTAAAAATGTTGTATATTGTATTAAAGTAGAGAAAATACTACTGTTATTTCTTCAATTTTAATTAAATAATAATAAATGTTTAGTTAAGTAATATCATTGTATTACCAAATTGAATGAAAGATAAGGTGTTATTTTCCTTCTCATGAAGTGATGCTAGGTTAAAAATGTTAGTTTTTCTTTCAAGTTAATACTAAACATACTGGTATAGGACAACGCTGTCACTTTAACTAAACTGCTCCTGACAACTTATTAAAGAGACAATTAGTTTTGTAAATGGTTTTTATTTTAATTATCTCAATTCTACGTTCTCCTAACAGTTACAAGTAACAATGTTCTATGTCAAATGACAAAATGGCGAAATAAAATTAATGGTTCTCACTATACAAAGCAATAGTGGCAAAGTAGAGATCCAAGATAGAATATTTACTGTTCATGCAGAAATTGATTTCTGAATGAATTAAAAATCGAAAATTGTAATGTTTTGTTATCTTTGAAATGACCTTAAATATAAATCTCAAAATGCCTAAGTGTTATCACTAGAGCCAATAATAATATGTAAACAAATTATTGCCCCCTTTCTGGATAAGGTTGGTCATCTAGGCAGATCTTATAGATAACTTAAATGGTTCTGTAGTCATTTTATTTAATAATGAAAGAAGTACGTTACGATTATCGAGTCGGGGAAACAAATTAAGAGTGTAAGTGGTCACAAGACCATTAGTTTTCAATTCTCAAACAATAAGCTTCACTTATACAGTGTTAGCAGAGTTTTTTAAATTTCTAAAACTATATCCAACTACTCGTATATTAACTCGGTTTCACTCGGAATTCTGAAATGTATGCATTTAGAATTAATAATGAATGTTTTATTTAATTAGTACTAATATTAAAGTTACTTTTTTGTTTAGCTTTATTCTAGCTCAACAACGGTTTTTTTATTACTGCTAAATGTTTAAGACGTACTGAAGCGTTAGCAGCTTGAAGGTTTTTTCTATTATTTATTTTCAAATTTAGAACTCTTTTGAATCATTATAAGAAAATTCGCTTTGGATTGTAAAAATCTAATTTTCCTATTTTAACAAGAAGGTTTAACTGGTTGAGTATTAGCAAACAAAGTCTCCCTAAGTTTTCAATATATTAAACTTGTAAATATTTATCAATCTAGAATGAACATATCTAAAAACCTTTAATATATTAAATTTTGTTAAACTCTTGAAGAACATAAAACCGTAATGAAGTTTCTCATAAAGATTATATACATGTCAGACCTGTTATAAAGAAAGTAAATTCTAATATAAAAAAGAAAATTTAAAAGTAAGTTTTTATACGAGATCTTTGGATTAATCAGTTTTATTGTTATACTTTTTCGAACTGAAGAATCTTTGTTATTCCTTCAAATAACTTAGAACATATTATTACAAAAAAATTCAACCATTATGCTTTAACGCTACACTAAAAGATCATAATATTTCTCGTTAAAAAATTACTTCAACATTTGAATGCGAATAAGTAAATCTACAAATTGTATATTTTACCTTCTATTCTTTGTGGATATTTTTCTGTTGACATACATTTTGTAATAGAACCATTTCTACTAAATTTGTGAATAAATTGGGATCGTGAATAGTAAACATGCACGAATTTGAAGAATATATACAGTGTTGCCTAATAAATTATAACTTTTTTTTTCTTTTGAGATTAATCGACTGAATAATTTAGTTAAAATTTTTTATCTGTAATAAGATATTTTTGTTTTAAATTGATGATAAGATTATTCCTGTAAAACAAACGAGTAGTTAACTTTTTATTTGATTAGAAAAAAGAAGACATTATTTCTTTGCGTATCTGTATCAATTTGTTGAACAGATTCCTTTTCTCTTTTTGAGAATGCACCCGACTCAAGAACAGAACCATCCAAGTTACCCTTAGTTACTTTAGTCTGTTTTGTATAAAAATGTCTGTATTATCTGTTAAATATAGTTTTTACCTACCTATCAATTCAAAATGTTCATTATTTCCCCTTCACCCTTTCAATTGTATAATAAAGATTTAGAAAGATTATACAGAAAATCACTAAAAAACTTTTTTTAATAAGAAATGAAATACTGTTATTATTGTTGTTTTGTACTTTACTAGAAGTAAGATATAATACCAGATTTTGATGGATTTACATATTTTTGAGATACCAGAATTCTCTGTTGATTTTTTTTATATGTTGTGGGTGTGTGTCAAAAAATTTGTAGTCACGCACATTGTTTAATGGATCTAATTAATATTTTACATAAAAATGGGCCTATAGTGTAGATGTTCCCTATTGTTTTAGGAACAATATTACATTATGGGAGGGAAGTAATTTTTTTCTGTCTAAATGTGCTTCTAGATATTTTCTTCCATCTAAACTACAAACTTCAGACTTTTTAAAATTTTGACATTCTCTATGAAATCACAGAAAATTTAAATAAAAAAATTCTAAATTTTTTAACTGAAAAGGTAAGTTCTTCAATGAAATGAAAGCTGAAAATAGCACTTTAATTAAAGATGAGTTAGGGATTTTTTTGAAATAACAAAAAGAGCATGGTCAATTTTCTTTAAGAAAATGTCTTCCTAACGCCAACGGTTTATTAGGGATCAATGAAATTTTTCCAAAAAAAAATGCATTTAATTAATTAAAATAAATTTAATTAATAAAAAAATGTTTTGTCATTTATAAAACAAAGTTCATAAAATTCCGATTTCTCTAAAGTGCAATATAGCTACAAAAGCTGAAAAATGATCTTGGAATAATGGATCACCTGCTGTATTTGTAAGATTTGTTTATATTGACTTATAATTTGTTTTAGTGAATGGAGTGAAATAAAATTATTTTGAGGTTTAATAAAAGATTTTCACGCCAGGAAGTATAATTACTGGATTATTTCTTCCCTCCTGCCTCCATGTGTAATGTATATATTTCCTTCATCATTGTCACTGGTAATGTTACATTTACATTGTTGTGACTATGTTAAATAAAATTAAAAGAAAATGGAAATGTTTTAATGAGTTAATATGAATAATGACGTATAGGAAGAACAAAATATTTAAACAATCAACCCCTGTCAAACATTTCGCTGATACTTTCCTTAGTAAATTGAATGGTTGTCTATGTATTCTAATGAAACTACATGTGCCTCCTTTAACAAAACTTAATGTCTGATATAGTTCTTGGTGTGTTTATAAACTCCCTTGCCTTTTGGTAATGTTGAAAGATGGGAAAGTACTCTTTTGTTCTTTATTACAAAACGGATACTAATTTTAAACAGTTTTCTTCGGTGATTTGATGAACCTGATTTTTTTGACAAATAGAAACATTTTGAAATCATTTTGTCTTAATTATTGAATGTAGACGGAGCCCATGATAGATTCCTTCGAATCAATAGATCAGCACTAATATATAGATACATTAATCCACTAACTAAAGATCAGATTACAATAATATAGTAAAAGAATAAATAGTGTATGTATTGGACCTACCACAGTTGTGAACACTAAAGGTGCTGTCACTGCTATTCTAGTGATGACTTACTCAATACTCTCTATATAACCAAGGATATGCAGTAAACCTTTTATTAGATGAAGAGTAATGCTTGATGCTACTGTGTGGGTATAAGTCCACCTACAACGTACTTATACCTTTCTGAAGTACAAAAAAGATTAACCTAAAACTATTGAAGTTATTGACTTGGAAGTACTTTAGATGAAACATTAAACTAGAAAAGCCATTAACAGTTCCACTGTCTGGGAGAACAGAAGCAATGTTCTGCTGTAAGAGATTATTTTGTAGAACATGGGGTCTTAACATGAATTGACTTTGGCTTTACAAAAGTATTGTCATTGCTGTGGTGAGACCATTGCTTTCATATGTATCGGTTGTTTGGTATACAGAAACAAACGAGCATAGAGAAAACAGGATCAATTACTATTTGAACTTCCTACAGGATCAAAAGACTAACAAACATCTCCCTTTTGGACATTTATATTAAAAATTATTAATTTTCTGATTACTTTACAACTGTTTGACCTATATATGTTGGTTAGATACAGTGCTCTCTTAGATTATTTTACAGTAGGCCTCGAAGTGAACACCTGGATTGAATGTTTCCTGATTTTAATAATAGGGCTGTAGTCTACTCAAGAGGTCGTAAATTAATAATGAAAACAGTGTAAATAATTTTATTTTTATGTGAATGCCTAGTAAAAACTACGAATGAATCAGTAAACACTTTAGAAATGTTTGGAAGTATACAAACATCCTGCACTCTCAAGCATTTTAGTACTTCACACTTCAGCTTTCATAGGAGTTGAACTGACAAATAGATCAAGAAGAAAACAGTTAAAAGATGGCAAGAACAACTAGGTCCAATTTATTTAATTCGAAAAGATCATTCAAATGTATTTACATTTGTAAAGAATACTATATATTTAAAGGGAGAATTTAAATATATATGTAAAACATCTATTAGAAAGCAGTATTTAATATCACAGGACCTAAGCTCTCTACCCAGAAGACTTAGAAATATTGCATCACATTATATCTGTATTCGAGCCAATCACCTTAGAATGTTTAAAGATTTTTGTCAAATCACATTACAACTATAGAAGTGAGAGATATTTCTCTATGTATATTTATGAAGTTATATTATATATAAATCAAAGGATTAAAATCTGAAGTTTAATTGAGTGTGACGATAATTTGATAATTTAGCCCCCCCCCCTTTAATAATTTTAATAACAAGGCAGATAATTCAATGTTTCTTATACCTAATAAAATGATTACTGAAAAATGTGGACAAATTATACATTATTGATTAATATGTATGTATAGCCACATTAAAATAAAACAAACGATCGGTTGGTTGTCAACGAGTTTGATATCGTTTACTTGTAGTAAAACTGAGGGTAGACCACGCCAGATTTTTTTTTTAATATCAAAGGTTATTTTATTTTATAAACAAACTTTTTCATATCATTACACTTTGAATAGTAGATTAGAGATGATAAAAATATGTCCCTTTGGTTAATTTTATAATCTGTAATTAATTTTTAACTCTCCAGAAAGAGCACTAAATCTATTCGAGTTTAATCATTATAAAACTGCAGTTATTTATCATACAAAGTTGTTAATTCCATTATTCACATACCTAATCATCTTCATTATTGGTCACGACCGTTTTGAGGTTAGCCTTTGTCAAGTATTCAAATACTTGGTTTCCAAGTAGATCTGGTTATTTGATTTATATTTATTGAAGTTTCTACTTAATATCGATTGAGTGAACTAATAATCTCTAGATTTAGTTTTCAACCAACAGTCTTATGTACCAAGGATATGAATTTTGGTGTAAGAACCTATGAAGATTTATTCTCAGAGAACTTTTTAAACAGAATACGCAATTTCATTTCTTTAATTAAGTAGGAAATAAAGGTTTTGTTTTTAACTGAAAGATGTTCAGTACTTTATAGGACAATTAACTTTTTTTACACAAAATAAACTGAATCTTTTTTATTGCAAACACCTGGGCTCAAAAAAAGAAGTCGTTTTTAGGACCGACAAGTGAGATTTAAAATGATAGATTAATATATTAAAAACATGAACAGTCGTTCAAAAATAAAAACAACCTAATAAAAAAATAAAATTTAACCTTATATTTTGTCTAACTTGATTTTACATAATAGTAGAGCTCGATTGGATTGTCAAAGTGAACTCATATCGTGAACCTCTCTGGTACTCCACATTATATTTTGTACACCCACAGTCCTTTATCATATTTTAGCCTTAAAGAAAAAGACAACACTCTTTTAATATTGATGCATAACTCTACCAATCTATTAATAATGTATTTTGAAAACTATCATATTTGGAATATTTCTTGCTTGTAATTCCTTTCATAAACTTGCTTAGTAAAAATAACATGTATTTGAATAACATTCACATTACGTCTTTATAATTTGTGAATGAAGCATTTTGATAGTATTTAATGCAGTTTATTTTAGAAAAGTGATTTTACCATCGTAAAATCTGGTGAATTTACGATGAAGTGGTGATTTATCATATGTTCACATTTTTAACATGATGATACGTAGAATAGAGAAATTTTAGAAAAGAGAATAAATAAAAAACTATTTCAATTAATCAAAACTCATAGCGTTTAGTTTGTTAAATCTAAGTTAATTTAGATTTTTACGAGTACTTTGATTGATACTTTTATTAACTTTTCTTCAAAAATAATTTTTCTACATAATAATAAAATATTTTGAAGTTCTTTCTCAGGATAATAATTAATGAAACACTAATTACCAACTCTTCGGTATTTAACACGAAATACAATTCAACACTAGATAATATGAGGCAATGAATGTGGCACTCAGGTATACCAGTAACGTGCTATCCTAATCTCACACTTTAATTATTGTCAAGATCGCAGTAACCATGTTTTTAGGGTAGTCTACTATAGGGAGACTGTACTACTCTTGATCTCAAACCATAATGCCAATTTTTTGGCATTATTACATAATGCATACTTATTTTTTGAAATCATTTGGAACATCAGTATGGTCTACCCATTTCTGCCGGTGCTTCAGTTGCTTCTTCATCTGGTGTCACTTCAATATTTATATAATTTAATATCTCAGAGTTTAATGGGTGTTCATGAACGAATCAGAGAAAAGGATTTTAAGTTTTCTAGGAGAAGCTGGAGTGCTACTTCAGTGCCATAACCATCGCACAGGGCGTAATGAGCTTTGGTTTCGATAACCTTCTTCAACAATATGTTGTATGTTATTTTTCCTCATCTTACTTTCCCTCATTTTGCTCCAAAGATAAACGCCAAGAAGATATAATCATGAACAATTAGGTGTAAATGTTAGAAACTAGCTCATGAGTAGTACAGTTAGTGGTAGTACAAAGGAGAGATTGGATAGTGTGTAAAGCTTCACCAAGACCATTACATTTCTCTTATTGAAAGTGATTGGCAAGTACTTTGTTTTCAAAGTCAATCTCTGCTTCTTGACTTGTCCGTTGCCATCAGAGTTTCAGAGTGTGAGGTAACTACCGATGCCGTTTGAATGGTGGTCTGATTCTACTCTCTAGAGGGAAAAGCCTGGTCACAATCACAATGAATATATTAAGGTTTTCTGAAAATTGAAAATAATTGAGAGAATATCTGATGACTGTAGCATAAGTCATGTAGGACGGAGATAAACATATGGAAAGTGGAAGTAACATCTATTAATGTTAATAGGTAACAATTGTTCAGGGTTGAAGGAAGTGGGCCTTTGAAATTGATAATCAAGCATTTAAAGTGAGAAGTTGCTGCACTAAGTTAAAAAAAATATAGTTTTAATTTTCTGCAGATAAGGTAATTCGAGTTATCCATTTCGTCGACTTCATATGACAGGTTTTTACCCTTTATTAAGTGCAGCACCAGGTCAATGACACCAGTGTGTTATGAAGTGTTATGTAAATCTAAAAGACGCGGTGAAAGACAGAGTTACAGCAGGTGCAGGATAAAAGGTCCTCCTGCTCATTCTTTATTCCTGGGTGATAAATAATACCAACTTTTGTGAAATGCTAATCTCAGGCACTAATAGAAAATAAATAATTCTTTATTTCAGTTGAGTGCTAAAGGTTGAAAACAAACGATAAATCTTATTGGGTCGCAAGGCAAATACTTATTTAAGAGAATGGCTTCCACTTTCGAAGGGACTCAATGGCTGCAGCTTCTCTTTGCAAGCTGATAGTGATTTATCTGAATATGCTGAATGTATGGATATCTTAATAAACGTGCATTTTTTAATACTTACCTCATACTCTTTATGGCAATGCTGCTGCTATGTGACAATTAGATGTAACTCAATAATGTTTAAAAGGAGTTCGACTTGTCTCTTACATCACGGTCAGTCAGGAATATCTGACCTGTCCAATGAAACTATCTATAAATCCATTCACCACTAGCAGTCCGTTCTCTGCCCTTCTAACTCTTCTTTGCCCTTAAGCAGTTGAAGATTATACCCTAAAAAATAAGCAGAGTGAACTGATGCCTGAATAAGTACATTATGATGTGAAAAACAAACACAAGTGAACAGGCTGAGAGAAGCAATAACAGTAAGTGGAACTAACAGATGTTGACTTTCATTTTAGAATAAGAGAGTATTAGGATCGGTAGGATCTTAACGAAAATTATTGGAAAGAGTTTTTATTTTTTAGTAGTGAGCCATCAGCCCAAGAATACACTCTAATTTTTGGAAATATTGGGTGTCATTAATTCAAGTAGTGATTTGAGCCTGTCATAGATAGCGGACAGTAGCCTTCACTGTAGTGAAGTATATTGTTGAACCAAATGACGTACCAGATAATTGAATATTTCCTTCAACTACTTTTTAATGCATTAACTATCAGTTCAGAGTTACAATGTTGATTTCTTGCTGTCTCAACCTTCTATTGACATTCCGCAGACAGTCAGAACTTCCAGATAAGAAAAGACACCATTTAGTTTCTTGTCTGAAATCGATCAGCCCATAATACGTTGAAAACATATAATGACGGCCTTGTGATTCGAAGTCCGTAGTAAAACTTTTCTTATCTTCGGTGGTTGGTATCTGAAGGTACACCTGTCTTGGTTTGTACCGTACAACTTTTCTCACTATCTCAAAACTTCGAATTCTAAATTTCTTATAAAAACTTTAAAACAATAATTATTAATTATGTTCCACAGATTAGGAGAAATATTGTTGACATTTAAATATTTCTCAACATTGAAAAAGCCATTACTCAATTGCTTTTCTGAGGAGGCTTAAAAAATAGTTCCCGTATCAGGAGCAGCCAACAAAGACGCAGTAGTTTTGGTCATACCTCTCTTTGAGCATAAGGTATTACCGGACTGGATATTTATATCTAAAATGGCTATGTAAATCACACAAATAACATTTCTTCTAATATCGTAACAGATAAATAAAAAGAAACAATGTCTTCTTCTTTATACACTAAAAAATAAGTAGACCTTCTTCTTTTACGGTAAGAGCTTGTATATTTTGGTAGTCTTGAACACACCGACTTGAATCATCCCGAGCTATGTCTAGGGCCTGGTGCTACTTAACGACGATCTGTAAATATCAGATTATTGTTTTCAAGCAGTCGTTGTCGAAAATGATTAGAAGTTAAGCTATTTATCACGGCATGACAAGGAATATCCCGGTGATCAGAGACTGATATAGCTTCTAAGTTATACTTCTTATTGACTCTTTTTACTTAATGAATGGATTGGTTCATTAATTCTTTTCTTTGTTGTTTTGTGCAGAAATGTTCCAGGAAATATTTCACTTTCCAGTTTACATGGATTTAACCTAACGTGGTAATAGCGACAGTTAAGGTTATACATTCACTGATTATTTCAAATGTTATGTGAGAAAGTAAAGTAATTAGGATCTGTATGTTATCTACGTCTAAAGTAAATTCACTTAAGTTAAAAATTATCGAACGTTGTTGTCAGTGAATGCTTTCATAAGAAGCCGATGCTGTATCCGGAGAAGTATTAAATTCAACTAGTTTTAAATCTGACCATCATAATCACTTTAACAATACTAATATATAATACATTATTTAACTGATTAGCTAATTTTTGAATTCATTTCGAATGATAAAATTGTAATAAGAAACATTAAAAAAAAGTGTTTTTCTCATAGTCTTATATTACCTATTCATAATGTATAACTGTCCAAAATTAAAGCTACAGTACGTATACTAGGTTATAAAGTAATTACGCATCCATTTGTAGTTTTACATTTTGTCAGATACATTTCTTCAAACCAGCTACATATCATGAACAAAAAGTGCCTTGGTCAAAGATAATTAATATTTTTCTTGGAAAGTTTATTAATTTTCGAGTATGACTTATTTAGCCCCAATGGAATGGTATGATTTCGTAACATCTATAATTTCATAGAATCTTTAAAATACATGAAGATATATACTTATAATTTTAATTTTAAAATTATTTCTTTTAACGTAAGAATGAATGAATTGTTACAATATAATACTTACATTTTAATGTCCACTAATATTTAAAAACAAATTGATTATTTTTATCAAATATTGTTGTTTTCTTCAATTTTATAGTTTATGTATTTAGGTTTTTTATTTTTAAAGTAAATGCCAATCATTCATCTGGAACGGTTTTCTTGAAATATATTTTTTGGAGGAGAAAATAGACTTTATTCCACATAGAGAAAATATAAATTATTTATTGAGCTTGGTTGTAGGTACGACAGATGTCGCATGGGTTGCTGTTCTGTCTACTGTCGCCTAACCCTCCCCCCTCCTATTACCCTTCCTATATTCTCCAAAGCTTCCCTTGGTTTCCTCATTGTAGTTGGACGCTACTTTACTCTCGTCTAAGTTTCGCTAATATTGCTTTGTATTCAAGTATTATTTAGTGATCCTAGAATTAAAGTGTGAAAATAGACTTGTGTTAGGGAATAAGCATAAGTCGTGGAAGTGTGATTGGAGGTTACGTCGAGAGGCATCCTTCCTTCGAAGTTGAATTTGTTGTTGTGAATACGTCGCCATCTTAACTTATTGGTGTTACTTCAATAAGTTTATATTGAAGTTTGAAATTTGTTTAGTGTCTCTTACTTTCTCTGTAATTGTGCACAGCCGCAGATTGTGTTTAGAACTAAGTTTAATGGTGGCAGTAATCTAATTTCCGATAGGTTTGTCAAAAAATAATTGAATAATTGTTGAAAAGTGTAATACTTATAATAATGACACTCTTTTGCTTATTCAAAATTGATTCATTTTAACGGTGTTAGTTGAGGCGTATTCCCTGTGTGAAGCCGTAGTTGTGAAACGGAAATGGCTGGTAAAGAAACCCAGCAGTTTTGTGTTCGTTGGAACAGTTACCAAAGTAATCTCCAGTCGGCATTTCCAAAACTATTATCATGTGAACATTTTGTCGATGTTACTTTGGCTTGTGAGTCGAGGATGGTTAAGTGCCATAAAGTTGTATTGAGTGCTTGTAGTGCTTATTTTGAAAAGTTGCTGGTTCAGAATCCTTGCCAGCACCCTATTATATTTATGAAGGACATGAAGTTTTGGGAAGTGCAAGCATTGGTTGATTTTATGTATAAAGGTGAAGTTAATGTTACTCAGGATGAGTTAGGAACTCTTCTTAAAGCTGCTGAAGCTCTTGAAGTTAGGGGACTTTGTGGTCAACAACAGGGTCTTGCTGATAAATTAGCCCTACCTAGAGACACGGTCATGGCAGGGGAGAAGGCAAGGAAAGTCGAAGCAGTTGTTAAAGAAGAGCATCCCACCAATCAATCCTCTGAAGCACCTCAAAACTCCTCCGTAAATCCTACATCACCAGACCAATTCAGACCTTCCCAATCCACTCCTCTTTCTACGGTAAAGCTTTTTAATGAAGAACATTCTTATACCAACTGCTAGAACAGAAAATTTATTCTTTGATATGTATTTCAGGTTAAACAAGAAACTAAAATATCTGACAACGGCCTGTTCGACGATTTAGACGATGATTTCTATCAGGTATATGTTCTTTGTGGCTTACATTTGTTTATCTATTACTTCCTAACAAAACCAAAACTTCTTATTTATTGTCAAATGAGCTTATTTTTTAAGTACTATTTACGTTCTTTGATTGATTCAAATCTTCAAGGTGCTCTAATAATTTTTCTCTGGCATTAATATATATCATGCCTTTCTTTGTTGTTATTGTAAAATTAACAATAAAAGCTTTTATGTTCTGAAAGGTCAAATATCATATTGGCAATCATACTCAGCACTAAATGTCTGTAATTTTAACATCAAAATGTTTGAAGTTCTGTTATTATAACCAAGATGTTTGTCATTAATTAGTACATGTACACAAAGAAAGGTAGGTTATGTTTTCACTAGTGGTCATTTTTACATCTTCCTTTAGGTTATCCAAATGATTTCAACCAACAGTATTGAATATTTTTATTTGTTCTAACTTAAAAAGCAAATTGTTTTATTGATAACTAATTGATATTGTGTATTCAGGATGACAATTCACTGCAGATTGACGAAACTGGCTCAGCTTATTCTCTTCCTGGTCCCTCCACTCAACTCGACTCTAGTCCTGGTGGGTATAGAAAACTCTTATTACCTCAATATGTATTTGTTTTATTTACATTATTAAGTTATGAGCTTTCTTCTTGATCAGATTTCAAAATTATCTATATTAGTTCCTTGTGAATTGAAAATATAGTCCTAGAAGGGGTTCATCATTTGCTAATTGATTTGATTTGATTGGCTTTTTTAGTTGAGTTTTTGTGTTAGAAATTATTACACTAGATTTTTTGTTTATCTTTATTTTATCCATTTATGATTGCCTCATGTATCATTTACCACTGTGAATATTGTTTATTCATGATGTGTACAATGATGCAGTGAAATATTGTATCCTCTTCGGTCCCTACTAAAAAAGGTGATTTCATATTTCGTACTAGAAATATCCTGGCAGAATTTTCAATGAATCATTTAATGATTAAAGTGGTTGTTGGAAAAGGGACTTGATGAAATAAAGGACACTTGCTGATGTACTATTCTAATAATGATAATTCTTCCATAATCACATGAGAACATTGAGAAGTATCTAAGATTGATGGTAATTTGTTTGTGTGAAAATATCTGTTGTACCATAAACCAGTGTTCCAAAGTTTCATATCGTCAAACTTAAAGTTTGGCCATGTGTGTGATCCGTAAGCCTAACAGTGCATGTTTAATAGTTCACATATATATGTAAAGTTATTGAATCTGAACTTTGTTTTTGGAATAAATATTTACTCATTTCTTAATTATATAAATAGTAATTTATGTCTCATTAATTTAGTATTTTTTTTTTAAATGTCAACTTTCATACATCGTATTAGTAAACATCTTACTTATACAGCTAAACATGTTCTAATTGAAAAGTATGATAAGTCTTACTGAGTTGACAATATTATGACAGTTATGTAAGTTGATGAGATGGAATTATAATTTTAATGTAAAAGCTAGTGGTTTAGTTTAATCCTGCTGATTCAGATTTAGTTAGCTTAGATGTGTAGCTTTTGCGTATAACATCTTGTTTTCATTCCATAATGTATTCCTATTTCACTACATTCTGATATAAAAATGCTTTTCGATCTAGTTGAATGCCTTAGGAAAAATATTCATCTGTTAATGACTTTTAGGAAAAAACTTCCCTCAGGACATATTGGAGATATGTTGGAATATTAAACGGTACCGTATGTGTGTAGTTATGGTAGATTTTTAGTGTAAATCATAAGTTATGATCTCAGTATAATCTATTTTACGAAGAAATATCCTCTTTTTCCAAGAGGTACACAGGCTAATTTGTTCATAGAAAGCAATTCAGCATCTGATATACCCAGAGCTCCACATCTATGAATATTGGAACGAAGTTATCTATTTCTTCTGATGTGAGAAATATATTGACAATTAAATCCTTTCACTTGGCTTCCAGCTTAACGAGTTTTTATATTTCATGAATTTTCTGGTCCACTCCCATAGGAAATAGAGTCTTATTATCATGACTAAGGCCACGAAGTTTACTTTTTTTTAAATGTTCTTTGGTATTTAGACAGATTTTTGCTAGTCCAGCTTAATATAAAGGAGTTGGTAATGTTATCCTTTTGGTTTTTTTTGGTTGTTGTATTCACCTCTATTTTGACATTTTTTCTAAACGGTGCAGTTTTTCCTTCATTTTTTGTTGGCGATGTTATGAAAAGGTGGGAGATCATCAAACAGGCTACCATGACAGCTCTTGGCTATTCCCTGAAGGTTCGAATCGCATTATATTTATCCATCTATCATACAAAACAATTTGGTTAAAACGTCAGTTTCCAAGGCTTTCAGCCTTAATGATATTCTCGAGGGTGGAAACTGTAGCTCGTTTGTTATTTGTCATCGATGTTAGTTATCTGCGATCATTACTGGATTGATTCTACGTCGGAAGCCATAAATTACCTTATATAAGTCTATTAGAAAAGAGATCTTTATAGAGGATCTGACATCGTGTAGGCTTAAGACTGACAGCTTTACGTCCTGTTAGAGGTGCGGAGTAGACATGACGTTCCCAGATAACAAATCTAGGGTCATGGCTGCCAAGATTCGAACTTCTGACCTTCAGTAATAAAGGTAAGATTGATAACTGTCCGACCACATCGTGGTAACCAGATGCAAGATATCCGATACATTTCGGTGCCAGCTCACCTATACTAACTGTTAGACTACCCTGACCCGCACTTTTCCCTAAAGGTGGGCTTTCCATTTTCCTTTAATGGAGAATCCTGGTCCCTACCATACTCTATTCAATGAATTTCACTTTTTGTGGTCATATTTAGCCTATGATTGTATAGAGTTTTAGACTGTACTTAACATTGTTAACAATAGAAATTGCAGTATTCTCCACTTTAAGAGTTATTCTAGGTTAGATTGCAGTGGCAGTCCCACAAGGACTACACATAGGCCGAACACTGTCCTTTGCGATACCACTTTTTGGGAATTCTAAATTTTACCTAACTCCCAAGTATATTTAGAGTAGGATCTTTAGTGTAGGGGTCCTTAGCGATTGCCTGACATCATGAAGCCTCGGGTCCGACGTCTTTTAACATCCTCCCCGAGGATCGATGAAGTTATACTAACTATAGACTTGTTCTTGAATTTATTTGTGCAGTATAAGGATCGTACTGGGTCTCAAATTTGGCTTTTAAATATGTTACAGTACTGCTGTAAAATTAATCTTTTCCAGTTGTTAGAGAACGACAGGAGATGTTTTTCCTTGTTGTGGCAAAAACCACAATTTTACCTTTTGCAGTTGATTTTTTATTTAAAGTAACAGTATCTGTAACTGTTTTAACAGGCAAATATCACTAGTTGAAGTTTTCTCAGGTTTTGTTGTTGTGTTTACTTAGTTATGTTTATGAGTTCATCTCGAACTTTTATTTTCCAGTGTAAATACTTATATCTTGTTTTAAAAATTTATTAATTTGATAGAGCAAAGGAGTCTCGTTTTTAAAATTGAGTTAAATTAACGTATTTTTCTGAGTTACTCTTCTAAGGAAGAGTAGTAGTAGGATTATTTGTATGAAAACCAATTCACAGAAGTACGTAATTATCGCTTTCTTAGTCCTTGACTGTATTGATCGATGTTAAAATCGTTATTATCATATTATCCTTACGGATGTGGTTTCACATTTGCTGTAACTTGCACAGGTTTTATTACTGGAGTGTACTGTTTTTTAAACAAGTAGAACTGCATTATAAAGCTCCAGTGCACTGTTTGTTTTTCAAACTGAATTATTTACAAAAAGAAGATAACCAATTCATATATTTGTTGAGGCAATATGATGTCATTCGGTTATTTAATTGGTTCCGAAATTGTACTTGTTTTCAGAAGTTGTATCGTTTATATAAGTCAAAATATGGATAGTCAAAATTTATTTCTTTTGTAACTCCTTCCAGTAGAGGTTCTGAGCCTGTTTATATATTGAAGAATAGTCTACTAAGGTCAATACCATGTTTTTCGTTTTGTGTATATATATATAAAAATTAATAATCAACAATAACTCTTGATATAATATATGAATTAAATATTCAGATATTTAATATGGAGACGTTGGGGTTGGAGACGGTTGGGTCTCCAACCGTCTCTGAACCAGTTCACTTGATTTCCCTCTCTTATCTCTCCTGAAGACGGTTCAAACCGAAAATTAGAGACTGTAAGTGTGTTCTTTTGATTTCTCTATGTTTCTTTGTCTATATTGAACTATATTTGTCCGTTTTGGATCGTATTTCCAACGAAAAAGTGTATGTATATATATAAAATCCTCCGTCAATTCATTTCTTCTCCTGAGGACGACCGCCACATGATTCCCATTTCATATTGTGGTTTGATCAGTGATTGTTATTTCACGTGTTTATGTGAAATCTTTATATATATATATTATATATATATATATATATATATATATATATATATATATAGTTCACACAGGAAAGAGAAAAACAAATAAAGACACACACAAAAGACTCACAACGATATTTCGACAGTCGTCGTCATCGGGCAGAAGTAGTCCCTTTGAGTAGCTGAAGCTAACTGACTGGTAGGCCGAATGCAACGAACACACACACACACATATATATATATATATATATATATTGATAAAGGTATCGACCGTGGAATAGAAACAAAACTAAAATTTATTGGGACTCTGTCAGTTTCAAACTGACCGAGTCCCGATAAATTTTAGTTTTGTATATATATAACAAGATTTCACAATAAACACGTGAAATTAAAATCAACTTCTCATTGCTCTTTTTGATTTTATCCTAGAAAATTGACCGAATCCCGATTAGAGAACACACCTATTCTGTTAAACGGTCGATATATTATTGAATCTGTTATATATATACTATAGAAACGGAATGATGATCCAAACAGGACAAAATACGAGTTCAAGATCGAAGAAGAGTAACATACAGAGTCAAGAAACACACTTACAAACTCAAATTTTCGGAGTATCCGTATTCTGGAGAAAATAAATATGTTCTCCAATTATGTTTTGGAGTTTATCGACTTGCTTTTTAATTAGACAGCTTGAAGAGTCCAGCACTTCAAATACTTGTGAATGTTTTTAATATCTTTATTGGTCTTCGTTTTGGACCTTCAGTAGTAATGATTTTTGACAAGGGGAAGCACCTTTAAAGTACCACAAAACCTGGCTGATAAAAAATTATTCTTTAATTTTAGTAGAATGTCTTTAACCTTTTTTCATACAGACTTGAGACTCACTGTTTTCTGTTCACTTCAACAAACGGTTCTTCTATGCTCACGAGAAATTATTTATTATGAAAAAAGCTCTGAAGACCCACCTTTTGGGTCTGTTATGTGTATGTTATCCACTGGACCATATGACCGACCCATCCGTCTCTTAGATAGTTGTGGCCTCACGTCATTTTTGATAATGGTATAAATACATTTTTGGTAAAAAATTTCATCGAATCATAATCATACCCGTTTCTTTTTAGTTGCTACGAACAAGGAAGTACAATGTTTGGTGTCCAATGTTTCTCATTAATTGCATTGATAATTACAGCTTGAATTTAAGAAAAAATATTACATAATATACATATTACTTTTATTTAGAAATGCAGATGTATGGAAGTAATAAATTTGGGTTAAAATTTCGATAGGTATAATAAAATAGGTTTCACGAATCGGTCTGCGCGTTTGTGACTGAGTGCCAGCAGGATTTCTCACAAGAGTTGTGATGATTAAAAGCCATATTTAAGTTACCGTTGGCCCAGAGAAGGACCGATCAACTGCTTGACACTACTTTTGCATTTTCTTAGAGACTAAAAATTAATTACTCGTCAAATAATTCTTTTTTTTTTATTTAATAGAAATTTGTTTCCATATGGTTTTGATTAAATATCTGTGGTTCTGGCTTTTCATTTGGCGTTTCAATTTAATAAAATTGGTTTAATGATTTACTCTGCGTACAAAAACTTCAAACGTTTCATAGAGGCTTATTTATACACATCTTCTAATAGGACAAATACTTAGTCCAGGGATAATTTCATGTAGAATATCAAATTACGAAAGCAGTATGTTTCCTAGTTAGGGACATATCAAAAAAATAGCTAGCATTTCTCGATTTACCTACTTGTATCTCTTTATTTTTTACTGACTGTTGACTAATTTTCCCTTATTTTGTCTCAGAATCCACGAAAATGTTTTGCTTTTTCATAATTTCCACGAACATTATAAAGCTCCATATATTATAATTAGTTCCTTGAAAAAATTGTGACTTTGTATAGATAGAACAAGAAGGAAATGTATTAACACTGAACAGTCTTTGCACAGGATTATACTAAAGATGGTTGTTGACTCAGCTTTAGGATCTGTAAGGTATACCTTAACTAAATAAGAAACGGTAAAATCAGAGAAAGTCGGCTGCGACCTTCGAGTCTGACCGCATCTCTCCTGCTCTTTTTTTTTTTTCATCTTATCCTGACGACGAACAGTTGTCCGGAATATTGATATTAGTAAATACTTTGTTTTATATATTGTAGTTTTAGAGGCCTTTTCCTTATTCAGAAGTAAACTAATAATATTTTTTGAAAAGCAATTCAAAGTTAAGACATTAGTTATCCTGAATGGTGATCTATTCAGGATCTATTCATTGTTGGTGTGATATCAGTTGGTAATTTTATCACGCTTATGCGATCCTTCTCTAAGGAATCACATCAGTCAAGATTGTTTTATAAATGAAAAAAAAAAAAATTAAATTCGGACTGTTTTTATCAATTTGAGGTGCCCAAAAATTGACGAGTTTTCAGTTCAAGGTTTGCCATCCATGGACTAAGTTACTTAAACTTTATAGGCTTTTAATGATCTCGTTTAAAACTTGCTTGTGTCTTTGTATGTGGGCTCATTAAATGTAAAATAAGTTAATAAGTTGCACTATGATTTACAAAGTGTTATCTGAGCTCTCTTAGTAATAATAGTTGTGATCCCCCATCTGGAATGATTAATTCAGAATCCTTGACCTTGAAATTATACCTCTAATCTGGATAATTGACAAGAGCGACTCAACTGCTACCCCCCTGTTATACTTGTTTCTTAAATCTAATAAGTCGTTTTATTTCCTATTAGAATATTTCGTTTTTTATTTAGATTGTCTTTTATATTTTTTTCAATTTTAAGATTGAAATATATCTGACAACTACGTTATGTTATTCTAACTATCGCAAAATTTCTTCAGAATTTCAAATCTATTATTTTAAATATACTGGATTGTAATTATTATTTGACTGATTTTTTTGTCTAAAATACTGCTATACTTATTTGTTTTGTCATTCTACATTATAGAGTATCTACCCTAATTTTAAGTAGCTGTAAAGAAATGTATTAGTAACCTATTCAAATATTAGAAAGACTTCTATTTTATCCTAAATCAGGAACATCCTTAATAGAAGTGCCTATAACGGATGTCTTATTCGGTGATGAGTAACACTGCAGGTAAAATGAAACATGAGTCACCAAGCGTGTCTAACCTCGTCAGGACCAAGTTGGTTCAGAGGTACCGGTTTTTTTGTGTGTGGTTTATTATTATTGCTTCATTCAGTTTTACTACTAGGAAATATCAATATTATTTTATAGGATTGAAATCAATATTATTTCATTTGCGAAAATCATATTAAAATGCACAGAATAGTATAATTAATTTTACCCGAAAGGTAATCAGTAATCATTTAAATTCTTTTCTTTTATTCTTTTTTGAAACTATTTATAACTTTTTGTGATTGTATTCATCATTGAGATCGCTCGTATAATAGCTCTTTTAGTAATTGCTGATTCTAAGAATGTAGATCCGTAATGTGTATTCTATGTTCAATTCCACATATTTTCACTTTTTTTGTCTGGGTTGTATGGAACAATTTTTTTTATTCCTGTTTAGATTTTATATTCCAGGCGGATTATTTCAAAATTTTATATTTTTGTAATATTTTTAATTGTTTTGTTTTAACTTTTACTAAGCAATGGATTTTCTTTACCTTTCTAGGAAACTAGGGATGGTGTTAGAGGCACATTTTAATGTTCTTATTCTGCTCTTTTGTTCATAAATTGTGTTTTTGGGTTAACTCTGTTGGTACAGCGCATTATACTCATTTATTATTACTGTTTCAGACACTGGCCCATGGCACTTAAATAATGGATATCCAAGCGTGATTCTTACTGAACCGAACTACAGCAGTCCATCTCCGAGCAATGAAACACCAGGAAAAGTGCAGAGAATAAGGCGATCTGATGCGGAATTATTGAACGCGGCTGATTCGATATGTAAAGGAATGACTTTTCAGAAAGCTTCTCAGGTCTTTAACATCCCAATGTCAACAATTAGATTTTACATGGCTAGAAAAGGAATGCTTCCAAGCAGGCGTAGAGGACGAAGGATAAGTCAGACAACGGAACCACAAGTGGGTCAGGGAGGATTACAAATGCACAGCAGTCCCAGCGGCCCTCCACCTCCTCCCTCCATGATGTCCATGCAGCAAATGACAGCAGCCGCCTCACACCTCCACCAACCGCAGCCACCCACGCCCCAGCAGCCCCCCACTCCCACTCCCGTCCAGCTCCCTAATCCCTTTTACTGATCCTAGGCCAGCCCGTTCCCCTATTCCTACCAGCCCCCTCCCGAATGGCACACTTCCTCCACCTCTCTCTCATCACACTGATCCTATTTATTTTCATCAGTTTTAAATTAGTTTACCAACATCACAATTTAGTTCATAAACACCCCAATTATATAATTCTAGAGGGGACTCAACTCGTAACAGGCTGTTAACCAAGGGGTTTTGATATTTGGGGGTTCTCCTTCTTCAATCACATTTACTGTCATATAATTATATTAAAAGTCATTATTTGGGTTAGTCCTACATTACGCTGCTCGGCTGAAGTGTCGTCTTATCATGTTTGACATGGTGTAAATACTTGGAAGTTGAATATGATAGTGTGAACTGTTCTGTCTTCCATACAATCATTAAAAGGGGTTGTTATTGAAAGTGTTTTTCCTCTGGAACCAGAAGTACACAGGATAAAGATAATTATTGACTGTCAAATCTTTTGGACAGGTTACATAAATTGCAATGGTGTAAATTCGTGGTCATTTATTTTTATCTGTTTGGATACATTATCCTGTTACCTTAGCTCTCTCGTTATATGATGGATGCCATTTATTAAAATTTGAAATACATCCTTGGCATTGCTTTGTTGTTTCTGTATTATTTGATGGAGGTTAAGTAACTACGCCTTTATTTAACTAGATTACAAAAAACAGCTTTATGAGACAAGTGTTGAATAGAGAGGAGAGACTTAGTTAAGGAGGTTACTTCTGTTCACTTGTAAACGACTGATCACAACTGAATTTTGATCGGGATGAAATTTTTTCTATGAATTGAAAATGTTGTTGATCTTATAAAAAACAATTTCTGTAATATCATTAAAATTAAGATTTAGTTAATAAATAAATATGAAATTATACTGAAGTTAGGAATAGAATGCAGATAATCCAGTGGTTACTGATTCTGGAAGAAATTTAAGTCTACCTTTTCATTACTTATAATGAAGGTACATGATGGATGAATATTTAATTAAGTTTTTTGAGCTATATATCCTTGGGATTTTGTCCCCATTAATGAATTAAAAGCCTTGTTACGATGACTGAGCACATTGTTACTTATGTTTGAGACCCCTGACCTCGTTTTACCAAATAAAAATCAAATAAACTAATACATATACATACTATTAGTTGTCCTAGTCATTTATGTTTTTATTTATTTTTATGTATTATCCTTAATAAATTGTGTAATTTAAAATTGCAGGTAATATTGTTTTGTGTTGATTGTTTATGTTGAGGTTATTTCTCTTAATTTTTTTCCGGTCGTAAGAATTTTTATATTAAAAGAATATTGATCTTATAAACAAAGAAATACAGTTTTCATTAATTTGAATTTGGTCGTATTGATGAAATGTTTTATGGCCATTTGCATTTTTTTTTATAATGGTGAAAAAAGGTCATTAATTTCAGAATCTGTCAACGTTTATTTCTGATTTAGAGTTACTGTTGGTAGTCTTTTGTGGTACTCTCAACGTTCTTTTGAGGGAAATAGAAAAATATATATATAAATGAAAACTGAATTTAACCTTTTGCCTAATTTCTTTCATATTCTATCATTTTAATAATGAAACTAAACGTTTATTACTTGGTTACCATAGAAATTCATTCCAATTATCTTGGTAATTGATAATTGTAAATTGTGAGCAGATTTACAAGATTTTTTCAAATAGAAAACAATAGGTCTCTTCCTTGTTGAGTATAAATTTTAAAACTAATATTTATTACAGAAAATTTTTTTACATTTATTTACTTATCAGGAAAAGAGTGTAAAAACTCGGAAGTTCTTTAGGTTTAGCAACAGAACCTAAGTTATCGCAGAATGGTGTTTTAATTATTAAGGGTTGATTATTTCTGGAGGTAGATGGTGTGGATGTCTGTGAAAGGCTTCAATAAAAGACTAGGTATGAGTGAATACTGTTGCTCCTATTTTGAATCTTGGGCCCTCCATATTTCTCATTTTTTAAAAGTCATGTTTTGTTATGCTGGTGAGAAAACTTGTGTAAGGCATTTTTTGCTCTATCAATTTAAAGTAATTAATTTGCTTATTGAATGATAACTAAGATTGAATACTTCCACGAGTGTAGTTCCCCAAATTAATCGTCTACTACTTACTCCATTCTCCATTTATGATAATTTACAATAATGACGGTATAATAATTGTTAATTCCAATAGTTCTCTCTGCCTGAGTTATCGCCCTGTGTAATTTCTCTTGAATTTGTGGTTTTCCGTTTAGTTCAGCTTCTCTTCGTAATAGAACTTAATTTTTCTGGAGATGAATTATTATGTGTAGAGATTATTATTCAGTGTAATTTGTAAGTTTCTTATAAGAAGACCGAAGTGCTATAGTGATTTATTTCCTGGTTCTCATTTTTTCTACATTGTTTCTTTAGGTTCTGAAATTTCTTCTATTTCTTATCAGAATACACTTTTTTCAAGTTTCATACTCGTAATTGCTTAATTTTTCTTTGTTCATAACAGGATATTGGAATCTCTTTTTATTTGTCATATCATTTGACTATTAACTGTGATTTGAAAGAAAGTGACTTTTCAACTGTATATCAACAATGGTCGAAAGATAAGTACAGATGTAACTAATTGCACAAAACTGCCTTAAAATTTGTTCCTTATTCCCGATTGTTTCATTACCATGACGTCTTTTGATAAAGCAGTATCTCTTTGTAGTGTTTAGTGGTCAGGATTAGATAGACTTGTTTTAAGGTCTTTTAAGAAGAAGTTTATCGAAAATTTGATTTTAAATACTTAGATTAATTTGTAAATCACAGACTAATCGCATTGTCAAGGTTAATTGCTTGGAATTTTTTTTCAATATTTTGAAAAAAATTAACTTCCATTAAAGTACGATTTGATGTTACAGAAACAGGTTAATATTAGAAACAATTTGAATTTCTGAAATTAACAGAGGTTTCATTGTTTCCGTTTTTGCTTCACTTCTGTTTTCTTTTTTGTAAAATGACTGTGTCATGGGGTTATATATATTGGGGTGTTTTTAAAATGTCAATTTTTTTATTAAGTATCAATCCAAGACAATATTTGATGTCCAAGCCACTCTTATCGAGTGCAATTTTAACCAAGTTCAACTTCTGTGATAAAATAATTTCCTTTAAAAGATTTTCAGTTCCTTTTTGTAGACCTGTTTAGACTCTGCTAAATTATCCCACATTTCCAGTGCCATTACCTCAGTGCATACCCTTCAAATGTTTGTAGGCACATTAGAATTGTAAATAGATATACTCTCAAATATTTGCGAAGTTAGTATTAGATTTGATGTTGTTCAATATTTTTGTCATTTTTTTAAGTTATTTTTTTACCATTTTTAAATGTTTTGTGTGTTTTTTCTTTTAATGTAAAAGATATGTTTCGATGGTCTTCTATTGTTTCGCTTATTTTTAGAACACATGGCGAAGAACAGTATTGAGGATGGATGAAATTATTTAATAAAACCTTAAGTTTGACTGTATATAATAGATTAGGCTAGAATTTGTATTTCGAATATGTTACATATTCTAATAGTCTTGCATATCGTGTAACATAGGTTTTAACGTTTGTCATCACTACTTTCCTTAATTTTTTTTGTCTTCTTAAGTTGCAAGGCTTGGACTTGCAAAGTGTCTTATTAGTTTTTCTATAATAGCTAACACGCTTAATTAAGTGAGAATTATAAGTTTTTCTTTTTTTTTTTTCTTCAATATCATTGTATGTAAAGAGTATATTTTTTCCTAGTAGATATAGGAAATTCCCTTCTAAGATGTATGCATTAAATTTCTTTAAGTTACATTATTGTAATTGTGTAAAGTAGCATTTCATCTAATACGAAGTTTAATCTCTCATTTTATTTTGTATATTCTGTCTGAATTAATGATAGCTTTATATACTGTTCCTAGGATAACTATAGAGTAGTGAAAAGATTAAATAGCGACTATATTTTGTAAATTAGTAAGTGCAGTGCGTAAGAGTTGCATACAATTCTGCAGTATTTATTTTGTTCCTACGTGAGCCTTTATTAAATGGATGGATGTGCACAGATTTGATTATTCTTTGACTAGAAGCAAGCATTTTTTTAAAAAGAAAACACCATATTAATAAATGGAGTTTGCGTATTTTGTTGTTTTCAATTTTTTAATATTCTATCAATATTACATGTAATCCCGGGCCTTTTTACATAAGTATGTTTGTATGACAATGTATGACCAGTGATTGTTTCAAATGCCTTGTTACTAAGTATATATATATATAACGTTATAGTGTAACTGGAACAATTTAGTAACAGTTAAAAATTATATAATTACGCTAAACAGGTAATACTTAAAAACTTTGTACCGTTCACCACCTGGCCTGATTTATGCTTGTACAAACGTTTAATAAATTATTATTGAAACATTAATTTTGGTACAAATTCAGTTAGCACGTGCTGTAACAAATTACCTTTTAATATTAGTTGGGATATGTTTAACTTATTTTAGTCTTTAACATAATTTATGTTATCTAAACTAATTATCAGAATTCTTAATACAATTTGATGTCATTTTTCTACAATTTTTATTGATTCATATAATAATTGATATCAGTGATAAAACTGCTAAAGTTTATATTAGTGTTATTTGAAGTATAGATATATATATATAAATATTATGCAAGTTCCTGAGATTATTAGATAGACAGACCATTCAGTGTTGTTTGTAGGTTGAGATATCACATAATAAAATATTTATATTGTGACATGTATAGAGGTCTAATTCGTATTAAGTCATTGTGTGAACTACATATTATTATGAATAAATGTGTGTTAACTATTACTATTCTTTTAATAATGTTGTTGCCTTAATTGTGCATCTTATTTCACAAAATTTGAGCCATTTGGAAATTTACTCAACATACTGTAATGTACTATCGAAGATCACAATTCACATATGAAATTCACCAAGATATGTTGATAGGAAGAGCAGATAATATTGACGTGAGACTTAAAATGTAAATTTAACTTTCATAATAAACTCGTGAAAATTAAATTAACTCATTTACTACCTATGGAACCGAATGAGATAGATAACAGGTTTTCGATCTAGTATTCCATCTTTCTAAGAAATAAAGTTTAAAACTAATATGTTTTTGTGGGTTTTTAATTAAAAACTAAAGAGAAGTTTAACTACGGTTAAATTACCAATTTTGATAGAATTCAGATTTTAGTTAACTCTCTTAGTTGAATGCACACAGCTTTGCGTTAATTAGATGGTGATATAGGTACGATATAACACTGAATTGTTATATAATAACAATATATAACTGATATATAATATATATAAATGAAAAAAGACAACAAATAGAAGAAGCGAGAAAACTTACTGGGTCGATATTTCGAACTGAAGTTCGTCGTCAGGGAGAAGAAGGGAAGAGGAAGAGGCACGTGCGTCCACTCGTACAAGCAGAGGGCTACTGAGTAGCTACAAGCAGTAGCCCTCTGCTTGTACGAGTGGACGCACGTGCCTCTTCCTCTTCCCTTCTTCTCCCTGACGACGAACTTCAGTTCGAAATATCGACCCAGTAAGTTTTCTCGCTTCTTCTATTTGTTGTCTTTTTTCATTTATATATCTGTCCGGTTTGGACCGTTTTAATATTTTGATTTGATATATAATATAGGTATATATAACATTGAAATAAATGCATTCACTACCATCTTTTGGATGAACTTAAATATTTAAAAAACTTATTCATTCTTTTTATACATATTGTATTTATTCCATCACATAATTGGATTGATTAAGCGGTAACTTGATTAACAAGACTGCTTCATGTCAACTTTGGTAAATAGATTAATTTTGTTTAGTTGTATGAGAATCAAATACAACAGATTACAATTCAACTATTTAAGTAGGAAAAGTTCTCGTATTTGGGGGGTGTTTGGCTTTTTACTTTCACTCATCCTCTATGTCATATGGATTTATGAAAGTATTGCATCCAATGAAATATTTCGAGATTAAATCAAGAGTTCTGTTTTCGGGAATTATAAGTTACCAGTGCTCCCACTGAGCAGCAAAGGGAAAATTGTGTTTGGGAAAGTTGCTAGACGTTGTCAAAGAATTGCAAATATCTTTATTTAATTACTTTTTGTAAAATGTATCATTGTAAAACTGACATTTCATTAGTAGCTATCCAAATAATAATATATGGTCAAGATTATGACCAATGAATATATTAATTTTTTTAATTTAATTCCTGATAAAATGTATGTATCCAATATAAAAATGTAGAGTCTGCCTGTTTGATATCTAACTCCTTCTGGACCCCATATCAATATTTTTTACTTTACTATAAGTAAGGTATAGTGATCGTGAAAATATTCTATGTTGAGCTTTTGACGGAATTACATGTTTGAGGTCCCCAAAGTCGTTTTATGGCGTTTTTTTGATGACGTTCTGTGGGTGAGTGTGTTATCATTGCTTGTTACCACGCTACGGTCCAGAATCTTTGTTGGATCAAATTGATATTTTACACAAAAATGGGCCTCATAATGTAGATGAACCCTATTGTTTGGGAGTAATTATTCATGCTGGAAAAGTTACTTTTTTGGTCAAAATGTGTTTTGAGACATCTTTTTTAAAAAAAAACTACTAATTCGAGTGTCTTGAGATTTTAGGATTATCTTTGAAGCTACAAAAGCAATTACTGACACAAGATTTTTACACCTCTGGGCTTGATGGAAGGTACAAGGTGCCATGGCGTCCCTGACTATATTCAAGTCAACTCCACCTCTTCGTGGTGGCTGGTAACTTTTTCTTATGGTTAAAGGCTAACGGGGCTCTGACTCCCAATCCCAAGGTGTTAAGCGAACTACCGTGCCGAAGGAATGCATGGCACAGGAAGAGTGTGTATCGAACGGAGCCTCTGAGATACCAGGCGTCCTCCCAGTAGTAATTAGCCTTCTCCGAGTATGGGGCTCTATTCGCGGTGACCTTTTGTTCCCCACATCTGGAAGTGTTAACTGATATCCCTCCACTCAAGCTGCATATTAAACAATGGGTGCATAGCACTTGCAGAAGAACCAACAATGGATAAATACCATCCGCTTGGGGGGCCATCAGATCATTATAATTGAGGTTAACATACCTTCGTTGGATATGATCTCTGATGGCATAGTCACTCAAACTATACTGTATAGAAACTATGGTGTTGATATACAGAGTAAAACTCACAAAGAGACATCAAGCGGATCCTGTAATAAACAGATATCCTGGTACAGTGATGGCTCGGTTATGGAGGAAATAGTGTCGCCTGATAAGAAAGTATCCTAAGTGTACTTATCAATTCCGCTTGGTACATCACTTATGATTTTTCAAGCAGATATACTTGCGATCTTGCCTGTGTATGGAAATGAAAGGAAGAAGGCTTAAAGGATCGATGTATACAATATGGTCAGATAGCCAGGCCTGCGCTACTCATGCCCTATAAGTGAAAGGTTAGGTCAGAAATGAACAATGGAACCATTGGAGATCCTACAGTGGTGGCTCCCATTGTAAATGATTGCTACCAGAGAGGAGCTCATGACTCATACGTACCCTACTGAGGCTCCCAAGGAGTCAGGTGAGGTTATTTGTAGGCCAACAGGCAGGACACGGATGCTTTAGAAGTCATTGAAAAAAGTCGGCCTCTTAAGAGGATTGACAGAGTGTAGTCTATCTGGGGAGCCATAAAAAACTGCAATGTTAGAGACTGTACTGCGCTAGAAGGCTGTAGATAGTTAGTTCCGAACCCGAACAATCCGGGTTTTGACCCCGCTGCATACCTTAACAGTTTGGTTAAGGGAACGGAACTTGGGAAACTGATCTAGACACTGATCTGAGTGGTTGTACCCAAACATCCGATCAAACAAAAAGACTGTAAGGGATGACGTTTTTGACCTGCAAAGGGATCGGTTTCTATTCTATCTATGTACCTTTAAAACGACTGAAAATATTTTTTTTTTTCAATAAAATGTAAAAACTTTTATCATTCAATCTGAAAGCTTGTGAGGGTGATACAAGAAATACCATTTGACGGATCAAAATGAAATTATGCCTAAAAATAGAGCATTATGTGGGGAATGAGTTGAATAATTTTTTTCAAAATTACATTAACCAAAGGAGCATTAGAGTAGTTACATTTTCTGTTTTCATAAAATGTTTTTTCACGCTAAACGATTCATTCAAAATAAATGAAAATTTACCAAAAAATTGAGCAGAAAAACAGCAATTTAAAAAATAATTTTAGCACTGCTATACTCGTCAGATTTGTTGACATTTACTTACATTGTTTAATCTGACTGACATTTTCTAAGAAAATTGATGTTCAGAGGTTTATTAAACAATTTGAGATGATTTAATTACTTAATAAGAGATATAAGAAGAATGAAATTCTTTCCTGTAATAAATCAACGACAAATATTATTTATGATTCTTTCCATAGTATAATCAATATGGATTGACAAAATGCTCTAATCAATCTGTAAGTTGGACCCTTGAACAAAGTTAATAGTAAATGTAGACTTTCTTGTGTCTATGAATCTCATTATCTTTGGCTAATATTGAATTACGAGGAATGGACTCCTTAGTTATATATTACCAACACTTAGATACTCATTTTAAGCTGATTCGATGACACTGACATTTGTTCTTACGTTTCTAACGTTTTTCAGAATGAGTTCGTCAGCTAAATATGACGAGGCGATGACTTCTAAGTTATACAGTACCTCGGATAATGCAAAGCCGTAAGACCATACGACTCCTTTCCCTGACTGACTTACGTTCCCATCCTTGGCAATGTTTACTGACCTTAACAAACACTGCAGAATGAGAATTTAGCAGTAGTGGGGCCCGAACTGCTAATTATAATTGAAATGTGCATTAAAATATTCATTGGTCATTGGAGACCCACTGACTATAGGATCGAAAGTCATTTTCTCCTATAAGAGATTACTTCGTAACTCGAAATCGCTACTTTGACTATACAAAAGTGCTATTACTGCTGTGGTAATACTCATGATATATATGCATCAATTGTGTGATATACAGAAAAAGCACATATTGATAACTAGTTCGATCACCAACTGCAATACCTCCAACAATGAAAGACTAAACAACTCCCATTTAGACATTTATATAATTAAAGCGGAGATACATTTACCGACTCAACCACGAAGTTCCCAATAAAAATAATGATTCACATAAATGCGCTAACAACGTTTTTCTCTTCCATAATTTTTTATATAGTTGGAGATAGTATATATATATATATTTTCTGCTTTGGTCCATCCCAATGGTAATTGTATAATTATTATAATTTCTTACTTACTACATGGGAGGGCTACAGATTTATAACTAGACAGAACTAATTGGAACGTATTACTATAAATTTGGCAGTTTTAATTTATAAGTAAAAAAGAATCACAGTAATCATAATTATACAGAAGATATACGAGTATTACTTTATGAAACCCATAACACAAGATGAAAACATCTATTCTCATTATTACTTAACACTAATCTGTCAATTAGTGATAGGTAGGAAGTAAAACCAAACTATATAAATGTTTGCAATATAACAAATATTATGACCAAAGAACTTTTACGATAATATGTAAGCGTTTTTAAGTATTGCATGTAGGAAGAAATATATTATAGAGAAACATTCATTCTAATTTTTGCCTTCAAAAATTAAAATACCGGTTTATTATCTCCTCCTGGGGATGACGATTGCTGTTTTTGTGGTATATAAAAAACAATTGTGAGTAAATAACTCAATTTTTTTACTTACGTTGCTACGTGCACTTGTTTATGATGTTATCCGTCATTTTACACAGTAACAACTAACCAGATTATCAGATATAATGACTTAAGTTCGCTAACTAGAGTTCATATTTCATATGTTGCATTTTAAAAGCACAGACATTTATCCAGATCATAGAATTATAATCTAGACGTATTTAATAAGAACATAACTAAACTGCTTAGACAGAAGTTCACTTAATGTTTTCAGAAAATTACATTTTTTTACTTAAATTCAAAAACTTTTAGTATCAATACAAGATACCAATAAAAAAAATCAAGTATCCATCTCTAATGGCTATAATATTTAAATTTTGTAATTGATAAAGAAAAGAAGAATCTCAAATGGGTGGGTTCTACTGATTGATTCATATAGGATCCTTCAGTTGATGAGGATACTTACTCAATATTCAGTTTTATTGTCATAATTAAATCTGAGTTATGTCTATATAATGATAAACTGGCACACATTTACTTTTATCAACACTAACTAATGTATTTTCACATTATTCTGATCTCAAGACATCTATATAAATAAAAGAAAGTTTTTGTCTGTACATTGCTTAGAACTGACTAATTTCAAGTTATCTTTACGTTTTTGTAAAATACCCGTCAAGACGAGCACCGCACCTCTGCTAGTTTTTGATATAAAATTGCTTTAGTGAAAGATGCTTAAAAACAAATAAGAGCAAGTAAACTAAATATAACAAGAAATTAAGAGTAATACAAATTACGATGATATCGTATTACGTATCGTAAATTACAGTTAAATCGTAAGATAAAAAAATTACGTAAGGTAATAAAATTTTATTAAGAGTAGTAAAAATAGAATTACCGGTAGGCAGATATATTTATTTCCTCATGTGAATGCTTTTACTAAAGATAAGTTTTCTGTACGCCATATAAAAGAAGTTTATTTTAAAATATAAAAACAGAATAATAATGAATTAACAAAATATTTTGTTCGATGTTTTGTAAAATAAATAGCAACATTAATTAACTGGTATAAATGTTAACTTTAGACAAATTAATCTAATGTAACATGTTCGAAATCTTCAAGATATTAATCTTAAAATTAATCCATCAGGAGTAAGTGTGTTTGCTGGATATTCATTTAGGAGATTTTATTGCTTTGAAGTAAATTTGTAGATAGACAAAGTTAAAAGTAGAAAGAAAGTTTCATAAAACAACTCTTAGAAATTTAAGAGTGCAATCAATCAATCATATGAGTAAAATGAAATAAAACACAGAAAACATAGTACAGAAATATCAAGCAGATTATGAATAACCCAGAAAATAAAAAAAATAATTCACGACTTTTAACCAAAGACACATGAATTAAAAATCACAGAATATATATTGAACAAACGAATTGAAAGAAATCAAACAAATTAAAAAGTATTGAATGTTTTATATTAAGATTTATAGGATAATAACTTGCTAGAATAAATACTTTCAGTTACCTAAATTGATGCTTGGGCAATCAATGCTGGGAACGTCTCCTCAATAAATAAACAACATTCTAAACGACTCTAGCAGGTATGACTATTGCATTTGGCATCAGCAACCAAGCTACGGTACTACTCCTATCACAATTTTTAAAAGTCAAAACTATTTTTAATTAATCCAACTAAGCTTGTTTTTATTTTCAGGAAAACAATTTTTAATAAAGAAATTATAATATATAGATAAAAGTTTTTTTTTGGATCCACTGTAAATACAGAATAAATTTACTTCACTAATTGAATATGTTGTAATTTTTCTAATAAACCCTTATAAAAGGCAATGTTCAAAAAATTCGTTAAACAAACATAACTATTTCGTTCATAATTTTGTACTAACAAAAACTCTTTCTAATGAAACTAAATTAACATCATCAGTAAGGGAAGTGGAATTTTTCTTAGTCTTTCCATGGGTAAGTAACTTTGGTCCCCCTTATTTCATATTCAATTCACATGATTAACAGAAACAATAGGACTAAGTACAAAATCATATTGTTTTTCTATAAAAGTTAATAGATTGAAGTAAATCATTTTAGTTTAACCAACAGTAAAGAATGTAAATATCATACTTAATAATATTTACGGAAATCTGAAAAATATTAAAGAGATCAGTATAATCTGATAACCAGATGGTCCATTGGTCACAGAAATATATTTGTATAAAAAAAAAAAGTAGCCTTATGATAGTCTTCTGAGAAAAGAAAGTATTATATCTTAACTATGAATTCTTTAACTTGTTTTCTTCAGTTAACAACATTAATTTATACCACACATTTGTAAAATATTTATGAAAATAATATTACTTTATAAAATTTGTTCTAACAATAACTTTAAAGCTTTTGAAAATAATTTAAATGAAACTTTCATAAGGCTCTATTAACATGTAATACATAAATACTGAAAACGCACAAGGTTGTTTAACGGTTTCTGGATAATCATAATTATCTTTTAGGCATGGCATCTTCATTTTCATTATACAATATCTTCATTTTACAATAACTTGTAAAATGTGATATTTGAAAAGAAAATACAATAAAAAAAAATATATCAATGTTAAGAGTACGGCAATGGAAAACAATAAGATAATTGATAATACTACTAGAATTAAACAAATACTCATAGAAAAATAAACAGTGTGGTGTTAAGTACTCATACAAAATACTTATGTATACATAAACTTTCAATTACGAGGTTATATTATAAAAATATGTACTCCTATAATAAATATACTGATAACATTATATTTAAAGAATGTTATTAACTTATATCATATCAATATGCTAAAGCTTTAATATTAAATTAGATATCACTCGGTTTAAGTAATGTTTAGTATATCTTAGGAAACATGTCAACAGGTAAAGCACTCTATATTCTTATTGCTGTATTACAAAGATTCATTTGTTGTCCTAGAACTCATCATGTCGGAGAAGAATGTCACCATAATCTGTCGCCTGAGATCCTACAAATACATCGAATTTGTCCAAAACTTCCTCCTTCGAAAGTTTCTTGTCTGAGTTTGCATCAGCTTCATGTATCAAATGTCGGGCTTCAACATCGGCATGGTCAAAATCCTGAGGAGAAATCCAATTCTTCACTTCTTCTATATCCAAAAAGCCATCTCCATTTTTGTCCCGGTACAACGAAAACTGCTCCTTCTCTCTCTGAAGCCATTCTGGCTCTTCATCTTCATTTTCCACCTTGAACATGTCTTTAATATATTCTTGCAATGATATTTTACCGTCCTTGTCTTTATCGGTATCTTCTAATGTCTCTAATACGACAAGATCTTTCATATGAGGAGTTTCTTCAGGATGAAGGAAGGCTGATATTTCTTCTTTTGTTAGGGCATCATCACCATCCAAATCTGCAGCATTCCATCGTCTTCTGTCACGTTCAAATACAGCCTTATATGACACTCCGTCTTCTTCGTTGTTCCATTCACGTTCATCTAAATCTTTAGTAAATCCATACACCTGTTTACTGTAATCATCCCAAGTAATCTTATCCTTTCCGTCAGGGTTATGACTCTTCCAAACATTTTCCACACTATCTCGTAGGTACTTTTTCAATGTATAACTAATCCAGTCTTTAAGTTCCTCAAGTGATAAGAGTCCATCATGATCAGAATCAATTCTTTCAAATATAATTCCTACTCTCCGTCGACTTTCTTCTGGTGATAATTCATCGAAATTCTTAGCTTCTTCACCTAGAAATGCCTCTCTATCATACTCTTTATTGTGTTCACCATTTTCATAATGCCCCGGTTCCCTAGCTGTATCACAATTAACCACTGAAATATACAATACCACGCATATAATAGATAATAAAACAAAACTATTAAACCTAAACATCATTAACTACTACACATTAACAAGCAGGAATATACTCCTTATAATCAGCGTCCCGGTGTCACTACTTAATACATCATCATATTCTGAGCGCAGTTTTTCCATGGGAAAGAAATAATCACTAATAACGATTAATGATAATTCGTAAAAAAATAAAATGAGAAAATAATTGATTGATTGTAATTATTTTATAAAATAAACTGAGAAATTATATTTCAGATCGTAGGACGAGAAAGAAGTCTTGTCGATTTTATTTTTGATAGGGCAGAATTGTTTACATTATATTTAAAAAAAATTGGTGTGGTCTACACTCAAATTTATTACAATCAAGTGTTTGATCTTTAAAGATCATTGACAATCAACTTCAAATGGATAACATTTTGTCAATTACGACGAAAATATAATCATTATGATGGCAGAGTCTGAAAGATTTGCGCAGATGAAACTTAACGGTTGTCGTTTTAAATTCTATAGTTCCTCTTCTAGTATTTAATTTCAGAAAATGTTTGACAGAGAATATTCATATTAAACCAATGCTTAATACTCAATTTAAGGTATCTAGAGTGACTTGAAAAGTAGGTGAAATTAGTACCACTTTAGATACGAAAGAACGTTGAAGTACATTTACCATGTTACAATATTAACAATAAAAAAATTTAATGTTTTAGTATTAGCAATTTATCGAAATAAAACTGTTTTCTGAAGATTTATAGAAAACAGTTCACAAACATTTAGACGTTTGTTTAAATGTCATTAATATTTGTCCATGGTCAAACCAGTAGAGTCAAAAAAATTTTCCACGGACAAACATGCCCCACATAAAAATGTGTTCAGTGGAACTCAAAACTTGGATATCTGTAAAAAATTGAAGATATTTTTTTATATACACTATACAACAACCACTTAAAAAATCATATATATGTTAAGCGTAAAATTATCATTAATATTTATTGTTCATTTTAACCAATTTTAACTTGAAACATGAATCATACTCATAATTCTCATATTTCAAATTTAGGACTAGATATCCGTATCATGCTAATTTATAATACTACAATGATTTAACCAAATTATTACCATAAAGTAAAGGTGAATTTTGATCATGAATAATGATGCTGCCAAAAGAACACATTTAATGAGATATGGTATATTATAATTTGTTTTCAACATAGTATTTGCATTAATAGTTTTAATGATTATTTTTTAAATAAAATGAAAGATAAATAAATACTATTACTATTAATATACTAATAATATTAAATAAATATTATTAATTATACTTGTTTGAATTTTTCTAAACAAGAAGTTAAAGTAAACAAATCAACAAGTGAATGACATTATCAAAGGTATTATCAACTCTTAAGAGTTATCACTATATCAAGTTTTACAAGAAACAAAAGTTTTTAACTTCTTTTTCAGAAGCGCACAACACCAAAAGCATATTTTAAAACATAAACTAGACACAAATCATTCTCCGATAGATTCCCTTTTTGCACTATATGCTTAACAAAAATAGATTTTAGATATTAAAGACTGTAATTCAATAAGCAGTATTCTATGAATAATAGAAGTATATACAATGTAATCTGCAACATCTAAAGCAGCTAGTGGTAACCTAGCTATCAGGGTAAATTACAACGAAATTGCAAGTTTTTATGTTGAATCCCAATTATTAAAGCAAGTACAAAGAGGAAATGGGGTGCCAAAATGTTATACAATACATTGATAGGCATGGGTATGATTAAGTAGGTTTCTAATGAAGATCAAGTCCTTGTTGAATTAAGTTTTAAAAATAATATTGTTTATTTAATAATCGGGTTTTTTAAATTCGATCAGATATCAAAGAAAATTTAGAAATAATGGGTGATATGCTGAATCTAATACGTGGTAATAAAGTTGTAACTTGTATTGATAGCAATACAAACAACGTGACATAATAACACAACTGATGTAAGAGAGTGATCCTTAAAGAAGTTTTTGCAGAAAAGCAATTAATCACTACTAGTAATAATGACAGTTCTACTTCTGTCACATTAAATGGAGAAAGTGACAGACTCATATTAAATGAAACTGTATCTTACAATAACATCATATCCATCTACAAATATATTTTTGGACTGGCAATTAGATAGAATAGAGTGTTTATCTGACCACAAATTATTTCTTCGGAACTATTTAATTTGTAACTTAAGTCTACGGAGTTCTGCACTCAGTTACGTTAATATATTACAGCTGGATTAGCAAGGAACACTGAAGAATGATATTATTAATCAGTTTTCAGATTTATTAAATATAATATCAAAGGTTGTATTAAATGGCTAGATGCTACGGTTAGTTTCCATTTTAATGCTTACTCTAAAAACTCGTAACTATACTGAAAAGATACAAACTCCTAGAGGCTTTTCTAACAAGAAAAATTCGAATATTATGTTTAATTGTAAATTGAACGTGCTTTCCAAAACAGTGCCGAAGTAGTAACCTTTGCTGATGGCAAGATGCTTATGGAGGAAAACAAAAATTTCTATGTTCTGGAATGGAGGGTGATCAAGGGTTCTTAAGGTCGACAGGTGTTGAAATTGCCTATAACACTTGTGGGAAACTCTATAATACTCGGAATATCGTGTTCATTTTTAGTCCTTTCAAAATGCTATCGATTACCCTCCTAGACTATTTGTAGCTACTCTGCATCTAGTTTGATGGTCATTATAATTGGAAGCCACAAGTTGACTATATTACATCCAGATAGATTACCTTGATAACAATATGTTATCAAGAGTTGCTGAAGTGCATTGGGGTTTTGGTGAAATGAGAAGCTCTAAAGGTGATAGATGATGGCGCAATTTTACGATCGTTGTCCCTCGTTTGACCTACTTATGGAAGTATTCTTAAAAAGATTGGTCAACAAAGGAAAGTTGTAGTTTTCGTACTGTCTGTTATGACAGTGCCTGCATTATGAGTAACATACTAACAATCGATCTGAAAATAAAAAAAACTTTACCTTATTGTTCATACAAAAATATGTTTCTGTATGCATGCTGATACTATGGTAAGATATAGAAACTTAGATTTACCTCCTCCACCTAAAAATTGGTTTCACCCTACCAATTATAGCCGAGTATTAAGAGAACATTAATTATGATTTCACTGTAATGTGGATTGTGCAGCGGTGATTATGACAGGCACAGTAATAAGTAGTACAAACTGGCCTCTACTCTTCCAACAATCAGGCAGAAACGCTAATGCCAGGCATGGCTCTAGAAGTGTTACAGATTCAACAACTGATTGAAAGTAACAGCGATTGTACTCTTCCTCTTAACAGATTTCTCTGGACTTTCTAAAGAATGCTGACGATCATCTGCCTCTGGTAGATGATAACAAGATGGCTGTACGAGGTAGTACATCAACGTTGGACCATCTACTTCGGCTGGATTAAAACTCATTGTGACATACTAGGCAATGCAAGGCTGACCAGTGAAAGAAGCCTCTAGATTCAGTGAACTGGCCACCAGCTATGACCATTCTTTAGTATTCGTAACTCAAATTCAATCATTCAATTCAAGTACCAGGACCTGGAATGGAAGTTGGCTTTAAACAGCAAATAGTGAGATACCAAGTTCTTTTTTTACAGATGCGATATCCCGTCAGATCATAGGGACTTGAAACTAACATACAGTAGTGGATCCTAATTATTGAGTGGACATGGGAGGTATAAGTCATAACCACACAAGTTTAAGATTTAGACAACCCATGTAGCTTCTTTTCTTCAAGAGTAACACATACGTCCATGACATCATAGTGGAGAGTCCACATATGGACGCGATAAGAGCCCACTGATTCGTCAGGTTCGTTATACTCTCGTCCCTGGCCACCAATTCATCTTTATTAATTGTTCATATCAGTGTTTCTACCTTCTATGTCTGCATTTGTTTATGTTATTAATTTTGATGAGATGGTCCAGTGAGATCAGTTATGTTTTATATTCACATTTCAATTTTGTATTTTCGAATTCTTATTATTATTATTAAACTTTTCCTAAATACATACAGTATTGTAAAATGAAGAGTGCTGTAAACCAAGTTCACTAAAAGAATACACTACATAAGCGCGCGGACATCATCAAACGAACTTCAACAATGGACTCAGAAGGCCGCAAAACAAGTATAGCCCTTCAAATTTAAGAATAAAATTGTTTAATGATTTTAGTTTGTTTTATTATTTTAGTTTAATTTGTTTTATAGTTAGAGTTATACTCTAATTATAGTAAAGTAATACATTGAAATATATATTATCGATGATTTTGTAAATTTATTCGAGAGTATTGTTTGTTTCACGTTTTTAAATAATTTAAGTCACTTTAAGGTTGAATTTTAAATTATTTCATTTTAATCGATTTGCTATAGCAGGTATGAACAGAGAGTAAGGTTTTGCCAGGTATATATACATATATATTTACGATACAGGAAAGACGACATATTTTCTAAAACTTGATTAAAATACATATATTATTAAAACAATTACATTATTAATTTACTTTAATAACTTTTTTTTAAACAGTGAGAAATGTTAAATTAATTGATACTATTATTTCCTCCAGTTTTAATTTTCCTCATTAGTTTTTAGTTTGTCTGCGTGGGTCAAGTCTAACAGTCAAGATTTGACCCAATGGTCTCAAACTAAGCTTGGTCAAATCTTGCAGATTACGCTCCTTGATAGCAATACTTGCGTCATTCTGACTGTGGCTCAGACGAGTGGAGTTGACAGTCAAAAGATTTTTGTTCCTTTTTAGAATTCAATATAGTGGTTTGTCTTTGATTTTTGTTGCACATGTTAATTGTAGAAACTATATATTCTTCCATATAGAGAATTTTATTATTTTTATATCATTAAGTATTTATTTGGTCAGGGTTAATTATTTGAAATCACCTTTTTGCCAACGTTTCGTCTTTATTTTAAGACATCCTCAGGATCAAGGCTAAAAATAAAGACGTTATGAATTTTTTAAAATTAAATTTTTAAAGTGTTAAAAGTCTAAATGTGTTCTTTAAAAATTAAATTAAATCTCCGATCGGTTAGTCCGGTACAGCAGCGTCGGTTGACTTTCCTAAATAATCTTTGTCAGATTCTCGCTTTGGGTTTACCCTCCTTCAGTTTCCCCTTCTTGTATATACTTTACTTCTGATGTCTTATTTCAGTCTGTCCCCTTTTCCCTACTAATTACAGTTAGTACCCTAGTTTAGTTTCATCCTTTATTAATATGACAACCTGAAAAAATACGACATTTGATGTGTGTCCTAGAAGCTCACTTTTTCGAGGTAACATCATGGTCCCTTGTGCTCATTTTTCTTCAGTTTGCAGTTTGTATTTGAATAGTGAACCACAAGGAAACAATCTTCCTCAAGAATCTGAACTGACACCCGCTTCCACCTCACTGGATGAATAATATGTATAATATTTGTCGAATAACAATTTGAAGAGAACTTAGGTTTTTAATTTGTTTATATTAATGAGACTCCTATGGTGACTTTATGATTGAAAACTTACATTTTCAGACTTATATACTCGTACATAATGTATAGAATTACAGAAACATAGATATATGTATTAAAAGATATAAACCTCTTAAAGTTAAACTAAGGTGTTTGATAGAACTGTTCTCATAGAAGTTTGAAGGAAAAATAAAAGCAAGTAAATAACTACGACGAAAACAGCAAAAGTTGGAAGAAATTATTTTCCTCTCTTTCTTATGTAGTCGGGTGATTGTAACCCGACTTTAACTATGGTAATTGTAACGTTTATGATTTATCCACATAGTTATGATCCACAATAATAAGTTGGCACATCTTAGAGTTAATTGGCACATCTATTGTTGCACTTTCAATAAAAAGAATAAAATAACCAAGAAGTTATAATTATGTGATACTGGCAACTCTTAAAAAAAATTAAAAGGTTCTACATTAATCACTATATAAAACTATGTAGTGACGTGATGACGTGTTATACTAGTAGACGCCTTTTGATTAACTATTGAGGAAGATTAACTCTCCCCTGTGAAAGGTTAGATTTTTCAAATATATTACTCTCAATCGATAAAAAAACCTGTTTATGTGCTCTTTAACAAAAATAAACGATTTATATTTTCTACATATAAAAATAAAATGTTAACTTAGATTGTAATTTATTCTAAACTGACATATTATGGCAGGAAAAGATTAGAAAACTATTAGTAAAACTAACATTTTTAACAACTATTGGCACTATCGCAATTTAATTGTTGCAATGTTAAATTTGAAATTAAAATTCAAATTTTTCAAGGTATCATCATTAACATAAATGGATAGAATAAACTAATATCAGATAACTACATTATAAACTGAACAAATTATTAATTCATTAACGAACTATGGTAATTGTAACGTTTATGGTTTATTCACATAGTTATGATCCACAATAATAAGTTGGCACATCTTAGAGTTAATTGGCACATCTCTTGTTGCACTTTCAATAAAAACAATAAAATAACCAAGAAGTTATAATTAATTACATTAAAATATTTAATGTTTGACACAAAATAATTAATGGTTCACAATAATAAGTAACTACAAACTTGAAAAATAAAAGAAAAAAAATTAATGACAATTAAAATGCAATAAAAATTTCAGTGATACGTAACAAAATCAATCAATATTGAATATGTTACCTAATAAGATAAATACAAATTTTTATGATTAGTTCTTACTAAAAGCAACATACCGACAAATTAAACAATGACCAACTCAAATACAATTTCGGGTCGGAAACGCCATAGTTCAGTACAAGACTGTGGCATTACAATACAATTAAAGACACTTTTTAACAGTCTCTAATACATCTACTCAAATTATTATGGAGGAATATAAAATTAAAAAGCACTCTAGAGTTACTTTTTAACGGAATTACATGTATAATATAAGTGAAATGAATATGAAATCCGTGAATTACTAACAATTGTCAAATAAAGCAACTGCAACAATAATTCTTCATTTTAAAATCTATTACAGCTAAAATTGGTCGAAATTATATATTTATAAATGTAACTCAAACAAAATATTTAAAAAAAATTATTTCATATAATTTTAAAAACTTTTTAATTACAAAAAAAATAAAGATACCTGCCATTTGTACTTGAAGGGAATCAGTCTTATTAAAAATAAAACAAAAGTGACAAAGACATTTCAACACCTTAAATTTAACATTATCAATATGATACACATAAAATTACTTATTCTTTAAATCAAACCAAAATAAATTCTCTTAGAAGTAAAGAAAGTAGTACGAAGTTTGAATCATTTTCATATATATTTTCCTTCCTCAATAGACTTACAGACACTAAATGGCAATATAAATCCTCTACGAAATTTGGGGCAACATAAGAACTCTCTAAGCAACCCGATAAAAATTTAAACATAAATTAAGATCGTGAATTCCTAAAGACTGATTACGGCTGTTTGGTCAAAACCCTTAAGTTTTTCCAAACTTTTACATATACTGTATAAGTAAATAATGTGACTTTGCATTGATTTCGAAATGAAGAGGCACTTAAAAACTTATTCGAATTATGCACTCCTTTAGCATGAGCAGGAAATTATGTAGACACTTAGATATCAAACTTTCTTTTACTTATCACGAAAACACAATATTAATTACACAAACAAATAATCTATTAAAATATCCTCAAATAAGGACAAAAAAAAATCGTTTAAGACTTTATTTAAAAGATTGGATTTTTACTTTCATAGACTATTTAAAACCGTGAATACATATTGTATGTGTTGAGAAGAATGATAAAAAACTTTGACTTAAGAGTCTATCCTAAAAAGAAAATATTAAAATTTGATTGTTTTATAACAAATTGGTAAAAAAATATAAATTTATAATAATTGATATGGGATCATAAATTCATGCAAAAAAGAGAATTAACATTTCTTTGAAACAAATTTTTAATAAATTTTAAAAAAAAATTTATAAAAATAAATTTGTAGAAATATAAATTTATAACATTTTATAAATCTTTAGAAAAAAAATTATATCTTTATATAACATTTGAGTTTTATAACATTGGTAAAAAAATATATATATTATAAAAATTGATGCTGGATCAAATTCATGCAAAAAATAGAATTAACATTTCTTTGAAACAAGAACACATTAACGGAAATTTTATATTAGGTAAACAATACTTCATTTATATATCATCCTTGATGTTAATTCATGCTCAATTGGATTAAAGAATTTTTGAAAGGAAATATAATTTCTTATATTAATGTTAAATTATATCACCAGTTTGATATGGCACAATGGAGTTTTAAATACCTTGATTAATATAATATGAGCAAGGTTCTTTAAATGTTTTTAAACCGACAATGGAGTTATTTCTGATGATGGAGTAAATTTTAGCTTATTCCCTGAAGTTCTTTCAACTGAAACAGTAACATGCAAAGCTTTAACAAGGACAACACACAAAAGACCAGAGTAACTCCCAATTATGAAAATGACAATGAGGTTAAATTAACAAATAAGTAAATTTATGGAAAAATGTGTACATTAATTAATATCCTAAACCATTATATCAAATTCATTTTGATGAAACTGATTATATACATATATTTGAACCCAGACGGACAAATAATTAAAATTAATTTTCAAATTATATATAAAATGTGTGTGTGTATGTAAGTGTATGCATGTACAAAATGTATTAATAAGAATTTTATTTATGACAATGGTTTCATTGTAGAAATAAAAAATAACATTATCTTTTAAATTTTCCTCAAATTCAATAAAACCTTGAAATTGAATACAAGAAAAGGTTACTATTCATTACAACTCCTATGAAGAGATGAAAAAATGAAATTATATAGAACAAAAAGGTCTAACAAGTTGATAAAAGTGCATAAATTATTTCAAGATAAACTTTCATGATACTTTTATGTTCAAATCATTCTTGTGGTCTATGAAACTAATCCTTCAAGCCAATCTTTCGATTACATATATGGGTTAATTAAAACACATAAAGATGGTAACCCGGTTAGACCCATCAAAACTCATCAAAGTGTAGTTGTGGAAAGAGAAAGTGTTAAACTTTGAAACAAGGTCCAAACTACTTTTAACATGACTTATGGGGATAAAATATGAACCAACCATTTCGATAACTTGTAACCCACCGATCCAACCGAACTAACGATGGGTCTAACCGGGTAACCATCATTATGTATGTGTTTTAATTAACCCATAAATATAAGGCAAACAGGGAGATCTAGTAGTAAATCTGGCAATTAATTCCTTGTTATTCATAAGAATGATCTTTAATTTTTTGTTAAATGAACTATTACACTCCTCCGAGGGAACAACATAAATATTCTATTAGGAGGCAAAAACGGTAAAGTGCTTTGTTTCACCATATTAATTTAAACAGTCATTCCATAAAATGGGAAGATTCCAAGGAATTGATATATCTCTTGTCTGATGTTGAAAGAAATTTAGTAGAAAGTGTCCTACTTAAGTATTATTTTGAAAAAATAATCAATATAAGTCAGGGGCTATTTAAATTAGATGAATTCTTAATTCAAGGGACAGTTAAGCAAATTGGACTTGGGGGTGATCTTGCAAATGTACGAGTATCTTTGGACATGAACTCTGACCAGATTGTTGATTCAAATAATATAGCTTAATGTTTTGTTATTTTTTTTCTTTTAATTATTATTGATTTATAATTAAATTTCTTACTGTTGGACCTCCATTGTTTAATTTTATAGGGTATTTCTCTTATCAAGCTACCATATATTATCATATTGAGTTTCCAGCTGTTTCGTTACCTTCCTTCCCCATTACTTTTATATTAGCTTCTCAGTTTTTACTTTGTATGCTCTCTGATGACATACATTGAAAGGCCTCAGAGCATTTATTTCTATTGTTTTCTTTTTTCCATTGTGGTTTAATTTTCATATATATAAATGATCAAACCACAATAAGAAATGGGAAAACAAGACTAAGATCTTTCAACCGTAACAAGCGGTCTTCGACAGAGTCAAAAACCCAACTGAAACACTAGATGCAGAAAACATTTGGTGAGGAGTTGAGAAGAGTGGGAGGGAAGAGTGGTATTTTAAAATTGTGAAAGCTTTCACCCTTTTAAAATACCACTCTTCCCTCCCACTCTTCTCAACTCCTCACCAGATGTTTTCTGCATCTAGTGTTTCAGTTGGGTTTTTGACTCTGAGCAAGACCGCTTGTTACGGTCGAAAGATCTTAGTCTTGTTTTCCCATTTCTTATTGTGGTTTGATCATTGATTGTTTTTTCACGTGTTTAAGTGAAATCTTTTTATATATATATTTCTGCTCAACCTAGTTACAGGAGAAACGACTTCAGAAACTGCATCTATGGTATGACAAGTAATGGTTATGGCTACTCCGAGTGCGGCAGTTCGCGGGTCAGTCTAGTCGAAGGTTTTGTCCGGCTAACATTGTTGTTCCTTTAAATAATGTAAATTTCATTTTCTTAGTTAAAAAATTCTTACTTCTGCCTATGAAAAAGGTTTTAAATAAAACCGAAACGTTGGCAACGAGAGTTTGATTTTTTATCCTGGAAAATTGACCGAACCCCGATTAGAGAACACACCTATATATATATATATATATATATTTGTGTACAAAGGCAGCAGGTCTTCCCTTAAGCATATGTTATTAAAATAAGCAGCAGCTTCTGCATTGACCAGTTTCTTGTTGACACTCTCTACTTTTCGTATCACTTTGCGGTGAGACTCTGGTAGCTTCCAAAGAAGGTTAGCAAAAGACATTAACACACACAATAAACATAGGTCAAACACGAAAAACTAAATCTTAAACACTGTATTAATCACTAAATTAACAAACTAAATAAAAATGCGTACAAGCTTTCGGCTCTCATTGGCCATCTTCAGGTATAAACTAAAATTAATAAAGTCTAAAGCACTATAGTTAGAATAAAATAAACTATTTGAACAATGTCTAAAAATTACTGTACTACAGGAAGTGAATCTATGGTGGGAGTGAGGGGAAGGGGAGGTATGCATGGCGACAGGGTCGGCCAAAACTACCTGTGGGTCGTTCACCTCCCTGTCTCCCGTACAAGCTTGAAAGTATTGTCAAAATTCTTAAAGCTAGGCACAGAGTTGAAATCATTGCTCTGGACATTTAGCCTGGGGTTACATTCTTTAATATACAGAGCCTCCAGTATATGTAACCTGCCAGGCTCGTGGCACACTTGCAGAATGGAAGTGCCCTCAATCAGGGCCTGCCTCGTCAGTCTAACTCGGTGAGCGTCCTCCGTATGGTTTTTAGGGCCCCAGTGCTCAGGTGGACAGTTAGACGCCGCGAAAGCTTCGTAGTAGTCATCCCTATGTATGAGGATGGGAGGGTTGCACAGTCCCCTATACTGCATTTGTACTCATACACAAGGTGACTACGTTGTAGCTCCGGGGTCTCAGTTCTCGGTCTATTGTAGAGTAGTAGGTCCGATGTCTTTTTACTTCTATAATATATAGTCAGCCTTATCTTGTCCTGCTCGTTGGTAGTCTGAATATTGTTATTTACCAGTTTTTGTATTGCGCGTTCCTCTTGTCTATGCTCCGTACTAAAGTATCCTTTGTAAAACAGGCGGATAGTCTCTCCTGTAGGCGGGGCTGTCTCGTTACTAGCATACCATTTATTGCAAAAAGTTTTAATTGAGTTGGCGACCTCCTGGTTCGAAAAACCATTATTAACCAGCACCTGGGTTGAACGTTCTAACTCTTGATGTATGAGGTCCCAACTGCTGCAATGTGTAAATGCCCTTTTTATGTAGGCATTAATAGTGGCCTTTTTATACCTATTAGGACACTCACTATTGCCATTAAGACAAAACCCAAGATTTGAGGGTTTCCTATATACGTCTGTCCTAAATCTTTGATTGTCTTGCTTCACCAAGACGTCCAGGAATGGCAACTGGCCATTCACGCTACTGTCTATGGTGAGTTTTAGCCCGGACTCACATTCAAGCTGGGCTCTAAGCAGTTCAATTTGCTCTTGACTGTCTGCCATGACAAAGATATCGTCCACATATCTAGCATAAATGGTTGGCTTGCTGGTTCTTGAAAATAAATCTCTCTCGACTCTAGCCATGAAAAAATTTGCAAACAAGACCCCTAAGGGAGAACCCATGGCAACACCATCTATCTGCTGATACATAGCCCCTTGTGGTGAAAGACCCCTTGTGGTCTTGGTGAAGCAAGACAATCAAAGATTTAGGACAGACGTATATAGGAAACCCTCAAATCTTGGGTTTTGTCTTAATGGCAATAGTGAGTGTCCTAATAGGTATAAAAAGGCCACTATTAATGCCTACATAAAAAGGGCATTTACACATTGCAGCAGTTGGGACCTCATACATCAAGAGTTAGAACGTTCAACCCAGGTGCTGGTTAATAATGGTTTTTCGAACCAGGAGGTCGCCAACTCAATTAAAACTTTTTGCAATAAATGGTATGCTAGTAACGAGACAGCCCCGCCTACAGGAGAGACTATCCGCCTGTTTTACAAAGGATACTTTAGTACGGAGCATAGACAAGAGGAACGCGCAATACAAAAACTGGTAAATAACAATATTCAGACTACCAACGAGCAGGACAAGATAAGGCTGACTATATATTATAGAAGTAAAAAGACATCGGACCTACTACTCTACAATAGACCGAGAACTGAGACCCCGGAGCTACAACGTAGTCACCTTGTGTATGAGTACAAATGCAGTATAGGGGACTGTGCAACCCTCCCATCCTCATACATAGGGATGACTACTACGAAGCTTTCGCGGCGTCTAACTGTCCACCTGAGCACTGGGGCCCCTAAAAACCATACGGAGGACGCTCACCGAGTTAGACTGACGAGGCAGGCCCTGATTGAGGGCACTTCCATTCTGCAAGTGTGCCAAGAGCCTGGCAGGTTACATATACTGGAGGCTCTGTATATTAAAGAATGTAACCCCAGGCTAAATGTCCAGAGCAATGATTTCAACTCTGTGCCTAGCTTTAAGAATTTTGACAATACTTTCAAGCTTGTACGGGAGACAGGGAGGTGAACGACCCACAGGTAGTTTTGGCCGACCCTGTCGCCATGCATACCTCCCCTTCCCCTCACTCCCACCATAGATTCACTTCCTGTAGTACAGTAATTTTTAGACATTGTTCAAATAGTTTATTTTATTCTAACTATAGTGCTTTAGACTTTATTAATTTTAGTTTATACCTGAAGATGGCCAATGAGAGCCGAAAGCTTGTACGCATTTTTATTTAGTTTGTTAATTTAGTGATTAATACAGTGATTAAGATTTAGTTTTTCGTGTTTGACCTATGTTTATTGTGTGTGTTAATGTCTTTTGCTAACCTTCTTTGGAAGCTACCAGAGTCTCACCGCAAAGTGATACGAAAAGTAGAGAGTGTCAACAAGAAACTGGTCAATGCAGAAGCTGCTGCTTATTTTAATAATATATATATATATATATATATAAAGATTTCACATAAACACGTGAAACAACAATCAATGATCAAACCACAATAAGAAATGGGAAAACAAGACTAATATCTTTCAACCGTAACAAGCGGTCTTCGTCAGAGTCAAAAACCCAACTGAACACTAGATGCAGAAAACATCTGGTGAGGAGTTGAGAAGAGTGGGAGGGAAGAGTGGTATTTTAAAAGGGTGAAAGCACAGGAAAGGACTAATGTCCAGAAAGGGATGTTTGGGGAAACAAAGGAGTACAGTAAGAAAAAGTAAAAAACTGTCTGCTAGCTGTCAACCCTCTTTGAAGAGGCTATTGCCCTCGTGACGAAAGTATCAAGTTTGAAGAGACCGTTACTAATGTTTATAACATTATTAATTTAATTATTAATTAATTTCATTATTTTATTTATTTTATTTTTTATTTTTATTTTATTTATTTAATTAATTTAATTATTAATATTAATATAATTAAATTTAATAGATCTAATATTATAAACATTAGTAACGGTCTCTTCAAACTTGATACTTTCGTCACGAGGGCAATAGCCTCTTCAAAGAGGGTTGACAGCTAGCAGACAGTTTTTTACTTTTTCTTACTGTACTCCTTTGTTTCCCCAAACATCCCTTTCTGGACATTAGTCCTTTCCTGTGTTTTCACCCTTTTAAAATACCACTCTTCCCTCCCACTCTTCTCAACTCCTCACCAGATGTTTTCTGCATCTAGTGTTCAGTTGGGTTTTTGACTCTGACGAAGACCGCTTGTTACGGTTGAAAGATCTTAGTCTTGTTTTTCCCATTTCTTATTGTGGTTTGATCATTCTATAATATATATATATATATATATATATATATATATATATATATTATATATATATATATGGAATTAAAGTATGCAGCAGCTTCTGCATTGACGACCTTTTTGCTGATGGCCTCGATTTTTCTCAATGCAGAAGCTGCTGCATACTTTAATTCCATTTGTCTTCAAGAAGATTTGCTGCCCACTTATACTAATATATATATATATATATAAACTTCCAAACCACAATAAGAAATAAGAAAGAAGACTAACATCTTTCAACCGTAACAATCGATCTTCGTCAGAGTCAAATCCTCACTGACTTTGATGTCAGAAAGGGATGCCCCAACTTCAGGTCATTTGACTCTGACGAAGGCCTGTTGTTCGGTAAAAAGATCTTATTCTTTTTTCTCATTTCTTATTGTGGTTTGGACGTAGATTGTTGTTTTACATGTTTATTGTGAAATCATGGTATATATACATATATATCATATGATATATATAATATATATATCACCATACGTACGACTCCGTTGAGGATTTGACTCAAAACATATATATATATATATATATATATATATAAACACGATTATATATATAATAATATGATTATATATTATAATAATAATGATGTTATAGGATATTATGTATATTAATATATATATATATATATATGCTTTGAGCTCTGTAGAAGACAAATGAGTTTCCCTTGCGTTCATTTCATTTTGTTGATTTTGAAGGCTATCACTGATGTCACCATCAACATCTAACACCCAAAATTATATTGTCATTCGATATATTTTTCAAATTTGTCCTTTAAGATACTAAATCTGTAAGGGAGACCGAAACGAAAAGCATCGAAACACGAAAGAGTTGGAGAAGTTACACACCACCCTCCATGTCTACATGGTAATATTTAATGAATTTGGGTGATGGATTAATATTTCTTGTAGTTTTTTTAGGTAATTTGTTATTAGCCTGAAAAACGTGTTGGGTGATGACATTTTCATACGTCTTGGCCCTGAGGTTATAATGCATTGTATTAAATTCTTATTATTTACTATTATATATTTCATAATAATTGTAACTTAAATATGTACTTTAATTCTAAGAATGAATGAATTAATGAAATGAAACTTCATAGCAATGACGTTTTGTGCGTTAAAAAAGGTAAATCCAATCCCTCTACTCACTGCCGTCTCCGGAGAAGTCGACAAACTTTGAATGGTTTTTGTTGTACTGATGCATCTCTGGTGTTACCGTAGCTTACAATTAAAAAAAAATGCAATGGAATAATATTATAACATTGTTTCATACAACTTAAATGAAATAATATGCTTGAAATATTATAAGCTGTTTGTTTCCCAGAGTTAATGATAGAATTTTTTTAAGGAAGTTATCAATGGAAGCTTAAATAATGAATAATCGAGTGAAAATAATTACCACGTAAACAGATGAAGCATGCTTTAAGATAAATAGCAATTACTATGAAAATATAACAACTAAAATAACCTTTCCTTTTATAAACAGAGTCATATATTAAAAAAAGAAAGTTGAAGTGCATGCAGGTTAGCAAAAACAACCAGAAAGTATAAGTAAAGACATATTTCAATCTGTGTTAACATCATTTTAATAGTTTTGTTTTATTTAAAGACTTCGTATTACCAGGGTTAAAGGAAAAGACAATAAGGTTTATGAAGTGTACAATAAGGCGTAGAAATGTTACTAGGAAAATATTCATAAAGTAAGCATATTACTGTACTTGTAGGAAGGTTTTTATTAGTACCAAATTTATTTCATTATTAGATTCATCAAGTTAGGTTCAAAAAGTTATAAGTAACTTTTATTGACCAATATATCCTTTTCATGTCACATTTTAGTATCATATTAATAATCTAGTACAGTGGTAGCGCTTTATACTTTAAGCCTCTTCTTACGAAAGGTCTTTCTGGAATAAAAGTGTCTCATCTTAAGAAACATCGTTTCATCATACGAAAGGGCAAATTATCAAAGTGCGCTGCTCGTTTCCTCAGCTCTCGGACGTTAACATACCTCTAAAATATGTTTTTTTTTCCTTGGAAGATCTCGGGAATTTTGGAACACTGATAGCTTTGTATATCTTGTTTGAGAGTGTCTCTCTCTAATTATCCTACTGGTCAACCCCCCACCCCCCCTCCCAAAGCATGATTTAGGTATTTTCTCGGACAAGCAGGAAAAATAAATCAGAACTTGCCTACAACTTCTGAAAAGAAGTATAAAAGTAAAAGAAGTGTAGTAAAGGAAGATTAGAAAAATGGAAATGAAAGAAAATACGAGTATGCTCGTATGCTAGTGATGAAGCGCAAAAACAACAGGCCGGAGGTAGAAAATCATAACTTATTATTTATAATAAAAAAGCTTATGAGTCTGTAGAGGTCTATTTACCAATTATAGAAGAATTAAATGGATTATTCTACTTTCTACGAATTTATTAACTATAAGAACGAATTGAAAAAAATTTACGAGGACACATTTGGTCCAGTACCGTGTTACCTATACATAATGGACACTGGTTCAATTGAGGAAAACGGTGAAAATATATTTATTTTGTTAATTGTTTACTTATTGGGGTATGTTTATAAAAGTCATGCATGTTTAGTAAACAGTATTTGATTTAACTTTATGTAGGTTGTTCAAAGTTGTAGCCATTCTGAAGACTGAGGATAGCCCACAAATACTGTTTATTACAGTTGTACAGTGGAAGCTCGGTGTTCAAACAAACGACTTTGAACTCGAAAAAATCGGAGTTCAAACAGAGGTGTTGAGAAAATTATAGCTCAAGAATTTAAACATAATTTTGGAACTCGAACAATCGGCCAAGTTACTTTAGATTTAATAATGTACTTCCAGTTGTTTATATATGCGTTTTTTATCGAGAATAACGATAATTAACAAATAATAATACCCATATATGATCTGACCGATCAGATCATCTTAGTTCTCATTAAGTATTTCTTATGGGAAAATTAGTTTTGGTTTTCAACGAATTCAGTTGTTGACCAAAATTTTGGAACAAATTATGGCTGAGAACCAAGCTAACTCTATGCATAATTTGTTCAAAAGCTGTAGTTTTTTTTTTAAAAAACTTGTAAATAACTAGAGTCATATAGTTTCATTCAGAAATATTAAAAGTAGCTTTTATTGACAACTTTGTTTATGTACTCATAGATATGATTAGCAGAACTACAATCTACATTTGACAGAAGGAACAGGCCAAGTAATGTATCAGTTTCGAGAACCGGTCACATTTAGAACCAGGAAAACAATACACATGGCTCCAGTTGTTATCGCTTTTCAACTGTTTCTACTACACTTCAGTATATTTAGTGGAATTATTATTTCCACTAAATTGTTTAAGAAATATTTTAACAAACAAAATTGCTTTGGTATATTTTCGAAATACATACTCGTATTATGTTTTCGTGTATATATTTGTACAATATTTTTTTTTTGTATTCATATTACAAGTACCCTTAGAGAGGTAAGAAGTAATAGTGATGCATGCTACATAAAACAATGAAATAAAGAAGTTGAGAAATCACCCTTTAGTGGTACCGCATATAAATTGTTCTGATGACTTGAATTAATCTTGACAGCATTGCTGAGTAGATCTCGGGGCCATCAATAGATTATTTGGTTGACTATTATATTTATACTTAAATATTTATTAAACTGGAACTACAGTGTTAGGCTTTAACAGTATTATGATAATTTTAACGCAAAATTTCAGCCACAAGTTTAATGAAAATATACAATAGAGCGGAAAAATTTTATTAGAAAACATGCATTTAGAAAGTATATTATTATACTCGTAGGGAGATGATTAAAATTGCATATTTTATTATTTGAAATTATTAACTAACACTTTTTGATTTATAACTAAAAAATTTGTTGAGCTTTTTTTACACCAAAAGTTGACCAGGAAATTTATCAAGAAAATGCGAACCCTCAAATGTGTAATTTTTGCATTTCTATGGTTCTAATGAATGCACAGACAGGCAAACACCTGATGTATATAAATAGATTATTATAGTATTAATAGGTGGGATGCAAGAAGTAGAGTTTGACAAAGCGAATTACTAGAAAATCGCTAGTACAAAAGCATTATGCATTTATATGAAGATGTTAGTACAATTAACTACCTAATAAATAAGAGTAATCAACTAATAATGTTCAGGTTGAATATTATATTAAAAAAATTATATGTAAAAAACCTCTTGTTCTTCATCGACTTCATCATGCTCGTCATCAGAGCCATGGAGAGAAGTGGCAGGAGTTGTCGTTCGACTGCCACTGGGGGAGGGGGGCTCAGAGAAAGGCCTTGAAAGATGGAACATTTTCAGTCTGTCCTCTTCTTCGAGAGAGGGAATGTCTGGATAAACGCATTGTAAGGCTCTTTGTCTTGCGATTCGGTAATACTGAAATAAACAATCAAGGCTATGAAGTATGCAAATCGCTGAAACTGTAACAAAAAAAAGTCTACATACATAAACATATTACATAAAAAAAGTTAGTCAAGAGGTTTTTTTAAGGAAAAGAATAAGTACGTGTAGGTTTATTGATAAATTGATAACAGAATTTATCACGACATCAGAATGTCATATACTTTCTTCCTATATTATACCAGAAAGAGAGTTAAATTCTTTAGTCCTTACATAAAATAGCTTAAAATAAGAAGAGCAACAATATAAATTAATATTAAACTAAAAAAAACAATAGCGTAATAAATTGAGATGAGGATGGAGAGAGGCTTCTTGAGAAGCACTAAAAGTGACTACTCTATTATGACAGCATTGGCTCTGAGACTGCTTCCAGTTAAACCTTTCATCCGCATACAGCTCAGTCGAAGCACAAGAAAGTCAGAATATTGAAAAGTCATTTGCATTGAATCACTTCCAGTTTATTTGATTAAATTTTATTGTTAGTTACATATGAGTATAAAAGTCAAAATAAAATAACTGGTGACTCCATTGAAATAACTAATTTTGCCATTACGGAGATATCTTATACATGAAGTCACAAAAACATACACTACTACTATTAAATAAATTAAAGGGACAAACACACTTTCAGTCTCTAATTTTTGCTTCAACTGTCATCAGAAGAGTGGAGATAGGGACACCAATAACACACGCGAAGCGACGGTCTTTTTTCTTAATATTAATATGATAAAGAAGACTTTTCTTCTATTTCTCAGCTCTTCACTTATTCTTATTTTTCTTAGAAACTTGACTTGAACCGGGCACGCGTGTGACAACACTTCCAACCGTCACTTCGAGAATGCGGTTGGGGTCCCTATCTCTACTCTCCTGATGATGATTCAACCGAAAATTAGAGACCATATATATATATATACAAACATAGGGGTAGTAATGGAGTGATTAAGCGCCTCTAATTTCGGCCTTCACGAGGCTACCCTGTTAACCTGCTATATGCAGGGACAAACGAAAGAGGAGAAGGTGATCAGGGGCTGGGCATGACCACCTTCGTTTCCCATCTTTCCTAATCCCCAAATCTCCTCCTTTTATCCCAACCCCAATCGAAGGTGTTATGCGATCCGTGCCGAAGGATGGATGATACAGGGGTTTCTGTATTATGAACGGAGCCTCAAGGGCACCAGGCGACCCCCTTGAGTAAATAGCCTTACTCCGGTATGCGGTGCTCTGCCGGAGCGGACAAAATACCACCCATAGAGCTTCAGGGATTTTCCCCTGTAAGGAGAAGGAAGTCTGGAGACCATCCTCCGGAAGCACACAGGGTCCAAAAGCGCTAACTGGGAACCTCCCACAAGTGCACCTGAGGACTCGAAGAAGGAGAAAGGAAGTACTTTCTCCCGAAACATAGGGAGCCTGAATGGACATTATCAATGATGGTTTGTGCAGATTCTGCAAAGAGGAAGAAACACCGTTGCACCTGCTGATAACTTGTAAGGCAACTTTGCTGCAGAGAGACAGGTGCTTCGGGACACTCACAAACCATAGAAAAACTTTTACCACTGTAACCAGCAAAAGTGCTGAGCTTCTTGGAGGCGTTGAAGCTAACTCCTGGGGTACTTTAGTACAGAAGAGGGGAAGTACAATAGTTTTTTTTACGCAGTGCTATAGTCACCCTCAAATAATAATAATAAAAACAAATATATATATATATATATATAACAATTAAAAGAAACGGTCCAGCGGACTTTTTTGCAATAAAATAAAAAACGAAGGAAACACACAGAAAGACACAGACATAACTCACATCGATATTTCGACAATCGTCGTCATCAGGAGGTGCGAAGAGCGAAGAGCGAAGAGTCCCGCAGGAAGACAGGGCGGTACTGAACTCGGAAACCGCAGCCAGTACCCCACCACTTACCACCAAGCGGGGGAAGGAAATGAAGAGCCAAATTAAGACGTAAAAGGAACGAGTAAAAATTATAACTATAAAAAATTATAAAAAAGTAGATAAATCAAATTAAAATTAATAAAAATAATAAATAAAAAGTAAAATAAAAAATAATAAATAAATAAATAAAAAATAATAAATAAAAAATAATAAATAAATAAATAAATCATAAATAAATTATCGGTTGAGGTTGAGTCCGGGGGAAGAGCGAGCATCAAGTAAGCATATGTATGCCTCCTCTGAAGCTCTTAGGGTAACTTTATTGTTGGATTCGGGGATCTGTTTCAGGATCTGAACCCTGAAACAGTCATTGAAACTAAGTCCATGCGAGTTCGCATGGATGGCTACAGGATAGTTACTGCGTTGACCGACTGAAGCCCTATGACCATTCATACGAAGGCTCAACTTATTAGAAGTTAAGCCAACGTAAAAGGAGTCACACTGAGTGCAATCCAGTCGGTAAACACAGTTGCTCGAGGTACAGGAGGAATTGACCTGAACCGGGTAGGAACTATGGTGGAGAGGGGAATCGAAGGAAGGATTAGGATTTACAATCAGGCAAGTTTGACAGCCACGGCGTCCACATTGTTTCATTCCAGGAACAGGATTGGAAGGCTGAGGGGAAATATGAGAGAAAATGCTTTTTAGATTGGCATTAAAGATGGAAGAAGTAGAAGTAGAAGTAGACAGAATCGGAAAAGACTCCTTAATAACAGCACGAAGCTTATAAGCGCCAGGGAAGTAGGTTGTCAGGAAGAAGGAAGTGTTACTTCTATCCCTCTTGGGTCTGGGTTGGTGGGAGATGTCAGCCGGTAAAACACGACTATCAATGAAGGAGCGAGGATAGCCTCGTTCAGAAAATTTGTCCTTTAAGAGGTTAAGGTGATGTCTGCGGTCTTGGAGATTATTGCAGATATTGTGAATACGGAGGGACAAGGATCGAGGTATAGACTTTTTAACATGGGATGGATGGCAACTATTGTAATGGAGGTACTGTTGGGAGTTGGTGGGTTTTATATGTACGGAAGTCAAGAAGTGTCCATTGTCTAAAGTAACGTCAACGTCAAGAAAGGTGATAAGTCTGTCGGAGATGTCGTAAGTGAAAGTGATGGAGGGGCAGAAATTTTGAAAGGAGTGTAGGAAAAGTTCTAAGTTATGTTTGCCATGGGGCCAAATGAAGAAAATATCATCAATAAAACGGATCAATAAAATATCATCAATTCTTCATTTGGCCCCATGGCAAACATAACTTAGAACTTTTCCTACACTCCTTTCAAAATTTCTGCCCCTCCATCACTTTCACTTACGACATCTCCGACAGACTTATCACCTTTCTTGACGTTGACGTTACTTTAGACAATGGACACTTCTTGACTTCCGTACATATAAAACCCACCAACTCCCAACAGTACCTCCATTACAATAGTTGCCATCCATCCCATGTTAAAAAGTCTATACCTCGATCCTTGTCCCTCCGTATTCACAATATCTGCAATAATCTCCAAGACCGCAGACATCACCTTAACCTCTTAAAGGACAAATTTTCTGAACGAGGCTATCCTCGCTCCTTCATTGATAGTCGTGTTTTACCGGCTGACATCTCCCACCAACCCAGACCCAAGAGGGATAGAAGTAACACTTCCTTCTTCCTGACAATCTACTTCCCTGGCGCTTATAAGCTTCGTGCTGTTATTAAGGAGTATTTCCGATTCTGTCTACTTCTACTTCTACTTCTTCCATCTTTAATCACCCCCCTTCTATTTCCTACCGTAAACCTGCCAATCTAAAAAGCATTTTCTCTCATATTTCCCCTCAGCCTTCCAATCCTGTTCCTGGAATGAAACAATGTGGACGCCGTGGCTGTCAAACTTGCCTGATTGTAAATCCTAATCCTTCCTTCGATTCCCCTCTCCACCATAGTTCCTACCCGGTTCAGGTCAATTCCTCCTGTACCTCGAGCAACTGTGTTTACCGACTGGATTGCACTCAGTGTGACTCCTTTTACGTTGGCTTAACTTCTAATAAGTTGAGCCTTCGTATGAATGGTCATAGGGCTTCAGTCGGTCAACGCAGTAACTATCCTGTAGCCATCCATGCGAACTCGCATGGACTTAGTTTCAATGACTGTTTCAGGGTTCAGATCCTGAAACAGATCCCCGAATCCAACAATAAAGTTACCCTAAGAGCTTCAGAGGAGGCATACATATGCTTACTTGATGCTCGCTCTTCCCCCGGACTCAACCTCAACCGATAATTTATTTATGATTTATTTATTTATTTATTATTTTTTATTTATTATTTTTTATTTATTTATTTATTATTTTTTATTTTACTTTTTATTTATTATTTTTATTAATTTTAATTTGATTTATCTACTTTTTTATAATTTTTTATAGTTATAATTTTTACTCGTTCCTTTTACGTCTTAATTTGGCTCTTCATTTCCTTCCCTCCCTTCCCCCGCTTGGTGGTAAGTGGTGGGGTACTGGCTGCGGTTTCCGAGTTCAGTACCGCCCTGTCTTCCTGCGGGACTCTTCGCTCTTCGCACCTCCTGATGACGACGATTGTCGAAATATCGATGTGAGTTATGTCTGTGTCTTTCTGTGTGTTTCCTTCGTTTTTTATTTTATTGTGTATATATATATATATATACAATTAAAAGAAACGGTCCAGCGGACTTTTTTAAATAAATATCACAAATATCGATGTGAGTTATGTCTGTGTCTTTCTGTGTGCTTCCTTCGTTTTGAATTTATTTTATATATATATATATATATACTGATAAAAGTATCGACCGTGGAATAGAAACAAAACTAAAGTTTATCGGGACTGGGTCAGTTCTTCAGGTTCAAATTAAACTCTCATTGCCAACGTTTCGGTTTTTATTTAAAACCTTTTTCGTAGGCGGAAGTATAAATTTTGAGACGGAAAAAACTAAGTATTACATTACAAATTATTTTGTACTTATTACAAATTACATTACATTACAAAAAAAATAGTCTGTGGATTTCAACAACAACTGTAGTTTGAATGAACACGTGACACTGTCATTAATATAATATAAGAAGATCAAGTGAAGACGTTGAACAGTACTTTACAAGAATATAGTGGGTTGACATTAATAAAACTAGATTAAGTCATAAATTATCACAACAGTAAAGACAAATTAGAGCACTAGAGTAATAAATAATTATTTCGTCAGTTACAAAAAATAACTTAATTTTGAAAATAGTCTAACGAGTTACTCTAATCTAATAGCAACCAGAAGACCATGATTTAAAACATATTTTGACATGTGCGAGCACTGTGAGTGGGAAATAATTGAAAGACAAGTACTTACTGTGCCAAGGTTACGCCAATCAAGCATGTCACTCAGCCTCTCTGTCCTGTTCCTCTGAATGATACGCTGTCTCCGACTCAACTTGGTAAAATCGTACATGTACTGAGCCAACTGCTGTACAGAATCCTCAACTGATATGTGCCTTCTGTCCACTATGTAGATACCATGAGGTACTGGTTCTGACAACCTTTCTTGCATGTAGCAACCAAAACCTGTATGTATTACCCAAAATTACATCAACAGTTAGAACATGCATGTACTCCCTTAATGGTAGTGGGCATAGGTAATCAATCATCAACTCACCCAAGTGCACTACATCAAACCCTATGATAGTTCACAACTCACTGAACACCCGAAGACGACGAAAAAGAGTATGACCACAGGACTTTCTTTAAAACTAATTGTTACGACAATTAGTAGAATAATGCTACAGAGTACTAACTGGTAGGACTAACTGGTGTCCACACGGCTCCTGTTAATCCTACAGTTAAAGTATGAGCCCAAAGCTATAAATACGTCTAAATGCATATTATTTATAATTGAAGAAACAAATAATAAATAAAAAGCTAATAATGGCATACAGTTTTGAAACTAGTAACTTTCTTATTTAGGCAGTTAATAAATACATTTGTGCAGGCAGCTATTCTTAAATATAACAATTTGCACATGCTATTTAATTCATAAAATATAACTATTCAAATATGGTGCTTATAAAACATATATAAGTATATTAGTGTCCTTCATCAAAATATAAATGCCAAAATAGACACAAATTTTTTAAAAATTAATTATTATTCCTGTAGACAAAAAAATGGACTGACGAATACACAAGTTTACTATAAGGAAACGAAATATTAAACTTTTTAGTAAAAGTATTATCAACTCATATAAAATCAGTTTAATGACTTCGTTTATAGTAATGTGAAACGGAAATGGATTAATTATTCTAGAACAATCTGTTCTAGAGAGTATGGTTATAAGAACATTCCTACTAAAACGAATGTTGTTCAACAAGAAAATAGTTCTAAAGGCAAATAGAGAATTCATATAGCGTTATTATTGTTAGGAGCATTCTCTAGATTTACTAAAGAAAAAGATTAGCTATTTATTCATTACTACCCCAAAACGCGTAAATCCACTGAAATATAGACATTGTTTTTTATATTCTTTGTTTCAGCAAATGTATGATAATAAGAAAAATGTTACATTAATGTTAAGCCGGATGATTACATTAATATTCATGTCCAATGAATACATGTAAACAGTATAATAGCAGACAAAATATTTAAATTTAACTATATAAATAAAAGAATGCTTTTGTCTGTATATTGCTTAAAATTGACTCATTTCAAATTTTCTTTACGTTTCATACATTAGAGAAACCGAATCCACCCTTAGAAAAATTAATTTTGTCACAAGTAAACTCAGTCACCATGAGACATAGGCGAGCTGAAACATTGACACTAGATTTGTGTATGTCTAACTTAAAATATAGGCTCTGAATGGATTGAAAATTCAGCGTAGAAGCGAAGTTATGAACCTTTAAGCTGTATTTTGCTAACTTCACAGACATGTTTATTTTGAAAATACACAGGTGTAGCAAGTAGGTATTGTTAGTTGATTTTAATTTCATTTGCGTATATTCAAGATGTACTATCTATTCAGAATAAATAGCTTTATGAACGAGCAATTCTCAACCCTTACTAATGAACAGGCAGGAAAATCAACAAACAAGTTCTTCGCTATATCAAGCCGAAGAAAGAACTTACAGTAAAGAGAGTGATTAGTTATGAGGAAGCAGTTCATTATCCAACTAAATTTCTTGACTCCGTGACTGCTCCTGAACTGCTTGCTCTTGAGTAAAAACTTAAAGTAGGATACTTTTACTCTTGAGTAAAAACACCAACCATGCTGAGATTTAGTAGTAGTAACAAATTTCATGTTATGAAACTTGAGTGCCCAAAAATGTGCGACGGGACACGTCAGTTCGTGCACTGAACAGATATGCACCGATAGAGGCGGACATCATGACTGGGTATGGTACGGGGAGAATACGGGGTATGCCACGCATACCATTGATTCCAAGCCACTATCCATTTCTACTTAAACGATTGCAATGTCCCGTCAGCGTCTGTTTCGCAATTACAGTAACTAAGTCCCAAGGGGAAACTCTATCTACCTCAGGAATTGAAATGAGTGAGACGAAGTTTTTCTTTGCCCATAGTCAAAGGTTCCAACTCTTTGTTCTTTCATGAACCTGAAGGACAGACAGCCTATGTGGTGTATACAGAGGCATTTGCTTAACGCTGTACTAATAATGATATTTTCTACTATTCTATAATTTCTAATGATATTTTGGAATACCATGTATAATCGAATTTGTGACTCCGTCAAAGACGGGTACGTTTGCTAGTAATCTATACAAACCAGATAGCAGTATTTATAAGTAATGTAAACAAACCCAACAAGTAGGACAGGTAAATTATTCTAAATTGAGCTATATTTACCCCTTCTGAAGTAAATATAATACAATTAAATTTTCAATTGGAAAAATGTGCTTGAATTTTAGACTTGAATTTTATTTTCAAAGGTACCAGCTCAAATTCAATATTTTACATTCAGTTTTAAAAGTTACCTATTTTGAGTACCGCAAAAGTATATTACAGTGGTCATAATCAGATATTCCCTTGACTAAAAGAAATAAAGATATAGTATAAAGGAAAATGGCTTCTGACAGATTATTAAATTGATAACATAACTGAGCTCTAAAATGAATAGGATTATCTTCAACCTGCAACTAGCCATATAGGGTTAAAAATCAGACTACTCATCTGCCACTGAAACAGAAGTTTGGAGTAAATCTGGCAATAACTCCAAATTTTTTGAGGGAAGGAAATTTTTTTGGGGTGATTAAAGAAAGGATGTAAAGTATTCGTTCCAATCAGCTACGATATAGGGTTCTCTTTCAAGACGCTGCTCCCTTTAAACTTAATGAAGGTAAAATTATAAACTCCTAATGTATAATCAGCCAGTCTGAACAAAACAGAAAGGACCTAAACGACTCTCCTGGTGATAACTGTCACCTCAGTGTCAATATCATGAATCAAACCTTTTCAGCGACGGTTTTTTTGTCGTTATTGGTTGGTATTTTTATTCTGTTATTGGCACTTTTATCATTTTCTAAATTTAACTGTTTCATTCAATGTGTTTTATTTGTCAGATCTAAATACGTCATTTTGTTGACGTCAAGTTCACCATAACAACGGTTACACATAGAAAGAATCAAATGATACATAATTTAGTAAAGCAGCCTACAAAGAAATAAAAATTTGCCACCATATATATATATATTAAAAATTTTATTAACATAAATCAGACAACACAAATTAATAACTAGTTTACATGCTTTTCAATATTTTCCTAAGATAACTGAAAATGTTTGTCCTTAGTAAGACATCGGGACAACTTTATCTCACAGCGGCTCGTACGAAATGATTTCATAGCAACAAAACATCTCTTATTTCTTTAAGTAATACATATTATACATTTACTAAAAAGTACTCTCTGTAAGAGAAACCCTTAAACCATCATAAATGATCTGTTACCATTTTTCCGTTTGAATTTCCAAATACTCAATTATTAGTTAAGCGTACTTAAGAAGAGGTCCTCCAGGAGTAAAACTTTCTCTTTTCCAGATTATTCATTTACACTTAATATAACATAAATTTGCAATTACTTTTTATCATGGAACGGAATATAGGTGAATTAAGTGATTTTCAAGAAAAAGGCGACACAAATTTTTGAAATAACTATTTTGGGTATACTATTAGTCAACCTGCCTGATAAATTAGTGGTGATAGAAGGAATTCCCATAACTGTGCACTCAGCAGGAGTGTAACCCCAAGGTTCGTAGTAACTAGGAAACACTCCAAGATGACACCCTCTGACGAACTCTTCATAGTCGATTCCGAAGAGAGGGTTGGTAGAACTGAGAAATTCGGGATGGAAAACAATCTGTAATTAACAAAAAAATAAGTAAAAAAACATTTTCTTCATATTTATTACAGTTATATACAAGTGAAAGCGGTTTGCCAACATTGGGGATAGAGGTTTGCGATATTTTTACTCCAGGTAGAATACTACTAGCTACGTAAGCTTCTAATGTATTCTACATAAGCGTGTAATTACATGACTACTGCCATAAGGGTAGACACGATTACGTTATAGTATTAAATTGTACACAAAACTTGTGATAAATGTAATATATTTAACACATTTTATGTGTTACTGTTGGTAGCTACAATTTTAATACATACAATGGTAACTACATGTTATGTGTTAATGTAGCTACTGTTGGTAGCTATAAGAATAAGGAATGTAATCTATGTTTTACGTAGTACAGAAGTGAGAAAATTCATGAAGTAACCCAGCGATTCTTGAGTGAGAGAACATTCCAGCTAGTTGCAATTAGCTGCTCAATTAATTTAATGAATAATTAAAGTCACTCACTTTTTAGGAAAACAAAAACACTTACAATAATACTGGCAACCTTAGACTTGAAATCCCTACATGGGATGTATGGTATTGCATAACTTTTTTAAACTACATCTCCAGTATAGTCAAGGAGGAAGAAGGAAAAAAATAGCGAAAAAACTTAAACATAAATAAGAAAAGGAGGTAAAAACTTAATTATAACAAATGAGCCTTGAAATAAAAAAATGATGAAAAATAATAAACACATTATTAAAAAAAATGAAACACAAAATCATTATTTCAAAATAATGTAAAAAAAAGCACATGAGATCTTAATACAAATAATGAATAAAAAGACTAGACATTGATATTTAAATCAGGTACAGTTAACACATTCAGTGAATAAATTGTGGGCTCTTCAGATTGTGGTAATATTCTTAGTAGTGTTTAACAAATCGCAATAGTTTTTGATAGCTTTTTAAGTTTAGTTCCTTGTGAATTCAATATTCCATATAACACATAAGACCTAAATAATATTTATTCTATTGCTACGGAGAAAGCCAATGAGAGTTGTTCACCTTGACTCTATCATGTATGGTGTTGAAGAGCTGACACCTCCTGATGGCGTTGAGAATGGGGTCGTTCCAATCGTCGACGACGTTGTGCGTCGTGACAGGAGGCAGGTCTGATCTACTTAGCCCGTACAAACACCTCTTCAGCTTTACCTTATCTTCTTTAGTTAGCAACTCTCTCTCGTCTGGCATTCGACCGCTAAATAAGCAAAAACTCCCTTTAGTTGTGACCTTAATATATGACCCCAAGAGAAGCTAAAGGAAAATTGATCAAAATGTCAAGGGAACTATAATCCAAAATGTTCACTCATGGTCATTTAAACTTACTACAATTTAACAAAAACGTTTCTCCTGGGTATGAGTAAGAATATTAAAGAAACCGTATGGGAATCATAACAGGTCACTATAGACTTAGAAGGCATTTAAATTTGCTGGGCATTGAAAGTACGATTAGTACTACGTTGATCATAGTAGAAATGTGGGGATCGTGAGAAAACCAACCTTTTACTTTTCTGATTGAATCACTTCCGAGTATAATTATTGGATGAGAGTATTATTGAGATATAGTAGCTTACGTTACTAAAGTTGAGAGATCTCCTGATCTATTAAGAGTTTAGGCAGAAGCGAGTTGCTTGGGGTGAGTAAAAAGAGCCCCTCTCATGTTTGTCTGAACCACTGCCTATTCATATTAAATATAAACTAAAAAGCCAGAATCACAACAATTTTAATGAAAATCAGTTAAAAAAAAATTTTTCCCGCATGAAGTACCTCCTTAGAAAGTGCTATTTTAGTGGTGAGCTTAATGTTCCATTTTAGAGTCAACAGGGACTTAAATATGACCTTGGAAATTATAAATTCTTTGGTTTTGAGACACCCTGCTCATTAAATACATATATACAGCTCAATTTGCGAAGCCTATTTCCTTGTATTCAAGGTATTTCCGTTAACAATTCTAATTCGAAATTTTGAACCAAATTCAATACTTTCATATTTTCTATATTTAATATAAAGAGTAAATGAAAGTAAAAAGTGAAGTTAAGAAGTACACAATAACTTATTCAAGCAAATGTATTTTAGTAATTTTTCATTTAATTTATGATTGAATTTCATTCGAAGGATTTGACTTACCTCAAGCAAATTTCATACATTCTCTTTCCCATTTTGGTTTGGATTTCGTTTAAAGTATCTCTTAAACTTTTCGTAACTGCATGACCCCTTAAACTTTCCACATTAAAGTTGTTCGTTTTCGCTGGAAATATGAGAAACGCAACCACCGTCATGTCGGAATTGTTTGTCTGAAATTAATGCAAACGTATCTTAAATTAAAAACAATATCATTGTTGGTAAAAATGAAATTACAGTCTACAAGGACAATGATTTGAAAACTCTGGATAACTCAAGATGGAAACAACCATATTTTAAAAAGTATATTTCTTTTTAAATATTACTGTTAAAAGTTTTTAAAAATTTATTTATAACTTGTATAAACTAACATATATAAACATCTAGAACTCAAGAAACTTTTTTTTGTCTTAAGAATGTGTGGATTAGCTCATAAACATAAATGATATTTATATGATTCCTCAATCAAACTTTTATATATTCTAAAAATAAATAAATAAATAAAAAGAGAAAACAGTGGATGAGTTGGGGTGATTTTTATTTTAAAAAAGTGGACGATGAAGTCGAAATAAGTTTACACATCCCTGTTCAATTCAACTAAAGGGCTTCAGTAGACTTTCATATGGATTTGCATTTATATTGTACGATATAACTCAGACCTTCGTTTAAACTTAATCACAACATGAAATTTAAATGATTCCTAGTAAATTTAAAGAGTTCCCAAAATAAACTGGTTCAAGAATAATCTGAAAAGAAATGCAGTTTCCAGACTCTTCTGATAACTTCTGAAGGGTTAAGTTGTTTGCATGTCAAACTTGAATACTTGTGAAATGAAAGCGCTGTCAAAATCATAGCTATATAAAATACTTATTAATCATTACTTTACAATACTTTCATCACATGAAATAGTAATTTATGAAATATTTCAGCACTTACTTTTAAATAGTGATTCAACCTTGCCAAGCCTTCAATAAATATATCTGCTCCCTTGTTGCTGAATTCATATCGACCAGCTGTGAAGAAATACAATGTTTTGTCTAGATCAAAGTCGTAGTGCCTGCAAAATAAGTACGATTTACATCTCTCAACTTTTTGCAAAAATTTTAAATATTATTCAGTAATATTTTTTTTATAACATGAAATCAATATGAATGAAGGGAAATCCAACTTTTTATGAAGCAGATGTCATGACTGATAATGACTGACAGAAAATTGAAAACTAAAATAACACGAAAATATTAGTTCATTACTTGTGGAATCTGTAATAGTGCGGATTTACTCTCATTGTGGGGATTTCAAGAATTACGTCTCCACAGAAAAAAAAGTTTAATATGAAACTAACAAGTTTCGAACACTTAGTGGCTTCTTCAGGTTAACATCTTCACTCTTGAGAGTCGATCTACGGGAATGGCTTAGGAAGGACGTAAAAAGTAGTTTTACCTGAATATTCAAGGATAAATAATCAATGATGGAACTAGAATAAGGAGATAGCGGGAAATTTCAAGAAATTTCGGAGAAATAATCAACAAATGTAACATGATAGATATATGTTAATAAATATAGTGTAATATGAGGTAATCGATCAAAACAAGGACAAAAAACCAACAAATGGTGGAAAAAGTAAATTGATAACAATAAAATAACTAATTTTCATGAATGTTACTGTAAACTAATGTTATTAAAGTATAAAAAACAAGAAATACGGTACTTAATTATAAGAAAAAACTATTAATAGATTTTGTCTAAAACACATTAAATATCTATATCTGAGGTCATAAATAAAAAAACTGTATTCGGTTTCATACCCGTAGAAATGTCCTCGAACAAACTCATTGATTTTCTCCTTAGAGATTGCATGAAGGTTTTGGAACTCGTGAAGGGCGGCGAACTTGATGATGTTGAGCCCATTGGGAGTGATGGTGTGCGGCTTGCACTTGAGCAGGTGCTCCGCCTCGAGGGCAGTGATCTCGGAGACAGTGGTGAAGGTGTGAGCGAGGTGGGCTGCTCCTCGCTCCAGGCAGTATCGGTGGTAGATCTGTCGCTTGCCTGCCTCATCGTCTACAACAAACTGGTCGCACCACACCAACAACCACTTTAATCTAGCCCAAAATATCGCTTCAATCAAACAATATCGCATTGATATCATATTTATATAACGCCATAAACAAAAATGATATAAAAAGAGGCTTGATAATATACATCACACATGTCAAAATGACTGTAAGGTGTACATCCTCGTATATTACAACTCAACAACCACTTACGAAGCCAAACTACAAACCAAACTCTGGTTTGGATGCCATAGGACCCAAAAAACAACGAATGTGAACAGTAGCATTCTTATCAATGAATAAAGTACATATACTACCTGGATATTTCACTGGACTGTATAAATACCACAGTCTTGGCTGACAATTTTTGCAGTAATTTGTATTGTCACACGAGTACACTATATGAGCTCTGCTTCATCATAAATTCTCTCCATTTATATTTTTTCTGTCTTTTTTCAATCACTTTTCTTTTCAATTACAAATAAGCACTTAAGTATTACCAGAAATACTAGAACACTGATCTAATGTAAGACAATAGCTCAGTTATAATAAAATTGGAAGAAGCAATGGAATGCATATCTGTATTATATACTTTGCAAAATCTCATGAAGTTATCAGACAGTTACATTTCTTTCATTTTATGAAAATAAAAAAAAGAGACAAAGATGGTTTTAAAAGAGCATACACTGCTGAGATTGTTGTAGAAATCAGTTTTGCCCGCACACAAGTGTCGACCAAGCAGTGTTGCGTGGGTGGTGAAGACAGTGGCCACAGGCACCTGCCTTGTGCGCAGAACAATGAGCCCGATCCCGGCTTGCCACTCGTGGAAGTGGGCTACTATCCTCGCAGGCAGTTCATTCATGTCTTCACAGCAGTTCTTGAACTGAGTCACAAAACAGATATTAACATATACTTCCATTAGTAATAATTAAAAAAAAAACAGTCATACTAGAACACATAAGAAATAATGTCAATAGTGGAAAAACGAAATAAAACCACCTCAATATCGATAATTTACGGTTTAACTAAAAGCTAATGTATATCCATATATATTTCTGCTTGTAAAATAAACGAACAATCAATAGGGGAATGATTATAATTGTTATCTTCCTTCTATAAACTTGAAATAATTTTTTAGTTCGTACAAGCATCTTAACAACTCCACCTCATTTGATTTCCCTATGGAGTAGCTTATAACGTTTAAAGTCAACCTTAAAACTACTTTGAAATTAGTGCAATATGTGATTTCGTCTGTATGAACGAATTAGCTACAAATACTGTACGCCATGTTAATGGGTTATGGTAAATTTATATGTTTCTAACATATAAGTTAATTATTGAAATTACATTTATATTAATTATAAAGGTAATAATGTAATTATTAAGTTATTATAAAGTTAAAAACGTAAAATACTCATAATTGTTGAATAAATAATAACCTTCAAATAATTGATAAAATTGACACAGAATAGTTGTCACAAAGTTATTCAAAATTTATAATAAATTCATTTATTATTCGTAAACAAATTCCTCACATACAAACTTATTGAAAAACATTAATATAAAAATATCTAAATTACTGTACAGTAATTGATAGAGGTTGAGGTTTTTAGAATAATGTATTTGAACAAATATTAATCTAAATATTTAACTAATTTAAAGATTTACGACAAGGAGGAGTTAAAGTAAAGGCTTCTATAGAATATAAGAAATTAGAATCACAATAGAGGTTACGAGGATAGTTAAAAAAAGATGAATTAGTGTAATGAATTGAAACATCAAATGAAACGAGTTGCATCACAAAGTTTTATATGAATTCAAATGTTGCTGGTATACAAAGGTACAATAAAAAACCACAACACTGGAATTAAATACAGCTACTGCAATAATAAAAGAAATAGTAAACGTTTCTGAGGCTTTTTGAGTAGTGTCAAAATATTCTAAAATTTTTTTTCATTTTTTCTTTATCATTGCACTGACTTCTTTGGTTTTCGGATCACTTATATTTTACTGTGAGATCCATGCTTCAATCTTGGTTGATGGGTTCAATGTTCAAAGAGTCAATGAACATACAAACTTATTTTTTCAATTGGTTTACGGGATTTTTTGAAATTTTCTTAACTATACTAATATCCGAAAGTACTACAGCAAGTATTAAATTTTTAAATTTTATTAATATTGAAAAAAAGGAAATGAATAAGCATAACCTGATAAAATACACTCGTATACTAGTAAATTAAAGGAAATCACAACCAATTAAATCAAAATAGGAAACAAAAACACAATATTTTCACAAGACGTTATTGTTAGCTGTTATTCTAGGTTCATACCTAATGATGACCAATATGGTTGAAAGCTTGTTTTTTTCCCTTTAATACGACTATAAAAGTGCATTGTCATAAAGCGTCATTAAAAATAGCTTGGCAGTTTATTATTTAGTATGTATAAGCGATTATACAAAACAACGCAAGGAACTAAATAAAATAACAATAGAAAGTACATACACACACTACGATATTTCACATCCGTCGTCTCCAGAAGGGTGAAGTTAGCTGCCCGGAAGCTAAGCGGTTCACATTACCCTCCTGATGACAAGGGTTGTCGAAATGTGCTAATGAGTTTATGTGTTTTTTCTGATAATTTCAATTTATTATATACATATTTAAGTATCTTTAAATATTTCTAAATTTATATTTTTTAACATTTTTGAAATTAATTGAAAGATATTACAGGTGTTTTAAGAGAATAAATAGTTTAGGATAATTGATGGAGCTCAAGGGTTTAGGAAGAAATAACATATGGTTTTCGTAGTTTAATGGCATTAATACATATATTCATTTTATATAATTTGAATTTGAATTTATATTTATATAATATAAAAGTTCATTTATATAATTTGTTTAGCGACCTTTAAATGAGTTATTTATTCTTCCTCGATTGATTTTGTCACTTAATTCAATACAAAAGAACATTTTACAATAATATTATTACTACAATAATAAAAAACATACCTCTTGAATAAACTGGGCGACAAGAAAGCCTAAAATAACTGAGTCGTTAGCCTCAATGTCTGGATGAGGTATCCCTATATTGCAAGCGTCCCACAATTCGTTTTTGAAGTCACCCATTTTCCACGAGGCTGAGCCAATATCAAACAACACCACTTGGGGGTTACCTTCGACCAGCCATAGCCCTGTGTGCACCTGTAAAGCAATGCTATTGTTAAACCAAATGATATTCATAGATCAATAAATCACAAAATTAAGTATGAAAGACAACCAGTATTACTTCAGAAAATTCTAGAATGTCAACAGAAATGTATAGTATTTATATTTTTTTTCTGCTGAAGTATGTACCCAAATATTTACAGGAATGAAAATTACTATTAATGAACTGTATTTAAATTTTCCTTTTATCCCAGTTTTGTTTGTCTCATTACTTGACTTGAAGAGAGGATGTTCATAAAGTCCTGCTATCTATTAAAAGTTCATTTTAATGACCCTCACAGAATATGTTATTCAAACTTCTTATTAGCTAACCTTATTGGTTAGAAAAGGTTTTGTTCAATAAGAATCTATAAATACTGATATTTGCCAAGAAAAACACAATATATATCTTAGTCACAAAAACCAATTGAGATTCTTACATCAATAAATTACAAAATTAAATATGAAATACTGTTACTTCTGAATATTCGTGAATGATGAATGTGCTTTGTGCTTTCACCTTGACGTGGTGGGGCGTAACTTGCCTTGGTGGCTGTTCTCTCAAGGCAGGAACTAATAAAAGTACGAGTCGGTAAAGCTCCTTCGGTTGGCGTCTCGCGAGTGGAAAGTATGCTCAATCAGGTCCTGGTGTAGAGACTACCTGTCCCAATAATTTTCCAAGATTTGCCTTTCTGCGGAGCGCAACAGTAGGTTTAACCAGTTTTTTGGGATGGAGTGTTACGCGGCTTGGTTCCAATAGGTGGAATGTTCTCTCGATTTGGTGCTGGTTTGGGGATAACCAGCACTACCTCTTTTTTCTTCCGGCGAGCGCCTGTGTCTATTAAGACTTTTTCTCGCTATTCACTGTTAACTTTTGTTTCCTAATAGGCTAGTATTCCTAAGTTCCTTAGTTCCTAATAGGCGTAAAATTTTTAATTCTTGTTGATGAAGGTTGTGGAAGACTGTCCCCGCAAGGTCTACCTTGTCACTTCACAGGGACTGTGAATTACTCATTTGGGGGGAAGTGATTGGTCCCGTGTGACGTGACGAAGGACTCCACATCCAGAAACATCAACCTGCTTTACTTTACCATGGTATGGCCGAAAGGCTAAGCCACATAAATAAATCTCAAAAGTTGTTTATTTACAAGAGATGCAACCTTCACGATGAAAAGCGCATCCTCAGTGATAATTTCAATGATACGGAAGCTTTAAGGGTCCAAACTTAAAATATACAATACATTTTCACTGATTGGTATATTAATTTCTCTTTGAAATAAATTTATTTAGTTGTAAAGAAACATTATTGACACTCTGTTCTTTGAAGCCATCAACCATAAACAAATTGAAATTGGTGAAAATCTTTAAATGAACAATGATTCAAATAGCCTTAAACTAACACTAAAATTTAGATCATGCAACAAATTACGTAATACACCAGATATTTTATCATGAGGATTCATATTAAGGTGATAACAGTACTAATATTAGACAATAAAGATTAAATTAGAATACATTTACAGACGTTTAATACTGATAATAGGTTATCTGTTTTTTTTATTCGAGAGTAACAGTGAAGATAAGATGACTGAAGTTTAATTCATTATAGACTTTAGGTTAATCACTGATTTATAATATAAAAAACCATAAAACGCATAAAATAAAATCGATTAAGAAGTTCTGAAATTCAATATAATTCCAAAATAACATTTCATGCAGTAAATTTCCTGAACATAACCAGAGAGAAACGAGATAAAAGGGAATATTGAAAATATAAAGTAAAATGACAAATACCATTATAACAAATACAATTATACGTTATGGGATTAGACGATAAAGAAAGTTTCAGTCATGAGGTGGGTTTTAGAGGAGTTGCGGTCCTCAGAAATTTGAAGGGTCATAAGAATAGTCAGTCCTGTGGACCCAGATTACCTTCTTTCTTTGGGAGTTAGAACTTTGTGGAAGTGTTCTTTTGAATGAACAGGAGTGTGGAAGGAGTTTGTGTCTAACATGCACTTTTCCAGGCTATCACCTTTAGTGATAATACCAAGTCCTATTAGTGGATGGGACTATATCTTACCTCACTAACAGTAGAGAACATTGTATAGGCCAGGACAAAGAGCTTACGGCATCTCCGAAAGGCATGTATAAGATTCCATATCTCACGTGAAATATCTATCAAAATTCAAACCTCCGGGCTTCAATGCTAAAGGCAAAAGCGCGACCTGTAAGAACACACATGACCCTTAGACTTGCTTTGCAGATTAGTGAACAATACGCCCACATCCCTACGTTATAGCTGCCAGATACCATTCGTTAGGAGAGCAATGTTGAAACAAAAATTAACTGCGGAACTGATAGCCAGGCAGATAACTATGAAGAATTGTATTGAGCCTAAACAAAATGATCTAGTAGACATGCAGACTGGCAGAATAACAGTGTCATTTTATTCTGCACGACGTAGACCAAGTTTCATATCTTCATTCATAAAAAACAAAGAAAACGACTGAGGTTCTTTTTGGATACGGTACTCTCGTTCATTTTGATAATACAAAATATTGACGTCTAAAACTGATTCAAGGATTTGCCTCATTGATATGAGGCAAGGATAAGATGTATAAGATAAGAGCTCAGTGAACTGTTGCCTAGACATCTACACAGTACATGGTCTGTTGAAAGCTGTTTTAGTCGACCTCCTCAAAGTGTAAGTATAATCGTGCAGCGAAGATAGTAGATTTACAATTGACACAAGAAGAGACATAGGCACCAAAGTGGTGGTACAGTTAATATATTTGTAATACCTACAACACGAGGCATTGTTAAAGGTCAACTTGACAGATAGTTGTTATTTGTTCACTACAAAAGATTTAGAATAGATTCCACCTGAAGAGCTAAGTATTCGTGAATTATTGGGGCATAATATGTGTGTTGTGGATAAGGATCCCATACACATGACAGTGCATTCATCGCATCAAGAACCTACTTATACCAAACTACATATCAACTTGTTAAAGATATTGTCTACCAACTCTCTTAAAGCAGACCTTTGAGAAGAGCCTCCGTGATATTAGTCCATCGATTCAAACCTATTGTCCTTTGTAAAACAAATGCCATTCTCTATATTAATATTTTAATTAGAAATTAAATATAATGAAACAAAGACACTTCCTTTTCTCTCAAATACACAATGTTTTAATGAGCTAAATACCACAACAATCTTATATGGCCATCTTGAGGCTGCAAAAGTTAATAACAAACTACATAAAGTAGTATTTCAAATAAATATATCCGATTCTAAATTTAATAGTGGGTGAACTGAAGCCCCTGTAGTCAATAACATGTGCAATTTTTTTGTATTTTCGTAGTGTAATATTATTTTATGTTAAACAAGCAAGTGGAAAAGTTGAAGATTATAACAAAGTCAGTTTGTTGAGATAAATGAGCTGGAATTAAAAAAATGTTTTGTTATATAAATAGGAATCTAATTTTGTCCACAAGACGCGCATATTCCAATAATTTGTATTAATACAAATATATCTCATGAAATATGCAAGTATTTTATTCTGTTAATAAAATAAGCGTTTCACAGATGAGGTATATGTCACTAGAGCAGAAGATAACGTGGTAACATTCACAATTTTCAGATTGGTACTAGAACATGTGTATGTTTAAAAGAACAAGTATTTTAGGAGAGGCATACAAAATGAATTGACCAAGTCGTCCTAAATCATTGAGGCAGAACGCACCCGTAGTCTAATACTAAGGTAGTCACACATAACTACTTCACTGAGGGAAGTCGTCGCCCTCTGACGGTGCCTCACGTCAGAGAGGAGTCCCTAGCACTTGACGATCAGATAATAGCTCTGGGAATACCTTCAAATCTGGGGCAGTATTTCTGTCACTAAGTTGTGAGTTCCGAAAGAGTTTAATAACTTTTTCGAAACTAGATAAGGTTTGTGGAAAATGTATATGTATATATTTTTCACTAGTCTCCAGTGAAAAAGAGCAGTGGTGAACTGCAGGCGATGTGTCTTTTAAAAAGTACTAATGAAACTTTTCAAATAACTTATTAACGGATATTTCTGAAAACTTGGTGGATTCAGAACATTACACAAAGATAGTGAAGACCAATAAAGTGTGTCCTTCTGCCCGAGTACCATAACTGGAAGAAAAATAAATGAGAAGTTTCTTCCTTCATGGAATTTCCAATACAATAATAACACATTTTTTTTATAGAATAAATTTAGCTAGGTATAGGATGTTCATTTAAGATTTTTATAAAATTTGAGTCACGCAATAATAAAGAAGTAAGTAGGTAATTCTAACACATAGAACGAAACATTAAAAGTTAAAATAAAAACACACCTCAACAATTGTTACTATTGTTATTGTTATTAATCGACCTCTCTTCGTATTCACATTAACCTTATAATGCGTGCCAGATTAGAGATAGTAATGCGCTCTCTGAGTGCAGATACCTTGAAGCCTTGGTCGCGAAGTCTGGTCACAGCAGCTCCAAGAGGCGAAGACGACGAGAACTCGGTTTCTTCCACCTCTGTGCGTGCGCAGTTTTCCTTGTAGGGCCCCAGCAAGACATACTGGTCTCCAAGTTCTTCAGTAGAGACATAGGACTTTGACCTGATCACAGTGTATATTCCTCCGACTGAAAATCATACAATCCTTCGTTACATTATCCAAGTCCACTGAACAAATTCATGGTTAATATCTCAGCATGTACTGGTCCATAAACAGATCTACCATGCATTGGCCCTTCTTTCACCATGATGAAGGCCAAACCACAAAAAACTCGGTATTTCAACATCAAATAAAGAAAACTATTTCTACATGGATCTTTTAAAATACCTTCATTTTAAAACACAAGAAAAAAAATGTAAATAAAGTTTCCGATATTAATATATTAGATAAATATTTATTGGGATAGCAAAATCCATACAATTCAACAAAATGTTAAAAGTTTCCGTTATATATTGGTGGACTTCTGGAATTTCCAGCTAAATCATTGACTCCCGCCTTTCTTCAACAGCTGATTCACTAACCTTGGCAGACTACTACTTTTTTTTTAATTAAAACTATCTTTACTGCAGTAACAAATAATAGTGATTTGTGGTACAATTAAGAGAAGTACAACTAGAGAAAGTACACAGTACTTTCACTTATTTAATAATTAGATGTTACATTAATTAATTAGTAGGTAATCAATTAATTGAAATTACGTTTAATAATCTCATTTATGATCTTTGCTCAGTAGATTTCTGGGCCACAACATCTCTACCCACTAGATACCATTCTGTTAAATTCAGTGATAAACAACGACAAATTTTGTTAAAAAGAAATTCATAAGAGAAGAAACACATCAATTTTATATTTTGAAATATATTACATTATATATATTAATTGCATTAATATATTATTATATTATAATTAATATTATATATATATATATTATATATATATTAATTGCAAGTGTAACATGAATATAAAATACAAAATAAGTCTAATAATTTGTGCAAATTTGTACACGAGGCAGCGAGCTATGTCCAATGATAAGTCCTGTAAATCACTTTCAGATTTGAACTTGATTGGCTGCTGTGGATTTCAATTTTTTTTCCAACACCACAAAGTTTATTTAGGACTTTGTTATAAGTTTAGTATCAGCATTCCTAGAATAATAGGTTGCTGTAAAAAGACATTTCTAATACCATTAGGTTAGCCTTGGATCCACCCCTCCCGCTGTGCCTTCAAATGGCTTAACTTGCCTGAGTGATTGTTCACTCTGGCAGACACTAAGAAAGACACAAGGTGTTATGTTTCCTTGAGTCGGTGGCCGAGGGTGGAAAGCCGACTGGCTTTGGGGGCACCAGTCCCTACCAGTCTTAAGAGCCAGCGCCTGTCTTTTCAAGACTTGTCTCGCTGCACGCACAACAGTGGTTTTACCCGCCTTTTCGGGATGGTATATTCCGCCGACGTGTGGAGTGTTTTCTCACTCTGGTGCTGGCTTGGGGGCTGACCGCCTCTACTTGTGTTTTGGTGAAATTCGTTGCCTGTCATGGGTGGATATAGGCTGACTTCAGCTTTACTGGGCCGGCCTTGGATTATTTGATGTTTTTCAGTTTCTCCTTCCTTCTCACTTCTATTCTTCCACCCCCACTCCTTCACTAACATACCTATCCTTTCCAATTCCTCTTATACCCCTTCTCTGTATCTCTTCTGACTTCGTTTTCAAGTTTCATATAGAATCTCTCGTGTGATCACAACAGATTAGGCTTGAAAAAGAAATGTTTAAAGAAAATTTTAAAATTTTTTCATGAATTTTCTGGGAAACCCACAAAATGTCTTTATCTCCCATTTTACTCACTTGAAAGTTTGCGTCGACCATCAAGGTTGTTATACGGAGCATTATTGGTTTGTGACGACTGGTCAAGTCGTCCACGACTGGACCATTGTTCTAGAGTCTGTGTGAATTTGTTTGACACTTTTACCAATTTGATTTGTGGTTACATTTGCATTAAACACCTGAGATACAAGGTTGACAACAATGGGCTGTTTGTTATTTGAAAATAAAATCTACCTCATGACAGATTAACCAGTGAACAGGTCATTTGTCATAGGTAACTACCATCGTCTCGCGAGGCCCCCACAAGCGCGGAGCCCAGGGCGTTGCTGACCAAACTGCTTCGCACTACTGGTCAGCGGACTACATTTCGATTTTAAAATTAAAAACTATTCTAGAAAGCTATCTACGTTGACAATTAATACGGGCAATACTTTGTAACATTACCTAAGTTGATTGCACGGTATGACCATTTCGAAGATTCAGGCCTAATAATTCTACAGTACTGTAAACAATTAGGACGATATATTGACCATCTCTATAAGGAAGATCTGGAGTGGTCTGTACTCAAGACCCGAATTAACATTTAATCAAACTCATTGATAATCAATTTAATTGATTTATTATAATATGCTATCTATATTTTGCCAATGATAAGGAAAATGTAATCAATATCACTTGAACAAATTTCTAAAATTGGAGGTTTCCAAACCAAATAAGGAAGCGTAAGCACTAAGTAATACGATACACCTATTGAAAATTAATTGAATGTCTTGAATCTAGCTTGTGTGAGACGTCACACGACTTTAATTTATCTTATTATAAATACATATTCTCTTAAAAAATTAAATTAAAATCCTTGAAAATTATGGTTTATAATCTTGACTAGAAGTAATAATTGGAAAAACAATTACGAATGATAATAATAATAAGCAGGTCCGTCCCTTAGCTTGAGCGAAGCAGGGCAACGGCCTGGGTTCTGCGCTCGTGGGGGCCTCGCGGGACGACGATAGTGAGCTAGGACAAGTGACCTGTTCACTGGCTAATCAGTCATGCACGAGGTAGATTGTATTTTCAAATAAAATTGAAACCTCTAAACTCTTTTTATTTCTAATATCTGCACAATATAACCAATATAACATTATATATATGTAAATACTTTTTGGGTGGGGGAGGCCTCGCATCTTCCTAGGGACCAGGAGGGTCACTGGAATCATTTCACCAGGAGAAGTTGGAAGAAAGCTAGTTACCCTTTAGCTTATCATCACCAAAACAGAACCAGTTAATTTCTATCAGTTTAATCAACTCAGATCAACTTTAATATACATCATCTATCTTTTACTACCCTTTATCAGCACAATCAAGCCCATTCGATTTTGTTATCCTATTCTAGGAGAGCTTTCTACACTTTTGACCCAAAGGTCATTTCTACGCAATCCTACCCATATTAAATGCAACTAAAAAGCAAATCACAAAAATTTTAATGAATATCAATGAAATTCATTTTTAACCAAATTAATAGTTTTTACTAATTTTTACATATGCAAACAATTTTTTTTCAAACGAAGCATGTTTTCAAAAAAAAACAATACAGGTTATTATTGATGTATTTGAACACTTGCTGTTATTTTAGTAGAAGTTATTAGTGGCCTTCATTAATTTTTAATGAAGCCGCCGGAAGGTTCTCTTCATATGCTTTACTTCGTTTTTCCTCTGCAGTTAATTCTATTATATATATTGCACTATCAACATTGTTGTATTAGTTGACGTTCATCCCAATGACTTATTGCAATGTGCATAGTTTGTTTATTTTAATTTCAGACGACTGGTTTTCATCAATGATACATCTCTCTATTTACATTGGTAAGTTTCATTAATACTTCAAACATTGACGGGAGCGTTAACATTCTAAAGCCCAAGAGACGAATAATAGGAAAACCTACTTATTAAACTAATAGTTTTAGTCAGAACAGTAATATAGGTGTTAGAAAACATTTGTCTTCATTTTACAGGGGTTTAAAACCAGGTCACTGGTTTAAAATATATTTTAAACGCGTAACCTTCTTTGCCAGCTGCTTGTCTCAATATACGATACTACAACGTAAAATCACATTTGTACGATATAAATAAGTTTTTCACTTTTATAAAAGGAGATCCCAAGAGAAATAATTTTTAACCATGCTGAAGGGACGTCAGAAAAAGCTGAACTTCTATAAACAATAACATCAGATATTGTTACCCTAACAAAGAAAAGATTTATACAATTTCTTTGGAACTTTTGGCCCTTGTAAGGGAGGGGTGGAAACAGCCACCAAATTTGATACAATATTTTAAAAGATTAACTGACAACTGAATTTCCATCACAATTAACAAATGAACACAATTAACACAATTAATAAATAGATTAGTTAAATTAATTATTTCCGAGTTCTATAGTCGTTTACTTAAAGTGAAGTTGAGTATGGACCAGTACAGCTTTTTTTGCGGTTTCCAGGAAGTTTGATAAAAATTGAAGTTTAATCTTAAAAAAAAACTTTAAAAAAATTGTTACTTAATATACCATAGAGTTAATTCCAATTTACAACAGTAACAATTCCAAAATTAGTTCATGTCTCTAAATTGATCACAATAATATTACAGGGTTCTTTTCAGTGAACTAAGGGTTGTAGTTGAACATGAGTTCGGAATGGCAGGCTATTTGCTTTAACGTAAAAACGTTTCCAGATAAGGAAGCCGAAGGGGGACATATCTTACAAAACCACTTTTCAAAAGCAGTATGATTGTGCTGTAAGCATCAGCTTAGTAAACAGTATGACTTTTTTCAACTCCCTTACTGGTCTTTTATTTTCATTCAAGTAAGTCTAGTTAAGCAAATTTTCTTATTTTTTTAACAGGCTCCTTTAGTTTGTAGATCAAATCTAACTGTACACGTTAAACATAACAAGTAGGCCAGCAGGTGCCTTGTTTCAAGGCCTACAAGCTCGTTAGGGAGGTTATCTACTTGTTTATTCTGAAGTATTCCCTTACTAATTCTTCTGTTTTCTAAACTATTTCACAGTCGATTAATATGTTTTATGCTGTTTTAGATCACTGTTATCTGTAGCAATGCCGTTATTTACGACAAATTACTTAGCATTCAAGAACGGTTTATTCATAGCTGGATTACTCCTGGGGCTGAGTGAAAGTTTATGCTTCACAGCAAATCAATATTGTGGCTCGCCTCGCAATCGTCAGCAATGACGCGTGGTCCTTGTACACCTAAGATTTACATTCATTCTCTCAACTAGTTATCACTGTACTCAGAAACAATTTTTTTTAGTGCTTCGTGCAGATTTGGGCATCAGCTTATGCTAAAAAATAGGAATAAGGACAATAATAAAATAAAAATAATTGCATAATTAAAAATAATAAAATAATTAATTAAAAAAAAAACATAAAAATAAACTACCTAGACTCCGACAGCAATGCATGGGGACCAGGTTAACCCAGTGGCAACGTGCTCGCCTCTGAACTGGCAGATCCGGGGTTTAATACCCACTCTGGCCCTCGAAATATTCACGCGGGAAGTGAATAAATTTGAGCATGTTGGCCCTCGTAGAACATGGTTAAGCCGCTGGTCTCAAGCCTGTACGATGTCAGGTATTCGTTAAGGATCCCTACTCTAAATGAACTTGAGTTAGGCAAAACGTAGGACTCGCAATGTAGAATAGGCGCCCGACTAATAATAAGTCGTCAGTTTTGGGACTACCTCAGTATCCATATGGATTCGGTCGTCTGGAAATGAGGAAATACCCATTTCCCTGGGACCCGGGCTACTTCCAGAGTAAGTTTTCAAGTCCCAATGAGTAGGACACGAGGGACAACCTGAAAAAATCCCGCATGGCTAACACCACCTCCGTGGTACCTACAGTGTTTTAAGAGCTCTCGAGTGGAACTCCAGACCGAGGACCCACTGAACCTGCCTTTGCCGAATGTGGGGTCAGTACCCCAGACTAAAAGTAAGAGGAAGTAGAGGAATAGAGAAAAGGAAGGTGTGTGTATGTCTGTGTGAGTGTGTGTGTGAGAGAGAGAGAGAGACTGATAAAGAAGGGAAAAACCTATGGCTCCCAATGCAGAATGTCCACTGCGGGGTATCGCAACATATCATTGCGGGGAACACATAGTTCGACTTATGTCTGCTCTCTCGTGGGACCGGCAGTGCAATTAACCTAACCGCTATGCATCTAAGGTAACATATTGATAGTTTAAAAAAGAGACACAGTTTCTTACAGTCGAACACTCAAGCTCATAAGATTGAATAGTGTAAGAATAAAGGTAGAAATATTACTTCTTCCACCCGTCCATCAATGTCGCATGTACTCTTCTAATACTACTTTCTTATTATTAAATTTTGTCTTTGTTTAAATTTACTAGCTTTTTCAGTGAAACCTATCGGCGCTATGAAAAAAAGAAACAAAATTATGAAAATGGCTCAGAGTAAGAGTCGATGAGTCAAGAGGCAGCACAATGTCCGAGGGATATAGCTGCTAAATTATGAATATGGTTGCATAAGAGTAGACGGAGACAAGAGGCAATAACAAAATCCGTGTGATATAGACCAGGGATGTTCATAAATTTTCTGCATTCGAGCTACTCATCAAATGAACAAGTCACAATGATCTACCGACTGTTTTATTTAGAAATATATATTAAAAATTCTTTAAATTTACAGCGATCTATGTAACATTTAATCGTGAAAAAACCTCTTTCCATTTCTTATAAATGTGATATGTTTTTTCTTCTTAACCGATCAAGTCTCCCCAGTCATTTTTATAACCTTTCTTAATCTTTACGTGAAAGAATTAAAAGTGAAGAGTTAGAGGCAATTTAATGACTAGTTTATTAGCTTTAATAAACTAACTTTAATAAACTAATACACAGTGATCTAAGTGTAATAAACATGAGAATTGATTCAGACATATCAATCAGTGTCGGGAAGAGTCATAGGCTGATGTTTTTGTTAATGCCATACGATATACCAATGATACCTTGGTGTTCGATTGGTAGATGGCGATCGACGCTCTGATATAGCTGCACGATTTAGGGTCATCCTTGTGTACAGTAAAGGCCATTCTTTTCTACTAGTACAATGTAGTCACATAGCTTTATGTATATGTTACACAAAATAAATAGGCAAAAAATGAAAACTGCAGCATAACAACGCAAACATTGCGATAGTGGTTTTGAATAAATGATTTTCGGTTTGTAAATGAATTAATTAATTGAAAATAAATATTATGTACGCAAAAAATATAAGTATACTAAGTGCATTAAATAATGACATTCTTGCCGTAATCTACAATACATACAAACATGAAATATTTGTTTAAGTCATAGACATTAGAATAATCAGACATTTTATTAATGGAGACACCAAGAGATTAATATAAACTACTAAAAATAAGTTTTGTGTTTTTAATGTGTTAAAATAAAAGCCGGTTATTAATGTTATTAACATCTCAATCAATCATACCATATCTGGATAGAACAAACAATCCAATGTCAAGGAATTTGAACCGGCGACCTTGGCGCCGAGGCAAGCAAGCGACCTTACATGCTAAAACACCGCCTGCCTATGTATTTATAAAGCACTCATAGACCTCATAGGCTTTTAAATATATAACAATCAAACTACATATTGTTTTCTATTAATAACTGTTCGTGAGAAATTTCAATAATTTTAAATTACTTTTCATAACATTAAAGCAATATGATGGTTCTAAATATTTTGTAACAATTAATAAAACAATAGCATTAAAATTAAAATGATATATCCACTATTATATTACAATCCTGAGGGCTCAAATTGCCTCAGTATGACTTCTTATAAGATTTATGTCAAAATTAAGTCCTCTGAAAGAGAAAAGCATTATGTAATGGATTCGGCTAAAGCGTCGTTAGTCTGTCAGAGTTAAGAGGGAAGCTCTCTTCCTCTCGTCTTCCTCTTGCTTGCAGGACGGTCTCGAGATCAAGAACATACCATTGTTCATAAAAAGCCTTCTCTCATTCTTAATGCTTATATTCAACAATTTATTAATACAAGCCTCTAAGTATGCTAAACACTTTCCAATCAATTGATTACTATGTTATTATCATACAAGCCTGTAAGTATGCTCAACACTTTCCAATCATTGATTACTATGTGATTGATCATCATACAATTACGCCTCTATAGCACCTCGTTTTATTCAATTCAAAAGTAGATTTGAATTCAACTTTCATATAACATTTATATATATGAATGAATAAATCATTTTTTGAGGGCGTATAACGAAGGAATGCATTGCTGGGTTAGCCGTACAGAGGGGACTAGGAATCCTCCCCTATACTAAAAAGCAATAACTAATAGATTACTATAATTCAAATTACTAATACAACCATAAACTAACAAAACTGAGTAATTGTAAACATATAAAAATCTGGAGTGACCTATGCTCAACTTTACTATAAGTAAAGAAATTAGTTGTCAAACTTGTTGATAACCTATTGATTTCTCTCACTTAAAAATCTTCGCACGAATCTCATCACTCTTACTCGTACACTCCGAGGCCAAGCCTGTCATATTCTACATCCCAGTGTTGTAACTAAATTTAGATTTTAACAACTTTAAAAACTGAACTTCAGATTTCAAGTTCTGAAATTTAATAACCTTCTGAAGGTAATAACCTTAACAAATGTATAGAGAGAAGTATCCCTCTTCTATAGTTTTAGATATTATTTGACAATAATTTTTATCTTTTCCAAAAGCAATTGGTTTGCATTCAGGAACAACGCGTTTCCTAGGTTTCTACCTCTTACAGATAGAGAGTCTGCATTCTTCTTATGGTGTCAGATTTCACATATTACATCTTCCATTCATAGTAGTTAAGTATATAAATGTTTAATTGGTGTTCTACATATATTTTAAATCACCCTTTGAAGACATAGTATTCTTTCCAAATGTAAGTTCAGTGGCAATCAGCTTTTTAAACTAAGTTAGACCCGGTTGTTCCAACAAAAGCTGAGGTATATACGGCCAAAAATGTTCGAGACTGTAGGTTGTTTGTGTGGTCCAAATCCTTCCAAATTGTTTTCTAATCATTCTCAGGTACTCCCTTGTTTCCTGGTACTCACTACGAAATCTAATTACTTACACTGTTTTCATCATTCATTTATGAACTGACAGTACTATATCAGAGAACATTCCTTTTATTGAAAGCAGAAAACATTTAATCCAGGCGATCATTTGTGTTTACTTCGAGGCCCCCTCGGTAAAGAATTCTATGAAGGGATTATATGTTAGATCCACTTATCTGGATCTAACATACATTTTTAGCATTATTTATTATTTCCCCAAGATATAATAATAATAATAAATGTAAACAACTCTTTACACTGATAAGACAAACTTTTCCAATTACACTGTTCGATATGATTTGGGCAGGCTCTGACCATCAGGCAGGCTCTGACCATCATCAGGATATTATATACTCGTACATAATTTTCAATAAGGAAGTTACGTCAACATAAGGTTGTAGGGAATAAAAGTTTTGCATTGGAATTAAAAGGATGTCAGGAATACATTGCACTGCACTTGTGGTGACATCTGGCTGTGGGGATGGAGGATTCAGGTAACATATCGTCGACCCTCACTCGACCTACAATCTGCCAAGGACTGCTGTTCATAAACAATTTCAATGCTCTCATAAAATTAGCGCTCTGAGTATTGATTCATGTAATTATTATTATCCATTTATCTAATACATGCTGAGATTCTATAATCTTAGGCCACTTTCATTCCCTTTGTGAACAAATGCATTGTTTTTTCCCTTTGTATTTCCAATAATGTGTTTAACTATTTATTTCAAACACAAAGATATATAAAACACGTAATCCATTGAGCCCAATTATTTAACAAGCTGACACTACGACGTCTGAGCTGGCCAAAACTGTAAATAACCTCATACGATAGTATCTGCCAGCTAAGATTGCCACAATTTAGGGATGAGCGTAGCGGTGTAGCTTGTATTCAAGTTAGAACCCTAGCCTCACTTAAGGTGGAATACTATTCACTATATACATGACATGAGGAAATGATACTATCAAGATCATAACTAATGAAGCGTAAGAATACCTCCCTTGAACACGCACTCTTCAAGGAAATCCATTTTCGGAAAATGTTCAAAAATGTTGGTATTCTAGTGTACTTTGTATGATAATGGTCCGACAGTGTCTGAAAGGGCTGTTATGGTACATTTTATGTTTTAAGTATATGTTTTTTTTTACGCTGAACGGCTAACTATGGAAGAATGAAATTAATAAGCTACAAAGTTTCAAGAAATCCTGATTATCGAAACAGACAAAATAACTATAAGAACTGAAAATCCAACTTGGGATTAAGGATAACTTGCTGTAAGAGTTAGATTTCTTTACACTCACTTAGAAATTTTTTAACGAAATCTAGTCGAACAAAATTGTAATTTAAATATTTAATACAAAATCTCAAATAGTTAATGTCATGTGCAAGGAGAATAAAATATTTATAAAAGCCAAAACAAATCACAACCATATATTTTATGATATTTTCTAGCGTGTATACGGCCAAAATTTTGGTTGTTAATTCGAGAAGTAATAGATAACTAAGTACCTTCTGACATATTTGCTCTTACATAGAAATTATTTTTGACCTTTATAGTTTCTGTTGTCTTTCAATTATTGGTATTTTTTATTCTTCATATTTTGATTCTGCTTATCATTCCATTAACTTAAGCCTATGTAGTATTGATTATTCACAAATAATTTTTCAAATGCTAAGGTTATTGTATTAATTGTACTTTTTTTATAATACATTTGTTTTTTATGTTAAAAAAAATGGTTGTCTAAGGAAAATGTTGTGATCAATCTACATATCGCACTATTTAACAATTACAAGTCAAATAACTAGTTCTTAGTGCGTTTAAAAACACCATTGTTCTTAAAGTTTAAATGGGAAGGTACTTTGCTGTCGTTCTTTATGACAAAACGGCTATTAATTTTAAATCACTTCTCCAGTATTCAATTAACTTAAAAAATATTGCATTCAGTATATCTTAGTGCGAATATTTCATGCCTTTCTAATACGAAAAGGGTGTTATTACACTAAAACTGACAACTTCTGTGTCTATCTGTAGTACGATATTATGTAAAGATATGCCCTTTATAAAATCACATACAATTTTTTCATAGAATACTAATTTTATATTCAATTTTGTCTCAAAATTTCGTATTTATAAGGTTCGGCTTTAGCGAACAAAAAACTTTTTTTGAAGTCATAAAAGTTAAACAATATAGGATTTCTAATAATACGCTAAAGCTCTAATTTCCATCCATGTAAAAAAAAGCATTCTTCTTATCGACTCATGAAGTTCTATTTTTGGGTATAATTCCATAACTTTGCGTCAAACGGTGTCACCTGTATTGTGTTAAAGCTTTTAAAACCAATCATAAGTCAATATTTTTACATTTACTCCAAAAAAATACCTTTCTTATTATTGAAAAATTCTGAATTTGATTCCCTTTTTTCAGCTATTGGCTTAATAATAATCCCAAAATTTCAAGACGAATAGATTTAGTAGTCACGGGGGAGGGGGGGGGATTTTTTTCAAAATCATCACATTTTGTCAAAAAAGTGACTTTACCATCATCCTTTACTCCCCCCCCCCCCCCCCCAATATGGGATACATATTTTTGAGAGATACACATTCAAAAACTCACCTAGACAGTTATCATCAAAAAATACAACAAAAAATGGATTTTGGGACCTTAAAACATGTAAATCCGTCAAATTTTCGAGATCGGATACTTCGATGATCACTATACATTACTTATAGTAAAGTTAAAATATAAAGCATAGTCTATATTTTTACTTTATGTGTTTATATATTCAAATCTATGTGGTTATGTGAATATATATGTCATATATTCCACAGGAAATAGGCTGCAATAAAGACAAACCCACCCTTTTTAAATATGAAAAATTATTAATTCCAACTTGGAATTAAGGATAACTTGCTGTACGAGTTAGATTTGTTTACACTCACTTATAAATATTTTAACAAAATCCAGTCGAACAAAATTGTTACTCGTCTTTAAATGTTCAATACAAAATCTGAAATAGTTAATATCATGTGCAAGGAGAATAAAATATTATAAAAGCCAACGCAAATCACAACCATATATTTTATGATATTTTCTAGCGTGTGATTGAATTATTGTAGCAATCGAATTCTGAAGTTTCAAAATACTGATAAACCTCCTTGAGGGGAAAAGATTTACAACGACCTTCCCACTGGATGAAGTTTAGAAATCATATCATATAGAAATATAATCTATGTTAGAATTTATTTTGTAACTTTCTGACAAAAAAACAAAGGACGAATAAGTAAAGGAGGTTTTACCTTTATTAGCGACTTCCCAGGCAACTTCAAATGTCCACCGGTTGTTCTGTGACGCCGACAAGCCTCGGTCCATAACGGCAGCCAGGTTGTAACTGCTCTCAACTCTATTGAACTTTCTCGTAGACATGTCTGTTTGCAGCGGACCGACCTACACAGGACAGAAGGCAATGAGCAACTGGTAGGTAGTGGAACTGTCAAGGCCTGGGGCAGGCCCCTCTCCTATCGGCGACATGCGTTTACTATCTCAGGTCAAGTGTTACGCCCAAGGCCTTCCGTTCATAGCGAAAACACCTAATTCTACTCCCATTCATAAGCAATTATCACAGTTAAGACCAACGGTAAGCACCATCATCCTATTCTTGGTGACTTTCAAGCAGTCAACCAGACAAATTACCGGACGTACAATACTGTTATTATTTTTAATATCTATAATAATAATAATAATAATTAAGGTTTAAACCGGTTGATAATTGGAAAATTATCATTGGAAATAAAAAATACGAAATGGTCATTAGAAATCATTAAAAATAATTAATTAAAATATATTTTAACTATTTCTATTTAGAGTAATTTTACTTTCTAGTACACACAAACACAGACACACACACGCACACACACACACACACATATATATATATTATATATGTATATATATATGTATATATATGACGAAATGCGACGACTGATAACACTTAAAATAAACTGTTACACTTAGAAAGAAACATAACAAACTGAGTCCTTTGTTACGTTTCTTTCTATGTGTAACAGTTTATTTTAAGTGTTATATGTATATGCACTTTTACGATAAAAATACAATGCGAAATGGATACATAAAGTTCAATGTAGATGAAAAACATACAACAATTAAGTGTGTGTCTTTAACTTCTCTATGTTTCATCATCTATATTGAACTTTATATATATATATATATATATATATATATATATTTAGGTAGCTATAAAAAGAAACAGAAAAATAGAACGAAAACGCTTACCAAGATCATTAAGGAAGATTAACAAATAGAATATTAGAAACACAAAACGGCACATTAAGAAAAAAGGCTATAATGTATATATGTATATTCTATATATATGTTACCGGCAAAGTATGAAACGCCGGCATTGTATAGAATGCCGGATGTTTTAGGCAATGTATGAAATATGAGAAGTATTAAATACTTTCCCTAGGTATTGTACATATATAGTACCTAGGCATTCTATAGAATGACAAAAGCTATTTAGAAAAAGTATGAAACACGTCCTTATGAGGTTATTATGTAAATGATGTGCACTTTTTAAAAATAGAAATGTTATTACGAAAAAATAATGAGAGTGTTGTTAAAGAAAATTGATTCTACATGCGTATAGAAAAATGAAAGTTGTACACAACATAATTTAAACCTTTCTTATTAAGGAAAACAATTTTTTTTTTAAAATAATAAGAAATTAAGCAACTTGTTGCAAAATGGTAGGCTTGAATGATATTTTGCATAAAATTTCATTCCACTTTTCATGCAGACATTTCATCTTTTGGCACTTTGTTTTGCACATACGTTTGACGAATCCTTGGCCACTGCTACTGGACTAAGTAATTGCAACTGACCGGAGAGGAATGTTTCCAGGGTGATAGATGATTATATAGCAAAAGAGATTTAATCAATCTACACGTTGTACCTTATAACAAGTCTTAATGTTATATGTATAGTTCCTGGAGTGTTTATGAAGTTAATTGTTTTTGGGTAATATTGAATTATGACAAAGGTTCTTTCTCGTTCTTTATGACAAAACGGCTACTAATTTTAAACTGATTTAATTAAGTTCAATTGTGGTATTAAATATTGTCTTAATACGAAATATTTCATGACCTTATACATTAAAAGGACATTTGTATTAACATTTAAAATTTCATTTAATGCTTAATAGAACTAAAAGAGACAACTCTTAAGTTTTATCTCTAGTAAAACCTGAAATTTTTCGTAAAAAAACATCTTCAAATACAAACATACCTATTAAAAGGGCGAAACAACTGAAATTTCCAAAAAATTTGGTGAACAACATAAAAATCTGTAAGTAATATTGAAATTACTCTGGTACTCTGCTTCTGCTTCTTGGATATAGAAGCTTTACACTTCTACTTACTTCTGAATCAACACTAATGGATAGAGGTATTCATCCAGAAACTATAGAAAAATTATAACAATTTAACTTAAGAACAATTACTGTAACAATAGAGTCTACAACTGAAACGCCACTCAAAAGTTGACTACGCTAATATCAGAGGTACGCCCATTCGTTAACTATCTTTAGGTGAAGGATCAAACTGGAAATGCTATGAAACAAATACATTCGCAATTGCCCTGACTTTCATAATAATAAACATATTAGATTATTATAGATCAATGATTTTAAGTGTGTTATAACTAATAAAATATACATATATGATTTGTTTTCTTGACCCAATATTTATATGATGTAATTTTTTTTTTTTTTTGATGTTTGAGGTCGAATGATTTTAAACTAGTCCTTTTGCCGACGTTTCGACATATATTTATGTCATCTTCAGGGCTTGGAAATCTACAAATAGTAGCCATCATGAAACAGTACTAAATAAGAATGCTGCAACATAAACAGATTTCCAAGCCCTGAAGATGACATAAATATATGTCGAAACGTCGGCAAAAGGACTAGTTTAAAATCATTCGACCTCAAACATCAAAAAAAAAAAAAATTACAAAATATACATAGCCATAACAAACAAAAGAAATAAATCGATTATCAGCATATATGATAACACTTTGCCAGAGAGTTTAATATTGTGTCCATACGATACACACATAAAAATAAAACAAAAATTCATATAGTGTCAACTATTTCGATATAACTTTTACTTATCGTAAAGTGAGTGCAGGTCAGTCAAGATTTTGATATTTTTTTAATTCTAAACTACTAAATATATATTTTTAATTTTGCATAAAGCATCGAAAAAAATTAGTATGTTACAAACAAAAATTTATTGTACATTTAACTGGTGGAAATGGTTCATAATGACCCTGAAACACAACTCAACTTCATGTCATCATTAATTGTTATCATAATACTAACTTAGGAAATTTTTATCAGAATCTAGCAAAACTAATTTATCAGACTTTAGGTTAGGGTGCAGTGGTTGTTCTAAAAGGAACACACATAAGCCTGCATTTGAGTAGGGATCTTTAAGGAGCACCTGACATCGTATAGGCTCAGGACCGTCCGAGGGACAACATGTTGAGATTTATTCACTTCCCGCGTGAATAAATCGAGGGCCAGAGTGGGTATTAAACCCCCGGATCTAACAGTCCAGAGGTGAGCACGTTGCCACTGGGAAATCTGGGCCTTATAAGATTTTATACCTTGAAGTACTTTTAATGAGTTGCCTTGATATATAGAAACTATAAACATCGTATAATATTAAAGTAATATGACGTGGATTTAACCCTATAATCGTGTTTGCATTGTTCTTTGAAAGGGACATTACTTCCTCCTTCAGTAAAACTTACCAATTTGGCTAAATAATTGCAGTGTACTCATTAAAATGTATGCTATTTATAGTTAATATAAGTATGATATGTCAGATAGAGGTACTCGTAGTGTATATTATATTTTTGGGCAATATATTTAACGATAATTTTTCACTTTTTGCAAACCAGTGGACCTCCTTCTACACTGAAGATTTAAGACAAAGTTTCCCATTTAAAAAACTTCAAAATATTCCTATTTTGTCTGAAAAATGTCAGAAACTTGTAAGTATTTTTCAAAGAATGTTTTAAATTTGTTATTATGTATTACATTTTTGGTCCTTTATAAAATTATAGCAGGGGACATGCTGGTCTTTTTTAAAAAAATATTTTTCTTTCTTTTTGTCAAAAATACAATTTACTATGAGCGAGTGTTATTTTTTCCTCCGTTTTGTACTCTGTTATAAGGTTGCTCTAAATGTATACTGAGTAAAAATATGTTAGTAATTAGCCAGTTCTGTATACTAAAATCAAATTAAAAGCAGGCTTTTCAGTATAATTTATAACTTCTAAAGCTAGAAAGTTGAAATTTTTGAAAATAATAGATATGAACTATTAGACTAAAATAGTAGAAAACTGGATATATGTCAACAACATAATAGGAAAGAGTCCATTCCTCACTCTTCAATATTAATCAAAGACAATATCAAGGGAGTCAATATTGACAAACTCAATATATTTGTGGATTTTTTTCGTTTATTGCTTTTGTAGCATCAAAGATAATATCAAACATTCAAGACTTAGTAGTTTAGGAGAAAAAAATGTAGTCTAAAAACAGGGTTTTGGCGAAGAAAAAGCGAATTTCTCATCATGAATAATTGCTCCCAAACAATGGGGCACATCTACACTATGTGCCCCATTTTACACTTTTGTGTAAAATATCAATTATCCATCAAAGATTCTGGACCGTAGCGTGGCCACAAACTTTGGATACATCCTCACCAACCCACCCACAGACATCATGGAAAAAACATCATAAAACGACTTTTGGGAACTCAAAATATGTAATTCCGTCAAAATCTTGAAATCGGATTTTTTCGGGACCACTTAGATTTTTTGACTTTACTTAGAGTAAAGTATACTATAAAATATACACTATAAAGTAGACATAAAGATCCTTTCAATCAATTTTTGATGATGTTAAACATTTACCTAATTGCCCTTAGCTGAGTAGGTATGTATAGAACATTTTACAAATACCCTCAATGTAGCATTGTAGAACAACTCTTTATATTTGTTAGACATAAAGCTTTTGTTTCTTGGTAACATGGAAGAATGAGAAGGCACTTCATGTCACAACAGATAATGTTAACCTGCTCTTCTGGGAACACTAGCAAAAATTAAATTCCTATTAAATACTCTTTTAATATAGACATTGTATGATGAAAATTTCATGAATTTCAAATATTGAAGAGAAAAATAACAGAACAATATCACATTTCATCGATAATCACTAGATTGCTATAAAAGGATTACGTTTTCGACATAACCGATAAAATAGGATAGCCACTTTGAAATTAATCAGGAAATTAAATTTATTGTAAATGAGTTTTGATAATACGTTTACCACTGAGTTTGGCAGAAAATTTTCTTGAAAGTTGTATTAATGTATTAAATCAATTAATGATAGGCTTATTTAAAGTAAAGTTGAGTGTAGACCATTCCCCATTTCTTTAGTTTGTTGCGATAAATCAAGAGAAGTCTTTTTAATTCCCTGAATATATTTTTGATGGTTTCCTCCTTCTTGTGGTTAGGAGCGTATCAATAAAAATGTTATAAACACCCAAGAAGTAGACTCATCAGAGAAATCCTAATGGCATTTAATAAACATTTACATAAGAAACCTATTGTTTTTGATCATGTTGAAGCATGAGAAAGACAAGTACCGTATTCTCAGTCTAAACGGGTTCTAATTTTAACCCACTCTTCTGGTGATGACAGTCAATTTAATTCTATATTATATATTGCCTTAACACGAATGGCAGACTAAGTTTCCTGTCGTCAACAGTGACGCCTACAACCCCTCCTCTCATACCTACCCTACTCTTCACAAAACCGCCTACTGTACTTACCGTAACTGCATCTATAGTTTGGATTAGACACAGTAGTAATTTTTACGTTTCATGTTTCTTTGTCCTCCACATATATATGAAAATTAGGTACCAATCAGTAAATATAAATAAAGAAATAATGATATAAAAATCATTATTTAAACTATAAAGATCATAAAGAATATTTATGAATCATAAATCATAATGATCCATGATATAAAAAAGGCTCAAATAAACAAGAACTAAGGATTCAATGTATATATATATATATACACGAGTTCGAAATTCAAGAACAGTAACACACAGAGTAGGTTAGGTTGCAGTGGCAGTCCCACAAGGGAACACACGTAGGCCAAGCATTGGCCCTTTGTGATACCACACAATGAAGATTGATTCTACAGTGGGAGTCCTAAATTTTACCTAACTCAAATATATTTAGAGTAGGGATCTTTAACGAGTACCTGACATCGTACAGGCTCGGGACCGACGGTTTAACGTCCTTCTCCGAGGGACGACGTGCTCAGATTTATTCACCTCCCGCGTGAATAAATCGAGGGCCAGGTGAGGATTGAACCCCGGTCCTATCAGTTCAGAGGTGAGCACGTAACCACTGAGCTAGCCTGGCCCCCTTAACACACAGAGTAAGGAAACACACTTCCAGACTCAAATTTTCGGGTAATCCAGAAGAAAAGAGAAAGGGAGACCAAGCACGTTGTACTCGTAGACGCAACGGCAAGTAACCCATTGCCTTACTCTGTGTGTTACTCTTCTTAAATTTTGAACTCGTTCCTTACTCTGTGTATTACTCTTCTTGAATTTTGAACTCGTATTGTGTCTAGTTTGGATCGTGTTTTGTTTAATTAAGTGAAATATATATACACATATATAACAGTTCAAAATTGAAGATAGGTAGCACACAAAGTAAAGAAACACCCTTACAAACTCAAATTTTCCGGCAATCCGTCTTCAGGAGAAAAGAGAAAGGGAGACCAAGCACGTAGTAGACGCAACGGCTAGTAACCGCTAGTGGATATATATATATACAATATTATTTTTTCAACAAAAAAAATCGCCGAGCACAAACACTATTCTAACCTTTATATAGTATATATATGATGAAACCACAATAAGAAATGGGAAAAAAAGTCTAAGATCTTTCAACCGTAACAAGCGGTCTTCGTCTGAGTCAAAACCCAACTGGGTTGACTCCAGTTGGGTTTTGACTCTGACGAAAACCACTTGTAACGGTTGAAAGATCTTAGCCTTTTTTTCCATTTCATATTGTGGTTTATCATTGATTGTTATTTCACGTGTTGATGTGAAATCTTGTTATATATATATAAATGAAGTTTAAACCACAATGGAAAAAGGAAAACCACGGAAACTAATGCTCTGAGGCCTTTCAATTTATGTCATCAGAGAGCAAAGCAAAAGTATTTAACTTTAATTACTTTACTTTTAAAAGTAATTACTTTTATGTTAGCTTCTCAGTTTTTACTTTGTTTTAAATTGAAAAGCCTCAGAGCATTTGTTTCTGTCGTTTTCCTTGTTCCATTGTGGTTTAAACTTCATTGATTGCATAACGTGCAATCAATTTATTGTGATTTTTCTGCACACATACATATAAGATAGTAAAATCATATTGCAATATTTATTTGTCATTTTGTTTTGCAAGTTCATATGGATTTCGTTTATATGAGAACGAAGTGTTTTTCGTATTTGATAAGTGCTATTAAATATTGAAAACAGGAATGTTGAAACCATCTCCGGTTATTTAGATTTGCTGAAAAATGAATGTGTCCAGAGTGGTAAAACTAAGAGCAATAAGCTCTAATGCTCTACTTTCACTCCACCACAAATAACTTCACTTCACGATGAATATTCAGCAATGCAAATCCATTTAATCTGCCTTCGCTTGAGCAATAAGTCGGGAGGTGTTGAAAATGATCTCTCATTAACACAAGTTGCAAATATTTTCAATAACTGACGGATATTTAGATATGAGCTATTGTCACATTCTGATTGTCACAGCGATTGTGATCGATTGAGTAACAGTATTGAATTCATGTTTTTCTGACTCTTGATTAAGCTTGGCATTCTGTGGACAAATGTGAAAATCAAAGATCACATTCCAGATCATTAAATTTCACAGTTCAATATTTTTTCCAATAAACTTTAAAAACTATTTCTGTAGCTTCAAACTTTCTAAGATGACCTTTGTATACAGTAAATATTTGATTAATTTTATTATTATTTTATGCAAAAAAGAAATAAATATTGTTGTTCGACATACTCCTGCAAAGTTTCTGTTAAAGTATCACTGTGTTCTTGAATTTTGTTGTTCTACACCTGTTAATATTTATTTGGATAAATTACAGTTATTTGAATGACGTCAAGGAATAGTGTCAGATAAAGGCTTTCCCAAAGTAAACAGTGAAATAATAAATGAAGGTTGCTTAAGACATTTAAAAGTACTTAAGCATTCCCAGGTATTTCGTTTCAACCTAATTGCTAATTTCTTCTAAGCTATAATAGTCAGTGCCAAACATGCCCATTACTGCTAATAGCCTTCAACACATCTTATTTGACATTATTGTTTTAACTTATTTTTTAATTTTCTAGGCAATAAGTTGCTTAGAAGATTCTACGTCTTTGGTATATAAAATAGAATATCAGTTTCCAGTCATACCAAATATCTTATTTCTGCAATAATGTACGAAGAGTACTTTCGGATATAACTCCTAATAACTGACTGCATACCATTAAATTTCAACTCAAAGAAGAAATCTCGTTTTGACCTCGCTCAACAAGGTAATCAAAGTTAACTTCGTAAACTTTGGACGTTTGGAAGTTTTCCTTTTGTTCTAGTCACAGAGGTAAATTGCAAAAATCATACACATGAGACTATCGCAGTCAACACAACGTTTACATAAAGAAAAGTCAGCAGCATTAGAAAAATTGCAAGTTCCATCACTCATTATACTGAAATATTGTGACTGATTGACCTCACGCGCATAAGTTCATTACTCTAATTAAATGGATTCGGAAGTTCAAGTTTATTACTTTACTATAGGTAAAGTATAGTGATAGCAAAAAAATTTTGTCTCGAGATTTTGACGGAATTACATGTTTTGAGGTCCCAAAAGTCGTTTTGTGAAGTTTTTCGATGTGTGTGGGTAAGTATGTATCCAAAGTTTGTGGCCACGCTACTCTCCAGAATCTTTGATGGATCAAATTTATATTTAACAGAAAAATGGGCCATATTAAGATAGATAAGCCCTATTCTTCAGGAGAAATTATGCATGATGGGAAAACCACTTTCTTTGCCAAAACTCCGTTTTTAGAAATATTTTTTTTCTCCTAAACAGCCAACTCTATTTTTGAAATTTTGGCATTATCTTTCAATGCAATAATTGAAAAATATATTCAGATTTTTAAAACAACGGGAAATTTTTTTTCCAATAAAATTCAAAATTTTTACTTATAATTCAGTCTGAAAGCTTGTAAGAGCGATACAAGCCATTCCGTTTAACAGATCAGAATGAAACTATACCTAAAAATAGAACTTTATGTGGAGGAGGAGTTATTTATTTTTTCAAAAATACATTCACCAAAGAGGCGTTACAGTACAGTTTCTATTTTCAGAAAATATTGTTTTGACGCTAAACGGCTCATTAAAAAACCATGAAAATTTGCCCAAAAATTGAACAACAAATTAGCAATTTATAAAAAAAAATTCATGCATTTTCAATGACTGCAAAAAGCAATGAAGGTATAAAAACTGATTGTTTACCGTAGACCAGGGGTTCTCAAAGGGGGTGAATTGTGACCACAGTAGGTTTACAGAGTGAAACCTTTATATATTATAGAGAGAAAGCTATTATAGGTTTTGACCTCTTAATTATAATTTTAAAAAAAATTAATAGAATTAATTTTTAATATATCTATCAATAATTATAATTAGTATTTTATTTGTAAAATTCTCTTATAATCATAATCACTGTAAAGTTGTTAAAGTGTATATACTACCTTGGGAAGAATAGGGGGTGGGGGGAATGGCATTGTGGGAAATAGCGAGGGGGTGAATGGGCTAAAAATGGCTGAGAACCCCCGCCCTAGACTAAGGTATCACCAGCTATACTTGTCGAATTTTTTGATATTTTGTGTATTGTTCACAATGTCTTAGAAATATTTTGAGTGAATCCACTTATTATTGATGTTTAGAAGTATAATGGAATAATTTATATAACTTATTGACTTATACAAGATATATGAGGAATAATAATTTTACATGTTAAGAATCACCTCCAATAAACATACATTTCCGTTGCTTTCCATCATGGTTTGATGGATTTGTCTCACAAAATGCTGTAATCAATCTATATATTGCACCCTTGAACAAAACTTAATATCCACTGGATATTGGAACAAAAGCCATGTTCTCCTGTAAGAGAATATTTTGTAACACGAAATCTACACTTTAACCTTTCAAAAATGTTATTACCGCAGTAGTTATACCGATGACATTGTATGAGAATGAATAATATGAAAAATGAAAATATATATTGATAAGTGGATCAATCACAATCAGTACTACCTCCAGGAATGAAAGACTAATAAACATCACTCATTTTGACATTTATATGATACCTAAATAGAACATTATATACTATATACCCAAGAATTATATTATGTTTAGTTATAGTAAAGTTGAGTGTAGGCCACTCCAGATTTTATATTCATTGAAATGTTCGAGCACCACACTCTGTATCAGTTCAAGTTGTGCCTATGTGGGTACCAGTTTTCAAAACCAACTGCTGATGTACTTTACTCAGTCACCTTTACTATTATTGATCAACATAGCAATATTTATGCTTATTTTTGCATATCATACTACTGATACATATAATATCATTAGTGTAACTACAGCAGTAATAACATTTTGGAAAAGCGAAAGTGGAGATTTCGTGTTACGAAATAATCTCTCACAGGAGAACATGGCTTTTGTTCCAATAGCTAGTGGATCTCCTACATAGTTTATTTGACCTCCTTCTACAATGAAGATTTAAGACAAAGTTTTCCATTTAAAAAACTTCAAAATATTCCTATTTTGTCTGAAAAATGTCAGAAAGAAAGAAAGTCAGAAATGATAAAAAGAAATAATCCATTTCTCACACATCAGTATTACTCAAAGTTAATATGGTTCCTAATGAAAAAAATCTGAGTGTAGGCCTACTCTCAATTTTACTATAAGTCACTTGAAATGTTCGAGCACCATTCTCTTGAGTATCAGTAAAACATAACGTTGTGCCTATGTTAAGCATACCAGTTTCAAACATCTAAACTGCTGATGGATTATTAGCTCTGTCATTCCTGAGTAGTACAGATAGTGATTGATCAGGACATAGCAATTTATAATGCTTATTTTTGTACATCATCAAATAACTTATTATTTGCAATATAATATTCATTAGTATAACTACAGCAGTAATAACATTTTTGAAAACGAAAGTGGAGATTTCTTGTTACGAAATATATCTCTCACAGGAGAACATGGCTTTTGTTCCAAATAGCCTAGTGGATTCCTTACATCGTTTATTGACCTCCTTCTACAATGAAGATTTAAGACAAAGTTTTCATTTAAAAACTTCAAAATATTCCTATTTTGTCTGAAAAATGTCTAGAAAGAAAGAAATGTCAGTTTAAGATTGTATAAAAACGAAATTAATTCCATTATCTCAAACACATTTAGTATTATCAATAGTTTAATATTGGTTCTAATAAAAAATGTATATATGGATATTAAGCTTTGTTCAGAAGTGCAACATTTAGATCATTAGAGCATTTTGTGAGACAAAATTTCTCATACATGAAAGCATCCTAAATTATATCTTTTTGATTCCGTTGATTTTTACATGTGAATTTTATTCTTTTGCATCTCATATTAAGTTATTAATATTATTTAAATATTTTTCATTAAACCTTTAAACACAATTTTATTTCAGTGGATTCCCTCAAAAAAATTTCTAAGTCAATGTAAAGTAAAAAATCAAAAATTAAGTCCAGGACTGAGATATTCAAGTTTTTATGGCTTTATTGATCTTTGCGGTAATTGAAATGTCATGATTTTTTTTTTATAAATTGCTATTTTTCTATTCAATTTTTTGGCAAAATTTCATTGTTTTTTAATGAGCCGTTTAGCATAGAAAAAAAAAGGTTTCTCTAAAACAGAAATTGTACTCTAACGCCCTTAACATTTGGTTAATGTAATTTTTAAATAAATTATCTCAACTCATCTTTCACATAAAGTACTATTTTCAGATATAGTTCATGTATGTCTTGTATCGCTCTCAAAATCTTTCAGATTGAATTATAAGTCCAATTTTTAACATTTTATTGAAAAAAATTTCCTATTGTTTTAAAAATCTGAGCATATTTTTCGATTATTGCTTTAATAGCCTCAAAAATAATATCAAAATTTCAAGACTTAATAGTTTGTTAGAAAAACATGAAGCTTAAAAAAAGTTTTTGGCAGAAAAAGTGACTTTCCCATCATGCAATTGCTCCCAAACAATAGGGCGTTTCTACACTATGAGGTCCATTTTCGTGTAAAATATCAATTTGATGCATCATAGATTCTGGACCTACAGTAGCGTGACCAAATACTTTGGATAACACTCACCCACCCATACACAGACATCATGGAAAAAATTCATAAAAGGACTTTTAGGAATTCAAAACATGTAATTTCAGTCAAAATCTCGAGATCGAATTTTTTCACGATCACTATACTTTACTTATAGTAAAGTAAAAATGTACATATGATATTAAGCTTTGTTCAGAAGTGCAACATATTAGATTCATTAGAGCATTTTGTGAGACAAAATTTCATCATACCATGAAAAGCATCCTAAATTATATCTTTGATTCCTGTTGATTTTTTACATGTGAATTTTATTCTTTTGCATCTCATATTAAGTTATTAAATTATTTAAATATTTTTCATTAAACCTTTAAACACCAATTTTATTTCAGTAGATTCCCTCAAAAAATTTCTAAGTCAATGTAGTCTAAGTAAATCATTAGTCCAGGACGAATATTCAGTTTTTATGGCTTTATTGATCTTTGCGGTAATTGTAATGTCATGATTTTTTTTTTATAAATTGCTATTTTTCTATTCAATTTTTTGGCAAAATTTCATTGTTTTTTAATGAGACGTTTAGCATAGAAAAAAAAAGGTATCTCTAAAACAGAAATTGTACTCTAACGCCCCTAACATTTGGTTAATGTAATTTTTAAATAAATTCTCAACTCATCTTCCACATAAAGCACTATTTTCAGATATAGTTCAGGTATGTCTTGTATCGCTCTCAAAATCTTTCAGATTGAATTATAAATCCAATTTTTAACATTTTATTGAAAAACATTTCCTATTGTTTTAAAAATCTGAGCATATTTTTCGATTATTCTTTAATAGCCTAAAAAATAATATCAAAATTTCAATACTTACTAGTTTATTAGAAAAACATGAAGCCTAAAAAAAGTTTTTGGCAGAAAAAGTGACTTTCCCATCATGCAATTGCTCCCAAACAATAGGGCGTTTCTACACTATTTCTACACTATGAGGTCCATTTTCGTGTAAAATATCAATTTGATGCATCATGGATTCTGGACCTACAGTGACCACATACTTTGGAACGCACTCACCCACCCATACACAGATATCGTGGAAAAAACTTCATAAAACGGACTTTTAGGAATTCAAACATATAATTCCAGTAAAAATTTCGAAATTGAATTTTTTCGCGTTCACTATACTTTACTTATGGTGAAGTAAAAACTTCAGTGGATCATCAATTAAAGAACAGGTTCCTCTGAAAAGATCACATTACACCAAATTCAAAGATATAACTATTAACAATAACTTTTTCACTGAAAATATTAGAGCATATAATCCTAGTTTTAAAAATTAACTTCACGTATAACCTAAAATAAATAAAAAACAATTTTCAAAATCAATAAACGAATAACTGCAGATACTGGTGTACCTATTACTAGAAAAAAAATAATTTTCGCTTAAATCATTAGTTAAAAAACAGAACTAAACTTATCTAAAATAAGTTAAAGATTTCGCGTATTTAATAACAAAAACATTATTTTATTAGAACAATTATTGGATAAACAGGTAAAATGGATTACATACAACAAAATAGCATAAGAGGTAGAAGTATTATTATTTTTATCACTTCTTGTGAGCTAGAGTTGTTAGGTTAGGGAAAAGAAAATGAATAACCTGTCACAATATATGAATAACTGAGTCTAACACGATATGCATCTGTTGTCTTTGTGATTAGTAGTCACAAAGAGCCGAATATCACATGTCACCATCTGTTTCTGTAAGGGTAGGAATGGTGCATTTTATGACTGGACAGCATGCTGTCATGGTAAAACATATAAGAAGTATGATGAATGTTTTGCAGAGATGCTTACAAACGCCATGGAATGTTTGATTAATGTAATGCACCAAATAAGTGCGATGAAAGTGATGGCTAGATTCGAGAAACTTGGTTCGATTGTTGACATTAAGGCTCGGGGCATCCTCATGTTAGTCACAGTGGTAGTGCGAAAAACATGGCATCGTGGTTAACAGTGTCATCTGAGATAGGTGAAATGTTTTCCCCACGTTCACAGCAACTGAATATTTACTGAATCAATTTTCTACAGATTCAAATCTGTGCGACAAGGTTGGATTTAACTTGAGAAATAGACGATAAAAAATGAAAACAACTGGTCAAATACAGGTTACAGAACAGAAAGAAAAAGAATCAAATATAAGATAACAAAAATAAAAAACCATGACGTTGAACACATAATAAGGTTAACAAGAAACAAAATAAATTAAAAACAAAAATGTAATACGTACAGAATAGTATGGTTCAAGAACTTGTTGCAGGTTCCAAAGGCATTCAGAAAACTTAACTATTCTCTTAATTAAAATTTAATCAAAAATAAAATAAATAAAATTTTATCATTGTAAAAAAATAAAAATTTAAATAATACAAATTACTTCAAACCTCATAAATTGCAATGCTATTTAAAACTGAAAAGTTGTATTCTTTATTGGAATATACTATACTATCTTCCAAATATTATATTCCACCAAAACTGAAGGATTATAAGTTGATATTCGCAGGAAAAGGATCAGCAACTAGCTTAATAACATTTTTAGGACGCTTGGACACAACCTTCTGTTTTGGCTACAATTTAAGAGAGTTGATAAAAATATAGTAAAAAATACTAAAGATTATAAATGAATCAATCAATTCTCCATCAGGATTTCGATTCACCAAGTTAGATGAAGTCAAATCGAAAATGGTTGATTTATTACTCAATAATAATATAAATAGAAAAAATAATAAGTTCCGTTCTGTGAATTAAGTATCTATTAAAGATTTATTACAAATTAACTGGAATATTATCAATAACATCGGTTGTGCCCGAATTAAAAATATTCAAATCAAACGTTAATTATAGCTACACTCCGTTTTTACTTTGTTTTTCATGTTTTTAATTAAATAAACTTACAAAACTATGTGTCTATCATTGTAGAATACTATCGATTTGATGATATTATTTCCCCTTGGATTTTGAATATGGGCCTGAATTCCTTCTTGTTTACAAAATTTTTGCCAAAATGTCACTTGGAAAGCATTTTAGTTTTAAGCTTTAAAAAAAAGTTTTCATACAAGAAATTTAATCTAGAAGTTACAATGATTTAGCTATAAAGGACGTTAATATCCCATCCTCTGAAACAATCCGGGGGGTTCAGTCCTCAATAGTGATTGCATTTTTGTGACGTCAAGCCACTTTGTACTGTCTCTTACATTCAATCACAGTGTCCTGGAATGAAACTGAAGGCACTAAAACGGATTCTCTTAACTACTACTAATTACTCTATGTATTCTTCTGCTATTCTGATGGCCGCTATCTTTTCTTCTCAAAGATTTTGCTTTTTCAAATAAAACCTCTTCTTTGGTGGAATATTTGTACTAAAAAATATTAATAAAAACAACCAACCGGAAAGAATCACAACTAAAAACCCTGAAGTAGTCATTCAGACATTCACATTTAATACAAATCGAAAAAATTAATCCAGCAGTCACTGACAGGTCAACAGCACAATGACCTGTTCATAGCCCTCCCAGGAGACCATGTACAGATAGATTTGTGACAAAAACAGAGCTCAGAAAATTTTAACACATTGGACTTTTATTTACACAACTTGACCTTCTCTTTCATTGAGACATTGACTTTTATATACATAGAAAATTATTACATTTGGCTTTATGTTTTGAATAGTACATTTTATTCTAAATAATATGGATAATTATGTAATGTCTTGTATTTAATTACATTCAAATATGAGTAACTGATTGTTGTCTTAATTTTAAAAATAAGTATACTTTAATAAATTTATTATAGATTTAATAAAATTAAGGTTAATAAACCAGTTAAGTGTTTACAGGTGAAACTTAATAGTTCTCCTTTTTGGTGCAATAATTCAGAATGCACGAAATTTTATCATGCTTTATTCTTACCAAGATAATATCAAATATAAAATTTAAGTTTCTATTATTATTGGAAGAGAGAACAAAGTAGTACTAGGTTTATCAAGTATGAAAAAGTACCTTTTCTATACTTCATTACTGACGAAAAACAATAGGGCTCCGATGTCACATTTCAATAAAAGAGTCTAACTTGAAACTCGTAGCTATTCACCAAAGTTTAGATACAAACTCACCCACTAACAGACAAACATCATTAAAACAAATATACACACAAAACAAATTAATTCAGAGAATTTCAAAATATGTAAATCTGTTAAAATAATGTTTTTATTAGCAATACATTTTATCTATAGTGAAGTGAAAATATAGATTAAGCAATAACTAATATGTATTGACCATAATGTGACTAGAATTATTTTTCGTGGTACGTCAGAAGAGGCGAGTAAAAGTCATTAGAGCTAAACAGGTTAGAATTATTGACCTGCTTTAATGAAAATCCATAAATAATTTTGTTTCTTGAAATAATCCCAACAATTTTGGAACAGGGACTTCGTTGTTGATTTCGGAAATGTAGAAAACATTTACTAAATAACTTTCCTTAATATCATTCAAACTCCTTGGAGCAGCCATATCCTTATGCGACTTGAAACAAGAAAAACCTAAAAAAATGTGTGTTTCAACTTAATTACTTACAACTGTATGACACTACTTTCAGCAAATAACTTTAGCCAATCTTTGATTTAATAATTACTCTTATAAACTAAAAAGTTTAAGGAATTCCTACCAAATGGTAATTATATAACTACTTAGTATTTTAGCGACATATTTTATAACATATCACTTCCCATATCACTACTGTAACTTCTAACAATAATCATTAAAAATAAATATTCCACTAGTACACAGTTTCACTATTGGTACATAGTACAGAATGAAACACCTTCTGGAAAGCCCAACTTATTTTTCCTAGTTGTCATCTAACAAAGATTTTCTGGACTTACATGATGTAAATATAAGATGTGTGAAGTGACATAAAAAAAAAGGTTATATACACAATACTTATTTGTTAAATGACTTTGTTAAGCATATGCGCAGCCTTAATGAGCAAAAAGCAAAAAAAAATTCTTCAATAACTAAAGAACTTATTCTGAAGAAACCATCTGAAATTGTACGAATAATGGCACACGTCATCGTAAATAACAGAAATATCTTGTTACTTACTGTTAAAGAAAGACTGATGGCTGAAGGATAATATTCAATCTACAATTCAAGGACAAATAAAGGGTTTCACATATTCATTCTGATCAAAGTTTCTTATATCACTGATCAATAATAAATCGAACGGCTCATTTAAATTTTGGCGCCAGAATTCGTTATCTTAAGTTTAAATCTGTGCATAAATCTAATTTAGCTGCAGAATTCTAATTTATTTCTTCTATGTCGTATTTCTAATAATTTGTTCAATTATATTCTTCCAATCGATGAAAATTATTATAAATGCCTAATAAAAAAGATGGAATATTTCAGGTTCTTAATAACATTTTATTTCTTTTTAAAAATAATTGGTTTTAAAAGAGATTTAGAAATATTGAAATTACTAAAAATTTAATTGGTTCAGTGGCTTTATTTCAACCACACTATGCAGCTTCTTTGTAATAGTAAATTATAATCTATCTTCCTTCCTTACAATAGCATTAGTTGTAACCTCCTAAAGGTTGTAGTTATCCTAAACACTGTTTTGCTATTTATGATAACAAGAGATTGGAAAGTTTTTTTTATCAATTGTTCAATTATGCCTTGATGATTGTTTTGGTATTGAAGTTTTGACTTTCCTTTAAAATGTTTCCTTCAAATCAAGGATACGTTACTAGTGTATCAGCCCTTGTAAATAAATATGTAACCGGCCTGAAATCAAAAAATGAAGCCGTTAAATCAAAAACATTTTCCGATTTGTGTGTATTCGTAAGTATTCGCTTTTAATATCTTAGGTATATCCCTGTTTTGACTTGTATTATTGAATGATTCCTGCTATTGTAATTTCTTAAGAAATTCTGTTTGTACTAATAAATGGTTAAAAATCTTGTGAAAACACTTCTCTCTGTACTTAAATTAAATAGAGTGAAGTAAGATTGAAAAATCAGCAGAGTTTTTTTACAGATTAAAAGTGATCTCAGAGAGCTTCCACCAAAAGAGCTATCCAATTTTATGGAATTATTTAATGAGAAAATCTTGGAAATGGTATCAAGTTCAGATCCTTCTGACAATAAAGGCGGAGTTATGGCAATATGTGAGTTTTATTTTCTGCTCAAAAATATATTCCTTGTAATAATCGGATCGATTGTAAAATTAATGAATAACTTAGAATTAAAATAGAAAACGTGATAACTAGGTATTTCGTGATACAGCCATGACCAAATTTTACATACAGTCTTTATCTGTTACGTAAACGGAGGTGGCGTGTGTGTTTTGCCTTTGTCTCTCGTAAATATTGGTAATCGGATAATTTTTATAAATATTATAGTTAAAATTAGCATGCTAGAAAAGATAAAGAGTCATATTTTCTCTAATGAAATGATTTAACTGCAAATTCCAAATTATATTATAAAAGTAGATGATAATGGCTACTACTATTGTTACAGCAAAATTGTTAAAAATTGAAACTACTTATTGACTAATTTCATACCCGTTTATATTTCCAACCTACTGTTACGTAATTTTTCCAGAAATTAGTAGAATTTATTTTATGATACAGCTTACTGAGTTTGTTGTCTCGTTATAAAAATTCTCCTTAGATGTTCTAAGAAGTCTACGAATTAGGATTTCATTATATTAATTAACAATTAATTAATTAATTACAAGTTGGCTTAATCTTAACTGCTAGCAAACCTTAACTTCCCTCATAGATTGCCTGGCAGAATTTCTGTTTTTTTAAAAGTCATATTAATGGCATTTTCTACATTTAGCCCACGATCAATTTCAGTTACCACTTGTTATTCAAATCTTTAAAAACTTCTTCATCTTCAAGGTTTTTACAAAGTTCCTTTTTTAAATGTAAAATTCTCTTGATGATAATTTCACACTCATATATTTGTTACTACTATTAAAATACTGAATCTTTATTTTGTTACAAAATTATTTAATTAGTAACTTTAATATTTTTCTTGGTAACTTTAAAATTTCTACTTGGAGTATATATGTTTATCCATTGGACTGTACTACAATAAATTTGAAATATGAATTAACATTTGGTTGGATTACTGTTTAAGCTTTTACGGGAGGAAAATTGTAACAAGTACAATGAATTTTATGGAAAAACTGTTACTTTAGTTATGTCTCTAAGACATATGGATTAATGGTTCAGGTCATATGGTTTCAAAGTTAAGTTCTGCATTCGTAATTTTTTTTTTAATTTGTTGCGTTGTAAAATAAGAACAATATTGTTAAATAATTGATTAAGTTCGTCTAAAACACATTCATTGGCTCTTCTCTTCAGTTAACTTTGTTCTCGATAGTTTAAACGTGATTGATATGTGTTGTGCCTACTCTAATTGAAAATCTAACTTTTAGTGGGATTGATTTCGACTGATGCATCTACTGAGAAAGTGAATGACCGAAGTAGCAGACATTCAAAGTACTCGAATTACTTGAGGACTTTGCTTCCCTCGCAGGATGTGAGTGTTATGGAACTGACGGCCAAGGCAATCGGTAGTCTGGCGAACGTATCTGGTGCTCGGTCTGAAGAGTATGTCAAGTTTGAGTTTCAGCGTTCAATCGAGTGGCTCAGTGGGGAACGACTCGAAGGAAAGCGTCACGCTGCAGTTTGTATATTGTGATTTATACAAACAATTACTGTTGGTTGTATGTTTTATCAAAGAAAATGTTACTACCACTCCTGTGTGTTTAGCAAACTATAAAATTCAATATTATTTAAAATACAATACCAGTGTTAATATATTTTTTCAATATAATTTTAAGGGCTAAATAATTTAACTGTTAATTAATAAATTTTTGTTTTTAATTTTATACCAAAATTAAAAATTTTTTTACTATAGTTTTAGTCTTTTATTAATTTCGAACTGTTCAAATTAAACACTTTTTAATTTCTCAATTCTACCTAGTATTTTACTTTATGTAGCAATTTTTGAGTACTCAAATGGCACATTGCGTTTAATGAAATGCCATTTAATATTGAATACTCCTGTGGTACTAACAATATTCATTTATACATACACTCCTATCAACGTCTTCGTCAGAGTCAAACTAAAAGTGTCCAAATTTCATCTGACGAAGACCGCTTGTTTTGGTTGAAAGATGTTAGTCTTTTTTCTGATTTCTTACTGTGGTTGAGACGTTATTTTTATTTGACGTGTTTCTTGTGAAATATTGTTATATACTCCTATATGTACCTTTCACTATCGGTTTGGTCGAATATCTATAATTTATATTGTTGTCAAAGGTATTTGTTGACATTTTTTGCACTTTTGACTTGACAACCATGGTGTTGAAATACGAGTATATAAAAGGTTTGAGCGTGGAATACAAATTATGTGTAGGGTTTGAGATTAATGAATTATAGTCATTATTGGCTTAGGTAATTGATCGTGTGAAAATAATTCTTTACGGATTCCGATTTCAAAGAGTGTTCTATCTTTAAATATATATATCATCAACGAAGACTGGCATATGATCCCAAATATTGTATATATACGTTTAATAAGTTGAGGGAATAAGAGAGCAAATGTTCCCTGAATATGTCAGTACTTCCATGTGGAGGGAAAAATGAGTTAAGCGCTTTAACTTTTTTTTATAAGACTCTGTTCCCAAGTTAATATTTTCTAAGATTAGAATTTAAATTGAGGTCTGTGTTTAGGTTTTAATTCTAAAGGAATTGGCTGAATCAGCTCCTACTTATTTCTACCAACAAGTTCAGTCGTTTTTTGACCCTATTCTCGAGGCAGCCAAGGACCCAAAGCCTGCCATAAGAGAGGGAGCGGTTGCAGCCCTACGGGCCACGCTGATCATCACTGCCCAGAGGGAAACAGCTAGACTCTCGAAGCCAATCTGGTAGGCATCTGATAGTCATTAATTGAATAAAGAAACAGATGCTTGTAATTTGATATGTATCATTCAAGTGAATCAATTAGCTCATTTTTGTGTTTGTAGTTAAACAGCTTTCTCCTTCTGTGAGGAGGTAGACCTCCTGATTCCCATGTGCCTATCCGTCGGTGTCCTCGCCGCGAGAGCGGGCAACAGGTTACTCGGATTGCATAGATTGGCTAACAGGCGGGAGGTTTTCTGGCCACTGACCTCACCTGCAGACAAAGCAGACTCAGTAGGACCTTGGTCCGGAGATCTAGAGAACGGAGAACTCTTAAAATATAGTCGGCACCAGGGGTGCGGGGAAGTCAATGCGCAATTCCTTCGTGTTTCCTTATGTCCTGCCATTGGGGCTCGACTTGTGGTGGCTGTGGTTTCTCACTCAGGAAGGCCAGATTCCATAGGGAGTCGCTGTGTAAGAAGCAGTATCTTCTCGGGAGGGTCCCTTCAGAGTATCAAGATGGAGCTAAACACTCGACCCTTATCATTGGGTAAGGTCCATCAGTTGACAGGTGAATTTGAAAACTGGTACTGACTGAGTTGACGCCTGGTCTCGGGTTAATTAGTCCTTTCCTTCGGAGGGATAACCGAATCCTTATGAAACAATGGTAGTTCTAAAATTGACGTCCAGTAGGATTCAGTCCACCTGTTTCTAGTTAAACAATAAATATGTTGGCAAGATAAATCATCTGCATGTGTTAATGTTTTTCATATAGTGTTTCATTTAGAAGAGGATCTATACGAATATTACAGTGCACTCTAATCTAAAAAAGTAGATTTTAAAATTTTATCTTTGTCTCTTTGGCTCAACACTACTTTCAAGTGGTTTCTGTTAACAAAATATACCACATAACTAAAAGAGTACTTGGAAATTAAGAATCATAAAAATATACAAAGTTTTTTACTTACCAACTGTTGGATAAAAGGATTGAATAGAAGAAGGGTATATAACGAGTGGTATGTTAAACTACCAAAGTACGCTAGAAGGAAATAGAACTGTAGAAAATTTATAGAAATATTTTAAGAATTACGAGCAATAAGGGATGTATTCCTAAAGAAATGAATACTGCGTGTTCGAAACGCATTGTTTATTTAAAACGTTTGTATGTGGAGACTTTTGAAAACTAAATTATTGCAGTTTTTTATTTATATTATATTTTAAGTTAAAAAGGAATAATAAGTTTTATCAGTCTTTAATACTTAAGACGTAAATAAGTAACAGTTTTTTAAGCCCTTGTATGTATATGCAGTAATACGAGCATGCTGCATGTCCTCATTTCATTTTTCCAAGAGTATGGCAGGATAGAATTAATTAATGTGCAGTCGGGCACATGCTTTAGAGTTCTTATTAAATCCAAAGTTTCAATCTGTATTAATTTCTTAGTGCATCCCTCTCTTTTCTTTCTTATCAACTATCAACAGAAATCATTTAAAAATTTAACTTCAAAATATGTTGCGTTTACGTTGGCTGTATTAACTTTCTCTGCAACTTTTTAATAAAATATCTTCAAATTACATCCTGCAGAATTTGAAAAATAGAAAAATATTTGTTTTCTATATCTGTTACACACAGTTTGTTTCAAAGTTTATGATTATTTTACAGCAATACATTTATTGTTTTGTGTTCTAAAAAAGTAATGTTAAAATTATTTATTCTTTATTCTTTTTTTTAAAGGTACAAAGAATGTTACGAAGAGGCAATATCAGGTTTAGATGACCCAGCTAACAGAGAAAAGATTTCATCCAAAGATGAAAGAGTACATGGTTCTCTCCTTATTTTGAATGAACTTTTGAGGTCAAGCAACACTTCTTGGGAGAAGACTCACAATTCTCTCAAACAGAACATACATAAGGTGAATTGCTGACTTACACAACTAAGAGCATTGGCTCCCAAGGGCATGTGCAGTCACATTTAACAATTAATGGTTTTAAAACCGCATGATACTAAGTATCGTTAAAATACCAAGGTCTATAACAGGCATGGGAAACCCTTTTGTGAACCGGAGGGCGCAATATAATAATTTTCAAGTGACCGCGGGTTGCATGGTAATGTCTGTGGTATTTGTATACATACATCCTATGTATGTATATATAACAAGATTTCATATAAACACGAGAAATAACAATCAATGATCAAATCATGATATGAAATGGAGAAAAAAAGACTAAGTTGGGTTTTTGACTCTGACGAAGACCGCCTGTTGTGGTTGAAAATCTTAGTCTTTTTTTCCCATTTCATATTTGTGCTTTGATCAGTTATATATATATATATATATATATATATATATATATATATATATATATATGTATATCAATATCAACCCAATAAGAAATGGGAAAACAAGACTAAGATCTTTCAAACATCCTTTCTGGATACTATTATTCATTATCATGTCGCTATGATCAACCACAATTAAAATGAACAAGACTAAGATCTTTCAAACATCCTTCTGGACATTAGTCCTTTCTGGCTTTCACTCCTTTTAACATACCACTCTCTCCCACTCTTCTCACTCTCACAATGTTTTCTGCATCTAGTGTTCAGTTGGGTTTTTGACTCTGACGAAGACCGCTTGTTACGGTTGAAAGATCTTAGTCTTGTTTTCCCATTTCTTATTATGGTTTGATCATTGATTGTTATTTCACGTGTTTATGTTAAATCTTTTTATATATATATATATATATATATATATATATTATATATATATATATTCACTTGATAAACGGTGATAGACGATAGACGATCCAAACTTGATAGACGATCCAAACTGGACACAATAACAGTTCAAAATTGAAGATAGGTAGCACACAAAGTAAAGAAACACACTTATAATCTCAAATTTTCGTGCAATCCGTCTTCAGGAGAAAAGAGAAAGGGAGACCAAGCACGTTGTAGATGCAAAGGCTAGTTACTAGCCGTTGCGTCTACAACGTGCTTGGTCTCCCTTTCTCTTTTCTCCTGAAGACGGATTGCCCGAAAATTTGAGTTTGTAAGTGTGTTTCTTTACTTTGTGTGCTACCTATCTTCAATTTTGAACGGTTATGTATATATATGTATACTATGACCTATATTTTTGTTTCAATAATGATTTTCATTTTTATTTGTTAATAAGAAAAAAGTTAAGGATTTTTTTAAATATTAAGATGGAATTCCAGACAATCTCCGAGGGCTGCACAAAAGTACATCGTGGACCCATCGGTTGTCCATGCCTGGTCTATACGTTACTTTGTAGAAAATTTTATATTCTGTATAAAGTTTTCGATCATTCTTAGGCTTCTAATTTAAAAAAAAATGGATAAGATATGATATTAGCGTTCAATTTGAATATTTCTATAGAAATAATCAATTATTTAATGGAACATAAGTTATATATCATATTTTTATAAAGTATAAATATACCTTATAAAGCATATGACACGCTTTGCAAATATATAATTTATTAAGTGTAATATATAATTTATAAAATATAATATATATTACTTAATTAAGCTCTGTTATCAGTTAGAGTGTTGTATTTACTCTGTCGGGAAAATAATTTATATAACCGCCTTCAAATGTTTTCTTCAAACAAAGCTTTTCGAACACTTGTCCTTTCGAACATTTGGAAAGTATTATCTTGTCACTCATCACAATAGTTGATATAACCTGAAGAAGAACACTACTTATTTGAAACGCTTTGTTTGTATAAAGCATTTTTATGATTTGAATCATTTTATCAATATGGGTAAATAAGGCTTCTATCTTGAGTTCCCCAACGTAATTGGTTCAAGCAATGTTGTAGTAATCAATGCTGCATTAGTCACTGATGTAATCAGTGTATCTTGATCAAGAGTGTCTTGATAGAAAACACTTATCTATCTACTGCCTAGTTAGAATTAGCAGTATAACACATATTGTAATGATAATAATATCATTGAGTTAATATTTTCAATATCACAAGGATCCTTGAACCTTGAACTTACTAGCCAGGAAAGACACTACTTACATTTACTACTGACCTCGCAGACATTGAACAGTTAATTTAGCAGCAGTGGGTCCATGACCTGCATCTGCAGGTACAACGTGTACATTCGTGCGCGGGATGATTCGTTGGTTGAACGTATTTTATAATGTTCTTAAAATTTAGTGTAATGTGGCTTCTTCGTAGTTGTAGTCATCAAGATCTTATATCAATGTATTCAGGTAGTTGCATCAATAATTCTCAAATTTCTGGCGTAAGGTACTAGGAGTGCATCATATGGAGCAACATTGCTGATATATAATGTTGATGAAATAATTTGCAGGATGAGGAGGCTGATGGTGGTGAAGGAGGTTTGCTACGGAAGGTAGGAGCTCGACGTGCGCACAGGCGCCGCCGTTGTGGAGGTGAACTGGTGGTTACTCAGGGTAGATCTAGCCCAGTCTACGAGAGTGTTGGGTGTCGTGCTCTCGTCACTGAGTTCTACATGGACATCTGCAGTCAAGTTCTTGCACATCGCGTTTCCAAGTCTCATCACATATACGTGGCACTTCTTGCCATCATACCACGCCTCGCTGCCTTCAACACAACCACTTTTGTTAAAAGGTTCTTTTTTTCTACTACATCATGTCATTATAATTTCAAACACATCTTCTCAATGTTTGTACATTTTATATGTATTACTGTATTACTTTTATATGTATTACTAGCAGTCCACCTACCCGAGTGAACAAACAATCAATAATTTATTTGCCTGCTTTTTACCTTACTATAAGTGAAGTATAGTGGTGGCGAAAAAAAGTCGATTTCGAGATTTTGACGGAATTACATGTTTTAAGGTCCCAGAAGTCGTTTTATGAAGTTTTTTCGATGATGTCTGTGGGTGGTAGGTGAGTATGTATCCACAATTTGTGGACACGTTACGGTCCAGAATCTTTGATGAATCAAGTTGATATTTTACACAAAATGGACCTCATAGTGTAGATGAGCCTTATTTTTTGGGAGTAATTAGGCATGATGGGAAAGTCATTTTTTTTCGAAAACCTGTTTTTTTTCCCTTAAACTACTAAGTCTTGAAATTTTGATATTATCTTTGAGGTTACAAAAGCAATAAACGAAAAATACCCTCAGATTTTCAAAAGAACAGGATATATTTCTTTTTAATATAATGTAAACATTTCGATTTATAATTTAATCTAAAGCTTGTGAGAGCATACAAGCAGTACCGTTTAACGAATACAAATGAAACTGTACTTAAAAATAGAACATTCTGGGAAGAATGAGTTGAGATAATTTTTTTTTCAAAATTGCATTCACCAGAGGGTTGTTACAGTAGTTTCCTGTTTTCAGAAAATGTTTTTTGACGCTAAACGGCTCATCAAAAAACCGTTAAATTTTGTCAAAAAATTAGCAATTCATAAAAAAAATTCACGTTATTTCAATTACGGCAAGGAGCAATAAAAACTGATTGTTTATCCTAGACTAACGGATAACCTGTTATACTTGTTGGATTTATTGGTATTATTTAAATTGACTTAAGACATTTTTTGAGTGAATCCACTGAAATATAGTTGATATGTAGAAGTATAATGGATAAGTTTATATAATTTATTGATTTATATGAGATATAAAAGGAATAATATTTTTACATGTACAGAATCACCTCCAATAAACATAAATTTCCGTTGCTTTCAATGGTATGATGGATTAACCTCACAAAATGCTCAGATCAATCTATATATTGCACGATTGAATAAAACTTAATATCAGATGAAAATTTTTTGTTCATAAATTCAAGTTCTTTAGATAATATTGAAGTGTGAGGAATGGACTCTTTCCTCAAGAAAGAGGAGTTATGTTTGTTGACAAATATCCAGTTTTCTTCACTACTTTAGTCTAATAGTTGATGTCTATTATTGTAAAAAAATGCAATCTTCCAGCTATAAAAATTTTAAATTATATTGAATAGCCAGTCGGCTTTGAGTATGTAAAACTGACTAATTACTAATATATTTTTTCTCAATATACATTCACAGCAACCTTATAACAGAGTACAGCACGCAGGAAGAAGATAGCACTCGCTCAGAGTAAAATTGGTATATATGGTTTTTGAAAAAGGGAAAGAAAAGTGATTTTTATTAAATACAAAGAATCTATAAAATTCCCTATATAATAATTTTATAAAACACCAAAAATATGAAGACTAATTCAAAATTGAAACATGGTTTGAAAAATAATAATATTATTATCCTACATATAAAACTAAAAATTATCTTAACATGACATTCTTTCTTAGGAGTTTCTGACATTTTAAAAACAAAATAGGAATATTTCAAAGTTTTAAATAATAGGAAAATTTTCCTTAAATGTATAATATAGAAGGAGGTCAGGTAAACTATGTAAGAGATCCATCCACTGGCTATTGGAACAAATGCCATGTTCTCCTATAAGAGATTATTTCGTAACATGAAATCTACCTTTTCAGTTTTCAAAAATGTTATTACTGTTGTAGTATACTAATGATATTATACGCATCCGTGGTGTAATGTATTAAAATGAGTATATATATTTAGTGGATCAATCACTATCTTTACTACCTCCAGGAATGAAAGAGTAATGAAATCTGCCATTTAGACATTTATATTATGCCTAAATGGGATATTTTGTATTATGCACCCAAGAAGTATGATATGTTAATTATAGTGTAGGCTACTCCAGATTTTTTTCTTTAAAACCAGGTATAAACAAACTTCAGAAGCTCCTTTTCATTTACAGTTTCATAAGGTAGAGATGAAATTGTAACGCTCATTAGTATTTTTTTAGTTCTATTAGTTGAAATTTGTTTCTGGTCTAATGCTTTTCTGTGCTCTTTGTTTTCGCCAGAATCATGTTATATGTGTAATATATACTATTCTTTCATTATTGAAGGTTGTGTTATGTGTTTTCAGCCATTTGAGCACAGTGATGGAATATCTGTTCGGAACTCTTCGTGGCAAAGAAAGAGACAAATCTCGAGCCTTCGAAACAACTGGAATGTTAGCTGTTGCCATAGGTCGGGGTATATCTCCATATCTTCCTAAAATTATGGAAATTATTAAGTCTCAACTTCCACCGTCAAAGGTAATCAGTTATTGTGATGAAATAGTTAAAATAAACTGGAGATTCACATAGAATAGACAAACAGACTACAACCACTTATATTTGGTAGAAATCATATCAAGAGAAAATTAGGAATTGTATGTTTTACTTTATCACTTGAATATCCAGTTTATTTTTGAACTTTTAAATGTATTTAATTATATATATAAGTTAGAAGGAGTCCTTAGTTTAAATATTTTTCATAAAGAAAAACTGACTTTATTTTGTTGATTGTTATTTTTTAATAAATTTTCATTTGTCTGAAGTGCTTCTTATTTCTTGCAGCAAGGTGTTGGATAGTATTAGAAAGATTTCCGACATGTTTCAACTTCCGTCATCTTTAGTCTTTTTTTATTAAATTGTTGTTGCGCAGTCAATATTTGTACTTTGAAAAGACTAAAGTGTCCAAAAATGCACTAAAGCCATCGTTGTGTAGTCAAACAGCTTGACCGGTCTCCCGTCTGATCCAGGGTGTGAAGATCTTAAGAACACTCCTGTTCAAATAGTTAAAGAACGGTTGACTCTTCAAACCACGAACTTTTAGATATAAAAGTTAAGTTTCTGTTGTTGGTTAAACCGTGTATCAAAAACTTAAGGCCTCATGACAAAAAGGGTGCGTCGTCACTATGATTCATCAGTTTTACTCTCAAATATATTTACTTGCCATACATATTTTCAAAAAATTACCTCCGCATCAGTTGATACTTAGTGTAATGGTACGTCCACCATCACAGTGTCATGGTGGCAAAATTAAAATAAAATGACCAAACGAACGACATGCATGGTAGTCGGAATGAAGATATAAATCAGTAAATACCATTTACTGAAAAGGAAAAAGTATGAATTTATGATAACTGTTTGTATTAATAATGAATAGTTATTGTTTGTTTTTTCTCACATTATATTATTAAGAATTAATTATGTGAAATGTATACAAGGAATCAGGAAGTGGGAGGAAGAGGTTGGAGCCGGCCATGTTTGGATGCCTGACGCTGCTAAGCCATGCTGTTAAAGAGGAAATTAAGGATGACATTCAGGAACTACTGCCGGCAATGTTCAACTCTGGTCTCAGTCCGGCTTTGACCCAAGCCGTCCGACAGTTAGCCAGGACGGTGCCTCAGCTTAAGAAACAAATATCCCAAGGTATCACTTTTTTTTTTTTGGTGTTTAAGAGTTAATATATTTGTAAAGGTCTCCAATTATGAATGGAAATTTAAATGTATTGTATATAAGGTAATAAGCGTAGCAATTTATGGTTGTCTAACCGAGCACATATCAGAGTTTGTTGACGCCATTCTGCAGCCCATAGTTACCAAACTCCCCACTTTCTGAAAAGACACCTTCCTCCAAACAGTCAATAACCTCTCTCCACCGGAATCCCTAGAACATCCTCTCCTTCTAGCTACTAGGAACGTCACATCCCTAAACACGATCATTGACAATGATGAGGGTTTGGCGGCCCTAGAGTGGTTCCTTCAGAATAGACCCTTACCCAACATACCCTCCACCCCATTTGTCCTACAGCTAAGTTCCTTTGTTCTGCGGTTCAATGTCTTCAGCTTTGATGACCATTTCTATCTTCAGAGCAGGGGAACTGCTATTGGCACCAGAATGTCTCCTTCCTTTCGTTTGCGGACCTGTATATGGTCAAACTAAAACAGGATTTCCTCTCCTCTTACGCCCTCCAACCCTTCGTCTACACCCGCTTCATTGATGATATATTTGTCGTATGGCCCCATGGTAAAGATTCTCTTGAAGCTTTTATCGAAGCTTTCAAAACCTCCTGTTCGTCACTTAGCTTCACCCACTCCTTCTCCTTTACCTCCTTAACCTTCAACCAAAACAAAGTGGTATTCGTCAGTATCACTTATACTCATACCTCGCTAACGAAGACGGTTGAACTATCTTAGTCATTATATATATCAACATCTTCTATAGCTAAATTATAGTATATAAAACTAAAGAATTTAGTTTTATTTATTCACGGGAAAAAGAGCAAAATACTTAATATTATTGATATTTTGAACTACAGTTTGTCATCCGGAGGAGATCAAAAGAGATGCTGAAGAGGGAGTGAGTGAGAAAGAAAGAGAGCGAAAGAGAGAGAGAGAGAGAGAGAGAGAAGTAATTTGAAGTATTTATAGAAGAAAGTTTTATCCTGTCATTTTTATTTTTACTTAGTCCCATTAGACCATCTGTGCACTGTATTTTCTACATCTCATACAAACTGACTTGGCTGATGACCTAGATTCGAATATTTGGTTTTAACTACAAGCACATAACTCCTACATTATACTCAAAGTAGTGCAATGTTGTTCGTGATGTTACATAATGTTGAGGCTTGTTATCTTGAAAGTTTGCAGTAACTGAAATACTTTTCCTTGTTAGGTCTTTTGGAGATCCTCTCCGTGGTCATAATGAACTGCGAGTTGCGACACCCGGGAGCCCCCACTGTCCCAGTCATCCCTTCAGCTACAGCCCTCTCTCCCTCCGCTTCGACCAGTTTAACTAACAGTGGATACGACACTCCCAGCATTGTACTTGCTCTGAAAATCCTTGGAACTTTTAACTTTGAAGGTATTTATATAATTGTAAGATACAGGTATTAAGTTAACTGTAGCTAGAATAGTATATTTAAAAATGTTGATATATGTAGAATAAATCCTATTTTTTTCTCTTGCTAATGGAAAGTGACTGTCAGTTAATCTGTTCATGTTTTTACAGTAAAAGTTACTTGAAAGCAACATGGAAAAAAGTATTTTGCGGTTGAACAATTACTTTTGAAGAGGCTCTTCGGTGATGCAAGAACCTCACGATCAAAATTGTCCCTTCAGTCTCATAAGGTTTACAGCCCTTGATATCTTTGAACTATTCACCCGCAGTGGATCCGATACAGTCACTGAGTGTTGATAAGGGTGTCTTATTTCAATTGAGTCGGCTATTCGAGTTGGGTGGTTAATGAGAACAATCCTACCTCCTCCCCTTTATTACTTTTAACGTTGTGGTTTTTATGTTGCAGGCCACTCGCTATTGCAGTTTGTACGGTACTGCTCTGAGCACTTGATTTACAACGATGAGCAAGAGATAAGGTTGGAAGCTGTTAAAACTTGTTTTCGCCTCCTTAAGTTGGCTCTACTCCAGCCGTCCCCCACGGTGTCCAACACTGTTGCCACAGTACTCTCCAACTTGTTGGAACTAGCGCTCACTGATACAGGTTTTTTTATATCTCTCGTAATAATTCTTTAATCACAACTATCAATCTACTTTTATTTTACTGAATAATTAGAATTATATTTAAAGAATTAAATACTTATAAGTTATTTGAGATTTATATAAGTGTAATTAAGAACCTTGAAAACCATTGCCTACGTTGTACTTGAAGCTCCAGAGATGCAGAATCTAAGTTTCTGATTTTAACGCTATCAAACTCTCAAATAGACAGGTGCCCTCTAATGACTGGAACATCATGTGCGAGTTTGGTGGGAAATGTAGAAACAGGTAATTCATCTTAAACAGAGAAATCTTTCATCACTTCAGTAGTGATTCAATCAATATATTGACATTTAACATAAATTTGTTGAATGTATTTTGTTTTGCATTGTAACATTGTACACATCTTGTAATGCACATCATGAACATTCTTGACTAGTTATTGCTGTTGGTCGTTTCAGATGGAGATGTTAGGTTCTGGGTGGTTTACTCTATTGATGAAAGCTTAGACAACTATATGGCTCAAGTTGAGAATTTGTCAGTGTTGTTTGTGGCTATGAATGACCCTATATTCGAGATTAGAGAACAGTCGCTATGCGTCATTGCCAAACTGAGCTCTGTCAACCCTGCTTGTGTCCTACCTACTATCAGAACCACTTTCAACAAGGTTGTTTCATTTCTTCCATATTTTGACTGCTTTGTGCTCATAATGATCAAAACTACAATATATAACTGGGCTACATAGGATAGTCATTCCATCCTATTCTTTGACAATCATTTTAATATTATTTCAATGTAGAAAAAAAAGTTTTCAATAATAGGGATATTTTTGTGAGAATTCATCTTTCAAATATAAGAAGATAATGTACATGTTTTGGAATTACCCAATCTAATTTCAGGTTAGTTTGGTATAGTATGGAATCTATGTTGAATGTCAGTTATTAAGAATTTAGGGTTATTTAATGTAACGCATACGGAAGAAATAAAGTAAGACTGTCCATTGACCCATATCCAGTATTGGCTGTTTGATATTATTGTTTTTTTTTTTCTTCCTCTACTCTTATTAAATTTATTGATATATTTGTTCCCTTACAGATTACATGTATTTTTATATAATGGTGTACGGCAATTATAATTTTATTACAGTTAAAATAAAAACAAAACAAATAACAAAGTAATAAAATTATAGTGAGAATAAGACTAATGAAAAACGTATTTTTGAAAAGAATAGCCTGCAATCATGTAAATAAGATGTGTATAAAAATACTGATAGAATAACCATAGTGTTAAGATGAAAGTATAATTAGTAGTACTTATACTAATAATAAAGAAGCATGTATAACTAATAATAAGAAAAGGGTGAATAATAGGACATTGGGTTTCAGGGTAAACTATATGTAAACAGTAAATAGAAAACACACAGTCTCTGTAAAATTAATTTACTGATTTACAGTCAGTTTTCGTATCCTCTTTTAAATGTGTTTTTAGTCCAGTCATGCTTGTAGTTTATATATATATATATATATATATATATATAAATGATCAAACCACAATAAGAAATGGGAAAACAAGACTATTTAGTCTTGTTTTCCCATTTCTTATTGTGGTGTGATCATTGATTGTTATTTCACGTGTTTATGTGAAAGCTTTATATATATATATATTATATATATATATATATATATAAACTTTAATAAATATTGTAAAAAAAAGGTAATTATATAAAAGGTATTATAAAATTTACTTTCGATTAAATATGTTGGTAATTTTTGGTTTTATGTTGACAGTTGATGAATGAGTTGGAATACAGTGGAATGAGTAGGAACAAAGAGCAGAGTGCCATGATGTTACATCACCTGGTAGTCCACGTTCCCTCTCTTATTGAGATTTATGTGGAAGTCATTTTGAAACAATTGGTTCCGAAACTCAAAGAAGCAGATCCCAACCCCAATGTTGTCATCAATATGCTTACGGTCATCGGTGACCTCGCAGAGGTAATACATATACATTTCATTTTTTAGCAGTTTAGAAATTCAAAGGCGCCTCATTATAGCTGCAATAAAACCTTTTTTTTTAATTTTCCCAGATAAAGCGAAATCAAGTTAAAACAATGTTATATTAAAGTTTAAACTTCAAAATGATATTTTTTAAAAAAAATAATATCATTGTATCCTCTATTATAAAACGAGTGAGTGATAATTATGTGAAACACAAATATATCTTTATACAAAAAGGATATGGTTAGTCTTATAAGGCATGTTTGATGTAAATAAATTAATATTATGTAATATGGTATTGAACGGCTCTTTCTAACAGTTCGTTATCAGCTTGAGTATGATGAACAACAAGAGTGTGAGCTTTAAAAAACTGATTATTTCAAACTGGGTGGAAGTTTTACTGAAGTCACAATCAGGGTTGTAGCAACTCATCTATATATATAATATATATATAATATATATATATATATATTTTTTATTATTTTAATATTTTCATTAATATTAATTAATTAATATTTTCATATATATATATTTTTTTATTATATATATTTTTTATTTTTATTTATTTATTTATTTTTTTTTTTATTATTTCCTTTTTTTATAATTTTTAATTTATAATTTTTAATTTTATAATTTTATCTATTGTTTTTGCTTTCTCCGTTCTCCGACGTTTAGTGCCTAGCTCCTTTTTTACGCTAGTGCTGCTCTCTTCGGTTGACTCTTTATTTCTTCATTCGCGCTCCGTTCTTCGACGTGGGGAGATCTCTCTCACTTCGTCCTCTCTTCTAGTCTACTCTCCTGATGACGAACAACAGTTCGAAATATTGAATTCTGTAAGTTTTCTTTGTATTCTCTTTTCTGTGTCGTGCTTTGTGTAATTTAAATTTATATATATATATATATATATATATATATATATATATATATATAATATATAACAGATTCAATAATATATCGACCGTTTGATAGAATAGGTGTGTTCTCTAATCGGGGTTCGGTCAATTTTCCAGGATAAAAAATCAAACTCTCGTTGCCAACGTTTCGGTTTTATTTAAAACCTTTTTCATAGGCAGAAGTAAGAATTTTTTAACTAAGAAAATGAAATTTACATTATTTAAAGGAACAACAATGTTAGCCGGACAAAACCTTCGACTAGACTAATAAGATAACTTATTATTATTATAGCTTATTATATTATTATTATATTAATATAACTTATATATTATTATTATTATATTATTATTAATATTATTATTATAATATTATTATAACTTATTATAACTTATTATTATTAGTTATCTTATTAGTCTAGTCGAAGGTTTTGTCCGGCTAACATTGTTGTTCCTTTAAATAATGTAAATTTCATTTTCTTAGTTAAAAAATTCTTACTTCTGCCTATGAAAAAGGTTTTAAATAAAACCGAAACGTTGGCAACGAGAGTTTGATTTTTTATCCTGGAAAATTGACCGAACCCCGATTAGAGAACACACCTATATATATATATATAATATATATATATATATCAAGTAGATTCACAGAAAGAAAACAAATAAAAAATATTACAGAAACTCACAACTATATTTCGACCGCGTCCTCGTCAGGTAGAGAAATAAAAAAAGTGTAACTGCGAAGACATGTGATGACATATATATTTATATATATATTCGTAAATTTTGGTAGCAGTCCTTCTTTGACACACACATTATTGAAAATGACACCAAAATGAGATGGTCGACATGTTTCGAATGATCAACATTCATCATCAGGACGTGAATAAGATCTAAGGTGAAATATCTGGTTTATATATACATGGAGAAGGTAGAAGGGGTTGTTTTCCATAAAGTTTAAGAAATGGTGGGCGTTAATCCTGTGGGGTGAGTGGCCTCTCGGCCTGAGTCGCTACCTGCAAGGGTTTCTGGATGTGAACTAAACAGCTTCAAAATACGGCTACTGTTTTCGACCTGAATATTTAGGTGTGGCTTCAGTTTTTGAATTATTATAGCCTCTAAAATTTTTATTTTATGGTGGTTACCTTCTTTTTTTATAATTTTAGTATTAGCAACCATCATCTCTCAGGTTAATTTAACATTTGGTGTCATTTTCAATAATATATATATATATATATATATATATATATATATATATATATATATATATATATATATATATAATCAGCTCAAAAACGAAGACACAAAAAGCAACATACAGGGAAAGAGACACATTTACAAACTCAAATTTTCGAATAATCAGTCTTCAGGAGTAAGTAAAGGTTATTTGCCGTTGCGTCTATAGCGTCTTGGTCTCCCTTTCTCTTTTCTCCTGAAGATGAATTACCCGAAAATTTGAGTCTGTAAGTGTGTTTCCTTACTCTGTGTGTTACTTTTCTTGAATTTTGAACTCGTATAAATATATATGAAAAAGACAAAGTATCAGCGACTGTGTTAACTAAAGATGGACCAGGGAGGACACGTGTCTCATTTCGAAGCTACTATGACCTCTCAATTTCAGAAGGACTAAAAAGCATCTTTCGAGGAGTAGAGGTATGGTAGCCAATGTGATTGCTGTTTACACTGGACATTGGCTAATAGGAAAGCATGCCACAATGTTGGGTCTGGAAGTAAGGGATATTTGCAGAGCTTGCCAAAGCGAGGAAGAAGAAGAGTCGGTTCCTCATTTTCTTTATCATTGTCCTCGTCTGGTTCAAAGAAGGAAGGCAACATTAGGAGAATACTGCTTTGACAACCTTGAGAAACTAGCATCCACTGATATCAGGGATCTAATTAAATTGTTGTTCTCTCAAGATTGTTCGAGTGACCGGTGACGGGGGAGAATAGCCCTTTTATCTTTTGTGGTATCATAAGAGGCCGACTTGTGGCCTGTGTGTGTTCTCTCTTGGGACAGCCACTGCAACCTATTTCTACATATTTTTTGACTGTATGTTAGATTTTTGTTCTACTATATATTCAAGGTGAATGGAACGAAGATGGTAGAGTGGAGAGAGACTTTATGCAGCACTCTGTTGGAACTGCTGGGAGACGTGAGTTGCGTGCTGAAGAGGTCCGTCACACTCTGGACTCTGGGTCAGCTTGTCGGAGCGACTGGTTTTGTCGTTGAGCCTTATCACAGATATCCCACTTTGCTTGACACCTTGCTGAATTTTCTCAAAACTGAACAGGACCATGATACAAGGTTTGTTCAGCATTCCTTCATTTTATTTGTTTCCTTATGTTTTTACTGGAATGTTAAGAAAGGTTTTTAAAAAATTTGTATTAAAAGTGCCATGTTCTAACCTGCTGATGTATCTGCTGACATACTGACTAAAGATGATACGTAAGTAGTACACGGTGAAAGAAAGAAGTCCATGAGGCAAATAGTTATTGGTTGACATAAGTGAGGCGTTTACTGTGAAATTAAGGGACTTTTTTTCCCTTGCTTGTGTGTGCAAAATAAAAGAGGGAACGGCAGGAAAATGATGCTTCCATAGAGTGCTGATTCATTTATAGAGAAGAACTTTTTTAATGCAGCTTTGTGTTATCTAAGAGCGAAGCTGTTACTCATTCGGCACCCATTAAACATGGTCTAGCTACATTAACAATGGCGCACACGGCATGTGGGGTCATCCATTAAAGTGCTGACTTTAGTGATTCTATTGAACCTGTATATTCATTCAACTTTTCATTCAACATGGCTATGACCATTGGCTTATGCAGAAGAGACTAAAATATAGTTATCTTTTTATCAAGCACTAAAGCTGAGGATCTCAGTGTTGCTTGGCTAATGAACCCCTTTGTCATTTGTTACAGTGTTATCCTACTCCCAAGATAGTCTTATACAAAAAGTGCTTTCTAAATATTTTTGTAAAATATTTTATAAAATATATATACAATGTAATATATATATATATATATATATATATATATATATATATATATGATATATATATATATATATATATATATATATATATATATATATATTATATATATATATATATATATAATCAATTCATAAAAATAATTTTAATTTAAATTTAATAAATTTTTGTTAAATTTTTGTTAAATTTAGATATAATTAAATAATTGTAACTTAAATATTAAATATTTAAAATGTTTTAAATATTTAATAATAATAATATTATAATTATTTAATATTATTTAAATATTAAGTCTTTATAAGTAAATAGGAAAATAATTATAATCAAAATTAAAACAATGTAATTTATAATTAAAAGGTCAAAACCTATAATAGCTTTCCTCACTCTGGAAACTTAATGTTATCTCAATTCACCCCCTAAAAACTCATACCCTTGGGGGTGAATTTTACTCCCATTGATACCCCTGCACTAAAACTATGTTATGGAGTCAGAGCTTATATTTAACGTTAGACGTTATTGTGGAATATTTCTCTTCGAGGTGAGGGCAAAGTGCTCTTAATTGGAATAATTAATTTTGACAAATCACTTTTGAATTTGAGTATTTCTTACGGAATCAGTTCAAGGTAACTAATATTTTAACTTAAGTGTTTTTTTTTCTGACAAAAGTGCATGTTGTTCAGGCGAGAAGTGATGCGGGTGTTGGGCCTCCTCGGAGCTCTAGACCCCTACAAGCACAAGATGAACCTTGGCCAAGTAGACAGCCGTTCTAATTCCATTTCACTTATTTCAATGTCCGAGTCTAGATCTGACTTCTCTGAACAATCCTCCCAGGGTAAGTATTTATGCATTTACTTTTTTTTACTTTTTTTTTGACTACTGAAATTTTAAAATAAAGTCAACTGAATTCCAATTCATTTATCATTGGTAGTTATATTTTAATTGCAATTGGGTTAATCCATACTACTATCTACTTTTACAGTTTAAAGAAAGTATTTGGAAGAAATATCCTCTATAAATATAAACATACGGTACTGTTTTCTTGACCACAAAATATTAACAAACACTTTTTCTTGCTCATTTTCTATATCTATATATGTTACATGTTGTAATGTAACAGAACCCAGCCTTCAGTAAGTTCTTTTTTCAATTTGTTTATGATGTTTTTAAAGTAGAAATGACAAATGTCCATTGTTTATTGTTTTTTTTTTTGTTAGTTTATAGCCCTGAGGATGTCTTGAAATAAAGACGAAAGGTTGGCAAAAAGGTGATTCCATATATTTACCCTGACCAAACTCCGAGAAAAAGAAAAAGTGTTTGTTAATATAAACATATTTATAGAATACAATACGGAAAGTAACAAAGATGTATGATTCGGAATTCGGTCAGTTTCCAGGTTCAAATCAAATTTTCTATATGTATATTAGTTTCTATTTGATATCTTCTCACAGGTCTGTGAAATAGATCAAAGTAATAAATTACAAAACAAATTAACAATTGAACATTCACAAAATGTACATTTAGCACATTCTATGCTACTTCTACTTCTGTAAAGAATGATAGGAATAAAAGTAATTTTGAAAACATATAAAGGAACTATAGAAAAAGGTTTGCTTTCTTTTGCAACGGGAAAGTTTCTTTTAATAAGATATATTCGCGTTAAGCATTATTTTTAGATGCAGAATCGGATTTGTTTATTTAAAGTAGAACTTTATGTTGTTTGTAATTAAATTTGCATTATGTTGATTGCGACATAGATGTCTGAAATATGTAGCTTATTGAAAAATAGTATATTTGAAAAAAAACAAAATGTTGATTTTCAATCTTGAACTTTAATAAAGAAATATTTTTGATAAAGAATATATAAAAGTGTTACATTACATTGCGGGTAAAATAAAAATGTAATGTGAACAGAACAGAGTTTTTTAGGATGCTCCTATATACGGCATTTCAACAAACGAATAAGTTTTTTTTTTATTTTATTGCACATTCATTGCATCCGTTGTATTACATGTATTAATTACATGTTATGCACATAATTAAATTCTTACAACATAATAATACAATTATTAAACTATTGTAAGGATAATAATTATATTAATCAGGTTACCTTAACCTGAATAAGTACTACAAGATTACGTGTATAACTTCTGTAAAAGGTGGACATGATGTAATCTATTATATACATTTTCAGCAGCTTTTCCTTCTTTCATCTGTTCTTTTTAAACTGTTTATTCAAAATCAAAAGTATCTTTTCTTCAATGGGTGCACTGCTGAGACTGTCGCATTGCTGTTATTTATTTTTATTGAGTTACGGTATTGATAAATCTTTTCTTTTATAGGTAGTTTGTCTGTTCATAGTAGCGTTTGTTACAATCCATTCACTTGAAGGTATAAATCAGAATATTTTGTGATGTTTGCCGTGTTTTATTCTTTACATAGGAAAATAACGGTTTTTATTTCCTTTTTTTATAACAAGCTATAATATAACATCATGTACATTTCGTTTGTGAACTTTTTTGTTTGCATTAAAGGAACTTTGAAATACTTTTTACCTTGAAATTTCGGATTTATACGTATATAACTTGAATAATTTTTTTTTGTTGATTTTCTTTCTTAGGCATCATTCATTGAATATTTGAAAAATTTCAATTTTAAATTCGTTCAAGTCATGTGCCATACAAATACGACTGTGGTCTTTCCACTGGGAAGAGTGGTCATCCCATGATTGACTTGTTCTTTTGCAGACATGTCGACCAGTGAAATGTTGGTGAATATGAGTTGGCCGACTCTGGAGGAGTACTACCCAGCCGTGGCGATATCTACTCTAATGAGAATCGTCAGTGACCCTGCGCTCAATAAACACCATTTCATGGTGTTCCAGGTATTTGTACAATTCATAAAAATATCCTTATACGCATTAAAATACGTACTTTTACGAAGGTATTTCAACAACTAAAGAGATAAATTAGTCTGTAGAATAATCAAATGGTAGTACAAGTTGGATGCTTTTTAGAATTTAATTGTCATCACTGTTATGGCTCTTGATTAGTTTGTGGGTGGGCGTATTACGTGTTAAACCTCTAAATTAAAAGGTTAATTTTGAGTCCTCTAGAAAATTCCACATTGGTTGAACAACGCTCTGTGACTCATTCTGTACTTGATGAAGGTAAAAAACCAGCTGATCTATGGTTTAGAGAAACTAAATTGTAAGGTGTTTGTGTATAGTATGGACCGTGAACTTTTTTTTTGGTATGTATTTCGTGGATACTGTAGTGGGTAGAATAGTTCATACGTGGTCGGAACTCAGTAAATGGCGAACACTGTTATGACCGACCAGTTCAAGTTTTAACTCCTTCACTTTAACCTACCACAACTATGGATTTACGATTCTGTTTTGAGCATGTGTTATTAGTCTTTGTAAGTACTCCTCCCTGCCAGAGCACGTATGATGTATCAAGTTTCGTTACCTATTTGTAGAGATCTGAAGTCAGCTATGGAGATGACCACCAGAAAGAATACTTCTCACACAGTAACTCATGGTATAAAGTGATAAGAGAGTCTTAACCATCTTGGGTGATGGTTAATAATAATATTAATAATTTTAATAATAACTTGGGTGACCTCTAGTCCAAAAGCAATGACAAACAAAGTCGTTATTATCATTTTACTCGTCAAAATCAGTTATTAGGAATGGGACAAATCCATTGACTCTCTTTCTCAATACTTTGGTACCAGAGCTCATTATTTTATGTACCAGTATTTTACGTCAGTTCCTATCAAAAATGATTCGTATCATTCTAAGATACTAAGAAACTTTTAAAAAGATTCACAATAATAAGTGGCTTTGCAATGAATTTTTAATCAAAGGTCGAAAATTGAACTGAAGTCACATTTTATGACAGCATTTATTAAGAAGAAAAATTATAGAAAACATTTTTGATCTAAGTTATAAAAACAACTTTTTTGTTAAAAAAAAGTTTACTTTCTTTTGAATGGAGTTTTGAAAATCTACTATAACATATGGTTTTCAGGAAAAAGTGTATATTGATGAAAATGAACTATGAAACTACTGTTGGGAAAAAAAATCCTTAAAGGACCTAGGTTCATAAGAACATGTCCACTCTATTTTAGGTCTTCAGTGCAGCTCCGAAGTTTAGCAAGTTTGTGTCTACAATGATACTTTTGTCTATAAAATGATTTGAATAATCCTGCAAAAACTGATAATTGTAATCTGGATGTTGATCGTTTTAAGTTGAAAAGTTTTGATGCAAACACTGTTGTTAGGTTGGTTTTGTTTTTTCAGGCGGTAACGTTTATATTCACGTCACTAGGCACCAAGTGCGTCCCCTACACTCCACAGGTTATTCCCAGCTTACTCAATGTCATCAGGACTGCTGAGAACAGCTTCAAAGACTTCCTCCTACAACAGTTGGCTACATTGATCACCATTGTGAAGCAGCATATTAGGAACTACTTGGATGACATCTTCACTCTCATCAAGGTAACATCATTTTAATATACTTCTTATATTATACATTTTTATATTTGTTATTAAAATTCATTCGTTTGTCTAAGTGTTATTAATGCCAAATAATCTTTTTGTGTTGTATTTGTATTTTAATTCCTAAAATTATTTTTGCATAAAATATTATTTATAATATGATATAGTATATAATAATATATAAATATTTTTATATGATGAGAATCATAAGACGATTTTGAAACTTTCCTACTTTCTTTGAGTAGTAAAGTTATGAAGGACTATTTTGACCAATATAAGATGCTAGTATATTAATAGTATGCAGTATATTAGTTAATATTTTTTTATTTAATGTATAAAAGGACATAAATCGTTTGTATTTTGTGTAAAGGGTGATAATATAGTATGACCAATAAACCACTGGTCCACGAATCTTTATAAATAAAATAATGATTTTGTCTGTACATTGCTTAGAATTGACTCATTTCAAGTTTTCTTTACGTTTCATACATTGGAGAAACCGAATCCACCCTTAGAAAAATTTCTGTCGGTTTGTCTGTTTGTCCGCAAAACTTTGTCACAGGTAAACTCAGCTACCATGAGACATATAAAGCTGAAACTTTTACAGTAGATTTGTGTAGGTCTAACTTAAAATATAGGCTATGAATTGATTGGAAATTCAACGTAGAAGTGAAGTTATGGACGTTTAACGCAAAAATGTTTGTCACAAGTAAACTCAGCCACCATAAGACATAGCGAGCTGAAACATTGACACTGGATTTGTGTGTGCCTAACTTAAAATATGGGCTCTAAATAGATTGTTAATTCAGTACAGAAGCGAAGTTATGGGGCTTTTAGCTGTATTTTCCTAACTTCACAGACAAGTTTGTTTTGAAAATACACAGGTGTGGCAAGTAGGTATTGTTAGTTGATTTTAATTTCAATTGAGCATATGAATATATTGCGTATTTGACATTTTTGAAAAGGTACCAGAGTTTCCCAGAGTTGAGGATGTACTATCTAATACGAATAAATAGTTTTGTAAACGAGCAATTCTCAACTCTTAATATGAACAGGCATGAGAAATCAACAAAGTTCTTACGCTATATGAAGCCGAGGAAAGAACTTACAAGTCAGTAAAGAGATTGGATTAGTGATGAAGAAGCAGTTCATTATCTAATTGAATTTCTTGACTCTGAATTTATTTCTCCTGGACTGCCTGCTCATGAGTAAAAACTTAAAGTAGGAGCACCAATGATGCTGCAATTTATAGCAGTAACAAATTTGATGTTACGAAACATGAGTGACCCAAAAACTGTGCAACGGGACACGACTCTGAGTTCATGCTCTACACAGATATGCCATAGAGGTGGACATAATGACTGGATGTGGTATTGGGGAGTCTGTGTGTATACCACGCATACCATTGATTCCGAGCCACTGTCTATTTCCATTCAAATGATTGCAAGGTCCCCTCAGAGTCTATTTCGCAATGACGTTATCTAAGTCGCAAAGGGAGACTTTATCTAACGCAGGAATTCAAGTTAGCGAAACCAAGTTTTTCTCACATGGTCAACTGTAGTTTACTTGCTCAATAGTCAGAGGTTTCAACTGATTGTTCTTCCATGAACCTGAAGGGCAGACAGCTAATGTAGTGTATACAGAGGCATTTGTTTAACACTGTACTAATAATGGTGTTTTCTACTATTCTATAATTTCTAATTATAGTATTAGTATAATACTATAATTGATATTTTGGAATACCAAGAATAATAGAATTTTTGATTCCGTCAAAGACGGGTACATTTGCTAGTTCTTTAATAAAAAAACGAAGTGCACAAAAGTAGAAAAAAGTTATATAAATGAAAAAATATGTGGTGTAGAAGGAAAGAGAATTATGTGTGATGTAATTTAAAAATCTTGCTTACTTTTACTGATTTTTTAAGATGTGAGTTCTCAAGTTTAGGTCTATCTGGTCTTAAAAAATGTGTAGCTTTAAAAATTTACAATTAAAAATAGAAAATAAATCTTCTTTTAATATGGTGATATATATTCAGTTTGTTACGGATATATTATACATCAAGGAAAAGTTGTGTCGTAGTGACCATGTCTTTAATATTTTTGAATAAATTTGTGTAATGTCAAGTTGCTGTGAAACATTAACTATAATGAGTTAAGCAATAACAGGCTTCAAGTTGATGTCTGTTATTTCAGGAGTTGTGGGTCGAGAACAGCCCTTTGCAGACAACTTTGATCAATTTAGTGGAACAGATTGCAGTGGCTTTGGGAGCTGAGTTCACACAGTATCTGCCTCAGCTGATACCAAACATTCTCAGAGTCCTGTCGCATGACACATCAAAAGATAGGGCCCTCACTAACAAGGTTTGTATTTACTGCTTAATCCTGTAGTCATTTTTAGCATCGGCTATGTATTGGTAACATCCAGGAAGGTAATGCTGAATAATTCCTGAACATTACTTTCACTGATGGAAACATTAATATCTTGTGATAGATAATTCCTTTATTGTGGTCTGTTTTCTTTCGATATATTTTAAATGAATCCGTCCATAGAGTTTTCCCTCCATTCTATCTTTAGTTAAAAAGTCTCAGAGGTTCGTTGTTCTGTATGGATCCCTTTTTCAGTTCCTATTAGCACGATGTAACTGTTAATACGTAATATTCATATGGAAATTATACTTTAATGCACTTAATTATTCTAATACAACTAATTTAATTAAGGTATACTCATTCTATGATATTTTATAAAAAGTAGGAATACATTTTCTGAAATATATTTCTATCTTTAGTTAAAAAGTCTCAGAGGTTCGTTGTTCTGTATGGATCCCTTTTTCAGTTCCTATTAGCACGATGTAACTGTTAATACGTAATATTCATATGGAAATTATACTTTAATGCACTTAATTATTCTAATACAACTAATTTAATTAAGGTATACTCATTCTATGATATTTTATAAAAAGTAGGAATACATTTTCTGAAATATATTTCTATCTTTAGTTAAAAAGTCTCAGAGGTTCGTTGTTCTGTATGGATCCCTTTTTCAGTTCCTATTAGCACGATGTAACTGTTAATACGTAATATTCATATGGAAATTATACTTTAATGCACTTAATTATTCTAATACAACTAATTTAATTAAGGTATACTCATTCTATGATATTTTATAAAAAGTAGGAATACATTTTCTGAAATATATTTCTATCTTTAGTTAAAAAGTCTCAGAGGTTCGTTGTTCTGTATGGATCCCTTTTTCAGTTCCTATTAGCACGATGTAACTGTTAATACGTAATATTCATATGGAAATTATACTTTAATGCACTTAATTATTCTAATACAACTAATTTAATTAAGGTATACTCATTCTATGATATTTTATTAAAAAGTAGGAATACATTTTCCGAAATGTATTTACATTTTCTGAGATATTTCATTAAATAGACTAAAAAAAAAAAAAAAAAAAACAGGTAGAAGACACATAAAAGGAATCATTTAAAGGAATTTAAATAGTCTTTAAATTTAAATAACATTTAAATAAATAGCCTTCCATATACCATATGGAATTTATATGGTTCATTTAAAGGAATCAGTTGGGTTTTTGACTCTGACGAACACCGCTCGTTGCGGTTGAAAGATCTTAGTCTTGTTTTCCCATTTCTTATTTTGGTTTGATCATTGATTGTTATTTCACGTGTTTATGTGAAATCTTTTTAAGGAATCATTTATATGACCAACTAATCAGTAGTTGGTAAATCTATTCATTCGGTATAGGTGTGGGCACTTTTTACAATAACTTAGATGTTCGAAAGTATCAAAGAAATTTAATTTTAAAATTAGAACTGATATTTTAGACTATAAGGGGAAATAAATATAACATTTTAGAAATCTGTCATTCGTCGTGAATCGGTGTTGAATAGACTCCTGATCTGTTTGGCACGTTGTGCATCTTCAAGTGGGGCTGAATATGCACAACGTGCCAAACCGTCGGGGGGCTACAACACCGATTCACGACAATTGACAGATTTCTATAATAATATGGTGGTTACTAACCTCTATGGTATTAAGAATTAGCGTGGAAATAAGTATGTTTCTAAGGAAATGTATTTCTTGTTTTCAGCTGCTTTTAGCGATACAGAAGTTCAATAACAAAGTCGATGAATACCTACACCTCTTGTTGCCTCCAATCGTGAAGTTGTTCAACCCCAGCCCTGATATTCCCACTTCTATATCAAAACTGGCTATTCAGACGGTAGATCACCTGTGTTACATCCTTGACTTCACTGAATACTCTGCCGCCATCATTCATCCATTGGTAAGAACTATTATCTGTAACAACACACACACATATTCGAAGAAGAAAAAAAAACAGTTGAAAACCAGTTAGTGATTGAGAATCATAGATGAATGTACATGTTTAAACATGTTTCAAACAAGTTTTTCCCTATAACACTGAGGAAAAATATATTAAGTCTTCACCACAAGGAGTTTACAGCCCGTTTCGAACACTTAGTTTTCACCATCAGCAACATCTATAATGTAAACGCAAAAATGTATACACATTTTTGAAGTAATAGAAAGGAAAAGCCAGATTTTACCTAAAATAAAAGAAAACAAAAGGAGTTACATACCGGCCTCAGCAAGGGGGTCTTAAATAATTATAAATACCATCCAGTAACTGCTTGTATAGCTCGGAAGTTTTCCCTTTTACTGAACACTGTGAGTATAAATCGAGGAAAGAATATTGGAATCCTACATCTATTTCTTAACAAATCTTTACTTTCAACAAGTTTTAAAAAAAATATAAATATTTTTGTTTTACGTTTCCGTTCATTTTTTTCATGAAAAAAAGGCAGTATTACGTTTTCAATAATAGTTCTTAATCAATAACTGATAATAAATATTTTAATGTTTGTTTTAATTTGTTGTACTATTAACTTTAAATCATTAGTTGTGCAATCCGTAATTGTGTGGTATTTACTCATTCTGAAGTAAAATGGATAAACCAACAAAAGTCTCCACACAAATGAAGTTTTATCCATTTTACCTCAGAATAACTATTAACTTTGTATTTACAGTCTTAATGTGTCCAAATGAAACTTATTAAGAACTTATTAAAAATAAAGTTCTCGTTATTTTTATAAAAAAAACAGTATGGGGTTTGTATTTATACTGTTTGAGTATATTTCACTACAGTGAAATCACAAAACCTTTGAATGGTTGAATCATTTCTAACATTTTAATTGAACCAAGAAAACGTAAACTTTAAATAAAAGGAAATAAAATTTAAATTATTTAAACAACTTGCAAATGTAGGTAAAATAAAGACTTGACTGAGTGGTTGGTGTAACAATTTCATATATATTGTAAATATTTAAAACCAGAAGGTATATTCTTGGTGGTAACTATTTTAGATAAGAATTATTTATTAGTATTTATAAATTAAGTTAAATACTTAACCAGTCATATGATTTAATCTCTGATAGTGAAATTCCACAAAAACGTGGTTTGCCTAAACTGTTTAATTGATTAGCCAGGATTTTCATAAAATATTGGGTACTTCTGTTATCGTGACTCTATATAATTCAGTTTGGTTAGGGCAGTGTTTCCCAAACTTATAACCTATAACTAACACCCTTGAATAATAATCAAATTCCTAGACTAAATAACTAAATGAGTAACATTTTAATAATTAAATTAAAGTAATTACTAATCGAATATTTATTTAGAATGCTATGAAACAATAGATGTATTGTTTCATAGCACATTTCTGCAAAAGAATTAATACACAATAAAAGAAACTTAGGTGAGAATATACTTTTAACATAAATATAAATTATCAAAACAAATAATTTTAAGAAACTGTTTGCCAGAAGTTTACATATCGTGTTTTCACTTAAATTTAGAAATTATATTGCATGAACATTTTCAATTTATGGAAATAGAATCCCCGCTCCTTTTTGCATTACCGCCCCCCGATATCAAAGCACCGCCCCCAGGGAGCGGTACCGCCCACTTTGGGAAACGCTGGGTTAGGGTAACCGAAACCAACGTCAAATGGATTGATTGAAAGATATTTGTTTGTTTACATTTAGAATATATTCTACCTATTTATTGTTTTCTTTTGTGAAGAATAAAATAATTAGTTGTGAAGTAATATGAATGTATAATTGTTGCAGGTTCAATGTTTTGATGGCACTCCAGAGTTACGGCCAGTGGTGATGGACACGTTGTGTTCTTTAATCCTAAGACTTGGACAGAAATACTCTATTTACATTCCTCTGGTCAAGAGGGTTCTGGTCAAACATAAAATCTGCAATAAAAAATATGACATGCTTGTGAACAACGTACTTTCTGTTAGTAGTAATTGCAATACAGTTTTTATTGAAGTATTTAGTTAATTTTATTAATTAAACACTGTTGACTTATTTTAGGGTTCATCGTCAATATCTGAGGAAGACATGCTTAATATGAAAAATAGAATGTCTAAAAACAGAACTCGGGATATTGCTCATGCAACAGATGGTAACACAATTAAAAAGGTAATTTCCTGATTAGTATTTTAAATTAGGTCTTAATCTTAAGAACACTGAGAAATTCATAACAGTAAGATTTCTGGTTGCCAGTGACAGCGGTCACTCTTGCTTTAATTTTTAAATTAATAAAAAAATTGAATTTTGATTAGACTATACATTATAATTGAATGGCATATATATTATTCTTATTGAACTCATGCATTGTTAGTATGATTTACTCCAGCCGTACCGTTATATTCAACCTAATTTACGATTTCCAGTCTTCTTTATATGTATAATAAATAATATAATAATGAAATAAACATTATTTAATAGTTTAAGGGTATTAATATATAACGATATCATTTGGTTTAGATAAAAGATTCTTAGGTCTCGAGTTTTCTTCCCTTCTCTGAAACACGGTAAATATCAAACCTGCTATATTCTACTTCTTTTCTATATCGACAATATTTTTTCCATGCAGCCCCGATCAATGTGAACTAAATCCTTTTATTAATTTCTTCTAATCAATCCATTATTCTGTTTAATTTTTCTATGGTATATCTGGATGTTAAAACTACTATGTGACTTTCTCATAGTTATAAAATATTATTATTAGGTAAAGAAGTTAAACGTATACCTAATGAAAGTAAAAGTCAATTTAGTTGAAGGTAGGGGCTCTGCAGAAAAGATGAAAGTTAACTTAAAAAACTAGAGATGAATTATGATGAAAAGATATTTAGATTATATGTTATAATGATTTGGAAACAAACTGATAAGTAAATATTGAATGTTCAAATCTGGAGTTGTTCTTGCGTTACTACTCATGGATTTTTTTACTCTGTAGTAGTAATATCATACATACTACCTGATTTTTCATTGTGTTTCGTTGAGTTGGTATCCTTTAACAGCACCTGACATCCCTAAATTAAAAGCTGAAATTCATGTCATTTAGTCTTGAAGAGTTCATGCTTTTCGAAAATTCCATGGTTCCTACCTACGATGTCAAAGACGACTGTTACATCTATACTAACCAGAGTGTGCTAAAATTAACCTGACGATGCTAACTGTGTATTGTGTGATCAGTCTTACAGGAGCCACTGGTGTTATGATTAATTTATTTTCAGATAGTCATATCAGGGTCTGAGCTTCAGGTCGCTTGGGCTGCAAGTCGGCGGGTTTCCAAAGATGACTGGCTTGAGTGGCTTAAGAGACTCAGTATAGAATTTCTCAAAGTTTCTTCGTCACCCGCTCTCAGGTATGGATCTTAGTTGTCTTCATTATAACTAAATGAATAAACAATTAATTATTTAGTATAAAAATAATAGATATAATGTATTTTTTAACAAAGGCTTTACTTCTTCTAGATTTATGCTTGCCTGATAATTAATCTTGCAAATGCTAGATGTAATAGTTTATACATATAATCTTCTCATATAAGTACCCCTTTTTTCTCTTATCCACTGGCTATAATTTCTCTTCCACATTATATGTCTTCAGTTCTTTTATATCAATATATATATTTCACGTATATATATCTGATTTGTAATTGTGTTTTTCATGTGTTCATTTTAAGGCGTACTAATCGTATTTTACTTCCTTTTCTTAATTAATTACATTTTCTTTCATCTGTTTCAACTCATCTGAGGACAATGATATATTATTGTCACATATCGTATATTACATATTACATCTCTACATCTATTACATAGATATATTACATCTCTTTCACATATCGTATGTTTTGTCTATTCTCAACCCGTGGAGAGTTACGAATGACACGCTCAAGATGGACCTCGCGATGGTGACGACATCACAATCAAAAGTACTATAGATTATAATCCTAATCATTATTCTATTAAGTAGTAATCATTATTGAAAAAGGTAGGTGCTAACCGGAATTGCTAATAGGGAAAGAAAGACCGTGTAAACTTTCACATGATCAAGAGGACTTCCCACCTGCAGTCACCAACCTAAGAAAGCACTCCTTACAAAAGTCTTGAAAAGGCAGGCGCTATTCGAAAGAAACAAATAAAATGATATTCTTGTTAGAGACAATATGGCCTGCAATGTATAACATGAAACCTGACATTCTCAAATAACAGACAAAGCTACCACCGTGCATTTCTTAGTTCCTGTCTCAGTGTAAACCATCAATCTGGTACTCGATTTTTTTACAAAGGTAGTGGGAGCCAAATAAGCCGTCCGTCTGAACCTGTACGATGTCAGGTATTCATTAAAGATTGTTATTCTGAATTCACTTGTGTTAGGCTAAAATTAGGACTCCCAACATAGAATCAACCATGTAATGTGCCTCGCTCAGTCCTAAAATGCGCGCCAAACAATGAGTGAGCCAACTTTCCGTCCCTTGAACAACACTAAATGGTGAAAACCTATAAGTGTGGGTATTGGAAAACAAACGAACAACTGTTGCGTCATATTAAACTAAAAATTGTTATGGCAAGATAATTGTAGTTACCTGTATCGTATAGTATTGGTGGGGGATGTCTTAGAATGAGTGAAATGCATGCAAACAATGAGTTGCTTTTAATTTAATAATGATTTTGTGGATGTTACTGTTTCGTTTATAGTTAATGTAAATCTCTAAATAGCTGTTTCTATTATTTAACTCGGTTAATGAAGGGATGAAAAGAAAAAAGGGTCACCTTTTACCTTTGTTCTTATTTCATACCAAGTTTATGTATACGTATAAATATACGATACGTACAGTACGTTTTTAAGTATTGATTATTGTAGATTAAAACTAGTTGTCACAATGTTTCAAGAAGTATTTTTGTAGGTCTTGTGGAGCACTCGCGGAGACTTACACCCAATTACCGAGAGACATGTTTAACGCAGCATTTGTCTCATGTTGGACTGAACTCACCGACCCGCTTCAGAAAGAACTTGTCAGAACTCTAGAGCAGGCGCTCCAAGTGCCAGATGTACCTGAAATCACTCAGACCATCCTTAATCTGGCAGAGTTCATGGAGCACTGTGATCAGGTAATGATCAGTCTTAAACATAATTTCAACGTTTCTTTATGAAAATTATCTATCATAATGGTTGCTTTGGAAATAAAATTTGTAGCAGTATTCTTAATATTTACGCCACTTTTAATTACCTTATTAATAATTGAGACATATCAGAGTACTGGCATTCGACCTCCTTAACTTGTGAGGGATTCATCAGAGCTTGACTTCTGGTTGCTGGGATATATATATCCCATGAAGTAGGTTCCAATATACTTGAGGTGGTCCTGACAATTTTGGTCCGAGTAATAGTGCTAATTTATCATACAAAATATGCTTGAATTTTAATATTTACTCAAAAATTTAATTACCTATTTTTACTTTGGATTAGTTTCCATTATTCCGAATATTGTTCAAGAGACTTGATTTCTCTATGGTGTGTCGTTAAGTTTACTAATATGTTAATTATCTTGTATTAAATATTGCTTATGTCATTTTAACTAAGATATAATGTTGATTTTTCTTTTTTGTAATATGAAAGAAAGAATTATATTACATACAATACTCCATGCATATATGAGAAGAAGATAGTAATATATTTTCATACTAAATATAAAAAATGGTATTAATAAAACCATTTGAGGACTATTGATTTTTTTCCTTGATATAATTGTTAATTGTTTTAAAGTTTATTGTTTGATAATACTGTTTAAAATAGCCATAAGAAAAAGTAAACACATTCCTCAAAAGGCTGAAGAAAATAATTCTTTTTTCTTAAATTTGTTTTGTGTATAGAGCCTCCTGTTTCTGTTGTGACTTCTCAACATGTTTATTAAAAGTTATATGTTCTTCTCCATGTCGAAATGCTCCATATAGTGTTCACACTATATGAACACTATACTTATCACAGAAAACAGGAAGAAGGGTGGTGCTATCTTTATGAAGTGCAGTGATGATTCTTATTTATATTCTTTACTCGATTACTTTGTGTCTTGCCTTCCTACGTTTGTTTAACTCTTTAACAACTTGTTTATTATGTAAGCTGTTTAATGCACACTTTGAATGATTGCCTTCTTTCAAAGTTATTCAAGTAACTTATGTTTCATTGCTCCACTCCTTTATACCGTTTATTTTTATAGAATACTGATACAGTGCTGCAGAACTCTACCTTTCTCTGATTTAAATCTCAGTGGTAATACTTCTCAGACTTCTTTGCAATCAAAGAAGCGGTTTACATAAAATGAAGTCAATTTTTTTCAAATTAAGTTATTCGTCAGTTTTCATAGCGTTATGAATGGTGATTATATTGAACTTTTTGAATCATCGTTAAATAACACAAAGAAGGCGAAGAATATTTGCAAATTGTTTTTTAATAATATATATTTTTGTTTCATAATTGGTTAGTTATATATGAAAATGGAAACTTTTAGGGACCTTTACCTTTGGACCCCGAGCTGCTTGGGGAGAAAGCGATGCAGTGCAGGGCTTATGCAAAAGCCCTTCACTATAAGGAGGAGGAGTTCCACAAAGGGCCGACATCGCACACCATCGAGGCGCTCATCTCTATCAACAACAAGCTTCAGCAGAAGGAAGCAGCCTTAGGTGATGTAGTCTATAGCAAGCATTATGTGAAACTGTTCTTATTGCCATTGTGGTCACCTAAGCTTCATTCATATTTTATATTAATTTTAAAATTACTGATTTTTGTAATATATATAATACTACTTTGATATTTTGAAGAGTAATATTTCCTGGAGACTTGAAGATTCTAGAGTATTTTTAACAAACTATATATATAATAATTAATTTTATCAACAAATTAATACGTTATTTTGGTACGGACTATGCGTTTTACAGGCTTTAGATTCACTGCATTCTCGAGTGCTTTCTTTTAAATATATGGTTATAGTAGAACTTTGTAGTACGAGTACCTCCTTGTTTGAAGAATTCGTAAAAATTCGTAGTACGAGCGACCGTCTTTGGTGGCCTAGATGGTCTCCGTTTTATGTTTATTAAATTAATCTTGCATGCATTTATTGTTCAAGTGCAAGGTTAGGGACCTTGAATAAAAGTTTAAGTAATATTATTCATATTACATGTACAGTATGATTTATTTTCTCGAATTGCACCTTTTCTGTTTTAAAAATAACTAAAAAACTGCCATTTTTGGGGATAGAATAGATTATTTATTTTCATATTAATTTTAGTGCAAAAAATTGATTCGGTTAAATTGTTCTGTGTGGGAACGAATTAAACTCGTTATGCGAGGTTCTATTGCATACGTGAAACAGTAAACAAAAAGGAGTAATTTGCATTTTTTATTTATAATCTATAGTACTAAAAGTTAGTATCTATCAAAATTATAATATATCTATTTTACTAATAACCTTTAGTAGTGAAGTCGAAAACTTTGGAATTTGTATTAAAATGTTCAAAGTGAAAGTATTATTAAAAATGTATGGTGAAAGTTGTTTAAAACGTGGAAATTTTTAAAAGTGGATAGAAAAGTTCATAAGTGGTCGAAACTTAGTGACTGTCGAACACCGTTCTGGGCGGTCAATTGGAGTTTCAACTCCCTCACTTCAAACTCGTATTGATGAGATTATTAGTGCCCATCACTTTCGACACAGAATGTCCTTTATAATCGTGTGGTCCCACTTTCTACATGTAAGCTTTGGGTTCGCCATAGTATTGATAATCGTGTTAACCAAAGATGGACCCGGGAGGACACGTGTCTCATCTCAAAGCAACTATGGCTGTCCTACATTACAGAAGGACTAACGAACTTCTTTCTAGGAGTAGAGGAATGGCAGCCAATGTGATTGCTGTTTGTGCTGGGCATTGGCTAATAGAAAAACAGGCCAAGGTTGGGTCTGGAAGCAAGGGATATTTGTAGAACATATTAAAGTGAGGAAGAGGAGGAATCTGTTCCTCACTTTGTTTGTCAATGCCCTGGTCTGGCACAAAGAAGGAATGCAACATTAGGAGAGTACTTTTATGACGGTCTTGAGAACTTAGAATCCACTGGTATCAGGGGTTTAATTAAATTTATTATTCTCTCGTGATGGTTCCGAGTTGATCTGTGAAGGGGAGAATAGCCTTTTCCTTTTTGTGGTAGCTTGTGGCCTCTGTGTGTTTTCTTCTGGCACGGCCACTGCAACCTAACCTAACATTAGAATGAATTCCTTAAATTGCTGGTGTATCGTTCTTTGACACAGAGAAATAAAGGAAAAGCACCATAAAGCGTAATTTACTTATGAAAATTATCGTAGAAAACTTCTTTAGAAACAAATAGTTTTTATTTTCCTTATAGTAGAAAACCAAAGTAATGTGAAAGAGTAATAATGTAAATAAAAGCTAAGGTTACAAGGCATTAGCCTTGACAAATAGGAAAAATTTAGGATTAACAAGAAAAATGTATTATACCGTGATAATTTACATGTTTGTGATGTTTTAAAATGTAATTATTCTTAATGTAATTATCGTCAATGTAAAACATTGCAGTCTCTGACTCATTCATATATAAATGTAAACAAATTCCAGACCTTATTATGGTTTTCTTTTTAGGTTTGTTGGAATATGTGATGAGTCATGAAGAGGAACAACTGACTGTAGAGGAGAGATGGTATGAAAAACTGCACAACTGGGACAAAGCCTTGGAAGTATACAGAGAAAAGTTGGCTGATAATCCGGCAGATATGGAGCTAGTGTTGGGCCAGATGAGGTGTATGGAGGCTCTGGGAGATTGGTTAGTGCCAGCAATCTCACACGACTGATACCGTTAACCAAAACACTGTGGCTTGTTAGATCTAGGTCTATCACTATCACATAGTCTGCATGTCACCACTTTCTTAGTTACAACGAACATATATTGATTGGCAAGTATGTTTTAGGAGAAGTCCAGTATTATTACTTTATAAGCAGTCACGTTAGTAAGTTTTTCAGTTGTGATTCTTTACACATGAACATACTTACAATTATACTTATCAAAATTATAAAAGTTGTTGAAAAATCAAGAATAAGTTAAACCACTGACCTGAGAGAACTGAATTCTCATTTTTTAGGACAAGAAGTACATAATGAAATGCTAGTACCTTCCAACAGATTTAACATGTCTCTTTCAAATATTATTATGCTTTTAATTGAATAACATACTTTGGTTTTACTTGTGAAGTTAGAGTAGAAGGTTCATTCAGTACTCTAAAGTTCAAGGGCAGATATGTTAAAGAGTCAGTCACCCCTGCCGTTGTCTGGAGTGGGAGCACATAGTATAGATATACTTAATGGATAATGTAGTAATAGAAGTTAATCCAAGGAACTGTGGGAATAAAACTACGAAAATTAGCACTGTTCATTTCTTCGGATATACCCGGTATGCCAGCTATAATACATGACTATTTCATAAATGAAAAAGACTGAAAATAGGGTCAGTTATCACTAATTTTATCCAAGTAACTTTTAATTTGTACTTGGGAGCATTAGGTTTGTGTCTTTGAATGCCCACTGTGGCCATCGATTTATGAAGGTGTAGGTGGATAAATCTGAGCAAGTCGTCTATCGGAGAGGACGTTAAGCCGTCGGTCCCGAGTCTGTATGATGTCCCTTGTGGGACTGCTCGGTAACCTAATCTAGGTTTGTGTCCCTTCAAGTTGACAACTTACAACGTTTCAACCCATTTGGTTTAGGAGAGGATGTGGTGCATTGAGAGTAAGCTCAAATATATATATAAAGATTTCACATAAACACGTGAAATAATAATAAATGATCAAAGCACAATAAGAAATAGGAAAACAGACTAAGATCTTTCAAACTAACAACCTAACAAAAATCTGTTGGGTTTTTGACTCTGACGAAGACCGCTTGTTAGGTTGAAAGATCTTAATCTTGTTTTCCTATTTCTTATTGTGGTTTGATCATTTGTATATATATGAAATCAATTCAGAGAGAGAAAACACAGAAAGGGTTTTTTGTGTGAACACCAAAAAATTTGTTCACGTATATTTACTATTTACTGTTGCTTGGAGTAATACGAGAATAGTTAGACTTTGACGGATGGAAAATTCTAAGGGATATGATGTTGGGGGTTGTGGAGTTCGTTTGGTCCACAGATATTAACTTCCCTTCTAAACCTCTTCTTTTTCTCCTTCCACATGGCAGTTTTGCTTGAAGTTCATATTGTTACAACGGTCTTCAGTTTCTCCTCGCTTCTTGAGCTTATTTCATTTTCTCCTTGGTCATGTATGTTATTCAAATGAGTTTTGTGGTATTTTAAAACTTGAGTTACTATTCGTTTTTGGTGACCAAGGGCACGGGGGCTCCTGACTTAAGTGCTATCTGATATGTTCACGCCGTGCTTCATGCAACTAGAATTGCTTAATTAGTGTGCTTAAAATAATTGACTAAGACATTGTACCCATACGTGGCAGAAATTCGTGGGGCCCTAGTAACTTTGTGAGGGTTCGGTGTATCACTTGAATACACACTAAATACGATACTGTACCGTGCTCATTTCTGTCAGAGAGAGCTCCTATCAGAGTATGTGCTGATGGCCTGTGTTTCTAAACCATTGGTGGACTTGGTTGAGTACTGGGTTCGTCCAAGATTTTCTTACACACAGGTGTACCTGTGCTTGTTTACTGCACCTGGGAAGTTTTCTTAGCACTGTATCTGGAGTAGTGGACACATAAAGGACGACCAAGTGTCCTGGCTCATAAAGTAGTCGACTGAAACCACTGGCCCCCAGTACTATTATCTGCCCTTTTATACAGCTTAATTTACTATTTATGTATAATTTTAGTTTTATTCTTAAAATGAATTACCTCTAGGGGCCTAGACCTTATCTTCTTTTTCATTTATTGATTTAATGAATTCTTTTATTGTAGAATAATATGACTATTGTGATCCAAATGCTTGTATAATTCGTGAGCTCTACATTTTGCATGTAAGTAGTTAATTTCGAAAACTGAATCTGCAGTTAAGCTATTAATGATGTAGTGGAACAGAATTTAAGGTACTTTACCTATTGCTCCTTGTCTCATTCTACTAGTTTTGCTTTGTGTTCCTAATAATTGGTGGGTACATTACTACCAAATAGACTATAAAAAATCACTAATCTTAATGATGGTTTATTCTGATGTGAAACTACACAGAATTTTTTAGAGTTCCAACTAGATTTTTTTATTATTAATTTATTATATCGTATTGTAAGTTCACCTTTTCATTGTGCTTATGTTCAAGTTCCATCCAAGTTCATTGAAAAGCCATGACGCCCATGAATTTTTGTCCTTTCTATTTTAAACGCCAACTAAGTTATGGAAAAGAATACATGCATAATTCCCTTCAACCCATTTCAAAAATCTGGTAGTAAGTATTAAATTGTCAAGGATTTTAATTTAATTGAGAGAAATTTAATATATTGTTTAAGAAAATCTACTGTTAAGTATATTTTAAGTATTAATACACTGAGTTAAGTGAAGCTAATAAGATGTGTTTTAGGGGTGACTTGGAGGTTGTGGCCGGTAAGCACTGGTCGAAGGCCAGTCCAGTGATGCGAGAACACATGTCTCGCATGGGAGCTGCGGCCGCCTGGGGCCTCGAGGAGTGGACTTCAGTCGAGCGCTATGTCATGTGCATTCCCAAGGACAGTTGCGAGGGTGCCTTCTACCGAGCTGTTCTTGCGATTCACAACAATCACTTCACATTGGCCAGAGAGGTATTTCAACATCACTATCTGACTTTTAATCCAGTAGCAATTACACTGAAGTATAAATAACACCAGTTTGGTCGTACAAGATTTAACTTTGTTCATTTCCTGTTAACTAAAATAACTGTGAAAAATTAATAGTTATCCATACGAAGTATCGAATGAATTCACTATTCACCGTGTGAAATAGTAAATCATGCTATGTAATTAGTACGGAATATTTCACTTATGTTGTTTAAAAATTCGTGTGTATGTTGGAAAGGAGTGTATCTGTGTTTGAGTTTGTAATTTTAAATAGTTTGAGAGTTTTGAGTATTTTATATTTAAACCGTAGTATTTTTTTCGATTAGTCTCTGAAAGAGAATATTTTCATATTCTCATTCAGAATGAGACGCATGCGTCTCAGCATGCTTCTGGAAGGGTGGATATTGAACGTTTACAGAAAATTTGGCTGAATTTTGAAATATTTTGGAGTGTTTTCAATAAGTGTTTTATAGTCTAGTGAATTGTTTTATATTCACTTATTTCCAGGGCTTCTATTATTGTCAGTGTTATCTTTTTTGTCCTTTAAGCAGTAAGACCCTCAATTTTTTTTATGTCATTTTGTTCATGTCTATCCTTCATTTTCCATAATTAATTGGGATTACTTTATTATATTTGAAATTATGAATATGCTCTAAAATGTTTACTTTGCGTAAAATTGAGCTAATTTGTTTGTTTTGGTAGTATTGATGCCAGAGTAGTGTATGAAGAATTCTTAAAATAATGTACATGAAATATAATCTATTAGAACACCGGTCAACAATTTGATAGAATTAACTGTGTTTAATTTTGGCTGAGTTTAAATAATCTATTAGTTTGAATTAATTTAATTAGATGCCAATATGTTTTAGCTGATCGACATGTCCAGAGATCTGCTGGACACAGAGCTGACCGCCATGGCTGGAGAGAGTTACCAGCGCGCTTATCCAGCGATGGTCACAGTTCAGATGTTGGCCGAGCTGGAGGAAGTTATTCAGTATCAGCTTGTTCCATCCAAACAGTCAACTATAAGGAACATTTGGTGGCATCGCTTACAAGTAAGTCCGCACCTTCAGTCATAGGGTCAAAATGGTCACATTTCTTTAATGAAAATTAAGGAACTGATCTAACATTATAATGCTAAACACGCAAAAGAAGTGCCTGAATTGTTGATGTACGATATTACAAGTGGAAATATTTTGGGTCTAAGTTAAAGACTTCAACATACCTAACATAAATACCACTGTATTAAATTGGCAAAAAATAGTCTTCAGTCCATCAGGGTAGGGAGCTTATCTTTCTAATATCTAGTGTTACTAGTGTTCTTCTTTCCTTGTATGTTTCTTCACCTGTAATAGCTGCATCTTTAATCAATGGATTATCTTTAAATCAAAGGTATGATGTTAATTGGCCCCGTAAAATGTAAGCACTGTCGTTTCACTGTTATTTGCATTATTCTCTTTACTTAATTTATTAAGTAAATAACATTAAGTGAATAACATTAATTTATTAATAAAATTTTCTTTACTCTTAAGTAAAAAATAATTTATGAAGATTCTCAATCAATGGGGTTAAATAAACAAAAATCAGGGCTGTTGATTTTAAGGGGTAAAGTCTTTTTGATTGACCCTTATTTTTGTTATAATTTCAAACATAGTAGTATTTAAATAAACTGGTTTAGTATACCAAAAGGTTTTTTAAGAATAAAGAGTAATAAATGTTGGAGAAAGAATTCTGAAGCAATAGTGAGAACAAAAGAAAACTCTCTTAGGAAAGGATGTAGTCCTCTGAGTAGCCATCTAAAAATAAAAACGTAAAAAGTAGTTATTTCATGTCACCATCAACAAAAAGGAAAATAACAATAATTCCATTTTACCATTTTTATAAGGTACAATATATTTACTGAATTACTATCAATCCTTTTACAAATGAGGTATATGTATGGTTGTCCTAAAAAAAAAAATGTTCAAAAACCGTTGATAGCATTAAGATTGGTACCTGTTGAATTGAATCAACTATGACTGAATAACATTGTAATATTGTTTATATGTTAAATTTAATCATTGTTATAAATAAACAAATGGTTGATGTAAATCATTTGATTGTAGGGTTGTCAACGAGTCGTTGAAGATTGGCAAAAAATTATCCAAGTGAGAACTTTGGTAGTGCGACCTCAAGAAGATATGTATACATGGCTTAAAATACGCTTCTTTGTGTCGCAAAGCGGGGAGAGTGAAGTTAAGCCATAAGACACTCACCATGCTGATGGGAATGGACCCTTCAGACCGGCCCGAAATGCCTTTGCCGACCAGTCACCCGCAAGTCAGCTATGCCTATGCCAAGCATTTGTGGGCTTCCAATCAGAAGAACATCGCTTTCAGGTTTTTTTTTATCTCCAGTACTATATTCTTTTTTCAAAAGTCATGCAATTATATTGAGTAACTGTGAACAAAGATTTTACATAATAATAGTTTTGTTAACTTTCTATAACTTTTTCGGGTTAATGTAAAATAACCCAAGGTTAATTTAAAATAGTTCTAGTATAATTTAAAGTAAGTACGGGTAATCCACATTATTCAAACTTATTAATTGACCAAATATAAAATAAGTAATAGAGCAAATATAATATAAAATAATATAATTTAATCAAAAAACTTTGTATAAATTACTTTCTTCACTGTTGTAATAACAATGGTTTACTTACTTTCCATATTTTTATTTTTCCTTGTTGATTTTAAGAAAAACTTCATTGTACATATATCCATGTTAATTTCAATTAACATCAATATATATTTTTATTTACATTTTATTCTTTCATTATTTGTTTTTAATTTTGAGCTTAAAAATAACTACTAATAAAAGGGGTGAAATACAAATATATATGTAATTGTAGTAATGCATTTATACAACTTTTTCAGATTAATCTAAAATAATCTAAATTTAATTTAAACTTCAGTATACTATATATGCATTTTCAAGTTTACAAACTGTATTAAATATAAATCTCAACAATAATAAATTAAACATGGATAATTTTAATTTATCCTGGATTATTGTAAATTACACTTGGATTATTTTAAATTAAACTTGGATATTTATTTTAAATTAACGGAATATGTTGTAGTATTAAAAGACCATAATTAACGACTTAAATGGTCAGAGTGATGAGACGTATCACTCTAAAATTCGTTGAATAAACTGTTTTAATTTGTAGGTGATTCACAATATAAAGACCAACTGTTTCTGATATTCAATGTTTCTTCTTATTCATTTTATTTCTGAAGAGTGACATTTTACGGGTCATGAATTGAATTTATAACTTCTTTAATGAAAATGTGAAATATCTACAATGGCTTACATTCAAAAACTTCACTACAAGCAAACGTATTGTCAAACTCATTGAAAATCAACGAATTCTGGATTTATTGTTTCTACTTCAATTTTTTTTAACTCTTTTCTTTATGTTTTTACATTTCGTTTTTATTGTTTGCGTACTTGTGTAAATTCGTGTAAACTTTGTGTAAATATAAAAAGACATAATGAGCAATAAAGTGAATTGTATATTTCCCACTATGTAATATTGCCCGAAAACTGTATTTACACTATTTTTGGGTACATTATCACATGTTCCATCAATCGGTGTGATCTGTCGGATTTTCGCAAACTCTTGGATATGATCCACACGTACCAACCATCCTGAACACATAAACATAATAAGAAAAAAACAACTCCAAAATGGACTCACGGGACATCAAATCGTGTAAACCCGTCGATTTTTCGAATTCGAATTTTTCCATGACTTCTATGCTTTTCTTATTTTGGAAGTAAAAATGGAGCACTCCTAGAGATATTGTTGAATCAATTGTTGTTGAGAAAGAGTTAATAATAAAAAAAAAGAAAATGGATATTCGTATAGCGTTATTGATGAATTGAGTTTAAAAATAGTTTCTATAGAAGAAATAGACAGATTATATGTCTATTACTGATAAAATTAGAGTAATAAGGGAATTTCAATTAGGGAACTTTAAAGATGCCACGAAATATATATGAAGTTTTTGGTGTATATATATATTTATTTGTTTAGTCAATTGAATCGTTTCGTCCAAGACGTGGAAAGACTACAAGAACAATTTACTGGAGAAGATATCAAACAACAAGAAATGCACAGATCTCTACTTGCAAGGTGAGTGTTCTAGAAAAAACTTAAAGAAATAATGGTGCATGAATTTATTTTAATCTAGTATTATTATATATATATATGTGATCTTTTAAAAATTGAGAAGTCGATCAAAGCTCCTATACGAAAATTAAAACATATAGGCAGTTGCCAACTAATGGAAGACTTCCTCTCTCTTTCCTCCTGATGAGAGTATTCGGGACTAGGGACTGTAAATGTGCGTATCTATTGTGTTTGTCTCGATATCGAATTTTTGAACAGGTATGAATATATAACAAGATTTCACCATAAACTCGTGAAATAGCAATCAATGTTTAAACCACAATTAGGAATGAGAAAAAAAGACTAAGATCTTCCAACCGTAACAAGCGGCCTTCATCAAATCTCAACTGACTTGTTACGGTTTAAATATCTTATTTTTTTTTCTCATTTCTAATTGTGGTTTGAACATTGATATGAATGTATATAACATTTTCAATGGTCCTCACCTACTTGGTATGAAATGAGTAATGTCGATCTGCAACATCTTATCCGTCTGACATTTGTTAAATGATTAATGATAATTATATAAAGATTTTAATTTATATGTATAATGACGTCTAATACAACATGTATGAAGTAATATCGTTACTTGTTCCATTATGAAACTAGTTATGAATGAATATTTGAATGAATTTTCGTTCATTTAAATAGAATATAAAAATTATATTCAAAAATTATTTTCTAGTTTTAAAAAATAATAAATTATTACTTTTTCTTAAAACTCAATATTGATTAGACTTTTTTATAACAATGTTTTATGGCATTTAAATAATTAGTTATTATGAAGTATATTCTATATGTGGTTTCTCTGAACACATATATCCGGTTTTTTCATAAAGTGGATATAATTTGAACACAATTTTTATAGTATATTAAAGTATAATTCACACGTAATAGTATGTACTTAGACAACATAGACCAGGTATTTAAATATATGTGAAACATTAGAAGTTAAGAATAGGGATCAGACCTCCTTACATATTTCTAATTTTTTAAAAATTCATGGAGAGAATAATTAAAGTAGAGAGAAAATGTTAAACACACATTTATTTTAATGATTTATATTTAAATATTATTTAAATATGATTTAAAATATTTTAACTCCTTAGTATTTAGAAGTCGATACCAATCCTCTAATGAATTTCTGAATGAAATTTAAATAATACGATTGGTTCATATATCTTTAAAAAATATGTAAATTAAACCTTAGGTACTTAGTATTTTACGCTGAGAATGGATTTTGAACATGCATGATTCATGTTAAGGGCTTGTATACAAATGAAGTGAGATAGCGCTTTGTGAAATATCAGTGTACATGTAACTGATTTGATCTCCTCCAACAAGGATAATGATTGCCACACCTATAAACTGGCGATCTAAAACGGTTCGCTTTTTACCTTACTTTATGAAATGATAACTTGTTTTTGCTGTCAATTTCTGGTTTCTATTTGCTAAAGCAGTTGAATTAACAGGTGTTATATGAAGAAAGGACAGTGGCAGGAGTCCTTGGAAGGTATTAACGAAGAGTCGATTCCGTCCATTCTCCACAGCTACCTCACCGCTACCCGGCACGATTCCAAGTGGTACAAAGCCTGGCATGCCTGGGCCTACATGAACTTCCAGTCGGTGCTTTTCTACAAAAACTTCCTACAGCCTTCAAATTCACAAACACAAGCTCAGGTCCATCATTTGTTCAACTCTGTTATTAGTCATTTATTTCAGTGACATTTTTTCTGTATAACGATAAAAATTATAGTATGTTAATATCACACGTGCAAACCATATATATATTGTTGGTTGGTGGACGCTTTCACGTCTCCACGCCTGTGTTTCCTCTTCTTTTTCTTTTTTTTCCTCTCCTGAAGACGACAAGAAAGCCGAAATGGATCGAGAACCGTTAGTGTTAAGTCTCTTTTTGTGTTTTCTAGTTGTAACTTCAATCTTTATAAATAAAATAATGATTTTGTCTGTACATTGCTTAGAACTGACTCATTTCAAGTTTTCTTTACGTTTCATACATTGGAGAAACCGAATCCACCCTTAGAAAAATTTCTGTCGGTTTGTCGGTTTGTCCGCAAAACTTTGTCACAGGTAAACTCAGCTACCATAAGACATATAAAGCTGAAACTTTTACAGTAGATTTGTGTAGGTCTAACTTAAAATATAGGCTATGAATTGATTGGAAATTCAACGTAGAAGTGAAGTTATGGACGTTTAACGCAAAAATGTTTGTCACAAGTAAACTCAGCCACCATAAGACATAGCGAGCTGAAACATTGACACTGGATTTGTGTGTGCCTAACTTAAAATATGGGCTCTAAATAGATTATTAATTCAGTACATAAGCGAAGTTATGGGGCTTTTAGCTGTATTTTCCTAACTTCACAGACAAGTTTGTTTTGAAAATACACAGGTGTGGCAAGTAGGTATTGTTAGTTGATTTTAATTTCAATTGAGCATATGAATATATTGCGTATTTGACATCATTGAAATGGTGTTTCACAGAGTTAAGGATGTACTATCTATTGAGAATAAATGTTTTGTAAACGAGCAATTCTCAACTCTTAATATGAACAGGCAGGAAAAATCAACAAACAAGTTCTTACGCTATATGAAACCGAGGAAAGAACTTACAAGTCAGTAAAGAGATTGGATTAGTGACGAAGAAGCAGTTCATTATCTAATTGAATTTCTTGACTCTGAATTTATTTCTCCTGGACTGCCTGCTCATGAGTAAAAACTTAAAGTAGAGCACCAATCATGCTACAATTTAGTAGCAGTAACAAATTTCATGTTACGAAACATGAGTGCCCCAAAACTGTGCAACGGGACACGACTCTGAGTTCGTGCTCTACACAGATATGCCATAGAGGCGGACATAATGACTGGATGTGGTATTGGGGAGTCTGTGTGTATACTTCACATACCATTGATTCCGAGCCACTGTCTGTTTACGTTGAAATGATTGCAAAGTCGGGTCAGAGTCTATTTCGCAATGACGTTAACTAAGTCGCAAAGGGAGACTTCATCTAACGCAGGAATACAAGGTAGCAAAACCAATTTTTTTCTCACATGGTCAAATGTAGTTTACATGCTCAACGGTCAGAGGTTTCAACTCTTTCTTCTACCATGAACCTGAAGGACAGACAGCTAATATAGTGTATAAGCTGGAGGCATTTGTTTAACACTGTAGTAATAATGGTATTTTCTACTATTCTATAATTTCTAATGACATTTTGAAATACCAAAAATGACGGAACTTCTGATTCCTCCGTGGTATAGCCGAAAGGCAATAGGCACACGGCAATAAACCAAAACAGGAACTTCTGATTCCGTCAAAGACGGGTACGTTTGCTATGTATTATATATAACTGTCAACTTTTTTTTAATTTAATATTTGCTTAATAAATACACTGGTAATAATGTAAGGTATGGGACCAGAGTAGCCCAGTGGCTTGCGTGATCGCCGATGACAGTAGTGCAAATGTATTATAAATAAATGTAACAAACAAATATTTTTTTGAATTTAAAATGTGGATAATATAAAAGATGGTAATAAAGTAAAGGGATCTAGCCAGGGTTGCCAGTAGCTTGCTTGCTCGCCGATTACAGTAGTGCAAATGTATTATAAATAAACACAACAAAATTATTTTTTTTTAATTTAATATTTGCGTAATATAAACACTGGTAATAAAGTAAGGTATGGAACCAGAGTAGCCCAGTGGCTTGCGTGCTAGCTTTTGACTGGGAGCACGTTAATTAGAACTAACTCATTTCAAGTTTTCTTTACGTTTCATACTTCAGAGTAGCCACATGTACCCTTAGAATAATTTCTGTCTGTCGGTTTGTCCACAAAATATTGCTACCATAAGACATATGAAGCTGAAACATTGATTGTAGATTTGTGTATGTCTAACTTAAAATCTAATCTTTGTATACAGAGGCTTTTTTTTAGCACTGTACTAATAATGGTATTTTCTACTATTCTATAACTTCTAATTGTAGTATTAGTATAATACTATAATTGATATTTTGTAATACCAAGTATAATAGAATTTTTGATTCCGTCAAAGACGGGTACGTTTGCTAGTTATATATATAATATTATTGAAAATGATACCAAACTTAGCTGATACCTGCTTCTTAACAAGCTTCTAAATTATTCTAAATAACACTCTCGTTATTTCGTTTACACAATAAAGTATATTCCTATAGTCGACATATTTCGAATGAACAACATTCATCTTCAGGACGTGAATAACTTCTTGGGTGAATTTTCTGGATATATATATATATATATATATATATATATATATAAATCAAAATCGACAGCTCCATGTCGACAAACTCAGAAAGATGTTCATTGAACGGGGCTACTCTCCCAGGTTTGTTGACAGACGCCTGATACCTCCCACCACCAACTACCAACCCCAGCCTAAAACCCCAACTCCATCTCCTCTCCTCATCACTACATTCTTTCCAGGCGTCCACAAACTCAGGACAGCCATAAAAGAAATTTTTCATCTGCTCTCTTCTTCTTCCTCAACCTCGTCTGTCTTTCAACACATCCCCCGTCTCTCCTTCAAAAAGCCCCGCAACTTAGGCAACCTTTTCTCCCATAGAACTGACCACACCCCCAGGCTTGTAGGTGATCGCGGAGGTACTCAACGATGTGGCCGACCCCGCTGCCTCACCTGCCCCATCATTAACCCTGAACCTCTCTTCTCCAATCTCAGCAATAGTTTTCAAGTCCCCCCCAACACCTCGTGCACCAGCACTAACTGCGTCTATCGCTTGGAATGTGTCCAGTGCGGTGCTTTCTATGTTGGCCTTTCCTCCAACATGCTTAGCATCCGCATGACTGGACACAGAGATTCAGTCAGACGACGCAGCAACCTGCCTGTTGCTATCCACGCGAATAGCCATGGCCTTAATTTTAATGACTGCTTCACAGTACAAATTCTCAAAGTAGTTGCAAAAGATGAGAAAAGGTTAACTTTGAGAGCCTCTGAGGAGGCTCACATTTGGTTACTTAATGCCCGCTCCCCACCTGGCCTCAATCTCAAACGTTAAAGTTGTGTGTGTGTGTTTTTTTTTTTTTTTTTTTTTTTAATTTTATTGCTATTTATTATATATATTTTTTTTTCCTCACTCTCTTTCTCCTCTTCCTCTTCGCCACTTCTGTCCTCCTTTCTACCTTTTTCCGACTTATACGGTACGCGTGTTCGCTCGTGGTGGAATGGTGTCGTTCACGGGGGATTAGCCTGCAGCGCCTCGAGATACTACAACTGGTGACCGCCGCCTGGAGCCCCCAGTAGCCCTCTGCTTGTACGAGTGGACGCACGTGCCTCTTCCTCTTCCCTTCTTCTTCCCTTCTTCTCCCTGACGACGAACTTCAGTTCGAAATATCGACCCAGTAAGTTTTCTCGCTTCTTCTATTTGTTGTCTTTTTTCATTTATATATATATATATATATTGATAAGTGAATAAGATTTCACATAAATACGTGAAATAACAATCAATGATCAAACCACAATAAGAAATGGGAAAACAAGACTAAGATCTTTCAACCGTAACAATCGGTCTTCGTCAGAGTCAAAAACCACAATATGAAATTGGAAAACAAGACTAAGATCTTTCAACCATAACAAGCGGTCAACTGAGTTAGGTTTGACTCTGAAAGAAGACCGCTTGTTACGGTTGAAAGATCTTAGTCTTGTTTTCCCATTTCATATTTTGGTTTGACCATTGATTGTTATTTCACGTCTTTATGTGAAATCTTTTTATATATATTGGTACAAATAGGTAGCAGATCTTCTTTCAAAGATGTATCATTAAAGTGAACCGCAGTCTCGGCATTCGCGATCTTCAGACTGAGAGATTCGATTCTATGACCTAACTTTCTGCTAACAGTAATATATATATATATATATATATATATATATATATATATATATATATATATATCAGATTTAATCATAAAGTATAGTGTAGATCACACAACTGTCCCACTGAGTTGAAGGCGTTAAATGTTTGATATTTATGTTATTGAATTATGAATGATTAGTGTGTGAAATTGTGACAGTTTGTTCAGAAGCATCAGTTTCATATGGTCCGTACTTATCAGAGTTGAATTGTTTTGACAGGTCCTGAGTCAAGTGGAGACTTACACAGTTGCTGCTGTTGAAGGCTTTTTCAAATCTATCGCATTATCACATGGTAGCTCGTTGCAAGACACATTGCGGCTTCTCACATTATGGTTTGATCATGGACATCTTCCTCAAGTTCAGACTGCCATCACGGATGGAATTCGTACAATTGAAATCGACACGTGGCTTCAGGTTTTAAACATTATTAACTTATTTTTTGATAATTCATCATTATTGTTGTCAAAACTAATTGATTTATTTCTTCAGATGAAGAATTTTTAAATTATCTGCTATTGTAGTAATGCTTATCTTTAGGAATATAAACTTGATTAAACAGAAAACTGAGCTAAGGTTGTGAAAATGTTTGAGTTAAGAAATCATCCCGAATGTTTCACTTGTTTACAAAGCCTCCATGCACGTGTAAAGTAGTCATCCAGACACTACACTAATAGCCGGTGCAAAGAATTTTAACGTGATCATTGTATACTTTTTTTTTGGTATTGGAGGTGTTTTTTCAGCCGGTATGTATATGATACGTCCTTAATAATAGACGATGCTAATAATGGAAAAATCGAATGAATTAAAACTATTTAAATTCTATGCACAACAAAATAAAATTTACATACGACCAAGAGAAAGGTAAGGAATTATAATACTAGGAATAACCGTAGGAAACTTGATAGTAAACTAAAATTTAAAATTTAGAAAACTGACATAAACTGGTATAACTATTCATAATACATCCCTAGAAAAAATCTATTGGTATTTAGATACACCAATAGTGTATAGGTAATAGGTATACGCGTAAGGCAGATTACTAAAAGTTACTTTATCTGCAGTGAAATGCAATAATGAACTTAAAACAATAAAATCAATAGAAACTAACAACTGATTGAATGAAACAATAAAGATAAAACAATTAAGAAGGCCAGTGGCTTACGTGTCCTCTCTTCACTGGTATATCTGAGGTTCAATACCTACTCTGACCCTCAATTTATTCATGTGGGAGGTAAACAAAAAATCTGAGCACGTCATCTCTCGGAGAGGATGTTAAACCGTTAGTTGGTCCTGAGCCTGTACGTGCCATGTATTCGTTAAATATCCTTACTCTAAATACCCCTGAGTTAGGCAAAATTTAGGACTCCCAATGTAAATTGTTCATTGTGTGGTATCCAATCTTTGACCTATGTGTGTTCTATATGGGTTAACCACTGCAATCTAACCTAACCTACCGTTAGAACACAAAAGATTAGAAATAGTAGTTACTAAAGAAAACCCTCTTCAGATATAAATGAAAAATAGTTAACTTTTATGCACATTATAAAAACAACAAACTAAAAAAAAATTCTAAAAATCTAGCCATTGTACTAAAATCATATAATCATATCTATCCAAATTTAATGTTTTTATTAGAGAATAAAGATATTAAATTCAATTAAAGTGGAATCCACAGAATAAAATGCAAGGACTGTGGACAATACTATATAGGATAGACTTTAAGACAATTATTTAAAGAACACATTTATGTCTTTAAAGATAATAAAACAAATTCCAATTTTCCCAATTATTTAATGACACATTAATATAAACTGAAAAATATGGAGACCTTTGTGAATTTACTTTATAAGGACGCAAAGAACTAAGACTGGGAATATCAGAAGCTTTAGAAATAATAAGCCGAAACAGTTCATACGACGAAGGAACAAACTAGCTATACAACTGATGTCTTACAGAAACCACTGACTGACTTACAGAGTTTACGGAAAATATAAAGAGACTACCAAAGGTCGAACAAAGATGCCAGAGACGTGTTTAAAATATAACGTGTTAAATATATTTTATAAACAGTAAGAAAGAAAAGCAGTTGAATATTTATTACACGCAATAGTTAATTGGATCGGATATCAAATAGGCAAAAATGATATGGATATATAAATACACAATGTCTCATTGAAAAATGTCAGTGTGACTCAGGAAAAGAACGTGAAAGACCGAAACCGTTGGGAAGACAAATTACGAGGTAAGATTCTATATAATTGTTAAAACATATCATACATATTATGATTTTGTTCCAAAGAAGAAGGCTGAATTTACAAATAAATATTCTCAGTTGCAAAATGTATGCTAAATCGACTGGTGCTAAAGTTACTTTGAATGAGTCACTTTCGGCAGTCACTTTATCATACGCCATAGTAAATTCCTGATTTTCAAATACTTTGTGATTGAGAAAAGCATTCTTTTTTTTATATTTATTGGAGATATTTTATGGTGCTATATCCATAAAATACAAGTAATAGGTTAGAGAGTATTATTTTTACATTACTACTTGGTTAAGTGTTTATTAATTGTGTATTTTAGGTTGTTCCACAACTAATAGCCAGGATAGATGCTTCTCGGATGCCTTGGGTCAAGAAAGTGCACCGTCTGCTAATGGATATTGGAAAGGAGCACCCCCAAGCCCTCGTCTACCCTCTCAGTGTGGCGTCCAAATCAGCCTCCATCACTCGGCGCTCGGCTGCCAACTATATTCTCAAAAACCTTTGCGAACACAATTCTGTCCTTGTTCGGCAAGCGCTTATGGTAATCTTTGTCATAGGAAACGATATTAATGTATATTTTGGAGAAATACGATCTGTTTGATGTATAAACGTTTTATCTATAAGCCAGTAGTAGTAGAATCTTACCATGACATTAGTAAAGTACAGACGAATGTCCCAATTAACAATCAAATTAATTATCCAAAATAAATGTAAATGTAGTTAATTTGTATTACTGACCTAGACTAATTTGTATCATCATATATAGACAATATGTATTAATCATTCTATGATTTGGTAATGCATCATTAAATTTTAACAGGTCAGTGAAGAATTGATAAGAGTGGCTATTTTATGGCACGAATTATGGCATGAAGGCCTAGAAGAAGCAAGCCGACTTTATTTTGGTGAGAAAAAAATTCCAGCCATGCTGACAACATTAGAGTCTTTACATGCAATGTTAGAGAAAGGACCCCAGACGCAAAAGGAAATTTCCTTCAACCAGGTATTTCCTTTTCAACTTAAGTATTCTTATCACTCTCTCCGAGGTATAACTCAAAGTAACCATAGATCTAACTCTTTTTTTCATTTCTTTGATTCGTTATACAGCCTTCCTCACTTTTCTTCCATATTAATTAAATAATTATATAACTGTGCTTATAATTTCAATCATATCAGTTCTTTCCAGTTTTTTTTATCTGAGCCCTTTTCTTTTCTTTCTTTCTCTCTTCTATCTATCTACCTTTATTCTTTTCTTGTTTAATATTTTCATGTTTATGTATACATACTAGCAATTCTTAGTTTATTTGAAATTCTTTTTTTCTACTGATGTGCAATAAGTATGTTTTTTGGAAACATGATTTGGGTGCTAAACCAGCCTACCGTGAAGTCATCAGATGCCATTGACAAATGATGAAAATTGACTCCGATGAGATAATAATTGAGTTTTAAATGACAAAATAACTTAGTATTTTATCTGTTTTGTCACATCCATTTTCTTACTGCACATTCTCCTCGTTTGAGTCAGTTGTGAGTTATATTTAAGGGGATTTCAATGATGTTTTAGACTTATGGTGGTGATTTAATGGAGGCTTTGGAGTGGTGTAATCAGTACAAAGTAAGTGGAAACATCAGGGATTTGAACCAAGCTTGGGATTTGTATTATCATGTTTTCCGAAGGATTTCGAGACAATTGCCTCAACTCACTTCCCTTGAACTTCATTATGTCTCGCCACACCTGATGCTGTGCAGAGATCTTGAACTTGCCGTTCCTGGAACATATGTTCCCGGTCAACCTCCTGTTCGAATAGCTTATGTACACTCTTCTCTGCAAGTCATTATGTTCCTAAGTCAAAGACCTCCTGTTCGAATAGCTTATGTACACTCTTCTCTGCAAGTCATTACGTCTAAGCAAAGACCTCGGAAACTTACCATTAAAGGTTAGTGTCTTAGTTAACAATATTCATCTTTATTGCTTTTTTAGGGTTTCGCAGCCAGTAAAAATTTGTTAACCCAGTTATTCAAATGCGACAAGTTATTTTATGATTCTCGATAGTTATTCATAAATTCTCGACCAGTTATTCATTGCGAAAAGTAAAAGTTATTTTCGCAGGTTAAGTAATTAATCTGAGATTTTAATGACATTATTATCCAGTTTAATAAATAGTTGAAAAATTGGATCAAGAAAACTGGATCTTACTCCAGAATTCTAATTTTTATAATTCATCAGTAGAGGGGTAAAGTTTCTTATTATTTATTTCTTTTTCCTTTAATTTGTTTTGTTATTATTTAAACAAATAAAGAAATTTTTTTTTGTTTGATTTTTAAGGTTTTTGTTAGGCAAGATAGGAATATTTTCTTCAGTCAGTAAATTTATACGGTAACTAATACGTCCTTTAGGAAACACCAAACAAAAAAAAATTATCCTGAAGTAGTTATTAAATGGGAGGGAATGGTTAACTATTAATGGACTTTAGGAGGGACTCTCATTTGTGAATCAAATCGGCAATTGACCTCATACCTGAAAGGGTGTCTCTCTTAAAGCTGTAAGGTGTGAGCGACGGAGCATTATAACATACCAAGCTGTGATTACAGTATGTGTTTCAGGTATAGCAAAGGAAAGTTTAAAAAATCTAGAACGAAAGGTACAGTTTTGGCAACATTAGCAAGAGATGACTTTGTTTTAATGTTTTAATTTATTTTTATTTTCGATGGACAATTTACTGAATGCATTTTCAAAGGGTTTCGTCTTCAGGTAGTAATGGTCGAGATTACGTGTTCCTTCTGAAGGGGCATGAAGACCTGCGTCAGGATGAGCGAGTGATGCAGCTTTTTGGTCTGGTCAACACTTTGCTCCTCAATGATGCTGATACTTTTAGAAGGAATCTTACAATTCAGGTTTGTTGTAAATAAATAAATAATTATTTATTACCAATCAACAATCGCATCCAGTAATTCAAAGAATCAACACCTATAGTGTAAATTAATAGAGAATTGCATCTTAGTTATCCAGTGTTCCTTATACTAATAAGAGTTAGGTAAAAAAATATTAATTAAAAATAATTTGCTTAAGTAGCTCGTCAATTGAATAATTTCTAATAGCGTACATTTAAGTAATAAAAACATAGAAACTCCAATTATAATTTTACACCACTTATTTTAGAATTACTAATTAATTATTTAATCAAATTAGTGGTCTCGGTGATAAGATAAATATGCATTTAGTGTTTAATTATTTATTAGGTTAATATTTATCTGTGAAATTATTTAATATATCTCGGTCTCATCAATGTGAGCACATCTGTTTCTCTCTATCTCTCTCTATTTCTTTCTTTCTTTTCCACACTCACATTTAGAAAAGTCCAAGTAGTCCATCACTAATATGAACGAGAATTCGATAGATGTTATTGTAATTATTCTATTAAGTATAGTATTATTGTTGTATCATAATATGTCAGTAATTGTTGTTTTGTTATATGGAGTGATAATTTAGATATTGGTCTGTTTCAGCGGTACGCAGTAATACCATTGAGTACCAATTCCGGTCTTATCGAGTGGGTACCCCACTGCGATACCCTGCACACTTTAATCAGGGACTATAGAGAGAAGAAAAAAATACTCCTTAACATAGAGCACAGGATTATGACGAGGGTAACCTAGAACTCAACTTCATCATCATTATGCTTATGTGGTCCGGGAATTTGTATTTAGTCTTCTGCGTGTATTGATTTATCTTAAAAGTATCTGTTTTAGAAGAAAAATGAAGATTATTCTGTTAAGAATTAAGTAAAAAATTTATGAATCTCATATGCAAGAATTTATTATGTCTTCATGTATCATATATCAAAATTGTAAGGTTTGGTAAATGTGTATCTTCAATATTCCAATGAAGTAAAATTTCTTTGAAGGTATTTCATAAAATTGAACAGTGTGAGTTAAAATGTTTACTTTTCTTAAGGATAGCTGTAAATGTTTCCATATCTCAAAACCAATTACAGGTTTATTTCGATCAGTAGCTGCCAATTATTGGCTTACGTTACATTATATATATATATTTCAATATATATGTTAGTTGTCGGTGTACACATGTTGTTAAATTGTTAGATGGCTCCAGACTACGACCACCTGACGCTCATGCAGAAAGTCGAAGTGTTCGAACTGGCTTTGGGGAACACTCAAGGCGACGATCTTGCCAAGCTGCTGTGGCTCAAGTCTCCTTCGTCTGAAGTTTGGTTTGACAGGAGGACTAACTACACTCGTTCCTTGGCCGTCATGTCCATCGTTGGCTATATACTGGGATTGGGCGACCGGTATATATGAAACATCTTTTATTCGTCTAACAATTATTTATCATTATTTTATATACGCCCCTAGTGGCGCCGTGCAACTATTCACAGGCTGTATTGGCATTGTATATCAATCACAGGTTCATATGAACCCGGGGCAAAAAAGCCCACTGACCTTACCTGTGCTGAGCAGGTTTAGTAGGACCTCAGGTCCGGAGTTTGATCCAAAACTCTTAAAATAAGTCGGTACTGCGGGCGGCGGGGGCCACCTCTCTCTCTAAACCACCATGAAGTTGAGGCAGTGGCTGTGGTTCTCACCCAGGTTGGGTAGATCCTTGTGTTCTCTGGGTGAGGAACAGTAACTTCTCGAGGGATGCTTGCTTAGCATCCAAGAAGAGCTACACCCCACACCCCTACCAATGGTAACGGACCTTGAACTCAGCTGATTGGTCTGGACAACTTGTACTTGCCTGGTAGGGTCGGCTCTTGAAGGGCAGTCGTAGTGCGGACGATTAGATACACCCCATCGCAGCAATTTACTTATCCAGAACAGGAGGCAGTTAGCCAACGGGAGACCTTGGTATCTCTCCTGAATATCGGTAAAAGTGGCGTAGATTTGCAATCTCTCTTTACGAGTCTCAGTCCATTGGTTCTATGACTCCCCAATAATGACACCCCGACGGGGTTGATTGACCCGTTAGAAATCCAGTTAAAATCCTTAGATTATTCTTGCTCCTTTCCATACATTCCAAGAATAGGCATACAATACAAGCCTATTCTCAAACTTATTGAGAAGTGTCATTGATTGTCTGTGTCCTTGAAGAGAATCCCAGTATTGTTTCCTGTTTTCTCTATCCTCTTTCCTAAGGAGTTCTTGTATGGTGTGTTGTCCTTGCCATAATATCGTTCTGTATCAATATGCGGTTTCCGAGCACCTTCTCTTGCAAATTCGTCTGCTCGTTCATTTCCCTCTACTCCTGAATGCCCTGGCAACAGTAGAGAGAGATCCTGTTCCTTATACCCAGGATATTGAGTTTATTTTTGCAGTTCAGTACCATCTTTGAGCTGATAAGGTTTAAACTAAATACTTTAATTGCTGCTCGACTATCAGACGTTATTGCCATATGTCTGTTCTTATATCCGTTATCCATATTAAATTGTGCACATCTTTCGATAGCATGGATTTCAGATTGGAAGTTACTGGTGTACATGCCCATAGATTTGGAGTATTGGTCTTAGGCCCAAATCCTCCAGCTCCTGTACCTTACGCTATCCTGGATCCATCTGTATACCATCGGATCACATTTCCTCCAATCTTCTTTGTTTCCTTTCCTAATCCTTCTTTGGAAATTCCAAGGTATTCTTGGAAATTCTTTTGGAATTCAAATAATTTACCCTTATCATCCCTTGATTACATGAGTACCGGATGTTCTTTCTCAATAGAGTGTTTATCCTCCCATCGTACAACTATTCTTCCTTGAGTTTCAGTTTGTAATAAGTTAATAATAGTTTTCTTTGTTGTCCTTCGAATTTCTTGCTGAACTTAAATCCATATATTGAAACATTATTTTCTTGATTCAATCATTACATTAATTATTAAAAATCGATGTTTTTTTGCAGTCATCCGTCTAATCTGATGTTGGATCGATTCAGTGGGAAAATATTACACATAGACTTTGGAGATTGCTTCGAAGTAGCTATGCATAGAGAGAAGTTTCCCGAGAAAATACCTTTTCGACTAACAAGAATGTTAGTGAATGCAATGGAGGTAAAGCAAGTATTGTCAAATTATTTAATATTATTATTTTAATGCCACCTAAATAAAAAGCCCTTTTTTTGCTAGCTTCGACCTGGGGAATATGTTTATTCTAACATATGTTCATATTTCATATTCATTCATTATCTTTCATATGAAAGAATAAAAAACTAACCGCTAGCTGTCAACCCTTCGTGCAAAAATTGCCATAAAGTTTATATTGGTCAAACTGGTAAATCATTAAAGACACGTGTAAAACATCAATACAATGTAAGTAGACAGGAAAAAAGTAGTGCCTTATTCATGCATATAAAAAATGAAAATCATCATATTGATTGGACAGGAGCTAAATTTATTACCTATGAAAAATCAATGTTGTTAAGAAATATTATTGAATCGTCTCTAATTAAATTTAATAGATCAAATATTATAAACATTAGTAACGGTCTCTTCAAACTTGATACTTTCGTTACGAGGGCAATAGACTCTTCTAAGAGGGTTGACAGCTAGCGGATAGTTTTCTACTCTTTCTTACTGTACTCCTTTGTTTCCCTAAACATCCCTTTCTGGACATTAGTCCTTTCCTGTGCTTTCACCCTTTTAAAATACCACTTTTCCCTCCCACTCTTCTCAACCCCTCACCAGATATTTTCTGCATCTAGTGTTTCAGTTGGGTTTTTGACTCTGACGAAGACCGCTTGTTACGGTTGAAAGATCTTAGTCTTGTTTTCCTATTTCATATTGTGGTTTGATCATATATGTATATATAACTGAAAACCTATCTTCTTTGTTGACAGGTGACTGGTATAGAAGGAACATACCGACATACTTGTGAAAGTGTAATGTCTGTGCTGAGGAGAAACAAAGACAGTTTGATGGCAGTACTGGAAGCGTTTATTTACGACCCTTTGCTTAACTGGAGGCTAATGGATAATGAAAAGACCTGCAACAAGCTGACGAGAAGAGAGGCTGCATCTGATCCGTCAGAGCCAGGCCAACCTCTGCCCACGCCCACTGCCTCAGAGCCCTGCCCAGGTGACAGTACCTCACGACTCTCCTTAGACATACATAATCATACCAGTTGTGTCCAGTCATTATTGATATAAAAATACATCACACAAAAGTAATATATATTCTATTGTCACTGCAAATGCAAATAACAATAATAACCAAATGGTACTATCTTTAAAGTACTGAATCAACAAGATCAAGTTCAGACAAATTCAAGATAATGAAGTATATTATATTACAATTTTCTAAAAATTAACAATGAATGAAGAAAAGAAAAAATAATGTGTCATAATGTGAGACGAAATGAGGTAAAGCTTATAATTTAACAGAGCAACAGTTTTAGTGAACATGTGTTAGTAGTGTTAACATATCATGGAAAAATTATTTTTTTCAACAAAGCTTACTTGATAATTGATATTATTTCTAAATGGATTTCAGTGACGGACCCTAGTTTTAGAAGCCTTTAAGGACTTGTTTATAATTAATTTATTTGGAGTAATGTTTCTCCTTTCAAATTGTTAGTTTTATGTTACAATCACTAGTTTTAGAATTTCTTTGTTGGTTGATATCCCCTCATCTTAAACATTGCCTGCTTTTGCTTAGTGCCAGATTCGATCTGTATTCTTTGAATGGTGTTCCCCCCCCCCCTTTTTTTTGTATGATTTGGTTTGACAAGCTATTAATAATTGGTTTACATAGGTATGAATATACTTAAGAGTAAGGGTAAAGCCTCAGTTAGTTTATTGTGTATGATGGGCGTTCTGTAGGTGGTGAAGTTAGCGTCCAAGAGACCACTAACAAGAAAGCTCTCGCAGTTGTTACCCGTGTTAAGGAGAAACTGACCGGCAGGGACTTCCCACATGAGGCAGATAGTCTGGATGTACCCAAGCAAGTCGATCTCCTCATTCGTCAGGCCACTTCTAATGAAAACCTCTGTCAATGCTACATTGGATGGTAACTGACCTCAGTTGTTCTGTTTGTTTACAGAATTCTTATGAAGTAGCCTTTGTAAACGATTTTCAAATTACTAAAGTATAACTTTGTTTCCAGGTGCCCTTTCTGGTAAATATTCCATGGCTGTGATGAAATTACAATGTAGACTTTATTTTTAATAAACACATTTAATTTCCTCTAAAATGTAAGAAGTTGTAAATAATTAGAATATGACTGTTATTTTTACAAAGGGACATACAAGAGGCTTATTTATTGCTTTCGTGTCCACTGATTTTTTTTTATAAATAAATAGAACATATGAAACAATACGTTTACTTCTTTTAAAAGAAATTAATCAAAATGATATTCTACAAAACTATCCTTTTATTACATCCCCCAAGTATGTTTTGGTATTTTATAAAGGAAGTTGAGTTTCTATTTTATGAAAAAAGACATCTATTTTGAAGCTTTTCGTTCCTTTAATTCACAAAGGCATGTTGGTTGGTATCTAATAGTATATTTTTGATGTTCAGAATATTTGTTTTCAGGCTGACTTGCCTAGAGACATGATTTTAATGTTATTGACTTTATGGTGTGGTAAACATCATAATGCCTGTTTATGTTTTATTATTTCCATTCTTTCTCAAAACTAAGATTTTATTCATTTACATAATCTCAAATTACCCCAGCAGTGAAAAATGAATCACTGCTACGAAGATATTTCCCAATCTTGCATCCCAATGTATAATGACCTCTTGAAGTAGTCATCATTTTGTAATATTATATGCAATACACACTTTCACTACCTATTCCAATTTAAGAAATATTAAAGAATTTTGATAGTTAATAATCATAATTTATGGGAAATTTGTAATTTTCATACAATTTATAAAGCATTGTAGACCAATTAATTGGGTAAGGTGTTTTTACTTTAATTTGATTTAACTGGAAAAATAACTTTTTAAGAACTATTTTTAAATATTATGCATACAGCGAGTTGAAAATTTAGACTGACCATTATTAACACCTCGAGGTCAGAGGAGATAAGTGTGCTCGGAAGTTCTGGAAATGCAGAACTAAGACTCACTATAATTTGGGAAGAATATGTAGATCAGCACCATATATAGTTATACAAATCAGACTAAATGACAAAGCTTTACTTCTTCAACTAAAGTTCTTATACAACAACTTCATAATGACAAAGTTCTACTTCTTCTACAACATACAACCTATCCAGCCATCTGTATAGAGCAGTCGTTGTTTATAGTTGCCAGATTATTTTCTTCTCTTTTTAATTCTGCCGTATTTAAAGAGGACTCATACGAAATAGTACTAAGCAAACATTTTCGAGCTATACCCGGAAAAATAATTTTCAATTATACCGACAGATTCTCAAACCCAAGGACTGATGGGGACACGATGCGGTGTGTACTTGCAGAAATTTCGTGGTTACTATATCTGCAGGAAATCTATGTGGCACCTCTTTGGTCAGTGTGCCATTAATCAAGTTTGCACTTGGACCCATTAACAAAGCTACTTCAAGACTAATGTCTCTCGAAGATTTTTTTTTGTTAACTCTCAAGGAGCTAACATTACTGTAGTGACATGTGAAAGTACTAACAGTCGGTTTATAGTAGCAAACAGAGAAGCAATCAAGCTGATGTAGCAGGTTTTCGAGGAACAGGCTACGATTACAATAACACATGTCTATAATATATTTGCTCCTATGTATTCATAGAAGGGTGACGAAAACCACTTCCTACATGCAAAGCCTTGCTAAACGACTATCGAACACCCTCACCAACAATTCAAAATCTTTTCGTCGACCATGGTGCCAAGAGTAGGCAAACAAAATCAAGTTCGTGTTCAAACCTCCTAATCCATAATGCAATGTAATAAAGTTTTTATTATATATTAATTATATGAGTTTTTATGTAATATTAATTGCATATTTGAAGACTATATTAATTGTAATATATGAATTAGTTAACTACCTTTTTGTTTATTTTCAAAATCCTCCAAGGGATTTAGGGATAGACCCCTGTAATCGTATATTTTCTGAAACTACATTAACCAGGTCACTTAGAAGTGAATATGACTTATGTATTATACCTGTGTATTTATAATTTAATTAATTTACTAGGCTTAATTAGGATGCACACTTTTTTTTGGTAACAATATGAATTTTTACTTTACTATAAGTAAAGTATAGTGATCGTGAAAAAATTCGATCTCGAGATTTTGACGAAATTATATGTTTTGAGGTCCCAAAAGTCGTTTTATGAAGTTTTTTCGATGATGTCTGTGGGTGGGTGAGTGTGTTAGCATTGCTTGTTACCACGCTACGGTCCAGAATCTTTGATGGATCAAGTTGATATTTTACCCAAAAATGGGCCTCATAGGGTAGAAAAACCCTATTGTTTGGGAAGAATTATGCATGACGGGAAAGTCACTTTTTTTGCCAAAAACAGTTTTTTAAAAAACATTTTTTTCTCCTAAACTGATAACCCTAGAGTTTTAAAATTTTAACATTATCTTTGTGGTTACAAATGGAACAAACGAAAAATATATTCAGAATTTCAAAACAACGGAAAATATTTTTTTTCAATAAAATATAAAAATTTTGTCTTATAATTCAATCTCAAAGCTTGTGAAAGCGATACAAGCCACACCGTTTGACGGATCAAAATGAAACTGTACCTTAAAAGAGAACATCATATGGAAAATGAGACGAGATATTTTGTTTCAAAATTACATTCACCAATGAAGAAAATTCATGAAATTTCAATCACGGCAAAGAGCAATAACGCTATAAAAACTGTTTGTTTATCCTAGACTAAGGGATTACCTGTTATACTTGTCGAATTTTTGATATTTTTTTACGTTTACATTGACTTAGAAATTTTTTGAGCAAAACCACTGAGATAAAATTAGACTATTCTAGTCTAATAGTTCATATGTATTATTTTCAAAAATTAGAAGCTCCCAACTATAAATGATTTAAATTATATTGAATAGCTGGCTTCGACTTTGAGTTGAGTATGTAAACTGGCTAATCTATATATATAAAATGAATGTATGTCTGTGTGTTTATACTCGATAGATTCAAAAACCATAATTCAATCGCCGTGAAAATTTAGAAAATTATTAGGTATATCCCCAGGAAGGTTTATGAAAATTTTTTTAAAAATAAGTCGATATCCCAGAGTTCAGGTAATATCCCAAAAATAGTATAATAGATAAGGTTTGCTGTATAACCTGTTTGTTTACATTTTGAGTTTAATTGGTAATGGCGGCTGCAGGTAGGTTATTCTTTATGATAATATTTCAACATGCTTTGTTCAATTGGAAATAACCAGGTACCAGAAATTTTATTATAGTTTTCTGATTGATATTAAAGATAATTATTGTAATATTAATCCGGGTTTCTTATTAACTTTAACAAAGCTTTAGTTATTATCAATAGTTTACCATTAACTTTTCATATCTAATTGGTTTAACTTGCTTTAAGCAATAAAGAAAGTTATGCGTTAAATAATAACTTATTAACTTTAAGTATGCATAATACTATTACGAATAATAATGATAGTATTTGAACCATTAATTCTAATCTTAAAAGAATAGTTAAAGTATTTTGTTAAAGTTTAATAATTAGTTATTATATATATCATTTAATATACTTATATTATATATAAAAGTTATTGTATTATAGAAGACGTTTATGAATGTCTAAATCAGTAAAACTTATAAGGGAATATATACAGCATAAAAAATGGATGAAGAAATATTCAAATCAAAATGTGCATATATAAAACTTAATCATTGTATGTATTTGTGGGTATAAATACAGTTCTTAACATAATAACTCTTATCATTACATAATGAAAAATATATCTAGAATTTAACATTTGGAATTCAATTGACACTTTTCGATACAATGCTTCTTCATAAACAAATAATATTTTATCAAAATATTGTTATTCAAACTTTTAAGAGAGAATTTTGTTTACTGATATAATTTTAATTAAACATTTAAAACTGTGTGAAGTCTTCAAATTGAAATTATTAAATAAAATCTAATTTGATATGCCTTAGCCTCTTCAACTGACTAGCTCCTAATTGAAACGATTTGTGGGTTTAAAATTCGTATCATTATATTTAACAGATAAGACATATCACATTTAATGTGCTTAGACTTCTTTCAACATTTCTTGATGTATTGTTCGGCAAAAAATATTCTTTTTATTATTTGTTTAATCTAATCTATCAACTACCAATTGTATTAGACAATCTGTGCAATTTACAATCAGAGTTAGATTATATCTTTTTTGCGTAATCTATAATTTTAATTCTGTATTAATTTCGTTTATCTCAAAAAAAATAAGTGTAACGGAACTATAGAAAATTTAAATTGTTTTCGTTATATGTAATTTATTAATAGAGTTAGAATTAAATTGTTTCCCGGGTAAAACCGGGTAGATCAGCTAGTTACTAATATATTTTTATTCAATATACATTCATAACAAGCTTATAACAGGGTACAAGACGCAGGCAAAAAGATAACACTCACTCAGATAAAATTGGTATATATGATTGACAAAGAGGAAAGAAAATGATTTTAATAAATACTAAGAAGCCATAAAATTCCCAGTATAATAATTCTATAAAAGACCAAAAATGTAAAACATAATTCAAAATGGAAATCTTTCGTTTGAAGATTAATAAATGTAATTATTGTATATCCTTAATTATAAGTTATCTTAAAACGACTTTTTTTCTTGTATGTTTATGATGTTTTTCAGAGAAAATAAGAATATTTTCCTGATTTAAATTTGAAAATTTGACTTAAATATTCAATGTAGAATGAGGTCAAGTAACCGATATAAGAAATCCACTAGCTATTTGAACAAACGCCATGTTCTCTTGTAGGAGATTATTTCGTATCATTTTACTTTGACTTTTCGAAAATGTTATTACTGCTGTAGTAATACCAATGATATTATTTGCATCAGCTGTGTGATGTACAAAAATAAGCTTATATATTGATAAGTCGACAATCACTATCTGTACTACCTCAGAAATGAAACATCTCCCATTTAAATGTTTACATTATGCTTAAATGAGACATTATATATTATATACCCAAGAACATTGATATTAAGTTTACTTACAGTAAAGTTGAGTGCAGTCCACTCCAGAATTTTAGTAGTGTTTGTGATTATTTTGAGGGACTCTACTCTTGCAGTCATGTGTAAGCTAATTCATTTATTGGTTATCGTTAATTACAATTGACAAGCCCTATGTGTAGGAGTTTTCAAATTGTGTCTTCGTGTATAACTGCAAAAGTTATTACAGATAAAATATATAATAATTGCAAGCAAATATTCGGATTAAATCAGTTAAAAAATCAATTTCTTGAAATAAAATCTAAAGAAACAGTTGATTACAAATGGTATTTTCTGCAACTTTTATTAGAAACATTTTTCTGTGCGACATCATTTAAATAATCAAAATCTTAAAAAAAGTGTAAAGTTAGAGTTTGCTACTAGATGTGACACAAACCTGACAGGTCATGAACTGTGATTTAAATAGTAGTAATGGTTAAAAAAATATTATTTTCTAATGTTAGGAGTGCAACAAAAATTCATAGCTAACCATTAATATATTTGTATGAATTATATTCGTTTTTATTTGATAGTTTCATGCAAAAAATTCCTATTCACTGGAAATTTAACAAAACATTCACAATATGGAAATAACAAAACGCGTATAGCAATATTTCAAACAAACAGAAATCTTATGGAGTTAACTATTATCATTATTACTATTACATTTCTTCGCCATGTGAAGCCTTTTTCGACCATAAATTCGTTCAATGATACTATCCTAGTGAACTCAATGTTCTTTTCGTCTGCGATATAACTTTATCCTGGTTAGTGAGAGTTTTATCAATTTTTACATAGCACTAATCATTTTATCAAACTGTCCTTGGTTGATGCAATTAGAGGTAGAGATGATCCAGTGATCAATTGCCTACTTATTTAAAATGGATTACTATTAAATTATATGCAATTATTTATTTGGAGTTCTTCTACCTCACTGCTACTCTTTTTTTATTCGTTTGTACCAAAGATCAGTAGTATTTGTTACTCAATGAGTAGTTGTATACACTACGGATAAAGGGCAAGTGAAAAGTGAGGATAGACTACAAAAAAATTGTTGTATTGTACAAAACAATAACTAAGCTATGATTTGGTAATTAAGGAGGAGTAATCAATGAGAAAATAATTGTTAATAAAAAAGTACCAACTAAAAACAAGTCATTTAATATCGTATCTTATATATAATTAAAAGAATAAATTAAACTTATTTTTTACCTAAGCGACAATAAATACAATCTTAATGTTTATGTCATGTACATTAATTAACATTTGATAACAACGATATAAGTATACAGAATGGCACGTGACATACAACGCTATCAGCCTTTCATAAGGAACATATCAAAAACATGAAAATATTGAAATTAACAGTGGTTTATGTTCAATTTCTCACACTATCACACTAAGTGGCCTAAACAAATATTAATGTATATTACGTAGAATTCTAGCTTAAGATTATATCGTATTCTTATGTTTTTAATATGTACTATTGAGATATCAACTAAATGTATTGAGTCCCTGTCACTCCCAAACAAAATCACTATTATTTTCAAAATTTTAAAACGCAATATTCGATCCACTTTTTATTTGATCATTGATTCACTGAAATTATTATTACGGAGTAATGTAATTATAGATTAGAAGGTAAAATGACCGGTAAGAAATACTAATATACATTATAATATAAAGTGTATTATTATATGTCTGCTACTTAACAACGGGTGAAAAACCAATTTCTATAACACATCCTATTCAAAATCAATATATACATAACTCCAGAGTTATATTCAAATATTGTTTTTCTTATAATTTATTTACTTACAACAAATTATAAAAATACAATATTTGTAATTCTTAAAATTAAAATAAGCTAATTCATGAGTACGATCACAGGACGAATGAACATTTTATTACAAACATTAAAAGAGGTAAAAACTTAACAGGAAAGTGGAGCGTGTAAAATTAATTTAACGCCAGCTAAGGAAATCCTGCTTGGCATTTATCATATTTATTAAATAAACGGTTTAAAATTCACTCATTTTGTTTATTTGAAATGAAACATGTTATTAAGTTATCACAGTAAAGTAATTAATATATACCCATTAAAGGTAGTGTTGTTCTTGTTATGAAACAAAATTTACGAGACATTAATGTTAGGAAGCCATAACTGATAAAATCTATTTTTAGCAGAATTGTTCATCCAAAATTATTTAAAATCAGCTGATTGAAATGATATTTTCTGGGTACTTCTGTGCATGTTTTTGTATATAGTTTTATTTGTTCGATGTGAATATGATTCTGAAAAAGTACTTTATAAAGAAATTTTCGTATTCGACAAAAAATTCTGGTTCATATTTGAGCCGTTTATTTTGAAAGTGGCCTAATTCCATTTTCCAAAAAAATTTAGCTAGCTATTTAAATAATTACATTTTTACGTTATCTTTACCTTTTGCAGCAAATTGTACAAAATTTATTTAAAATTACTAAGTTTTTTTATAACAAAAATTAGTTGATAAATAAAATGACAATATTTTTAAATTTTGTAAAACGCAAACCCTTAAATATCTCGATTTTAACATAAATGGAATTAGGCCACTTTCAAAATAAGCGGCTCATTTATGGTTTGTTCATTGACTCAAGATCTAACAGAGCCAATGAAAAATATTGTAATATTAGTGATATCTCTCTTTAATTTAAAACACAATGATAAATTATTAATATAATATATTACAAATCGAATGACAGGGTTAAATTAATTTGGCAATTTGAAGTAATTATTATTATTAGGTTTATTGAAATCACAGAAGGTAGAATGAGATCTAAAATAAATTATCTAGTATCTATAATTTGGAAAGATTTAAGACTAAGTACAATTAGAGAATATGGTGTTGAGTGAAGTGTTTTGGAGAGAGTAGGAATGGTTCAATGGATGGTCGGGGTCAAATGAAGTTCAACTTTGGAGCTTGGAGTTTCTTCGCTGTTGGTTGGATCGACGGCGATATAAGAAGCGGAAAAACCTTTGCTGACCATTGAATCATCTGAACGAAATTGGATCAGAAGTGCTTCATTTACTGAGACTATATCCGTTGGATTCTGAAAATATAAACGATAAAAATTAAGTTTATTTTACCCAAATTGATTTAGATTATTCAGTGGTGAGTGATCAGATTAAGATAATTGAAAGTTCTATACATACGATGGTATGGATTCGGGTAACTAGTGGAAACGTACTAGGTAAGGACTAACTTACTGGTCAAGAGACCTGGGTCGTCCATCCAAAAAGGGGAAATGTATTATCCAGATAGGACTCCACCTCGTGAGGAGGTAGGGGAGAAGAGAAGTTCAAAAACACTTCCTAATACACTGGTCGAGATTGGGGGTCCAGCTCCCTCTTGTGCCTGTGTAAGCTACCACCCTAGAGGGTTAACTGCCTTTCACAGCGAGACCTGGAGCTAACTCCAGGGTTTCTATACCTTAATAAGGTACCACAGCCACTACGAGTCCGTACGATTCACGAGAAAACAGAAGAAGAGGAGGTAGAAAAAGCAAAACACTCATGGGCTTGGAGCACCGTCTCCGTGGAACCGATAGTATTTTAAGATCACTCGGGTGATACTCCGGACCGAATTCCTATTCCTGTGAGGTGGAATAAGTCCATTTATTGGTTCCAGTTATTGTGGAGTCCCAGGGAATGAGAGGACAGATGGCCTGCAACAAGAGCACTTCAGCTCCCTCAGCCAGATGCTGCCCACTTTTGTCAAACTATCAAAAGCTTGATAAGAGGCGTGATGGCAAGTAGCATGATACTCGCACATCCAGCATCATTCAATAGAAGAAACACTATTCTATGGTTCACTAGAGGTCATCTGTTCATGGATTTGCGGCACAGTATTAGTGTGGCTCTCTTTAGGCCGCTTACTGGACACGACTATGCACAGGAACATCTGCAACTAATCGGAGTGGGGGATAGCTCTATCTGACCTCATTTATTGTCTAAATTACAACTACCGAACATCTACTGACACGTTCCACCTACTAACAACGTACAGCTTTTTTTTTTTATTATTTTTATATAAACAATTTCACTATATTAACACTCTCACCAAAAATCAAAAGATATATGGTCACAATTCTATAACATCATTTCTCTGCTTTCTTCCAATTGATAGAAGTAAGATTTGTGTGTTCTATTAGATTACACAAGTCTTTGTTGGTTTAGTATTCATATCTGATTAATGAATTTTTTCAGGAGCTTTTGTGAGATTAGTCGTTCACGATCAGTATTTCTTTTATGTCTTTTCGTAAAACCACCAAACCAGTCACATTTTTCAAAGAAGTTATCAAAAATGACTTTTTTTTTTATAATAGCTCTAACAGTAAACAAATCAGTTCATTAATCGAACAAACAACTGTGGATATAAATAATTAACATTACCGAATTTCCACAGAACTTCCCATATGAAGGTCCACTTGAATCAAGTCCGCTAAAGACTTCAACATAATCATAGGAGCAATCAGGTTCATCTTCAAGCTCAAACTTAAGAAAGGTAAGGTGGACGTTTTGACCGGGAGGAGCTTCAATCAACCAATCACATATAGCCAAGATTTCATAGTCGTGGTCTCCATATTTGGCATGCGAGTAGAGGTCCTTTACTTGTTCAGTTGCACTCAGGTGACCGCCACAAGCTAAAACAGAAATTTAATAAAGTAATACACGAACATTATCAAACTGCTTTAAACATCACTTTATATTCACTTCTATAAGTAACCTGAGGTATATTTAAGTTCAATAAAACTAGTTTATAACATCTGATTAAGAGTCTTTTTCGGTTTTGAAAACTGTATATATATTTGAATGTTGTGAAAACAATCTAAAACTGACTGCAAAAACTACAAGTAGTAAAGAAACACGAATAAAAGGAAACTTATGGTATAATTTTCGGTTTCAACTGCCATTATGAGAGGAAAGTGAGGGAGACGTAGTCCGTTTGGTCTCACTTTGCTCTCGAGAAGGTGGTTAAAGCCGAAAATTATAGACTCTAAGTGTGTGTTTCTCCTTTTATTTGTGTTTCTTTACTAACTTTGAGCTATAATTACAGCTGAAATTTGTTATACTGCAACAAATTTAATAATATTCACTCAAAAGGAATGATTCTCTTTATCCGTCATAAAGTCCTGAAACGACATACATCAAGTGAAGAGGCTGATGGTGGTACATAACTTCTCTCTGAGTGGTCACAAATATATTATTCTGAATCTCCTAAATACATCAGTAATCTGTCGACTTAGGTAAAAAGTGATCAAGAATGAAAATAGCTTCGGATGAACGGGTTATGGTGGCATATCATTTCATATCAACGAGAAAAATATGTAACAGACCTATTGCTGGTGGAATCTAAAACATGTTGATCAAATAATAAATGGAAGGTGGGCATTATATATAGTTAGTTACCGGTTGTATGAGTAGCGAAAAATCCTTTTTTTTGGACTGTGGCATCTGATCTGAAAGTCATATACATTTCATTTGAAGATGCTATGATGGGGTGTGGAAGCTTGGTACCACAAAACCTTCCCAAGGATCTCGAGTCAGGCGAATCACCATCAAAGATGGCAACATGGTCGTACGTACACTCGTGGTGTTGTTCTAACTCAAATTGGGTGAACAGCTAAAACAAGAAGAAATATCATATCAAATAAATCCGTATAAATAACGGAAATAAGCAAAAAAAAAAAAAGATCTTGGCACCCAAGTTAAGAAAAAGCTGACCATATATATATATATATATATATAATGTATTCACTACAACAATAAGACTTGAGTTATTAATTATGAAAATTACGAGTAGATTATCCTTGCGGTCTTGAGAAGTTACTGCAGTAACTTTACAACCAAAATTGAAGGTTTAGTGTTGTTCTACTGGTTTTGACAGTGCTCTATTAAGGGTTTGACTACTCAAGTCAAACTTACATATATGAGGTTTCATTGACCACTATTGATTGTTGGTCATACTAAAGCCTCATTAACCTTCTGGTTAAACAACAATAGATTCAAACAAAATTTCAAAAAAAATGTACTCATCCTTCATTGATAGGATGGGTTGATTTCATTGCGCTTTGGATAATATATTTGTCAAGTTATCAAGACCCTCTGGCTTACAAGAATATTTAGAAAAACTAAAAACATATTTTTTTTGAATTAGGTGATGTTAACAAAAATAACTTCCACGAATTTAAAAAACGTTACTTTTCCTTTAAACAATAATTTTAAATCTAGAGTTTTATGTGGGAATAAAAGGTTGTTTCCATTATTCGTTGCATGAGTACACAAAGTAAGTGATAAAGATTTTACAATACCAATTAAATTAATAATAATTTTCAATTCTTTAAAAAACAATTACTATGCACCTGTTGAACAACTTTTTTGTAACTAATAGAATTGACCTCCTCTCCATTTCTAGTCATAAATAATTTCTTGACAAATACTTTAGGGTCGGTGGATATTGATTGTTTTTTAAATGACTGTGTCTTCTTCAGTTTACATCAACTTTATCACTACATCATAATTATAGATGTATCTATCAATTAATTAGTGCTTTGTAATAATTGTAACAGTTCAAAGGTCATTAACGAGTTGTCAACTTTTATTTGTGGTTATTGAAATACTGTGATATAGTTACAGTAACTATATATATAAAAGAAATGTTAATTTTTACAAACAGTAGTAAGGAAATTGTGATAGTTAAACCCGAAAATATCTTAAGTAACATATGTCCTAGATAGCACTACATATTAACACGTTATGAAGTTCTCTTCCAAAGCATTGCTTACTTTGCCATTTCTTTCTTAGTTTTCCTAATATTGATGCAATATTTGTTACGTTAATATTGTACACGTCAATCAAACAATGAAGCTGAGGTGCGTACTAACTAGTTTAATGCGGTGGCCAGGGGTTGTGGTGAAGTGCCAGACGCAGTCTTTCCTCCTCGGGTAAGACTCGGGGTAGTTGGGGGAGGAGATGTTGCCTTGAGGAGCTCTCAAGTCGTACTTGCACCCTCCCTCCTTGCAGTCGTGTTTGTTTTCGTGCAAAGTAAAGCCGTTGTGGCAGCTGCATACATAAGAACCAATCGTGTTTTTACAATCATGCTGACATCCACCATTGTTTTCTTCGCATTCGTCTCTGTCTGTAAATTAAATTCAGCATTATTTATTTAGTACATTTATAAGTACGAAATATAAGTAATATTATGCCATGAATCTTTGATGCGTTCCTTATTTCATTTCAATTAAAAATAAAATTAAATGTTTGAAAAATAACGTAACAGTGCGGCTGGGAAAATTTTTATTAAGGTATTTTGGACAGTCGTTAGACAAAGTTGAGCTAACAGGCAGAAAATGAAATCTTCAGTAATTATTTTTTTATGATAACTATTCCTTGTATGAAGTAACCTTTATCTAATCTATTCCGATTCATTTTATTCTCATGTCCTTTAAACTGAGTCTGAATGCCCTATCCAGTTTGCTTTGTTTAAATCTATCGCAAGGGGTAAAAATTATGAGTAAACTTTATTTTATTCTTATGACCCGAATATATCACCAACATAATTTTTAGAAAAATAAGTAATCAGTTCAAGAAAAATTAAGCAACTTAATAACTTTTTTCTGTTAAAAATAGGTTTCTAGCTTAAATGTATAATATTGTTTAATTTATTTGAAGAGTAAAAATATGAAATGGAATAGCAGGACGGTAGTGCAGACACCTGTGAAAAAGACAGCTGCGAAGCCAGACTTGTGGACAGAGCTGTCTGAAGTGAACTCGATCCGGAGGGCGTTGCTTTCAGACGTAATGGGTGCAGGGATCTGAGAGCCGCAATAAGGCCCGTGGCGACGAACCAAATCCCTTCGCAGTTTACTTTGGACTTCCACACTGTCGTATTCACATTCTTGCTAAAAATAAAAACGTTTTATTTTATTAAAGTATAATTTGTAGCAGATTTCACAAGCAATGGTTTAGTAACACTACTATTTATTTATGCACGATTTAAAACTATTTAACGTCAATAGACATTATCTTACTAACACACGTTATAAGATAGAATAAAAATTTAAAAAAATTCACATAAAACTACCGAACATGATTTGTAATGTACAATTTATATAATACATCATATTAGTGAATCAATATCCCACAAAATGAAAACAGAAACTGCACCATTTTAGCAAATGATGTATTCCAGGGTCCTACAAAGAGAACAAGTATTTCTTTATGAAAATGCTATAGGAGCCACTGAATTGAAAGATTTTTGTTTCAAATGTAACATAACCGTAAGACTGGGAAAATCTATACTAAGTTATTTTGAACTGTTGTTAGACAAAGTTAAGCTAACAGGCAGAAAACAAAAGCTTCAGTAATGATTTTTTTATGACAACTATTCCTCGTATGAATAGTTGTATGGATGTAATATGACCTTGTATGATCATATAATCATAGTGAAATATTAATATTGATTATTCATATATGCAATATGGTTTTGTTGGTACTGGTTTGCATTTTATTCTTAAATGAGCTGAAGCACATTTTTATAACTTTTCATATTATTAATTATCAACATTGTTTTATTATACTTCACCTATAAAAAGTAGAAATATATATTATGTTATAATTAATTAAAATATTACCACTTGTTAAAATAATGGGAAAGTTTCAAAATTTTAGTGATAATATATAACTAAATTGTCTTTACAACAAACATTATTAGGTAATCTAAATTTTGAAATTGGTGTGTTTTTTTTGATGCTAATAAAAGAAATATAGAATACATTTTTTTTAAAAGTATATTTTAAATAATTAATAGATAGATCAGAAATCCTCGTTTAATATTAAAATAAAACATATCGTTTTATTAAAATAAAATGACGGTGATATTTTCTCCTAAATAAACCATGGTAGTTTCGAGATAAATATGTCAATTATTCTGAACAATTAATAATAATAATTGCTATTTATTTCACAAAAAGAATTACTTGTTAATAAAAGAACATTTTTATTTTGATAAACTTGAGTACATATATGTTACAATAAGTTAGTTTTTTATATTTTTAATTGTGAAACTAGATCCACTTATTTACTAACTCCATCCATTTTCCCTTTTCTCGAGAGACTCTGAACCACATTGGTCCCGCTATTATTTAAATTCATCTTTCCATCTTCTTATCCTGAAAAATTACTATACTGAAATAAAATATTTATGGAACGATGAATTTTAGTTCGAGGATTAAAGATCTCAACATTCATAACAGTCATCAGGAAATAATTTTGTAGTTCATTTAAATTTCAGAGCACGTTATTCTTTCTTTCAATCATGGGAAGGAATATATAAAATTATCACATAAATTTAATGAAATTAATTAGTATTTCTAAAATAAGAAAAGAATAGAATGGTGGTTAAGACAGGCTAAAGAAATGGGATTAAATGAACTTTTATACTAACGTTATTTCCTTCCAAATCAAAATGAGTAAAGTTGATAGTGATTTGGTAATGGGCAGGAGCAATGATTTCCCAGATACAGTTCTTATTGCCAGGGTAGACTTTGGGGAATGATGGGCTGGTGATAGTCCCGTTGCTGGCATCAATTACTCCGCCGCAGGCGTCTAAATCAGTAGATTATCTGTTAAATACGCAACCGTGAAGGCACTTCAACGAGGCACATTCAATTTTTTAGTTCCTATTTTTATGAAAATATACAATTTTACAAACGATTTAAAGAAAAGAACACGTAGAAACAATACATAACTCACTTCAATATTTCAAAGTCTTCATAAGGAGAAGGAGAAGAGGGAGATACGTTCTGCACGGCTGGCCAATGCATGGTTAGTTGCTGTTTAGCCCAGGAAAACTCATCTCCTTCTTCTCCTTTTCTTGATGACGACGAGGTGGAAATATTGAAGCGATTTGTATATTTTCTTTACATCGTTTGATATTTTATCCTAACCGGCCGTTTTATTTTTTGAATATACATTTTATATCTCATAATCATGAGTAATACGTCATTGCACACACAAGAAATCGTAAACCACTTCATTTCTCCAGTCAGTTTGATTTGAGTTAAAGGAAGGATGATAGCGCGTATTGTAAGAGATAAGTTTTTGATGATATCATAACCCCAATTAGTAAATAAATAAATAGAACATAGCATAAAGCTACTCCTAAAGTCAATATATTTGAACGACTGTTCGTCGTCGAAGGAAGACCAGAAGAGAAAATGAAGCAGGAGAGATGTGGAGAGACTGGCATGCTAACGATGAGTGAAATCTCGTTTCACAAATTCGACTCCGTTTTGATATGTCAGCCTGACCACATCTCTCCTCCTCTGTCTCAATCCATTTGGTAATGAAATAGCCAATCAGATATCAGATAGACCACTTATATAGATTCAATATATTTATAAAAGTAAACAGTAAATAGATAATACAAACTTACAGTCTCTTAATTTTCGTTTTAACCGTCATGAGGAAAGAAGAGATAGGGACGCCAATCGCACTTCCTAAGCGATGATTCGAGGTCCTATCTCTTCTCTCCTGATGACGGTAAAACCAAAAATTAGATACTGTAAGTCTATGTTATCAATTTACTGTTTACCTATAGTTTACACTTAAACGCTTGTCATTTTTGGATCATATTCTTGGTATATATATATATATATATAAAACAATATTTCACATAAACACGTGAAATAACAATCAATGATCAAACCACAATATGAAATTCTAGAGTGTTGTCACTTCTCTGTCTCCCCACGGGGTACTTCACCTCCTGATGAGGATGACTGTTGAAATATAGAAGTGAGTTATATCTGTTACAGTCTTTGTGTTGATTTTGTTATAATTTATGTAACATGAGCGGGTTGACGACCGCTTGTTATGGTTGAAAGTTCTTAGTCATTTTTCCATATATATATATATATTATATCGCGCTCCGTTCTTCAACGTGGGGGGATCTCTCTCACTTCGTCCTCTCTACTAGTCTACTCTCCTGATGACGAACAACAGTTCGAAATATTGAATTCTGTAAGTTTTCTTTGCATTCTCTTTTCTGTGTCGTGCTTTGTGTAATTTAAAGTTATATATATATATATATATATTCGATGCGATGTTGACCAATGGGAGTAGAGTTACAGGTCCAAGCGTAAGGTCCCAGTTGCCCGCTGCTCAGCAAAAAGCCTTTGCGTTCTGCCAATAGGTATAGAGGTTGCACAGTCCCTCTGTGTTAAATGATGTTTGGCAGAAAACATTAGCCTCACTTTACAGTGAACTCCTGTTCCCTTTCTATTTTTGATTTTTGTGGTGGTTGGGTGTTGTTGTTGTTTACTATTTTCTGTTACGGATATTGCTGGATATTTAAATGATACTCTCGGTTGTTTACTGCGAAAAGCCGCCTTCATCTTCATGCCAACAGGGGTAGAGGTTGCACAGTCCCTCTTGATTATTAAGAGATGTTGACACTGGAATCCAACTTCTTCTCGTAGAAACATCTTCAAGTTGTAGGTTTGTGTATTGTTCTCTTCGGTTTCTTATGTTCATGTTTTTTCTTCAGTTGAATGTTATTGCTGCTATTGATGGTGGCTGGTAGGTGATGAAAAGTTCTGCACTGTTGACCTGGTGGTGGTATTTGCGACATGTTTCAACCATTCTCTGGTTATCTTCAGGCAAGGAAATGGCCCAGACGTTGGTCCTTATATACAGTTTTCTATGGGTTGTCCGGGGAAAGGAATATGATTCGATGCGATGTTGACCAATGGGAGTAGAGTTACAGGTCCAAGCGTAAGGTCCCAGTTGCCCGCTGCTCAGCAAAAAGCCTTTGCGTTCTGCCAATAGGTATAGAGGTTGCACAGTCCCTCTGTGTTAAATGATGTTTGGCAGAAAACATTAGCCTCACTTTACAGTGAACTCCTGTTCCCTTTCTATTTTTGATTTTTGTGGTGGTTGGGTGTTGTTGTTGTTTACTATTTTCTGTTACGGATATTGCTGGATATTTAAATGATACTCTCGGTTGTTTACTGCGAAAAGCCGCCTTCATCTTCATGCCAACAGGGTAGAGGTTGCACAGTCCCTCTTGATTATTAAGAGATGTTGACACTGGAATCAACTTCTTCTCGTAGAAACATCTTCAAGTTGTAGGTTTTGTGTATTGTTCTCTTCGGTTTCTTATGTTCATGTTTTTTCTTCAGTTGAATGTTATTGCTGCTATTGATGGGTGGCTGGTAGGTGATGAAAAGTTCTGCACTGTTGACCTGGTGGTGGTATTTGCGACATGTTTCAACCATTCTCTGGTTATCTTCAGGCAAGGAAATGGCCCAGACGTTGGTCCTTATATACAGTTTTCTATGGGTTGTCCGGGGAAATATATATATATATATATATATATATGTGAGATTAAACTTTCTGCCCACTTTTGTCTTAATTAGTTTTCTGGATTTCTTTTCCAAATCTCGAAGTCTCACTTTCATTTCTTTAGGAACTAGGTGTAATAACTCACCATAGGTTTTGTTGTCCATTTTTTATTTTTACCGACGTTTCGGTCTTCTTCGACCATCTACTGGGTGATTTTTGAACACATACTATTTTAAACTATTTAACATTTTTAACAAAATTTAACATTTAAAAAAAACTATTTTTTTTATGTTTATTGCCTTCGAATAAAATTTAATTAAGATCATTATATATATACTTTTTGGTTGGAAATACGATCCGAAACGGACAAATATAGTTCAATGTGGAAAATGAAACATAGAGAAATCAAAAGCACACACTTACAGTCTCTAATTTTCGGTTTGAACCGTCTTCATGGAGAGGGTCTCCAACCGTCTCTGAACCAGTGCGCTTGGTTTCCCTCTCTTATCTCTCCTGAAGACGGTTCAAAACGAAAATTAGGGACTGTAAGTGTGTTCTTTTGATTTCTCTATGTTTCTTTGTCTATATTGAACTATATTTGTCCGTTTTGGATCGTATTTCCAACGAAAAAGTATATATATAATTAAGCACAAAAAAAACACCGACAAAGATTAACTTTAATAATTTTAATGTATTCAAAAATTTAATTTTGATTGAATTGATCCAAGTTACCCTTAAATTTCTTCATCTGTTCTTATAAACTTTGAAAGATCTATTGTTCCTCCCCAAGGTATGCTTGTTTAACTTACTTTAGAACCTAGTACACGTGCCATTAAACACACCTGTTTTCTCACATCACAATCCTTTCTCCCTTTTTAACATCACTTTGTACACCAAACCTGACTCTCACTTTCCAGAGAAGGGGGTATATAATTTATTTGACTGGTTGGTACCACATGTTTTCTTATTAAAGGAAGTATATTAATGTCAAGAAAGAGGAGGTAAATTCAATATTTTGCTGACGGTGGGTGCCAGACAAGAGTATGAGTGAACTGTTGTTACCTTCACAGTGCTTGCTGTCCGAGTGCAATTCATATCCAATCAGACAAGCACACTCGAATCCACCCAATGTGTTGATGCAATGGTGTTCACATTCGTGATCTTTCCTGCTGCATTCGTCATATTCTAAAACAATTAAAAAAACGATGATAACAAACTCAAACAATACAGTCAAAGCAACATATATTCTTCACAGTCAACAATATCTAAATTTGAATCATCCACATCTGTCATTGTACCTTGACACTGATGTTTATTAAATTTTATACACATAATATTAATAATTAATAAATCTGGAGTGGCCTACACTCAACTCTACTATGAGTAAATATAACATCAAACTTCTTGAGTCACTTAGACTTAATTGAACGAAGATTCGTTACCTGTCTTCGGAGCGACTCATACCTATCTTCCTGATGACGAGGCAATCAAAATATAGTACATAGTGAGTTTCTGTGATTTCTTTTGAGTGTTCTTTTTGTGAATCGACTTTACTTGGTTCGTGGAATTGTTTCATTTAATTGTTTATATATATAGCTTATAGGTGTATTATGTAATCGGAATTCGGTCAATTTTCTAGGTTCAAAATCCAACTCTCGTTGCCGACGTTTCGGTTTTACGTTAAAACCTTTTTCATTTGCAGAAGTAAGAATTTTTTAATAAGAAAATCAAATTTACATTATCTAAATAAGCTAACAATCTTGTCTGGTCAAAACCTTCGATTAGATTAATCAGAAAACATTTGATTCGATTTAATTAGCTTTATCTGATTAGTCCAGTCGAATGTTTTAATCAGTCGAGATTGTTTGTTTAAGTAATGTAAATTTCATTTTCTTATTAAAAAAATTCTCACTTCTGCCTATGAAAAATGTTTTAAAATAAAACCAAAACGTCGGTAACGACACTTTTTATTCTAGGACTAATATATGTAGTACTGTGAAAAAGGGAATAGTAAATGTCTCACATTTTTTGCAAAAATATATATTCACTCCTACATATTTATACCATTTTCACACATCTAGTTAATAATGCTACGACTTTATTTAGTGTTTTCTTACTCTAATCTTACCCCAAAAGGTATGGGATCAATCTATTACGTAAGGTCAAATTGCATGCCACCATAGACCCTGTAATTTTAGCTAGGTCTGTTTACTAAATTATAAACATACATTATAAAGGTCATAATTTTCATTTCCCTCATTCAACAATTACTTTTTCGAATTATTCCTCTTAATTTTAATTTTTTAAGCTTTCTAATTCACCAGATAAGGATACTAAAACATCCATATTGGGTAAGAAATTAAACTCGTAAAGCTGCATTTACATTATTTTTAATCAGTTGATAAAAATAATAATTTTCCCTTATAAGTAGACATGGTTGATAAAAATGAGAAAAAAAAAGATAGAGGTATATGGACAATCAAAAGAGATTTTGATGATATACAAGAAACTCTTACGTTTTTAGAAGTTTATCAATAATCTAAACAAAGGCTTTATTGAAAATGTTTCTAAGAAAACAAAATGAGTCGACCTTTATAAAATCATTTCGTTTTACTGAGATTATCTTTACACTATAGTTGAGAAAACCGTCAAAATGTTCCATTTATTCAAAATTAAGGAAAAGGGATCAAACAAAGTCTCCACATCACAAATCTGTATAAAAACAACGATTTCCATAAAGAAAATTTTCAAATTGAAGAATTCACATCCATGATTTGCCTGCTATTTAGATAAACTTGACTATTACTACATGTAGTTTTTATGTAAGTTTTTAGCCTAAAGTGACCAGATAGTTGGTTGATTGAAGTATATATCTTTTCTTAAAGTTTTTGAGAAACTAAAGTTAAACAGTTTCAACCAGAGTTGTTCGTTCCTAGGGTTGAACAGTGCAACTAGTATTAAATTTTTCTACTTTAGTTCCTACGTGACATACAAGGGACAACATATTGAGTAAAATGATAGTTATTTTCTGTTTGTCATGTGATTTTCCATTTAATGGTTAATTATTATTGAAAAGTTTTTTCATAATATAAGTATGTATGAACCAAACCTTTCATATACGCAGCAGAAAAACCTGGCTTCTGTACAGAGTTGTCTGAGACAAACTTGATCATGAGTTTGTTGCCGGTTGAATAGAGGTCTGCAGGCAGCTTGTCGCCACAAAACTTGCCGATCACTCGTGAGTCGGGGCTGTGTCCATCAATTACTTCAACATAGTCGTAGACACATGTGTCGTGCTTTTCAACCTATAAAAGAATGTTTTGTTAATTATTGTTATTGTACTAAAGTAAATGGATAAAACAAACTTTCCATATACAAAAAAAAGAAACCTTTTTATTCTGCGCATTTCGAACACTTCGTGTGCATCTTCAGGCATACTTCTAAAGGAAGTATAACTTCAATTGGAGGACCGAAGATTCCATTTTTTTTTAGTGTGTGTGTGTGTGGAGACATTGTTTTATTCATTTACCTCAGTATGAGTAAATACCACACAATTACGGATTGCACAACTAATCAGTATTGTTATTATACATATTACATATTACCATCATGACCCGACCCCGTCTGTTGTAAATACACAACAGTGTATTTACACTGTTAAGGCCTGGTAAACAAATAAATGGAGATAGCAACGAGTAGAATACAAGATGTATTTAAATTTCAACCGTCAATGCTATTTTAGTCTTTAAATTAAAATCAATATATTTTTATGTATGCATATTTCATTTTTTTTTTAAAACCCACTGGTATGGCGTCTTGACTTAGAGGTTGTCTAAGTGTGTTTCATTTTGTGTAGTGTCACCCATCCAAAGTGCTCACTACGCTCAAGGCTGCTTAACTCCGTAATCTAATGACAGCCGGTATTCAACATAGCTGTGGATGTTGGCTTTAAATATATAAATAAAATAACAGCTTTGACATTGATTCAAATGCTACGTCCTCGTGTACTCAGCATCTATGATGATTCAATTCATCAGTGATTTAACACTCATTCTTTAACTAGATGACCTAAAGTGTTTAAGAACACACTAATTTCTAATACAATTTCAAATTTAAAAATTTTAATTATTTAGTTAAAGTTATTGTTAACAAGAGAAACAGTAGAAACAGCAGTAGCCATGATATCATGGAATTATCTTCAATAAAAAAATAACAGCGAAACAAGTTCATTAATTTTACTCTACGCTGTGTCAGTTTTGAATTATTTTAAGTAATATAAATACTAATAGACATTATTTCTGAAGTCAGTACCAGTTTTTTTTTAGGATGGTTACAGAATTAATGTAAAATCGAAATAATAACAGACAAGAGAATGTAATTTATGTAGATCATACATAATATACAATGGGGTAACCTCAAAGCTATGAAACTTGATGGCCACTTGAAAATCCGGTGGGGCAGTGAGTCTCCAGATGCACTTTTTACTAGCTTGATAGTATTCTGGGAAACTCGGAGATTCAAGCTGACCTCCTTCATTTACTTCGATATCTCCTCCACAGACGGCTGTCAAACAGTTAGTTTAAAATCAAACAATGCTGGCTAGTAAATCTACAGGCTTAGAAATTCTCTTTAATCCACAAGAAATCTCAAAATGTATGTTATTTTGTTTCTACAAACACCTTTGTCGTATTCTTGTTTAATTTAACTAATAGTTTCACTCTTCATGAATGCATCAAAAGAACTTATCATACTTACTCAATATCAAAAATTTATTAGAATTGATAATTTTTGGTAATCAAAAAGTGCCAGTTTTTGAATAATCTATTAATTTATAAATAAAAAAGAATATTTTAACAGTATATTATAAAGATAATGTTCCATAATAATAGCTACAACAATAATAATACTCTATACATATTCCATTCACAAACTCGAGATTTGACGAAAGGGGTGCTTGAAAAGAACACATATATAAACTCATTCTCTCACAATCACTCATTCACCAAGAAAAAGTACTCTCTCTCTCTCTCACACACACACACACACACACTCAATTCCTTCTCTCACTCTCTCCCTCACACACACCTCACTCACTCGTTCTCTCTTTCACTCACCCTCTTAGAATCTCTCTCTCTATCACTCATACACAACTACGATTTTTATATACTTTTAAATTGGAAAGGTTTCCATAACTCTTCTTAATGGAATAAAAGCAGTAAATCAAAGTTACCTTCAAAATGGCCGGTGAAGCCTTTATGATTGAGCTGTCTGAAAGTCGTATAATATTGCAGTAACATTCGGCTGCCTGTAGAAACAATCGGCTGATCTACAATCCCAGTTCCACAAAACTTACCTAAAAGAGGTGACTTTTCCCAGTAACCATCACGTACCTGAATAAATAAATAGAAAGTTATACAAAAATGAAAAAATCAATTTTACCAATAAAATAGGATACCATTTTTCATTTTTCATTATTAAAAACTGTCTTTTTTACTTCATTATGAATTAAACAATTCAACAAATACTTTTTCAATCAATTTATACATTTTTAGAATTAAAAAATTAAATTGAACCAGTATATTAAAATATAATTAATTTTCAATTATGTCGTATGTAATTTAGTTTCTTTTATAGCCCCAACAGTAATTATTGAGATCAATATTCTATTACAAAATATTGATGAATTGAAACGAAATTTTAAGAAATAATATTCCTTTAATGAAGATTAGAAATAATACGTCTTTGTGAGATAGTTTTGATGAAGGCAACTGTGAATGAATACCTCTAAGTAATCACTCCAACAGTCGTCAGACTTGAAGATGTCTAGTTCAGTTATGTTGAGAACTATTGATTCTCCATGAGTGGCTGTAATCCTCCATTCACACATTGTTACTTCTCCAATTGGAGATACGATTGTACCTCGGTTTTCTTGAAAAGTCCTTCCACACCCTGAAAGAGAAAGGTCTCAATATATATACAAAATTGGTCTTTGGGAAATTAAATTTATCAGTTTTGTAAACACACTACATATTGATGTGGAATATGTATATATATATATATATATAATCTATTTACACTATTGACCTCTTAACTCTTTTATTCTTATCTTTATTGTACTTTTCTTTATTTTTAATTATACCTTCCCTATTAATTCTTACTTTCATTCAACTCTCTTATTTTAATACATTTTCTTGTCCTTTAATAATCTTTTATCCTTCATTTACTTTAATATTCTTAATCTATTTATTCTCTATTAGTCCAGTTATACCGCTGACCTTTCAACTCTTTTATTCTAACCGCTTGTTTCTTGTTCATTATTGACCTTTGACCTTCTCTTTATATTAACCTGTACTATCCTTTTAATCTATTTATAGCAATGACTAAGCATGAGTCATCGATTTTAATTTAACATGTCACTTGGCCAACTCCTTTTCCAGTTGAACCCTGTTAGCAGGAGGTTAGTTCGTAGGATCGAATCTCTCAGTCTTAAGATCGTGAATGCCGAGACTGCGGTTAATTTTAATGATACCTGTTTAAAAGAGGATCTGCTGCCTATTTATACCAATATATATATATATATATATATATATGCAGAAAAATCATAATAAACAAACACGTGAAGCAATCAATGAAATTAAACCACAAGGAAAAAAAATACAATAGAAAAAATGCTCTGAAGCCTTTCAATTTATGTCATCAGAGAGCAAACAAAGTAAGAACTAAGAAGATAACATAAAAGGTAAGTACAAGGAAGGTAACAAAACACCTGATTTGTTATCTTCCTAGTACATACCTGTTATGTTATCTTCTTAGTTCTTAATTTGTTTGCTCTTTGATGACATAAATTGAAAGGCCTCAGAGCATTTTTTCTATTGTATTCTTTTTTTCCTTGTGGTTTAATTTCATATATATATATATAAAATAAATTCAAAACGAAGGAAACACACAGAAAGACACAGACATAACTCACATCGATATTTCGACCATCGTCGTCATCAGGAGGTGTGAAGAACGAAGAGCGAAGAGTCCCGCAGGAAGACAGGGCGGTACTGAACTCGGAGACCGCAGCCAGTACCCCACCACTTACCACCAAGCGGGAAGGGTGGGAAGAAAATGAAGAGCCAAATTAAGACGTAAAAAGAACGAGTAAAAATCATAATTATTTAAATAAAAATAAGTCTAATGAAAAAATTATAAAAAATGTGAAAAGTATATAAATCAAATTAAAATTAATAAAGTAAAAAAAAAAATTATCGGTTGAGGTTGAGCCCAGGGGAAGAGCGAGCATCAAGTAAGCATATGATGTATGCTTCCTCTGAAGCTCTTAGGGTAACTTTATTGTTGGATTCGGGGATCTGTTTCAGGATCTGAACCCTGAAACAGTCATTGAAACTGAGACCATGCGAGTTCGCATGGATCATTCCATTACGTCTTAATTTGGCTCTTCATTTCCTTCCCTCCCTTCCCGCTTGGTGGTAAGTGGTGGGGTACTGGCTGCGGTCTCCGAGTTCAGTCGCCGCCCTGCCTTCCTGCGGGACTCTTCGCTCTTAGCTCTTCACACCTCCTGATGACGACGATGGTCGAAATATCGATGTGAGTTATGTCTGTGTCTTTCTGTGTGTTTCCTTCGTTTTGAATTTATTTTATTTAAAAAAGTCCGCTGGACCGTTTCTTTTAATTGTATATATATATATATATATATATATATATATATTGGCAATATTGAAACACGAGGAATGAATTAATCTTACTTTTTGTCAATTAGTGCTACTTTTTAATTAAAATTATCCGTAATGAGAGATAATGAGAGCATCCGTAATACTCTACTGGGAATGATAGTATTCTCCCAATGTAAGGACAGAATTAAAATACTTATATAAATTTAGAATATTTAAGAGGAAATATGTGTATCACTAAAAAGAAGAACTACTAAGTTTTACCTATAGCAACTTGATTTTATTTTGTTTTTGATTTGATTTGATTTATTTGGAGATTAAAATAGACAAAAATTACATAACTATTCACAGCACCAAGCAATTTAGACCCTAAAGAGCTGCATTAAAATAATTAATTAATGAAATTGATTTTCAATTACTTTTATAATGCGCTTACTTAGAGTAAATCAGAGTTAAATGAGTCCAGATGTTTTAAAATAGTTTTGTTATTTTCTATATTATATAAAAACATTATTGTGTGTAAATGTGGTCAGTATTAAATTGTATTGTATGGTAGCTCTAGTACAAAAATTAAAAGGCGAATACGAACTATATAAATATAATATCATAAAATGAATAGTTTTCGTTATCTTATCCTGTCGACCATCATAATTATGTTAAAGATTACATTCACAGTTTATCATAGAATGACCAGTAGTAGTAAATGTAACTCACTAGGACACTTGTACAGGAGGTTGGTTTGAGCAATGTCACCCTGACTCAGCCTTACTCTCTGTCCTATTTCGGGTCTCCTTTTTCCTCTTCCTGGGTCTGTAGGCAGAATCGTGTCCAGATAGGTTCCCTGAGAAATAATAATGTTCAGCAAAAACTTTAAAACCATTTAGACCATTGTGGTTTAATTAAGAGAAGTTGGAAATTTAATCTAACCTATTTTTAAACCTGGAGTATATGCTATGAAACAGCCTAATACTATTAATGAATGAAATAATTAATGAAAATGCTATTAATTTCTTAGAAAACAAAAGAAATTTTAGTTCTATTTCTTATTTTTTTACTTAACATTGTTTTAAGGAACAGAAATATAAATTTACAATTTCATAAAAAACTGTCCATGCAAAGATTTCACGTAGAGTGGAAGGCAGTTGTAAGAACCTTACAGCTTTCTAACAAACAAAAGTCCTCAGGGCTATGTCTTCTCCACACTTCATATAGACATAGTACTTAGTACTCCACTTCATATAGTACATAGTACTATATGTCTAGTATATGTATGTGTAGTATAGTATATGTATACTTATACTATGAAGTATTGTACCTATAACACTATGTTATTATACTTCTACTATTCATATATGTGTAGTATATGTACTGTACATAGTACACAGTACTACACATAGTATAGTACATAGACATACGACATATAGTACATACTCACAAACGACTTTCAATAAGTAGTTATGTGATTAGGCTAGAAAATATAGTTAATATTGTAGGAAGCTATTAAAGTTAGTACTAATTGTAAACATGTGGAGTATACCTTTGAAAAAGTGTTCCTGGCGTAGTGCATGATGGAATCATAATCGTATGGAAGCCCTTGTGAGTTGACTTCCTCTTCAGTTAGTTTGTTAAAATTGTATTCCTGACCTACAACACATCAAATATATAAAATATTGGTCAAACTGGGAAAGAAAGCTTACAATAATATGTAAGTATTACATGTAATTCACTACGTAGAAAGGGTTATTACATCTAAAACGAATAAATCCTGCTCTATTTATGATAAACCTTAACAATTAATCTGTATGTTTCATTAGCACTCAATAGTTACTGTTCTATTAGCTAACATGTAAGTACATCTAGTATATGTAATCTTCATATAATAGGATAACCGTTGTAATTACGGTTCTTTGGTAGTATTATTGTTGTCATTTGGTTGGCTACATTGTTTTCTGCCAATATAGAACGATATGGTTCAACATTTCTGTGGGAGAAAATATTGTCAATAGTGGGGAACCGTCAAAACGAATACGGAGTGATTTGGTGAAAACAGTGCATGCATTGATGGATAGGAAAGAGTTCTTTGACAACCCTGAGTAATTTATTGATTGGAGGAAATAAAGTAGTTGGTAGGAAAGGAGGATTACCGTCAAGCATACGATCATTATGACTTGCATGATGGATTTCAGCCGGGATCATTCGTCAATTAGTAAGATGTATGTTGAAGCTGTCGATAAATTTTTAAGTTGAATAATATTTGTCAAGCATTCCTGAAGCTTGCTGCAAATTATATCAATGCGTAAAGAAAGAGAACGTGGGATATATTTCTTAATATGTGGAGGAATGGAACTCCTAAAATGGAGATACTGTTAATTTGAGGTAATCCGGAAATGTAATGATATTTTATAGATGTTGATAATGTATAGATTTTCTTCTGCCTGTTTAATTATCCTTACAGACTATTTCATTTTGTTTATTTAGATAAAATTCACATAAAAATATTTTGACATAAATTTTCTTGAAATACTAATGTTCTTTTCTAACATCCACGTTTTCTTTGTAGATAGTTTCAAGTTACCGTGAAATCCTTTTTAAGAGAGTATATTTTCACTGTGATCTAATACATATATAAGTGACAAAAAAGAGCAACACAAAAAGAACAAAAACTCTTACTAGAATCAATATTTCGAACCGCAGTTCGTCGTCAGGAAGAGACTAGAAGAGAAGAAGAAGAAGAGCTACTATAGTGCCATCTGTTCATCTGCTACATCTGTATCTGCAGATAAATTATAGTAGCTCTTCTTCTTCTTCTTCTCTACTAGTCTCCTCCTGACGACAAACTGCGGTTCGAAATTCATGCTAATAAGTGTTTTTGTTCCTTTTCTGTGGCTCTTTTTTCCCAGTTACTTATTTGCCCGTTTTAGACCGTATCTAACTTTGTATATATATATATATATATATTGACCTGTTTTATATTATATATATATATATATATATATATATATATTGTTTCTATGTAAGGAAACACGTGATAAATAAACTTTCTGATTCGGGGATAACCCAAATCAGGAAAACACACACACACACACACACACACACACACACACACACATATATATATATATATATATATCTACAAGACGGACTGCTCCCTACATTTACAAAAGTTCGAACCTACGACCCAGCAGTCCCTTTAGCATAGAGTAACATTGGATTATAGAAGACGTCTTTTCAGGTATAAGTTAGAAAAGCTTAACAAAGCTAATAAAAGTGGAAATAGGTAAGAAATTCATATATATATATATATATTACTGATCAAACCACAATAAGAAATGGGAAAACAAGACTAAGATCTTTCAACCGTAACAAGCGGTCTTCGTCAGAGTCAAAAACCCAACTGACAGTTGGGTTTTGACTCTGAAGAAGACCGCTTGTTACGGTTGAAAGATCTTAGTCTTGTTTTCCCATTTCTTATTGTGGTTTGATCATTGATTGTTATTTCACGTGTTTATGTGAAATCTTTTTATATATAATTAAAAGAAACGGTCCAGCGGACTTTTTTAAATAAAATAAATTTAAAACGAAGGAAACAAACAGAAAGACCCAGACATAACTCACATGGATATTTCGACCATCAGTCACTGCCCTGCCTTTCTGCGGGACTCTTCGCTCTTCACACCTCCTGATGACGACGATGGTCGAAATGTCGATGTGAGTTACGTCTGTGTCTTTTTGTGTTTTTCCTTCGTTTTGAATTTATTTTATATATATATTGTTGAATAGGACGCTGTATTCAGTGTTTCTCATTTTCATATTTTAATATATATATACATATATAAATGACTTTATATCGGTCGGTGAACACATTCACATCGTGAGTGTTAGTCTCTTTTTTGTTTGTAGTTATAACTTTAATTATATATATATATCCATATTAAAAAGGTGAGCACGCTGATACTGGTAAATATATATATTTCTTGAATAAAGAAACAAAATTGAATAAATTGTTAATTCTGGTTGGCTTTGAATGTTTTTAATTAGCAGAGGTATTTGTGTCCAAGGACCTGTGAGATATCAGCCATAAAGAGGAGAAGGAAGCTGATTGGTTGGCTGTTGGAAGAAAAGGCCTGATGACTGGGGCTCTTGGGCTGGGCAAATTAACGAAGGACGCAACCCTGCCTCCCCTCCCACTAATCCGCCCTGTGTGACAATATAAAAAGAAAAGGCCCACCTTCCCCTCTTGGCCCTTTAATTTGCTACTTGAGAAAGAAGCGGAAAGCCTTTTATGAAAATTAACTGCTTCAAATTCACTCCACTTAATATAATATTTCATTCGAAATTTAATATAAATCTATTTTCACAATGAATATTATTTTATTAGTTATTAATGGTATGAACGGTAATCATACCAAATTAAATATTAAAAAAAATATTACCTTAAAACTATAAGTTTTTCAGCACAGTAATATGTTTATTTTATATACACTGAACATCTGTTCGAATGCCCATAATTGTCCGGTGTACATCAAAGTTTAAGTTCGAATTATATTTAATAAAAATTACGATTCTCGTCTTCGTTTGGTTTTTTTGATATAAATTGTTCATATTTCTATTATTAAATTTACAGGAATATCTATTTTTGATAATTGCTTGAATAGAGTGCCCATGTTCTTCTAAAGATTTATTCATTACCTCTTATTACTTTTAGCTTCAGTTAGTGCAAATACCTTCAAAGTAATGCTCATGTATTTTCAAAAAAAAAAAAAAACAGAAAACAAAAACGAAATAATGGTATTGATTTTTCAATGATATCATTTCTGTTCTGTTAAGGAAATCTAAAAGTGCACAATTTTAAATCTGTATGTACAGTAGAGGCGATAGACTCTTTTCGACACCCAAGGCGGTTGTTAGATTTGCACCTCTCTCCCAAGTGACATATAAATGTGTGCGGACTATCGTTTCTGCAGTGCAGTACTCTGAATCAGTTTCTTTTGACAAATCTTGCCCGTATAATGTGAATTATTGCGATAGAAAAATGGAAAAAATATACCATTTTACATATTTCGATATTGCAAAACAATGATATAAGCTAGGCAAAGGTTTTGGCCATAATTTTGACATAAAATAAGAAACAACTATGTTTACAATTACATTAGCGATGTTCTCCTTTCAAATGCTGATTCCTTGAAAAGTCATTTGATAACAGAAACGAATATGCACCTATTCAAAAGTGCGTATTTTTGCTGTAAATAAATATGGTAATCCCATATCCTGACCTCTTACTATGAGTATCTTAACTTAAACCACACGGTTATTCGTGATGTAATCATACCAAATTGGATTTTAAAAATATTATCTTAAAACTATCATCTTTTTGCCACAGTAATCTGTTTATTCTATTTACACTGAACATCTGTTCAAATACTCATAAGTGTCCGGTGTACACAAGGATAGCGCCTAGGGATCAATATCTGAAATTATATTTTGATATAAAATTCCGGATTTTTGTTAGCTTTTAATTTAAATTTCTTAAATGTTTCACCCATAGGGGGGACCATTTATGAGGACCATCTGTTACCTTAGTTACCCCCCTTCCCTGTAAAGGGGTACAGGTTCCCCTAGTTGCCCCATCCACTTGCCCTCTATGTTACTTTAGTTGCCCCCTCCTCTTACTCTCCCCTGTTAAGGGGGCGGGGGCAACTATATAACCTGAGTTGTCTACCCTCCCCTTACCGTTTTACAGTGAGAGTAATACTGAATAATTTTTAAATTTTCCTTCTTATTTAAAATAAAATTATTTGTTCAGAAAGCTACACCTTTCAAACTGATTCTTAGGAAAATATTGTGTCTTCCTAATGATTTTACATTGGAGTTCTAAATGTTGCATAATTGAACTGTATCTGGAGTACAGATCTTTAATGAGTACCGGACACCATATAGCTGACGGCTTTTGTTCTTTCGAGGGATGAAACACTCAAATGTTTTCACTTCCCATGTAAAAGGTGAGCATGCAAGCGATTGGGTTACCCAGGCCCCAGACAAAGCCTTACTCTGTTAGGAATTTTGTTCAGTACTGTTATTAAAAGAAGAACTGGTATTGAAAGGTAAATGATTTGTTCGTTACAACAGTGAAGTACCAACAGCTATAGTTTCCGATAAAAGCTCACCTGTCATGATGTTATCCCTGACAATAAGCACGTGGTTGTCCCTGTCAGGGCGGGTGTGTTCGTGCCAGAAGCCAACAACGTGTCCCAACTCATGCACCACTATGCCGAATTTGTCACAATTCTTGCCTATTGAAATAGCTTGTGGTCCGTTCCCCTTTTTCAACAAAGGAACAGCATCTGCAACAACAAAACATTATAATGTCTCATTTATAGTTCACCATAATACGGTTCAAAAAGAATTATGAAATGCTTTCAATATAATTGCACGTTATAATATAATTAACATAATGGAAGGTACCTCTCTGTAATGCCCAAGTTATCTCTGACACTTTTAGTTTGAAATGGCTCATTCGGGATGAGTTGAAAGAGGTTTTGGTTTATTTTCAAAAGATAGGGCTGGCAAGACAAAAAGGCTATTTAGGCTTCAACTAACGATATAATATTAATAATTACTGAAAAGTTAATTTTTTTAGTGTATTACAATGGGCAAAATTTCTAACAGTGGGATAATTATAAAATTTACCCGCATGGTCGTTCGGTGAATACTATGTAATTGGGATGCTGGGAAGGCATTCGTTCAACAAACTTGACGCAAGTGAAGTTTTCCCAATGTCGCATAGCCTGCTTAAACAAAGCCTTGTGTGGTCCGCTAAAGTTGCCATCTATTTCGTAAGGTATAACGCCGTCGTCCCACACTCGCTCCTTTCGTGCAGTGGCTGCTCGTAACACCCGTCGGCTTCGTTCATTTGACTCTAACCGCCTTCGTCGTCTTCGGCCTGAACTTTTCCTGAAAGAAAACAATCATAAATCATTTTGGTCTACTCACTGTCCATATTGAAAATTCACCATTAGTAACAAATATCCTACAAAACGCATTTATCATCCAAAAAATTAATTTTAACGACGAAACTTATTGATTGCTTACAATTTCGAGACAAGAAAACAATCTGTGATTTGTACCGATATTTTAGCGCTATCTGACGACCAGTTAGCAATATTATAAATACATAATAGCTGTAATTATAATTATATTATAATGTATAGTAATGTAATTATAGTATAATATAGTATATTATAAATATATATTTCTAAATATTGCTGGCTTGCCAATTAAGTTAATCATGCAATCAGAAAGAGTTATAATTTGGACTTGCACCAATAGAACTGCTTCTAAGATGAATATTGATGGAGAAAGCTTACTCATGAAAACTACTACTCGACTCAAAAGGTGGCAAGATGTTGGGTTTAGAATTTTTTCCCTTTAGAGTGAAAACACTGAAAGAGAGGTAATTGTTTTGTATGGTTTGTTTTCCAACTCAGCTTACACCATAATAAAAAGGAATTATTATGATACTTATTCAGAGGTAAAATGGATAAACAAACAAAAGTCTCCATTCAACTCGTTTCGAACACTTTGTGTTCATCGTCAGGAAGAAACTATAATACAAATTATATCTAATCAGTTACAAAATTAGAGTGAAATAATAAAATTCAATTAAGAGAATTCAAGACATGATACCAGTATTGGTATTTACTGACTATTTTGCAACATAAAGTTATCTACTGCTTCAGTAATAACGAACCTAAGCGGATACTGAGTGAATTTGTAGTAATGTGAAAGAAGTCATATTTATTTATTATTTACACTAATAATATTTATTTGTCGTTATTATACAATATTATTTCCGGTAGCACTGTTGACACAGTTACTCAACAAATTTACAGGATCTTGGACATACTTGAAGTAATTACCTCTTATAACAGTCCTGTTAGCAGAACAAGGATGGTTAATGAACACAGTGCATTATTCAGCAACCTAGGTATAATGGACTAAGTTTTCTACATTAAGGATAATAATTAATGTGGTAACCCACCACCTTTCTATCTGAAGTGCTCTTGGAAACTAAATAGTACAAGACTGCCCAAAGGTACAAAGCCTTAATAAGAAAAAAAAACTATAAAATTTTGCAATTCTTTGGGAATATAACGATTTTAATAGTACTAAACGTCCCATTAAACGGATGTAAATATAACCTTAAACTCAAATTGAAACGTCAGTGTGTTCTGGCGACAATACCAAGCAAAAATAGAAACAAGTTTTTTAAACATCAGATATTTCAGCATGTAATCTTTAATAAAATTTGTTACAAAACCAGCTTAATACACCCGAATAAATATTATTCAAATTTGATATTATTTTGCTGCTCGGCCATCACTAAAATGACTCAAGCAGTTAATGGGATGCGCTTTCCGTCCCCAGAACAGCACAAAGGTAAAAGCCAGTAAGTGTAGCCGTAGGAAAACAAAGAAAAGTTTACTTTAAGGGCCGATTTTTATTAGATATTCTTACAAATTTTCAGTCAATTAGGCCTTCCTGCAATTTCAGAAGGACTAAGAAACTTCTTTCTAAGAGGAGAGGAATGTTATCCAATGTGATTACTGTTTGTTTTGGACATTGGCTAATAGGAAAGCATGCCACCAGGTTGGGTCTGGAGGCAAGAGATATTTACATGGCTTGTCAAAGCGAGGAAGAGGAGGAATGTGTTCCTCATTTCTTTGTCAATGCCTTGGTCTGGCTCAAAGAAAGAAAGCAACATAAGGACAACATAAGTACTTCTTTGACAATGTTGAGAACCTAGCATCCACTGACATCAGAGATTTAATTAAATAGAATATACTTTCAAGATGGCTCAAGCGGACCAGTGACGGGGGAGAATTCTTCTTGTGTTACCACAAGGTTTATTGCTTACAGCCCATGTGTGTTCTCTATGTGGATGGCCACTGCAAGCTAACCTAACCTACTGTCAATTAGATATTTACAGTCAACTTGTCTGTGTACAGTCAACAAATTCAACAGACAAATTAACAGGTAGAGCTAGTACAAAAATTGTTCGTTTTTATTGGAAATTATATAGAAAACGTCCTCGTTTAAAGTAATTTTATTACGAAAACCAAAACAACTTGGGTTTGGAAATAAAACAATTTTATGTGACAACATTTTTTTTTGTTTCCATCAATGAGTAAATACTACATGGTGACTGAGAATTAATGCACTGTTCGTCATACTTAACAAGAAACATGCCAAACAAGGTACTGAATCATAATATTTTCCCTATGTCAGAGATATTTGATAATGAGTCTATTTGAAACAGTTTTACCCTTTTGCACACCATTCCTCAAAATGGCACTGAAATTTCCGATCTTCCTCTGGGAATCTAGTTGATTCATATATATATAAACTTCCCTTAAGGTAATGGTACACTATTTTCAAGCATACAACGGAAATATTACGCTTTCCTTCTTACCATGATTGTTGAACCTATATTCACGCTATTCTACTTTGAAAACACTGTTCTAATAAGCTGAGTCGGATTTACTAGTTTATTACCTATAATTTAATTGTTAATAACAAACCTATTTGAAATAAGAATTATACTAAAAAACAATCTGTTGTAACTTAAATTGAAATAGCTTTTTTTTTCAAATAAGTTGAATCTGGAGTAGAGTAAATGTCGAAATATCTGGGCAATTAGAAGGGGAGTGCAAGCTGAAAGCAACAACTTTCTCATCCCTTCTGTGCTCTGTCAAACTTCTGCAAGCCGAAATCACTTACTGCAAACGAATCTCGCTTCATTTGCCATTAAGCGCCAAACAGTACACACAACTTTTCATCCATTAAATTTTAATCAACTGCAATCATTAAAACTAATATTAATATCCATATTTATGGCAAAAACCTTAATATCAATAATTAATCATCTTTAAGATATTAGAACAGAGATTGATTAGCATTTATTGCATTAGAGTTTGAAAAATAATTATTAATAATAATGACTGTTATTAGCTATACCAAGAGTATGGTCCACTAGTCACTAATATGTTCTAACATTTTCATTGCATCTAATTATATATATTTCAAAGATTTCTTATTTCGACCACATATATTCTAGACTATTTTCTTCATCCATATTTAGTCCAGATTCACACAATTTTCAAAGAAACATCTTAAATCCAACAATTAGTCTATATTTTGGACATCTTCAGGGTTGCATTAATACAAAATTAATTATAATAACATGAAATAATAAGTTACATTTTTTATACGAATATATATTATTACCTTGAAGATAATAATGACTATCCAAGGTGTTAATATATTTTAATATTTATAATATTTTTGTAGAGTATGGTTTTTATGGGGAAGAAAATTGATCTGATACCACATACTTTGTATTATTCAGTAAAGTAGAATTACAGGGAGCTAATATTGTCCAAAAACTATAACTGCAAGAGCTATTTTTGGACATAATGTCAGTTTGATTCATCATACAGGATGACTTGTATTCAGTTCACATCATCAAATTCAGAAGACTGTATTCATACAGACATCATCGAAACAGCTTCGAAAACGGACTCAAGCGACCGTAAAACATTCATATCTATTAGTATCTTTTAATAAAATATTTTCATGATTACTATACTTTAGATATAGTAAAGTTAGAAAAATGTAGAAAAAAAATATATTTTTCTTCTTACTTTATACACTTACTTTAAAATAAATATTACATTAGTATCAAAAGAAATGTAGAAACAGAATAAACTTGGAACCTACCTGCTATAACACACTATCAAAACAACTTTACACCATTAATTTATAATTAGACTAGCAAACGTACCCGTCTTTGACGGAATCAAAAATTCTATTATACTTGGTATTCCAAAATATCAATTATAGTATTATATATACTAATACTATAATTAGAAATTATAGAATAGTAGAAAATACCATTATTAGTACAGTGTTAAACAAATACCTCTGTATACACCACATTAGCTGTCTGTCCTTCAGGTTCACGGAAGAACAAACAGTTGGACCCTCTGACTCTTGAGCAAGTAAACAATAGTTGACCATGTGAGAAAAACTTGGTCTCGCTAACTTGAATTCCTGCGTTAGATAAAGTCTCCCTTTGCGACTTAGTTAACGTCATTGCGAAATAGACTCTGACAGGACTTTGCAATCATTTCAACGTAAACAGACAGTGGCTCGGAATCAATGGTATGTGTGGTATACACACAGACTCCCCAATACCAAATCCAGTCATTATGTCCGCCTCTATGGCATATGGTTTTGGGGCACTCATGTTTCGTAACATGAAATTTGTTACTGCTACTAAATTACAACATGATTGGTGCTCCTACTTTAAGTTTTTACTCATGAGCAGGCAGTCCAGGAGAAATGAATTCAGAGTCAAGAAATTCAATTAGATAATAAACTGCTTCTTCATCACTAATCCAATCTCTTTACTGACTTGTAAGTTCTTTCCTCGGTAGAACTTGTTTGTTGATTTTTCCTGCCTGTTCATATTAAGGGTTGAAAATTGCTCGTTTACAAAACTATTTATTCATAATAGATAGTACATCCTCAACTCTGAGAAACACCTTTTCAAAGATGCCAAATACGCAATATATTCATATGCTCCAATGAAATAAAATCAACTAACAATACCTACTTGCCACACCTGTGTATTTTCAAAACAAACTTGTCTGTGAAGTTAGGAAAATACGCTTAAAGCCCTATAACTTCGCTTCTGTACTGAATTATGAATCTATTTAGAGCCCGTATTTTAAGTTAGGCATACACAAATCCAGTTTCAAAGTTTCAGCAAACCCATGTCTTATGGTGGCTGAGTTTACTTGTGACAAACGTTTTTGCTTTAAACGTCCATAACTTCACTTCTACGTTGAATTTCCAATCAATTTAGAGCCTATATTTTAAGTTAGACCTACTCAAATCTACTGTAAAAGTTTCAGCTTTATATGTCTTATGGTAGCTGAGTTTACTTGTGACAAAGTTTTGCGGACAAACAGACAAACCGACAGAAATTTTTCTAAGGGTGGATTCGGTTTCTCCAATGTATGAAACGTAAAGAAAACTTGAAATGAGTCAGTTCTAAGCAATGTACAGACAAAATCATTATTTTATTTATATAGATTTATTTTGCACTAAATTGCTATGAAAATGTAATGAGAATAATATAAATATTTCTCATTATATATGTGTTCGCCAACATTTCGATTTTTATTTAAAATCTTTTTCATAGACTATGAGAATGATTTTAAATGTGTAAATTAAATATGGAGAAACTGGCCGCATCCCGATACATTATTCTCTTCATATTTATATATGATTGATCGAAAAATCCTTTGTTTTTATTTTAGATATAGTAAATTAGAGTTATTAGTTGGAGTCTGACGAAGATCACTTGTTTTGATTGGAAGATCTAGGTCATTTAACAGGAAGACATTTTTCTGATTTCTTACTATAGTTTGGACGTTGATTTAGTAAAGTAAAAGAAGTTTGAAAAACAAATAGGTGTTTTTTTTTGCTAGTGATGGTAGCGGGAGCGGAGTCGATGACCGGATTATAAGAAAGGGTCCCCTGTGAAGGGTCTCCGCTCACTTACCTGGGAGCTGGCCGACAGGCTCCGTATCAGTCTTTAGAGTGGCCGACTTGGATCTTTTGTAAATCCTCCGAGAGGAGATGACGCCACCAATGTTTCCTTCCACTCGGGTTGGCAATAAATATTTCAGGTAGTAGAAGATGACCCATTCAAGCAAGTTTTCCAGGAAAAATCACTTGAGATGAAATAAATTCTATAGTATACGGTGAATCTTCAAGGAAAAGTGACTGGCCTTCTCAGTGACATCCTTCTACTGGCTCTTCTTCTTGATTGAATAGACAATTTCTAGAAGAGGGCTTTAGGTAAGGATAACGATCCTAAATTTTGATTTACAATGATCTCGAAGGTAGACTGTACCGAGGGGTCTACCCTAACAAGTTTTACCGTAACAAGTTTTACGATAGGTGAACAACTATGTCATCACTTCAGAAAAAAACATATATTCCTTCTTTCTTTAATCCTATTCTAATAAATATTACATTAATCTCAAACCAAATATAGAAACAGAGTAAACTCAGAAGCCTAGCTGTTGTAACGCAGAATCCAAACAATAACTTTGTATGCTATTAATTACCTTTATCTTGTACTAAATTGCTATGAAAATATATAGATCAGCTATTAATAATAAATTTACAAAATAAATTCATTTGGTAATTACATGATTATAAATAATAATTCCACAAATCATCACAATAGATTTGCGGTCAGAATATTTACAGTTTAAAAATGACTATTACAACTAAACTATAGTGTTATTTTCTTCACACTAATAAAAGTACTAAGTAAACTATAAAATCAAGCTAGATACCTTTCGAAATTAAATGGGTTTATAAAATTTCGCTAAGGACAAAGTTCGACTACTCGTAGTGAAACAAATATTTAGCATTTACATAATTAAATTACATATCATATACTTCAATTTTGCTCAATCACTTTTGCAACATTTTTGATAGTATACTATAATATAGTTGTGTGTAGACCACTCCAATTTTTTTGTTGAAAACTTTTAAGTATTGTGATCATCAAAAAAATATGTTTAGACAATTTGAAAGATTTACTTGAGGTCCCTAGACCAAATCCTAGTGATGTATGGCTTCATGTACCGGAAGTTGGGTGTCTCATACTTATAATTTATATAATTATAGATAATAATTTTTTAATTGTGTACAGTCGTAAAAGTTACACGGTTTAATAAATTTTAATGACATTTGAGAGACATATAGTATTTAGTATGTTGAAGAACCATATTTCGTTTTGATGATATGTTTTACTTTATATATTATCTATATAGTGCAGTTACTTATAGTTACTTTATCGTTCTTATGCCTGAACCAGTCATAATTTCAACCCCTATTACGGTAATTAAAAAAAGTAGAAATTCATTCTTGCGTTAAATATTCTCTGAATTGAAAATTTGCGTAAATTATATCCGTGAATTTTGAAAATTGGATGAGGAAAAAGTGGTTAAAAAAGAAATTACTGTTTCACAGATAATTTCAGTGATGTTTCAGATAATTGTCAGACGGTGATATAGTACGAGTTACATTTTCAGTATAATTACAAAATGAAGATAGCTACATACACAATTAATCAGATAATTTAATTGATAATTAATGAGTTTGATAATACTCTTGCTGCCGGGTTCGATAATGTGTTTACGTGACAGCCACACAAAAATAAATGGAGTAATTAAATTGAACATCAGTAAGCTTGATAATTGGTTTACTTAAAGTAAAGTTGAGTGCAGACCACTCCAATTTTTTTTTATTTTTTAAAAACTTGATCTGACAACAGTCCTAAGCCATCATTGTACGAAGGGTCATCAGATATAAACTTCAACCTAAACGACTTTGGAAATGAATATCACCTTATGATGCTAAAATAAAAGCTATAAAAGTGAAATGTTTGATAATATCCTTTCAGAAGAACTGGTTATACTATTCATTCACATTCGACTCAACATTTTAAAACTGGAAAAAAATCGTGTAAAAGTTAAAATTCTGTTATCTATCTTAATCAAAAATTACCATTTGATTGTGATATAGAACTGTAAGCTTCATATTTCTGTTAGAAGAATAGTGAGTAGTGAGATGTTTCTTGAATGGACAGTCTGTTAACAATTAGTTAAGACTGATAAAAGAGCAGTAAGGTTGTTGGGGCAAGGCAAGGTCAGATAAGACTCTTGCTCGTCGAATGGTCGACTGATAAGGGATACCAACTGGAAGGAAGTGGGGACCTCCAATCGACGGCGTATCTCTTAAAACCATGGTAATCTCGTAAAAAGTAGTTATTTGTTTCCAATATTTCCACTAGTAAATAGTATACTACTCCCATGAGCGTAGATAGAACAAACTCTAAACAAACCAGGACTTTAATATATAGAATGCCTTAAAGAAAGGGTCACCGTGCCGGTATCAGACGCCTCTCTGCAGAAATCAGCCCTTTACAGTGATACGAGGTGTAAAAAAAACTTAATTTCAACTTCTAATATAGGGTTGTGTTGTAATTACTCATTGTAGGGTAAACTAGTTATTGAAATAGTTTCCACATACACAAGTTGAATCATTTGAACAACGCATTTCGAACACGTAGTGTTCTTAGTTCTCAACACTACTGTTCGAAAAGTGTTTAGATTATTAAACTGGAATGTGGAGACTATTTCGTTAATTGTTTTACCCTACAATGAGTAATGTAGGCTACAATACAACAACAAAAAATGTTTAGTTGGTATAGATACATAAATCATAGAGAACAGACCATAAAGAATTTATTGTTTTGTTTTAATTAAGGGATTTATTATACATTATACAATTATTTATGCATTAACTCTTCGGAATTGACCACCAAATGTTTACTTTACCACGAGTAAAGAAACTGTAGTAATCATAAAAAGAAATCACGTTTTACATGTTTTAGGTCCTCGAGGTCTATTTAAACAAGTTTTTTTGATGATGTCCATATGAGTATTATGTTAATGAGTGGGTGATTGTGGGTCCAAAAGCTTGGGGGCTAGGTACAGGTCACACCCAAAAGGTTTGATATTACACCCAAATAGACCTCTTCTTGTTTAGTTGAGCTGTATAGTTTGTGGGTAAAATTGAACTGAATCATGCAAATTTTACTCCACAATATGTCATTTTAGACCACCTTTTTTTGTCTTCTGAACTAATAGCTCAAAACAATTGAAATTTTTAGTTATTAAGGAAACAATATTACTAAATTTGTAAAAATATTATCGAAATTAAAAAAAAAATTCAGAATGATTCAATTAAAGAAAAGAACTTTTCTTCATTAAAATGTGCAAATTTTGACTTCTGAGTGACTTTGAACGTTTATTAACTCTATGTTTCTCACACCGTGACAGAATTAAACACTGAATAGCTCTTTACCGGAGGAGGAGGTGTTTAGTTTCAGGCTTTCATGGTTTTAAAAAAGGATCTCATGTAAAATTCATATATTTTTTGTTTGCTAAAATACTCAAACTAGGATAATGATATTGCACATAACATCTTTACCTAAAATCACTGTCATATGAAAAAAAGTGTCAGCCTGTAGGCTATAATAATCAGTATAAATCGAGGAACACAAAAAAATCAAGTTTTAATATCTCTAACTCTTCTAATTGTTGGATTTCATTACATTAAGCTTTTAGACATTTGTTTTACCAAAATCAAACAAAACAGATTTATTGGACTTTTTAAAATAATTTTAAAAACTTCTGAAGTTCTTACAAGGAGGTATTGTGGTGTGTAGAAGTGGAAAATATTGCACAATGAATATTGCAAAATCATGCATACCACCAACTTTATTGGAAGACAAAAGACACCTAAGATCTGAAAATTTTCGAGAAGATATCCTTGTGCTATATATATCTATATATATATATATATTTGTGTACAATGGCAGCAGGTCTTCCCTTAAGCATATGTTATTAAAATAAGCAGCAGCTTCGTATAAGCAGCGTCAACAAGAAACTGGTCAATGCAGAAGCTGCTGCTTATTTTAATAACATATATATATATTTTTTCGTTGGAAATACGATCCGAAACGGACAAATATACTTCAATGTAGAAAAAGAAACATAGAGAAATTAAAAGCACACATTTACAGTCTCTAATTTTTCTCCTTGGAGGGACTCCTCGGAGGGTCTCCAACCGTCTCTGAACCAGTACGCTAGGTTTCCCTCTCTTATCTCTCCTGAAGACGGTTCAAACCAAAAATTAGAGACTGTAAGTGCGTGCTTTTAATTTCTCTATATTTCGTTTTCTACATTGAACTATATATTCATAACAGTTCAAAATTGAAGATAGGTAGCACACAAAGTAAAGAAACACACTTACAAACTCAAATTTTCGGACAATCCGTCTTCAGGAGAAAAGAGAAAGAGAGATCAAGCACGTTATAGACGCAACGGCTAGTAACCCTACTCTCCTGTATTCAGGAGAGAACCGTTGTAGACGCAACGGCTAGTAGGGTTACTAGCTGCTACTAGGGTGCTTGGTCTCCCTTTCTCTTTTCTCCTGAAGACGGATTGCCCGAAAATTAGAGTTTGTAAGTGTGTTTCTTTACTTTGTGTGCTACCTATCTTCAATTTTGAACTGTCATTGTGTCCAGTTTTGATCGTCTTTCCGTTTATCAAGTACATATATATATATCAATAATCAAACCACAGTATGAAAATGGGAAAACAAGACTAAGATCTTTCAACCGTAACAAGCTGTTTCTGAGGTAAAATGGATAAACCAACAAAATCTCCACACAAATGACTTTACCTCAGAATGAGTAAATACCACACAATTACGGATTGCACAACTAATGATGTAACAAGCTGTCTTCGTCAGAGTCAAAACCCAACAGTTGTGTTTGTAACTCTGACGAAGACCGCTTGTTACGGTTGAAAGAGCTTAGTCCTGTTTTCCCATTTTCATATTACGGTTTGATCATTGATTGTTATTTCACGTGTTTATGTGAAATCTATATATATATATATATCCCAAGGCTTTAGTCTTCTCGCCGCTGTACTTTTTTGCATGAGGACAACCGTTAACAGTGTTGAAATATTGACTGCGAGTCTTAGTACTGTTCGTCATTCGTGTTTCTTTAAGTTTTCAAAGTTTATATATAAGTTGTACTAATCAACTTGTGAGAAGTTAACTCTCTCTTGTTACAAGGTGAGTTGTCAACGCTCCCTCGTCAAAGACGTTCTAACTTCTAATTCCGAGGAGAACCATTACTTGGTCAAAAGAGATTTGAATTACATTTCTGAAGTTATGATAATTATTTTTATTATTAATTATATTAATTATTAATTTTTAACATTTTTAAATATGTAATTTCTTTTAATATGTAAAATTCCGTTATATATATAAAGGTTTACTTATTAAAATGATATGTTTATATACAAACTTGTAAGCAACTGTAACAAAGAGAAAGAAGGAAATGTTTACAAGTTTTCTTGTGTGCAGGATGGTTCAACATGTTGAAAACTGCTGAACTGTTGGGCAAACAGAAAAAAACATGCTTTGTCTTGGAACTCATATAATGATTAATTATAATTAACAAGAACCATTAACATTAAACTAACAGAGTTAATTTTTTTTAAATGCTTTTTTATTATAATTTGTTTTTTGTTTTCTTAATTCATATTTTCATTAATTTGGGTTTATATTGAAGGCTGTAGTAATCCTCTTATATAATATGTGCATGTTTCTTCTTATGGAAAACGTTGAGCAAGATAGCCGAAATACTGACAATTTTGAAATATCCATATTTTAATTATTATATTGAAATATTTTAGCCATAAAGTTAGGAAAATAAAAGATAAGCAAGATTTTCGACCGGTAAGAGTCCTCATCAGAATCTTAAGATGAGATGAGTCATTTTCTGTCAGACTCTGATAAGGAGCAGTTAAAGGATAGCCTTGGTTTCACTTGATTTTGAAATGTCGCTTTGGGTACAAATTTTACTTTGCATGTTTCTTGTAAGATGTATCTATTTCTCACATTTCTGTTTGTTTCTTGGATGGATACAAGACCTCAAATTTCATCAAAATTGCATCATATCTTGTAGGAATACTCCTAATAAAAACCCAGGTTAATTAAGAAAAACTGCATGGACATCTATTAAAAAAAGATTCTAAAAGTTTACTAAATAGATATTAAAAGTTTACTAAAAGTTAAATGATTTTCATATTGCCTTGCTAGTGACTGCATGGTAAGTAATAATGTAATGATGTATATATTTAAACCAAGAAATTAAATAATATTTTACCGGCACTTAGGTTAATGCCTGACTGAATTCTAATGTTTTAATGCTTGCAATTAAAAAGTAAACGAAAAAAAGACTGAGATTAAATAAGTAAGAAATAGAGTTTTAAGCAATATATCCATTGATGAAGTTTTATTTCCAGGTGCTAACTGTATCCTGAAAGAGTTTATTCAAATAAAGAAACACGTCAGTAAATAGTAATATTTAAAACGAGAATGACGAGGTAGAAACAGACGAAATATGAATGATGCTGTAACAGTATTAAGTTGAATCAGCAAAAGCATTTATTTTGGACTCGCCTGCTGTTTGCTAGTCAATAACTCTTAATGATTTCTAATTCACTTATTACCGCTTTTTTTCAATCTCCCTAACTTTTTTTTCCATATTAATAATTCTATTTTTAAGCCATTATAAAAAGCTGTTTTGATTTCTATTTTGATAACTTGCTTTAAATACTGATGAAATTTCTTTAACACTATTCATATAACAAATTAAATAATATATCAATCGTTCGATAAAACAGGTTTATTATGCCATTGAAATTCGGTCAATTTTCTAGGTTCAAAATCAAACTCTCATTACCTACGTTTGACTTTTATTTTAAAATCTTTTTCATAGGCATACAAAGGATAAAAAGGATATCTTATGACTTCTGATATCCTTTTTTTCTAGGCCTATGAAAAAGGTTTTTAAAATAAAACCGATAAGTTGGCAATAAGAGTTTGATTTTGAATCTAGAAAATTGACTGAATCCCGATTGCACAATGCACCTTTACTACTGATTTAGTTACCGAGATGTACTACAATTTCAGATGGAAAGAGTCTAGTGATATTTTGTTCAGAATGCAATTCAAAAACCAAACTTTTTTTTTTGTATGTTGCAATAACTGATTATTCTGAAATCACAACTATATTGTCTGGAAAATGACAATAGCCTGAAGATAGTGAGGGTTAGTAGTGCAGGACTACTTTGTGTGGTATTCCGGCCGACGGGCTGCCTCCCCTGCTGTGATACCACAAACTGGAATTGTTTGGTTGACATCCCTTTGTCTCCCTTCTCCCTCGATTCCCCAAATTCAATCCCAACTCACTTGACAAAGACTTGAATTAATAACATCAGGCAATTTACTAAGTTTAGCAACCTTTGCTTAAGTTGCCTATAAGTTAAGTCTCCTTGCTGGAGTTTGTCAAGTATTCCTCCAGCATTTCCCCTTTACGAGTTCTAAATCATTTCAAACTCCCATCAAACTACTTGACTTGAATCAATTTTCTTTCAATACCCTGCAATTTTTTTCGGCATTAAAAGATTTAAGCAGATTCGTTACACTTAAGATTTAATCATGAATAATTTATTACTTTTTTATAGATCAGTGTTTCGACAAAACTTTTCTCTAACTAAACGGAAACTTGTTATATTCAATATTTAAACTTTTGTCGGATTATCCATTAATTCTTCTTTGAAAGTTAATTCATAAATAAATAATTTTCATCAAACTCTAATAACTTAAATACTTTCATAACTTCATACATAAACTTATGTATATAATTTATTTATCAGGATGTGCATAGATTACTCTTATAATCATATGAACAGTTATTCTTCTAATTCCGTATTTATCAATTATCACAAATAAATTGTTTGATTAGATCTACTGATTCAAATGGCAAATAATATTTAAAAATATTTCTCAAATACAAATTACTATTAAAAAATCTGGAGTGCCCTATGCTCAAGTTTAATATAGGTAAACATAATACCAGCCACCTTGAAAATGAATTTAGTTTTGGTTTTATTTTAATGTATGGTGTGAAAGTTTATGAAATTCATAGATAATTAATGTAATGGATTCATTTGTTTTAATGTCGTTGTGCCTATTTTTCAGTTATAACAAAATTAGAATTATCTTACTAGAACCATATGATATGTTACAGATGAATTTAGTAGCTATCATTTGCAAGGTAATATTACTGTTTCGATTCTAGATTGATAGTAGGACAATACTCATATAAAATTTTAAGTTCTGTAAATAACCAAAAAAGTGGTTTAAAATTAGTTACCATTGTCAAAAAGTAGGATAAGTTACCTTCCCCACACTTTAATATCACCCAAAACTAATGATGTTCTAAACACTCAAAGAGCTCTATGTCTGACATTGAGATTAGCTAAAGGTTGCGACATGTAAATTTGTTACAACACTTTCTTTAAACAACCATCTATCTAACGCTAGAAAACATAATTAAATATATAGCTGATTGGTCGATTTTTGTTTGTTTTAATAGTATTAAGAATTTTATTCTTCTTGCATATTACACCAACTCTTTACAAGATCTTTATAATTCTTTTATTAAACCTTTGAATAACAATTTTGTTTGGAAAAAAAGTTTATTCTGATGAAAATATTCGTAAGTCAATGGAAACAAATCCAAGAAGAACAAACAGCACGTTGTCTTTTTTCCAAGTTGAGTTATGCGTTTTTAGAGCTTCATCCCTTTTGTAGTAATCAGAATTTTTTTGAAAATTTGTTTCTATCATACTAATTTTAGCTTATTTATTTTAAAAAATTTAAAAATAAAAAAATTCTGTATTCATTTCATGCTCCTTTTTGTCCTTATAATTTAACGACAAAAGCAGTTCATTTACTCACAGGGAGCTATCTTTGAGCATAGTTTATTATGTCCCGTTAAGCGGTGTTACCAGTATAGTGTCTTCAAGCTTCCAGAATCTCTTAAACCAAAAATTTTACATTTTAACGCAAAACTGACCTTTCTTGATATTGAAAAAACTGAAGTTTTTTTCATTTAATACTACAGTTAGTTTTATAATATTCTCAAAATTACAACACTGTAGAGTTAGTAGTTTATGACAAAAAAAATGTTGCATAAATCACATATCGGCTAAAAAAAGACCTTCCCTATGACGTAATGTAGCGTGAAAACTATGCCACACATCCACACTACTGGAGCAATTCTTTGGTAAAACAGGAATTTTATCATCAAACTGTATGACCTGTAGCGAGTCTAAAAAGTTTTTGATAAAAACTCACACAGATATCACCGAAAAAACTTTAAAATTAATTTTAAAGGCTTCAAAAGGTGTAAATCCATCGAAAATCTTGGTATTGTATTTTTTTATGATTATTGTACTTTACTTTTAGTAAAGTAAAATGAGTATGCATAAGCTAAGAGGGGAGAAATTACCTTCAAATCTACTGGTTATAAAATTAAAACACATACTGCTATTATTAAGCATACAACCTTACAACATTACGTATTTCAAACTTATAACTATATTCTTCACACATTTTTTAATTTTTTTATTATTATTTATCCAATTTGTACTATTCAGTGAATTATATAATAACGTTCCTATCTAACAAAACACGTATAATAAGGATAGTATGTCTAGTATTATATTCCCGCATAGTGTTCCGTTTACGAGTTTAAAATTTTAAAATGTTTACTTATTAATATATATTTTTATTTACAATTTTACAATGTTTAGAATTACAAAAAAACTTTACGATTGTTTTAAATAAAAATACAAATTATTTTAAATTCATTGGCTGGTTTTGGTAAAAAATTTCTCAGCTAATATAAATAAATCCAACAATAATAAATAAATGTACCCAAGAATGGTCACAAAGTGGTCTAGCCCCTCCTTCAGAAGGAAGGCTTGAGTCAGCCTGCTGTGACCCATTCTGAACCTACTCAGTACCAGTGCATGTGTCTTTGTAGTAACTTAAAGTGAACTGCAGTACCGAACTCAGGCTGAACCATGCAAAGCTGTGTAGTGCTACATGCCCAAACAGCAACACCACCATTGCCGCATCACAGCTGTCCGGCAGTACTCCGGTGTGATGGCGAGCATTTCTTTTGTTTTATATTCTCTTGTAATATTATTTAGTTTTATTTTCCGTTGGAGATTAAAAGTATTTAAATTTTTAAACTAGCTTCAGTGATCCGCCCCTAGTGGGGCCATGCAGCCCTATCACAGGCTGCATTGGCTTTATTTCCACAGGTTCATTGAATCAGGGGCTACAAAGACCACTGACATTACCTGCAGCTGAGCAGGTTCAGTAGGACCATTGGTCCGGAGTTTGATCCGAAACTCTTAAAACAAGTCATAAAACCATGGAGGGTTTACTTTCCAGCCCACCCCAGAGGTCGGACTCTTAGTGGCTGTTGGTTCTCACCTAATTGGGGTAGACCCTTGTGTCACTGTGTGAGAAGCAATAAAATCTCGAGAGGATGGCTGCTTGGCATACCGGGGAGCTAGAGACCCTAAACCCCTACCAGTGGAACGGGCCATGAACTCAGCTGAATGGACTGGACAACTGGTACTTGCCTGGTAGAGTCTCTGGCGTTTTGACGGGATCTCAGAGTGGGGACGATTAGATACCACCCTCTATCAAGCACTTTTATATTCAAATAGAGAAACCGTAAAGGTTCTTTAGCACTTGTTGACACAGAACAGGTGACGTTTAGCCAACGAGAGATTTGCAATCTCTCTATGGGTCGTTCACTATGGTACTAAAGACTCCCCATAATGACGCCCTGATGGGGTCATCGCACCCTCGGGCGAGGTCCGGCACGGGTTATAGGGCACTTCCCCTTCGGAGGGTACTAGTTTTATTGACTCTGAGAAAGAGGAGTTATTGTGGACGGCCTGTGCTACACAACTCTACAAGACAGTACATAGGCTGTAGAAAAGCCAAGATATTCCGACAGTATAAAAATAAACAAAATTGAAGAATAATGTGAAAAGTCAGATGGACTGCAGGAACAAAGAAAGCAGCTTTGTGGAGCAGTGAGACACATAAATAATACCTTCAAACAAAAATACACCTGTGCGACTGTGTAAGCAGCGAGTGTAGAATTTACTATTCTCTAAGAACAAACAAAAAGAAATTGGCCAGGATCAAAGGGGTGTTTGAGTGCAGCTCCAAGGAGAGCCTAGAATCTTCGTTTTTCTGACAAATTAATGTAACAAAAAGGCTACTAAAGAAAACATTAAGGCAAAGACATTTCTTTTTTTTTCTAGACAATTCCTAGAAAGTTAACAGGGTCTATGACAGAACAACGCAGATGGAGGTGAAGTTGATATAGGTAGGATTACTCACTCGTTAGAGAAGGTAATCCGACGAAAGAGTGATGGAAGAAATGTAAATTGTTTCACTTCTCAAATTAAATTGACTATAATGCAATGCCCTATAAAACCTAACTATGTACGTACATTTTCAAAGTTAAAATTCTTTTATAATCAACAAAAATTTCAAAAATAGAAATATTCATTATTTGTAACATAAATTTCAAGTATAAAAAATTTTGTTTAAGAAACCAAAAAAAATACTTGATTACATTTACAATTTGATTCGAATATAGTATAAAAAAGTCCCATATAACACTTTAAATACTTATATTTACGTTTAAATTTAATATTAGATATTAATATTTCATATATTAATTATATTAAAGTAATTTTAAAATATTATATTATTATGGCAAACTATTGATAACCTTAAGCCTGATGTTTTAATGATAATGTTGGAATGTTCTGACCGTCATACTGACGCGTTATTTGCTATTTAAGTTATATCTATGCATATCTCGTATAGCTCCACTGCGTATGATGGACTTCCCTTAACTCTTATGCACTTTTGGGGGTCTATCTGGACAAGTTGGAACCCCTAGTCTGGGCATACCCCTTATCATCGGAAGAAAGAGAGCGGCCTTGAAGTCTAAAATTCCTGTTCTTTTATTTCGGTTATGGCCTATTTTAGTATGGAAAAGTAATCATCGAAATAAAAAATCTATCTGGTTTAAAAAAAAGTTGACGAAAATTAATGATTAAAACATTTAATATAAAATTAAAATATAAATTATAATATTGATAGTATGATATTCGTGAGAGTATAAAAAATGTATTACTTTTACATTCATTGGCATTAAGAGCAAAAAAAAATTACATCAAAGCACTATAGCAGGCTGAAACATTCACAGGAGGGAATTTCTGGATGTTCTCTTATTTATATATATCTGTTCGACTCGTGGTTTTGATAATAAATCAAAGGTCATCTTTGTGATATGTACGGTCTCAAGGACCCTGTTGATAGGTTACATTTGGGTTACACCCGGGATCACTGGCCTCAAAGAAGAATGGCAATGTGATATCCATAACACAGCGTCAATAATGATTTAACGTAATAAATGAGGATATATCTGTGTCTATGGAAACAAATAATAATGATAATTCTGCAGTTTGATCTCTTACGCAAGTTTTCATTTCCTTTTACTCATCGTTCTCCTATATATTTTATTTATTCAACGCCATATGTTTTGGATTTCTTGCATATAAATATATATATGTATATATGCAATTGTGTGTGGCTCTTCGTAATTTCTCAAAACACTAAAAGTTACAAGAGTTTGCTAATCTAAGTGACGTTTGACATGTATATGTGTGTTGTTTTAGTGAATAACTTTAAATATTTTAGAAAATATTTGACTTATATATATTATATATATATATATATATATATATATTATATATATATATATATTGATGGACCTCAAAAAAATTTCATCATATAAATATTGGGTCAAGAAAACAAATCATGATGTGTATATATATATATATATAAATTAATAATCAACTATAACTCTTGATATAATATATGAATTAAACACTACAATAAACAAATATATATTAATTAAAATGCTCTAAGACCTTTCGTTACAACATCATCAGAGAGCTAAATGAAACAAACAAAAAATATAATAACAAGTTAACCTGGTTGATTGAACTCTTCCGGATTACTGTTCAAACAATCATATATAAATTGCTTGAATTATAATTGCTAGAATTATATAAATATATGAATTATAATTCATATATATATATATATATATATATATATATATATATATATATATATATATATAAAACGATCCAAACTGGATGCAAATCAGTTCAAAAACGAAGGAAAGCAACATACAGAGGAAGAGATACACTTACAAACTGAAATTTTTGGGTGATCCGTCTTCAGGAGAAAAGAGAATGGGCAACCAAGCAGGCCGGAAATACAACGTTGTGTTTCCGGCGTGCTTGGTCGCCCATTCTCTTTGCTCTTGAAGACGGGTCATCCGAAAATTTGAGTTTGTAAGTGTGTCTCTTCCTCTGTGTATTGCTTTCCTTCGTTTTTGAACTGATATATATATAATATATATAATGTGTGTGTGTGTGTGTGTATGTAGATCGCATTATAAGGTATCATAAAAGAAATTTATTTAATCTACCCAGAAAATGGACTTGGAAGAGGCGAGGCCCTGGGCAATGATCATAGTGTGTTCCCTCATAACTAGGGTCCAGCGTATTGTTGTAATATAATGCAATTATCTTCAAATATTAATTATTTCAGTTAGTCATTTATAATAAACTAAGAATCTTAATTTTGAAAAAGAAGTTAATATTAAATTACTTATTCAGAATTTCATTAACTGAAATCCTGGGAGTAGCCATGGCTGGAGTTTTAACAGTTGCTCTTTTTAGCTTTATAACAACTGATGAAAAAGGGTAAATTACCTTTTCCATTTTTCAATATTTCACAAATATTTAAAGGTATTCACTACAACAACACACTTATACATGACTAAAGTCACTAAGCTTAGCAAACTCTTGTAACTTGTAGTGTGTTTTGCGAAATTGCGAAGAGCCATATGCAACCTTCTTAGAGATTTCATGAGAAAAAATATCACCAATGGATTGAAAAACCTAAATACGGGTAATCCTTGGAAATCAAAATCATATTTTTTCTCAAATCACTAAGTTAAGAGTAAGGTAAAAATTAAATTATGAAGAACTATTGTATCTTCCATCTAGGTGAAGGTCCAATATTTATATAATGTGAAAAAACAAGCAATCAATATTCAAAAAAATGTTCTATACTAATAAACATAGGAATATTTCACTTGATATTGTCTCTTGTTATCCTGGTGAAGAGTGATATTAAATAATATGTTCGATAATTCAATTTGAATAAAACAGAATCAAACTACAATGACAGAATCGTTTTATATCTGTATTTCTAACTGGGCAGATATATTCTGGCTGGAATGAGGCTATATAGCCTTAATTTGGAGCAGTTCTGATTATACACTACACTCTGCAAGGACATTTGTAAGAGCGATATATTTTCCTTGATTGCAGAGAAGTGATTTATGAACTACTACAATTAAAAGTCAACAAATATACTCATCTAACATTCGCAAAAAAAGTGTTGATTTGTACCTCTACAACCATCACTTCAGGGAAGTCATCATTGTATTGAACAGTAAAAAAAAAGTATGAATGATGATACCAAAACATCATAACAAATGCAAATAAATTGATGTGCAACTTAGCAACCTCTAATAAGATTGTAAATAACAGACTGTATGTTAAATACCTTCACATATATTACAAGGAAACTATTTACCCGTGAAGTAAATAGTTCAGTTGTTTTTTCTAATAGTTTTTCAGTAACTTTATTATAAATGACACTGCGTACTTTTATGTTGACTCGACATAAAATCCTTTCAAGTCCACATAGAATTATGTTGTGAGCTAAATGTAGAGAAGTGATCTGTAAAAGAATTTCGTTTTAAGCTACTAGTTGTTATTATTATCACTATTAAAACCACGAATTAGTTATCTACGGTTATAACTATTAACAGGTTAATTTAACTTGGCAATCAGACTATAAGATAAAACTCTTTCGGTCAGACTTGCTGCCACCGCCGTTTACATAGCTTGGACAAAGCCCTAAACAAATGATTCATTCATTCATTTGAATGATCATCTATGTGATATATGAAGATGATGGATTTAAAAAATTTCGTCTCTACAGAAAAATAGTTTTCATATTATACTTTTTTGTGCGGAGAAGGAATTTTTGAAATCCCCCAGTATGAGTAAATACCACACTATAACATACTGCACAAGTAATGAATATGATTTGAGATAGTTTTACCTGAAGGAGTAGGCAGGGGGTTTGTCGGTGGACGTGAAGGAGCGCACTGACTTGGCCCAGACAGAAGGCAGTTTCTTCATGAAGGGCGTCATACCCTCCTCTTCGACCTGCAGACCTTCTAACATGACCTCTCGCCGCAGCGCCTCCACCTCCGCCGCCCCCAGTGCTTTGCTTTCCTTCAACTCAGCTTCCAGCTTCTCATCGGGAATGGCTATGTCTCCCATGTAAGACCCTGCCACACAAACAACCTCCATAACCACAACAGAACAACGTCGTCAAAATACTCTTCAAGACACTTTTATATTATAAGTGACAAAAAAACAGTGAAAACAGTAATCTCACTGTTAAAAATTTAGAATACAGAACTATTTAGAACACATAATTTCTCTTAAGTAACTATCAAAAACTTTATTCTACATCTATATTCATATATCTATTTATTCTTCATCTATACAACAATTAAAGGTATATTTGTTTGAATTCTTCAGAAATAAAAATAGTTGCCGTTGATAAATTTATGATGAACAGGGGGCCAGGTTAGCTCAGTGGTTAACGTCCTCTCCTCTCAGTGGTAGGTCCGGGGTTTTATACCCACCTGGCTCTTGATTTATCTACGTGGGAGGTGATGAATAAATCTGAGCACGTCACCCCTCGGAGAGGACGCTAAACCTTCGGTCCCGAGCCTGTCCAATGTCAGTTACTCGTTAAAGATCCTAACTCTAAATACACTTGAGTTAGTCAAAATTAAGAACTCTCAATATACAATCAATAGGCAATGTTGTTTGCCTATTACTAAAATGGGTGCCAAATAATAAATGAGCCAGAATTTCAGTCCCTAGAACAGCACTAAAAGGTGAAAGTCTTATAAGTTTGGGCGTTAGAAAACAAACAAACAAGTTTATGATGAATATTTCAAATGAAAGGAGGTAATTAAACAAAATGGAGATACAGCTGCTTCAACTAGTGACATTTTTACTTTGGGCCAAGCCAGTAAATGTGAACCGGCACTAACAGGATACTGGCCATCAAAAACGTTTATAAAAAAATTATTATTGGCAATAAGGCTATGTTAAAACCAAATTCTGGTCTAACACGTCTCACGACTTTTATTTACCCCATTATACATATGTATTTGAATAAATTATAAATATCTATTAATTAAAGCGTACTTCACCTGAATGAGTTTGCAGAGGAAAATGTATTATATAAAACTAACTGCTGAATATTTGCTTACATTTTATCCACGTATCACTCACTTGAAGTATAAGTGAACTTCCCTTGCAAAAAATCGAATGAATTCATTGAGACTCATATGAAATATATATAGTCCATAAACCAGGAATAATATCAACTTTATCATGATTACATTTATAACTCTTTTTTTGATATCTGTGTCTTCTACATCGATGCCCCCTAAAAGTTAGATTAACTCTATTCCAGAACAATTTAAAACTTTTGATCATGAGAGACAAATTCTACGAATATTGCACCCTACACCTATTAAATTTCTATCAGAAAGACGACATATTTTAATCTAAATCGTTCAAATAAATTTATACCAAATTACCTCTAAAAAAGTAAAATATTTATGCTAAAATGAACGGTCCATATAAGGAGTAAAAAATTGTTTAGTTTTTTTGGATATCCTACGCACACACGCACACACCCACCCACCCACACATACACACCCCACCACACACACACACACACTTGAGAGTAAATAAATGTAAGAATAGGACATAATATCAGCTTTGTTCCCAACTCAATGAGAACTTCAATTAAATGTTAAATGTAACATTTAAATTTAATATTATTTTCTTATTTAATTCAGCAAATAAATCAATTAATAATTTAAATTGGGATTTGTTTTATGCAGTGACATTTTATAATCACATGTAGAACACTTTTCTCTTAATAATCAACAGACTAAAAAATTTCAATTTCCATTGCAAACGACAATATAATTAATTTTTAATTTATTTATTTATTTAATGTTTTATTGAAATGATTAATAATTTTATATTTCTTAAGTATTTAACGAATGATACATCTATCATTGAAGAAATAATATATACTTGTATTTAGAAAAAATATATAGGGAAAGAATGGCGTACTACCAAAAATATTTAAAAATGATCAATAGTTGAGATTTATACATCCATACAACAGGAAAAGTTATTAAACTAGAAGACATTTATAAAGAAAATAGAAATAAAAAACATTTCAACCTTCTCTATAATGGAAGTTCAAAAATGGACTTGTTCAAAAATCTTTAGCGGTTCACACTCAGGCTGAGCATTGCTATCAGAAATAATGATTCATCATTATTCTAATAATTTGAATAAGTTACTCATTTGGGTAATTTTCATTTGTCTAGTTAGATGAAATGAAATGGGAAATGTGTTTATTAGTAATATTAACAGAAATAGAAAAAAATATTAATGCTACACATATATGTGCTGATTTGTACTTTACAATGAGGAAAGAACAGTAATAATAAAAAAAATCAACTTTACTGGAATACACTTTAGCTGAACTCTGACGAAGACCACTTGCTTTGGTTGAGGTACCTTAATCTTTTTTCTATATTTCTTACTGTGGTTTAGATGTTGTTTTTTATTTCACGAGTTTATTGTTAAATCTTTTTATATATAGTTGTAAGTTTGTGATAAAATTCTGGTATAATATTTTGTACATATGATCTTTTTCTTTTTAGTTAGTATATATTCTAGTGAACAAGAATATTTTTTTAGCTTTTTATGGATTTATTTCTCTGTGTCTATTTTTGATGAGTTCGCTCTGAGTATGGCTGGGGTATCTATCAAAAATCTTTGCAATCACCACAAATCACACACTTTGACAAATTCCAATAGCATTTAAGAGCATATTTATGGCCAAGTGAATTTCTTTACTATTATTTAGTATTATTGAAACATGGGAATGGAACTTTGCTCTTCTCTATTTCAAAAAGGCTACTATATTAAGAGTACTCATTCCAAAAATTTCTCATAGAAAATTGCATTAAAAAAACTTATAACAAAGAATTTACAATATTAGAAGGAGAATATTGCACTTAAAAGAACTATTCATTTCTATTTTCTTAAGACAGTGCAGTAGCAATCACTACATTTTTATTGTAGTTAACAAATGAATACGGTCATATTAAAAATAGAATCACTTGCTTGTTAACAAGTTTGATTATGTAAGATGAGACTTTGATGATACGTTTGCACTAAAGTCACATTTAAATAAACCAGTTAATTAAATTGATTGTAAAAGGGCCTGGTAAAACTTTTAATATATACTAAATTTGAATATCGACCAGTCCAAATTTGTTTAGTTGGCTACTAAAAAACATAGTGATTATGAAATAAAAATATTTTATTGGAGGTCTCCTGAAAACGGTTTTCATGACTTCTACCTGCTGAGGGTGGCAGGACGTCCGTCTATCCAGATAAACACTCTCCGGGTCGCACCATCTCATATATGGCAATGACTTTTGATGGTTATATCATTCCTCTTGTGAAAAAGAACCATTTGCATTCGGGTAATTTTAACAAATAGGAAAGGTACATTCTCGCTCTTTGGGCCAAAACAGGTACTAATTGAAACTCGATCTCTTAGCAATCAAACGTCTAATTAGGTAAGACTGCAGTGGCAGTCCCACAAGGGAACACATACGAGTATAGGCCTTTTGTGATACCACACAATAAACATTTTCTTCATTGGGAGTCCTAAATTTTACCAATTAATTAATATTTAGAGTAGGGATCCTTAACGAGTACCTGACATCGTACAGGCTCGGGACCGACGGCTTAACAGCCTCTCCGAGGGTGACATAGTCAGTTTGAGGGTTAGAGTGGGTATTGAACCCCCTGGTCCCAGCAGTCCAGAGGCCTGCACGTTGTCAATGTGCTAACCTGGTTCCCAAATTTCTTATTAAGTATTGCTATAATATCAATGTTGTATGTTAAAAATTTCATAAATTTACTTTTACGGAAGAAAAAGAATTACACTAAAAATCATAACTACTATGTTCCATCTGCAGGGACTTATTAGATTACATCCAGTACCTTGATTCCATTTTACTGATGTCAGTTGTAACTGACAGAATGGATATCACCAATTTAAACAAAAATGAATTTATTAAATTGATTGTATACTGTGTTTGATAATACTTATATCACAGATAAAAGACTTGATAACACGTCTACATGTCGTCGATAGCCACATAAAAGTAAATCCAAGTTAAAGTGAGTTTTTTTTTTGGTTACTACAAAGTATAGTGGTCATCAGTCTAATAGTTTTAAATAAGGTACCTATATTAAAATTCTTTTAATTTATTTATTCAAGTAGAGCTCTCAATATAACCATATTTTATTCCAATAATTAGCTATTCTTTTTCGAACTTTATATAGTTTCTGTACTGCAAATTATTCAAATAAATTAGTATAAAACAATAATTGCAAATGAATGTTTTATTTCTTTTACTTTTCATATTATAAAAACACACTTTTTGAATCCTGCCGATCACAGATTCCACTGCTTAATTATGATTTCTTAAATGTTATTATTATTGAAATGAATGTATGTTTTGAAGATGGGCTGAGAGGATGGGACGAAGCGGGAGTGGCGAGTGGTGGCTGGACGTGGTGGTGTCGGCTGCAGGAGGCAGGCTAAACGCTTCCCCCTGCCCTTTCATCTCTGAATATTGCTCCGGGTCACGTCACCGCTTTGACTGTATTCACCTTCATTCATCGCCACCACCATTACTACTCACACTGTCACTCTTCTTCGCCACAACTTCGTCTTACAATCCTCTCTATGTGTAACACTCCCAATATGCTCATTCAATCATTTATCGTGTTTTAAGAGCATCAATCCAAATGCACTTCATCAACGATATTTGATGAAGGAAAAGAGGCTATGTCTCTTCATTTAAGAAAACCAGTGCATTAGGTCAACCGAATTCAACTAATAATGCGTTTAACAACCACGGGTTTTAACAATTAATTAATAAATAAACAGTTTATTGAAGAAATCTGGAATGGTCTACATTGAGGCTTACTCAAGTAAATAAATGAATATATATATTCATATATATTCATAAACCCATTGACAGTCATTTACTTAATACGTCAATTACGTTGACACTCAATTGTGTTAATTACAACGAACATGTATCATTTAACAAGTAACAACAGGCAAAAATTATTAGACGTCCTTTGTTGACTAATATTTCCTATTGTATATACAATATATCAATGATTAAACCACAATAAGAATGGGAAAACAAGACTAAGATCTTTCAACCGTAACAAGCGGTCTTCGTTAGAGTCAAAAACCCAACTGTTTTTGACTCAAAAGTTGGGTTTTTGACTCTGACGAAGACCGCTTGTTACGGTTGAAAGATCTTAGTCTTGTTTTCCCATTCTTATTGTGGTTTAATCATTGATTGTGGTTTCACGTGTTTATGTGAAATCTTTTTATACAATATATACAATATTGTATATTCAATGGAATTTTTATTATGAAATATTCATATCAAAACAATACTTAATATGACATTTAATGTTTAATGTTTCTTGAATAACCAGTAAAGCTGCTTAGAATTATTGTCTCGTTTGGTGTAAAGTACTTTTTCGCCTTTACCATACTTCAATATTATCCAAAAATAACAGGGTATTTAATCCCACCAAGAATTATATGCCTTCCACATTTTATTTGACTAGTATGTGTTTACATTTCTTATGGACATTCTTCCAACCCAACACAAGAATATTTCGTTACAATTGGATTGATAACTATATAAAGAAAAAAAGAACACAACCATAACACGCCACATTCTACATTCAACCATGGCTAGGCCACTTCTATTCTCTGATCATAACAAGAGTCGAAATATAAAAGTCAGTTCTCCCATTTCACTAGTAACTTTCCTTTCAGAGTAGTTTGAATATATATACTCGATTTAAATTCGGAATAAAACTATTCAAACAGGGCAACTCAAGTTTAAATACAAAGAAATGTAACAGACATAGTAAAAAGACACACTTACTATCTATAATTTTAGTAAATCCATCTTGTGGAGAAAAAATAGACGGAGAATAACAACTTCGGAGATACAACTTAAGGTAACGCAAACGGGGGTGGCTTTGTTGCGCTCTAGTTACATGAATTGTAACTATGTTTTAATTAAAACCGCTTGGAAAATCAACTTAATGCATCCAAATATATACCATTCGAATTTTCAGTGTCACTTTTATAATTAATGGAGGTTTGACCCTTTTAATTATGTAGCATTCTAACATTTTCCTCTCCCGTTCCTCTTGTCTCTTATATATAACAATTGCATCCTCAAAATCAAAATGTATCGTTTGCTTAATGCATGAATTAGAAGAGTAGTGGCATTACTTTTCTTTGTTCTTGTTTAAAACTAAGTTGATATAGGCGTTCATTCAGAAAACGCATCGTTATCCACAATATCTCTTGCTACAGTCCTTACATTTAACAGCATAAATGAGATTACTTTTTCTTCCAGATTAATGTTTGCATCGTTTGAATGTTTTGGTTTCTTGCTTAAATATCTACACTAATAACATCAATTGAATTATTTGGTTAATTATTTTTTACCGATAGTGCTTCTGTAATTATCATTTTAAAATCAAGAACTACTGATTTCAATTACTTTTTTTAAAAAATTCTGTACACAATTTACTTTTTGGGCTCATAGCAGGAGATGCTCCGCCTGAAGATTTCTTTATTCCCGAAAGACCCTTTAAAAAGATAAGACTGGACATGTTTACTAATACTAAAACAATAATGTAAAGGAACCGAAGAGATTCCGAAAGAGGAACAACAGGACCAAGTGGAAACACATTCGGGAGGTGTGCATTGTTAGGGGACCCAAACCTGTAACTTCTAAAAAAAAGTACGTTTTGTATTAGATATCCGTCTTTGTTGCTGAAATTGGCAAAATGTTTTCTTTCTAAAAAAAAATCTCTAATGTAATACTTACTTTTTCTGTTTCAACATTTTATAGTTCTTCCTACGAAAAAAGGTTTTAAAAAAAAAGCAAAACGTTGGCAATGAAAGTTGAACCTGAAGAACTGACCGAGTCCTGATAAAAAAATTAATGTTATATATATATATGAATTGAGAGAGACTACAATCATTTTTACTGGTAATGTTCAGTCTGTGAATTAACAAAAGTTATTCTAAACAATAATACTAAATATTGTATAATAATAATTCCCTTACAACTTCATTAAGTCTCAAGAAATGACTGCAGTTTTTCTTGACTTTGAGAGTAGGAGTGTAATATCTAAATTATTTATCAGACTTTTTAGATTTGCATGTCAAAGTAGTACTACAGGGTGTGGAAAATTCAACCGATGTGTTAATCTGTCGAAGAGAGCTCTATAATAATTTCTAAATTTGAAGAGTTAGAAGAACTCAGAAACCTCAACACCACTAAAAGTAAGAATTACTTTTGGGATCTTTAAAAGTTTCAATCATAGAAAGAAATAATTTGAATTATTATTTTTGGAGATCATAAACGGTATCCAAGAGGTAAATACTCCTTGAATAATAAACAATTACTCAAGGATCAGATTTATCAGCATTGCAGGCACCATCCGGTATATATTGTGATGTATTGTATACTATCTGACACATATGCAAACATAAAACAAATCGCTTAAAATTGTATACTATCTGACACATATGCAAACATAAAACAAATCGCTTAAAAAATATTTTAATATATCTACTATTAAATTGTATTTATGTTTGCAGTTCCATATGAACTGCATGCATCAAAAGAAAAAAATAATCAATGAAACATCAATGGATTTCTTCAAACTTGATGTCAACTGAAAGAAACTATCATTAATAAAACACGAATACAATTGTGTGATATACTATGATATACTCTCTTGGTGATTTATATAAAAATGAAATGTCTTGAATTGACTGAAACCAATCAAAACAGCTGAATACTGAGCCGTATTGAGCAGAATACATATTGAGCTCCAAGAGCAATAATCAAGATCAGCTTGCACTCGCTTGACTTCTGGCAAAGGACTCTAAAGTTATGTTGCTAGTAATAGGTAAAATACAATACGGAGACCAGAGAGGAGGAATCTTCTAGTTTAGACAATAAATCGAAGGAGAATATTTGTCCACAACTTTGGTTGTACTTACAAAGTAATAAAAACCATTCTTTTTTGACTTGTTTGGTATGTTCAACAAAGTATTCCATGCAATACATACGCAATATATGCAATACTGGTTATTACTAATGTTATACGTGCAAATAGGTTCTTTTGCGTGATAATGAATATAAAATTAATTTAATAATAGTTACGTAATTATTAGTGAAGGTTTCAAGGTTCAAAGTTATATGCAAAGTTAACACGTTCTTGAAAATATTTTTTTGAAATTAATAAAGAATATTTAGCAGGTTAGAAGTCTCCACAAAGCACATCTTTCCAAATGTCAGGTAATTTTTGATCCCTCTGACAGCAATCACACACCAGTGTGGGGAAAACTATAGGGTAGTGACTTTTTTTAGCTGGACAGATATTAGTCCAAGCCCCAAGGTCGCTTATATTGTAATAATTTACAGCTTATTTTAAAATTTTTCATTTTTAGTGTCTTTTTATTTGTAAAGTGTTAAGCCCGGTCTGTTCAAATTTGTTCCCGTTGAGTAACTGTCTGATCAGTGTTTCTTCCACGTACGTCACACGATATTTATCAAAAGCCAAAAATGATATCTTCAACAGATTCTATAGCTCCAGCATCCGATCTGCCAACTCATTCCTGATAATTCCTGCGTGAGCCTATAACGTAAGAATTACATAATATATATGTAGCTCTCACAAATTTTTCAAAACACTAGAAAATGTAATGTGTTTAGGCCAATTTCTTTCATTCAATAACAGTTCAATTGTCATTCGCCTATCAGTATTTAAGATAAATGTATTTTTGGCCAGAGAATTAAAACTCACAATTCTCAAAGGCCAGTCAGTTGCCTTTGACAGCAGCACTTCTTCTGCCATGGTAAGACCAATCAAATCTAATACAGTGAATGTTTTCATAATGGATTTGATAAGTAAAATGAAAGGATATTTCAGTTTTCAGCATGTAATTGAAGCGTGCAATTGTTCTGTAGTCCTTATGTTCTAGTCAGACAGCTGTTACTTGAAGAAGACTTTCTGAAGCTCTTTTACGTTTTTTTGATATTAATTCCCTGTTGCATTTTGCAATCATAAAATTTTTATTTGAAACATCTTTTTTTCTCCTAATAGACTCAATAGACAGTTTGGCGAAGTAGGTGACATCGTCTAATCTTCATAACGAAAACATTTGGAGATTTAGAGATAAAAAAAACAGACGATGGAATACGTTTTGCATAAATAATTTTTTTTTAAAAGATTTATATTAAAAAAAATTCCATTGGCAGATAATTCAATGCTAAAAAATAAACAAACAGCCGTTAAACCACTCGCCTTATTTGAGTTTGATCTATTCAGATCTTTCTTTTTTTTTATAAAATAATAAAAATTTTATAAAAAATATAATTTTATTGAAAAATAAAATAGATTTTTATTCCCTCAAAGGGAATAAAGGATTTCGAGAGGCATAGTAAACACAGCTATGTGTTAGCATGTATGCTATGTAACTGTATATGTTAGATATATACATATAGTTATATGTAACTATATATCTCTACAGATACATATATATATATATATATATAACTTTAAATTACACAAAGCACGACACAGAAAAGAGAATACAAAGAAAACTTACAGAATTCAATATTTCGAACTGTTGTTCGTCATCAGGAGAGTAGACTAAAAGAGAGGACGAAGTGAGAGAGATCTCCCCACGTCGAAGAACGGAGCGCGAATGAAGAAATAAAGAGTCAACCGAAGAGAGCAGCACTAGCGTAAAAAAGGAGCTAGGCACTAAACGTCGGAGAACGGAGAAAGCAAAAACAATAGATAAAATTATAAAATTAAAAATTAAAAAAATGAAATAAAAAAAATATAAAATAAAATAAAAAATAAAATAAAAAAAATTAAAAAAAATAAAAATAATATAAAAAATAAAATATAAAAATATATATAATAAAAAAAGGGAAAAAATATAATATATATATATATACATATATATGAATATGAATATATAAGTTAAAAATAAAAGGAAAAACAAATAAAAGTTAACGCTTCTGATTTAAACCGGGATCTGACCGGGCCCCCAATAACCATATGTGGGCCTCCTCAGACGCTCTTACTGTCAAACTACGGTCATCAGTGGTCACTAGCTTAATGATTTGAACAGAAAAGCAGTCATTAAAAGAAAGGTTATGGCTGTTGGCATGAATAGCTCCAGGAAGCTGTTTGCGCTGACCGACCGAAGCTCTATGGTTGTTCAAACGCTCATTGAGCTTGGTAGAAGTCATACCAATGTAGAATGCTCCACATTGTCTACAGTTCAGTCGGTAGACGCAATTCCTGGATGAGCAGGAGGTGTTAGGTGGGACACGGAAAGAGTTAGTTGGTGAGGAGAAGAAAGGTGAAGGGTTAACTAAAGGACAGGTAAGGCAGAGGCGACGGCCGCATTTCTCCATACCAGCACGCACCACCCCAATCCCAGGAGTTTCAAGGGATCTGTGGGAAAACAGGTTTCCTAAATTGGGAGGCTTTCTGAAGGACAGGCGAGGGGGTTTTCGGAAGACGGAGGAGGTGGAGGGGGAAGAGGACAGGAGAGGAAAAATGTCCTTGATGATATTCCCGATCCTATGGACCCCAGGAAAGAAAGTAGTTACGAGGAAGGGAGAACTGTTGGGTTCAGCGGCAGTCCTAGGAAGATATTGATTGGTGGCAGGTATTAAGCGTTTATCAACAAACCTAGGAGAGTAGCCCCGCTGGACGAATTTTTCCCTAAGTTTGTCGATATGACACTGTCGTTGATAGAGGTCACTGCAAATACGGTGTATGCGGATGGAGAGGGAACGAGGTAGGGACTTTTTTGTGTGGGATGGGTGACAACTATTGAAGTGTAGATATTGTTGGGCATTGGTAGGTTTTGTGTGTATGGAGGTGGTGAAGGTCCTGCCGCTTAGGGACACTACTACATCTAGGAAGGTTAAGGAGGTATAGGAGAAGGAGTGGGTGAAATTGAGTGATGAACAGGAAGTTTTGAAGGCTTCCTTCAATATATATATATATATATATGTACCGTTTGGAGTGTACTCGATGTGATGCTTTTTACGTTGGCTTGGCTTCAACCAAGCTGAACCTGCGTATGAACAATCACAGGGCGTCCGTTGGTCAGCGCAGAGACCTACCCATAGCTATCCATGCTAATTCCCATGACCTCCCTTTCAATGATTGTTTCAGAGTACAAATCCTCAAACAAATCCCCGAGTCTAATTCCCATGTCACCCTTAGAGCTTCCGAAGAGGCATTCATATGCCTCCTTGGGGCTCGTTCTCCTCCTGGTCTCAACCTGTACCGTTAATTATTTTTTATTTTATTATTATTATTATTATTATTATTATTATTATTATTATTATTTTATTATTATTATTATTATTTTATTATTATTATTTTTTAATATTATTATTTCGTATTTTATATATTTTTTATCTTGTTTTCTAAATAAATATTGGAGGGATTTCTATTTTTCCTCTCATCCGCTGGGGAGCAGCATTGCGGTGGTTCCACGAGTTACTCTGGTGGCCAGTAGCAGTTTGCTTCTCAACGCGAGTACTTCGCACTTCTTCCCGATGACGACGGATGTCGAAATATCGAAGTGAGTTCTGTAGTGTCTTTCTGTGTTCTTTTCTATGTGTTAAAGTGTATATATATATATATATATATGTATCTACTATATTGAACATCCCACAGATTTGAACAATCCAAATATATATCTACCGTCTGATAGTTAATCACTATCAGATCACTCTCTTAATAGTGTTTTACCACTGAAAGGTGGGCAAACATTTTTAATACTCCATGGTTAGAATAAACATTGGCTATTTACAAAACACTCGGAGAAGTACTGCTTCTGAAATATTGTAGAATGATAATCAAGTTAACAGTGACATGAACAACGAGGTTGCCTTCTAATTCTATTTACGAGAGTCGTAAAATTAAGTGTAGAGAAAATAATATTTGAGAAATGAAAATAGGCCTTAAAACACGAAGATTAATGGAAAACTCGATTAGATTGGGGGCTGAGATCGGCTTTGTAGAACATTGACTTTAGCAGTTAGGGCGTGAGCCACTAGACGGGCGCTTAACGTTTACAGCATGATGGCAGTGATAAATTAAATCATTCAAATTGAGAACATATCTTCACTTTTTTCATTCACTTTCTTACTTAGTTCTATTATTAATTTATGTGAAGTTATTTTATCCACATACAATAAACAAACCTGTATATCGCATGTACTAAATGTGTTCTTTACAACCAAAACGGTTGATTTGTATGATATTTCGTGTTTAGTTTTCTGTCATACAGGAGAAAATTACTAAATACTCGTACAACAAACATTTACTTCATTTTCTATTTAGTTAGATATAAGCAGGGTTGCAGATTCAGAAGGAATAAAGTCCGACTCCGACTCTTTAATTGCTACAATGCTTCCCCGACTCTCTAAGAACATAATTCCTGTTTAGAAGGAAAAACAAATTAGCCCAACGAAATAGTAAAAACTCGCTAAAAATAGCTTAAAATCATTCAGCAAAACCTTCCAAAAACTGAATGATCAAAAAATCATTCTTTATGATAATTGGTATTAATATAATATACGAGTATTACATTATATAAAAATATACATAATTAATTAACATAAAGTGTTGAATGAATGAAAAATTTTTTAAACTTGAATCTATAAAACTGTTTTGTTTTCATAAAAAAAAGCTCATGAATTACCCAAAGATATAGTCAAAATCTTGACATTTCAACAAAATAATAGTTTGCTTTCAAAAACGAGATGGATTCTGTTGATTTCTTCTTCATTGCAGTTCCCTTAAAGACATTGCATTGTCCTTATTAGCCCTGGAGAATACGGACGTTTGTCCAAAACAGACGTTCAGTTCTCACTTGTATAAGAGGAACTTCTGTTACCAACAGAGCAGATTCTTTCACTATAATACGCATCGCTTTATGGGTAACAGACAACCAGCACTTGGATGTCATGTTTACATCTTCAAACTGCTTTAGTGGATCATAAATGTCAATTTTAAAATTTGTTCAACGTTTATCCACAAAAGGTGCAGTTTCAGTTATTTGTATTAGCTTTTGGAGAGTTAATCTCACTTTATAACATTATTCATAAGAAGCTTTTTTAAAATTTCTCTATCGCAGGTGTCCTCTGAACCTTGGATGAACTTAAATGGTGTCTGGATCTTGAGAGGAGGACTTTACATTTTTGCGAAAAATCCACGAAGCCAAATTGCTGATTCCACTTCAAGTTTCTGAATTTTAAATAACAACACCCTCTATATTGGGTGCACATATACTCCAGTCAGTACAATTTTATTTCTAAGGAGTTGTACTACTTTCGCCTCATGGACGCTCACATTATACCTGCAACAAAACCCTCTTTCTTGGGTTTAAGAAATGTACTAATATTTCAAAAACATTCCTTGAGTGAAATCACCTTCTTCGAAGTTTTTTTGTCACTTCAGAAGGTAGATTAAGAATGCCCTCCAGTTTTTCAAGTAGCTTCTCTTGCTCATTAGATATGTTTGCCATATCAGTAAGAACAGCTGTAATTATAATATTTTCTAAAATCCTCCTAAGTAAACGGTTGTGTGTGTGTGTGTGTGTGTGTGTGTGTGTGTGTGTATGTGTGTCTGTATGCGAGAGAGAGAGGGCAAATGGGTGGGTAGCTGTGTATTGAAAAGTTTGTGGGCACGCTTCTGGCGATTCCATTTGATGGATCAATTTCTCGTCTTACACAAAAATGGACTCAATAGTTTAGATGTGTTATATTGTTTTTAGGCAATATTGTGTCATAGACAAGTCACTTTTTTGGCCATAATGTCTTTTTAGACAACATTTTTTTCTTCCTTAACTACAAAGTTTAGAGTCTTAAAATTTTAAGACTTTCTGAAACTTCTAACTGCGATGAGGGAAAAAATTTCAGAATTTTCCTTTGAATCAAAAAGATATATGCTTATAGTAATATGTAAAATATTGCCTTAATAATTGATTTTAAAAGCTTTTAGACACGATACAAGTCACACTGTTGGATAGATTTTAATAAAATTAACCCAAATAGAAAAGCAGATGAGCAGAATACCTTTTTTTTAAAATTACATTATGGAGTTTGGCACATTTCTTATTTCAGGAATTTTTTTTATGCTAAACGACTAACTTTATAAGTATGACATTTCTTTACAAAACTTTACATAAAATTAGTATTCTATTAAAAAAAAAATGCAAGTAATTCTGAACACAGAAAAAGGCAATTTATATTTATATAGCTATAGAAACTGAAAACTCAACTTAGATTAATGAATTACCTTCTATACGTATGGGCTTCGTTTGCAGTGACTCCAATCAATCGGAACAAACAGAATTCGTGTATTAAGATTTAATACAAGTAATTTAAAAAAACAGCTTTAATGATATGATATCTAATAACAGTAAATTTTCAAAACTTTAAAAGCAAACTCCAAATTACCATATATAGTATTTTGCTCGCCAGGGTGAAGGACAGTTGTCCAGAGAGAGATTGGCAATTAATTTACATGTTGTACCCTTTAACAAATCTAATTTCCATATATATATATTCTTCATGTGTCTTCATGATTTTTAGATAATATTAAAGTACGTAAAATGTACTTTTTCATTTTTTATGACAATATTGCTAATATTTTTAAACTACTTTTCGGTTTATTCTATGAACTTCAAGTTTATTATTAGTTACTGTCATAAAATGAATATTCATTTTAAGAAAGGACTCCAGTCTAGTATACTGATGGGTCAAAAATTAATACTGAAACCAGTGAAAATTTGTATGTCACATGTGCGATCTGGAAACAAGGGAATATAGAGGAATGAGGCAGTGGTCCTTTTAAAACGCAATTGATTAATGGATGAAGAAGAAAACTCTGATAAAAGGAGGTTAGAACTATGTCTAATTTATATTAAACTACTCATTCCGACTGAACTTACATTCGTAAGGAAATGCTGTATCTTCAAAGAAAAGATTTGTAAATACGTGTAGAATAAATAACAGCGATTTGTCTTTTTAATTACTATTTATGGAAGATGGAATTAACGTCTTACGAATAATTCAGACTATGTCTAGAAGTTGCGTAAACCTTTGATAACATTCCATCTGAATGCTAGGAAATCGACTTGAAAATAATAAATATTTTGAAATAACCATACCTATAACCAACAGAATGAGAAATAATTCTTTAAGGACAAATTTGAACTTCAATAAAAGAATTAAAATCCAGAGTTGGTTTTTAAAAAATGGCAATGGGAACTCAATAGGGTTGAGAGCGGTAACGCTGTGCACGAGTCTGATAAGTCTCAAGCCATCAATATAATCGTAATAACAATAATATGTCTGATTGTTTTAAGTGAACGATTTCAAATTTCATAACTGTCAAAATGATTATAGCAACAATAAAAAAGAAAACTATTAAATTGAATGTCTATAAGTTTAATTTTTTTTTTACGTTTGAGAGTGATGCACCTTCTTCACAATAGCTACATCACATAAAGAAACCCAATCGACCGTCAACGAGTTTGATGCTATGTTTACTTATAGTAAAGTTGAACGAAGACTACTACATATTTTTTCTAATTGTTCTTTTTAGTTTTCATATCCTGTTTAGAATCACTGTTAGGCTTTGTACCAGTTCACCTATAAAAGCCAACACTTGCCAGTATTTGAAATTACACTTAAAGTGGCATACTGATCGAAATACTGACAGCAAACACAGTCGATACCAAGTACTCGTCCCACAATAAGATAAGAGCGATTAAATGTGCTATTAGGAATGGGAAAATAATTTAGAAGTGAAAATAAATATAGAAAATACAAAATTAAAGTAAGCAGCTGTAATTTTTTACTTTTTCTTATCAGTAAAGTATCAGTACATTTTCATATCAGTATACATAATATTACATATATTATAAATCATATATATATATATATATATATCATATCAGTATTATATTAGTATCATACATCATGTTATATATTTCTCGACACTATCTTATGGTCAATTAAAACTTTAGACCTAACAATACACAAAAATTGTAGCATTGGCTTAATAAAAACATCAATTGGTTAAAAGTGAGTAAATAAGACAAGGTGAACTGCTTGATCTACAACAGGGAAAAGTATACTGACAAAGCATGCTGAAAAAAATTTTGTGTCACTTTAAGAATTGGAGTCGGATCAAAACTTGCGACTCCCACTCGCAGTATTTATGGAGTATGACTCCGCCTCGGCAACGGTGGATATAGAGCAACTTGCTGTTGTGCTGATATTTACCACTGAGTTATTGTTATAAATAGTTGTAGGAGAACAGAATAAAAAGTGACACATTACAAGAGAAGAGGAAGCAGAAATAAGATGAAGCTACTGCCAGCTAATGCATGACTTATCGGAAATCCCACATTGAGGTTCGAAATGTTTACTCCAGAACCTTACCGTATCAATTCCTCCAATACCGTATCTTATGGTTAATTAAATTCCAAAATCAAATTTAAAATACAACTGACCCAGTTGTGTTTTGATTATCAATTAATTTATAAAAGATAATGTTAAAAACTTACTTCCAGTTCCCGTATGTTTAAGCTAGTGTACACGATAAAGTACTAGCAAATGAAGACGATCTACAAATACTGTACTGAATAATATTCCTGAATCAAAACTTGCAACTGTTTATGGTTTGTACAATATAAATTATATTGAAATTGAGTTTGCACTGGGGTACTATAATTTGAGTTTCAAAATCTTGGGCAGTAATCTAATTTTTCCGAAATTGATACTACCTTTGAGTATGATGTACCATAATCATTATAGCTATATTAAAACAAAGTAGAAACTCAATTGATTGTCAGCGAGTTTGATGTTACGTTTACTTATAGTAAAGTTGAGCGTAGGCCACTCCATATTATAAAACAGTAACATAAAAAATTTGCACCAAACTGATTTTCATTAAGTTTTATCTAAAGTTCTTTCTATATTATTTTAGATATTATCTATAAAATAACTGGATGTAAAATATGTCAGTGATTATACAATTGTTTTTGATGGTTTAGTTACTCCTTACTGCACATTTTTTAAGAGCCCAGTAATAATTCTTAATATGTTCCCTCATATAACTGGATGAGTTGTACTGGTTTCGGGTGCTGTCTATTTTTAAGAAAAACTGTTATAAATCGTTAGAACTGTAAGTCTATATAAGCTCCTATTAATTTGTTCTTAAATTTATTTAACTTAATTGGCTTTAGATGCTGGCACTGGTTAGAACTGAACCACTATGATATATATTCTCTATAAAAAAACACCAACATTTTAAAAACTGCCTCAGGTGATTAGTCGTAATTATTATGAAATTTACATTGAAAAACTCTGAATACAAGGAAAAGGTTATTCTATATTGCTTAAAAAATTTTAATCAGCAATTATGAAATCTATAGAACCATTTGCAATCTATATAAATAAAAGGAAGGTACAATAAGGCATAGCAACTGAAACTTTGAAGGAGATTTGTGTATGTCTATCTTAAAATCTAATATTTGAATAGATTAGACATCTAACGTAGAAGCGAGGTTATGGACTTTTAAGCTGTGTTTGATGAGTTAAACAGATATTTTTATGTTGATAATATACAGGTGTAGAAAGTGGGTATTGTTAGTTAATTTTGGTTTCGTTCGCATTTAAGCTCTGTGCTTATTGACAATGTTTCCCGGAGTTTTAGATCTGCCATCTATTCAGAATAACTGGTTTTGTAAACGAGCAATTCTCACCGATTCTAACGAACAGGCAGGCAAAATCATCAAAAAAGTTCTTACAATATATCAAGAAGAGAAAGAAATACAATCAGTAAACAGAGTGATTCGTGATAAAGAAGGAGTTCATTATCCAACTGAATTTCTTGACTCCGTAACTGCTCCTGGACTACCAGACCATGAGTTAAAACAGTGCCCCTGCCTCGAAGTAGCGGCACCAATCATGCTGCCCCGACTCCGAATTCGTGCCCTGGACAGAGACGTCTTAGAGACGGACATCATGACAGAGTGTGGTGCTGGGGAGTTCGTGTGTATACTACGCATACCATTAACTCCGAGCAACAAACCGTTTCCATTCAAACGGTTGCAATTTCCCGTCAGCTTTTATTTTGCAATGACGGTAAATAATTCGCAAGAGGAAACTCTATTCACGGCAGGAATTGAAGTGAGTGAGCCAAGTGTGTCTCATAATATATAATGGTCAACTGTGTGTTGCTTGCTCAAGAGTCAGAGGTTTTCGACTCTGTTCTTCCAGTGACAGACATCAAATGTGCTGTGTATAGAGGTACTTAACACTGTATTAATAATGATAAATTCTACTATTCTATAATTTATAATAATATTGGATATCACGTATCATCTCTGTATTTTTGTAAAATACCCGTCAAAGACGGGCACTTCTACTAGTGATATATAAAATACTAAAAACAACAATACAAATAGTATGCATTACATTTCGAAATAACAATTATCTATCAAGTACATTAAAGAAATCATTATATTAACATCAAATCTCATCATTTATAATAATTTATGATATTATTCTAAATTTTATTCAAGGGGTAATATTATGCTAACGTTATAACTAGAAATACGAGGGAATGAAAATTAGAACAAGCCTATAGAAAGCTAGTAGTTACCTTCTTTATGAATCAGTAATTACTCTACAAAATAACTGAATATAATTATTGTTATTATTAAACGTGAAATTGTTTATTTATCTAGACAGTTGTAATCACAAACATCAGTAAAAATAGGTCTTTACAATAATATAAGATTTAATATAATATATAATATAAAAGAGCCATATAATGAGTCGTACAATGTTGTACTGCAGGGATAAGTCTCTAGTCATTCGTGATTAAATTAAATGTTCACGGTGAAGAAAAGAGTCAATGAGACAGAAAGTTTAAAAAAGGATTAGAACTTGAAAAACTTGAATCTTTCTGTCCTACTTTATCTCAGTTTCCCGGCAATTATTTCGCAATATCTTAGAGTTGTCATTTCTTCCTACAGTTCTTCTTATAATACCATTTTGTCACACATCTTCTTTCTCATCTTGTTAGTTACAGGTTGATGATATATTATGAAAAAAGTTAACGAGTTTTATTTCAAAAAAACACTTGTCTCAAGATAAGCAAGGTCATTTTTCATCCTGATCAAAACACAATAAGTGTAACCCTGATGTACTCGTTCAACCTGCTCATCGCCTTGTTAGAGTTTGCTCATCATCAGTCTTCTTGCTCATACTATCAACTTATGATGGATAGTTTGACTCATACTATCCACTTGTTTACCCACACAACTTCAACACGAATGATAAGCAAATGGTATACAATATTTGTTGAAAACTGAAATAATATAAAAATATTATTATTATATAATCAGTTACATTTACTTCTCTTAACCATAATTATATATCTACTTCGACAACTTAATCTCAAATCTCAGTATAAAAAGAGCTCTTACAAGAAAATACATAAAACCAGACCAAGAAATGTAACTTAATAAATCTTCCATTTTGTATAAAATAGAGAGGAAGCAGATCTCTTTACAACCATATTCTTATTTCCATATGAAAACTCTATCAACATTGTTTAATACATTGCTCTTCTATAAGAATACATAAATACTCTCAAATAAAACAACCCTTCAAAATGAAATGCCAACTGACAACACTTTCCTTCTGTATTACCAATTTCCTTCAGTCCTAAAACTTGCTCGATTCTGCAAGTTAAATATCATTTTATTAAATTGTTGTATAGAGTGGTATCCTTTATCTGCTCGTACGGGTGGAAAAATGATCATAATAATATATTTTATTATGAATATATGTATTTCAAATTTGTAATATTTTTCATTTAACATAAAAAAACTCTGTTGTTGCACACAAGTCAGTTCAGTCAATCTGCCTCTCGTATTGGGCAGATTTGACATGTGTTTTCGCTTAAAATACACGAATTACTTGTTTTGCTATCTTGTTTGTATTGCTGAATATCTATGCTAAATTAAATCGCAGTGAATCTAAATTCGTTAGAAATAAACTAAAACGTATAAACAAATATAATTCACATCATAAATACATAACAGGTTATCATCCATTACAAAAAATATATAAAACATGAATTATGAAAGAATTATAGTAACTATCAATTAACTTACAGATCTTAATCTCACTAGTGGGATTAAGTGCAAACGAATGTGTAATGTCAGATGACAATCGTAACAAATATTAATATCTCCAATTTTTACATCTTTAGGAACCGAAATTTCAACAATTTGTTGTTATTGGTTGTCTAAGGAGTGAAAAGATACACTGTTTAGATTTCATGTCTCTGGCATCAGTAGTTAAGCGGCTTTGTGTTGACGAGTCCGTCATTAGAAGTTCTCCTCCTGCATATAAGAATAGATAATTAGCTCATTCCAGTTCGTGTCTTATTACTTCAGTCTGTTAATCTTAATCGTAACAAGAGCTTCCTACGACCTGCTGTATGTATACTTAATGAAACCAACAACCATCTCGCTAAAAAGGTCACTCTCAGCTTCATCCTCTGCAGATACATTTTGTACACTAGTACTACCCACATTGTTCTCAGTGCTCAAAATAAAAACAAAAATTAATAATATGATTATTGAGTTTACATATTAATTTCCCTTTAATAATTTGCGTATTGCTCGCTGTGCAATATTAACTTAGTCCTTAAGGTTGCAAGTTCGAATCTTGGCCTGGCCCTAAATTTTTCATGTGGGAAATAGAAAATATTGTGCTCGCCAAATTTAGGAAAAAGTATATTGGTGTTGTTGGTCCCTAGCCTCTATGATGTTAGGTACCCCGTTAAACATCCTAACTACACTAATCGTAAGCAAGGCAAAATTTAGAACTCTAATGTAGGATTATCTGGATAATGTGGTTTGACCCTAACTAAAATGAGTACGAGTAACAATGAGCCACTCTATTCTGTCCTGGAATAGAACCCATTATACAAACGAATCCATTTAATGCTAATACCCTTTGAGCACTTGCTAGCTTGTATGTTGAGACAACCAAAGTTCACTTACTTGCTTCTTCAATCTTTTCAACAATGTGAATTATTCCTGTTTTACTCTTAGAAATGAAATATATATATTTAAAAAAATTGAAAGATTGTGGTATTTTTTGTTCTGTTTTTGAGGAGATAATACTAAACTTAACCAACTTTAATTACTATATTACTTAATACCATAATTATTATAGTTTTACAGAAAGACACACATCCAGATACTACAACCAAATATATGCAGAAAAAACACCATAAGCATTCATATGACTCTATATTCGAATATTTTACTACAATCATTAAATGAAATAAGAAAAACAATTCTCAACCTCCTCAAGTAGCCAATTGCTAAAAAACTAAAACTAAGGGAGTGTTTTACAAGAAATGCTTTGACACCAAGCAACTTCTAAAAGCTTTGGAACACTATTTATTTAATTTATTATTTATATAAATTTATAGATATTAATTTAAATTATTATAATTTTTAACAATTTACGATTAAAATAATTCAAAATTATTCTCTGTTAGTTTTCTCAATTAATTTAGTTAAAAATTAGAAACATTGATATGATTATCTGTATAATATTTATGTTCAAATAATTGTATGTCTGTGTCTTGTGATGGGTGCTGCACTACAATTATAGTCGTAGGAATATTTTAAAAAGAGAAAATTAAAAGCGATCCAAGAAAACCTGGGACCAGCGGGAAAAAAAATAAACAAGAATTAAGATGGAGACAAATGATAGTAAATAGTAGAAGAGAAATACAAAGAGGCTTGTGTGACGATTTTGACCAGTTCGGCAAAGATAGTCCTGGAGCTTTGGGGAGGCGGAGGGTCTACATTGTTTTTTGTTGTATTTGCTCAAAGTCACAACAATGTAAGTATTACATTACCAGTGACACTGATAGCAAAGATACAGGTGGGAAGACAGGAGGGAAGAAGTAATCCATTGATTGCACTTCCTGGAGTCGGATCTAAGTCATAATGCTATATAAATTAATCTTAATATAAACAAGAACATAAAAAAATCACTATGTAACAATCTTGGCCACATTCTCTGCAAACGTCTTCTCGGATTGCCTGCAATGTTTGTAGATAATATTGCAAGGATTAAGGTATTACTGTTGATAGGATGTTTTTTGTGGAACGCTTTCTAAAGGGACATTGCTAATTGCTGAACTGTTAAGAATTTCAAGTTGGAATAAATTGTTTGGTTCGGTATATAGAAGATACAATGACAAATTTCACAAAGGATTTTGAATTCAAGGGTTTGTATCCATAGAAAATTTGTTTTCTTTGTTGCTACCCACATTTCAATGTCCTATGTCCAAATAGGCACAATCACTTGACTGTAAAGTAAAGTTTGTTTTTAGTTGTTAATTTTGAAAGTGAATCAGTAAAAGTTTATAGCGTCTGTTCATTTTATTTGGTGTCTACATGTAGGCGAGTTGTTTGCAAGGAAACTAAGTACCTCTTTCTCCAGAGTGGAGTTCGCTACTCCACCGTTGAGTTCATCGACTGCATTTTGAATGGTTTAAAGGAAAGGACTTATCGATTGATCTGAAGAAGCAACCCCTTTGTCTAAGTGGACATTAACAGTATCTCAACCCTCTGGGATTATTTGTTTTTTTGTTCAGTTCTTTTTCTAAGACGGTAATAATCAATTTGTTTAAATTATAGAAATCGCTGTTGCATATATCAATCTCAATTTTTTAAATTGGTTTGTAAATCTTCTTATCGGTCTAATCATTATTTTTTTATCCTAAAAAAAGTAATATATCAATTTTTAAATGATTTTAAAAATTAAAATCAAATTAAAGAACTAATAAAATATTAAAGAACTTTGGGGTTAAACAATTGTGTATTTCTGCAAACGTACTGCAACGCATCAGATTATAACAATATTCTCAAGGCACTTATTAAGTTCAAGGATTAAGAGATGAAGTGTACATGAACGTAACGAAATACAAACTCGAAGGCTGTTCAAAAGCTTCTGATGTTACCTGGATGAGTGATTCACTGTGATTACTTTATTTACTGTTTCATCTTTAACAATTCACAGTTTAATCTTTTAGATTTAATAATACTAATATCCTTTAAATATGTAAACTAATATCTTTATAGTAAATACTTACGGTTATTGTAAATACTTCTGGCGCGGGACATGCCAAAATAAGGGTTATATGTCCTTTCTGCGCTGTTTCTACAGGTGCAGGGAAAAACTATTTTGTCTTACATGACGTGTTTGAGCTCCCTGTTTTTCAAATAGAGTCATGTAATGAAATAAAATTATGGTACTTTAACACTAGAAACAAAGTATAGAGGGCCATCTTTAGTGTGGATCGTTCCAATCTATCAAACTTAGTGTTTTACAATCCTCTACCCCATAGCAGACGCTCTTTCAAGAGAGACTAACCTTTCCTAGCAAGCCAGAAATGAAGTGGAGATGGTTTTCTTTGACTGATAGTAACCTGACCAGTGTAAAGACACCAAACTATTGTTTTCTCCTTAATCCTGCATGTTTTCAACAAGACTATTGGAAACAATGTGGTTTTTGGCTTCAACACAACAAATTTCTCTGAATGGCTTCTTGAATCATTCAAAAACACATCAACAAAATATTCAGCTATGTTTGTGATTAATTAATTTTGAAAATTTACTAATTTATTTCTATTATAGTAAAGTCTTCACAAATATTGAAATTGTTTGTTTAATTTAATGATTCAATATATAATATTCAATTATAAAAGTAAAATGAAGGAACTTTATAATAATGGTTGTAATATTAAATATAAAAGTGTTTCTAATTTATTATAAGCAAAAGCCTTATTATTTAAGCGCACGAATAAAGTCCCTCCAATGGCAAATTGTTTGAGTGAATGAAATGTTTTAAGGTGTATATACTAGACATTGTAAACCATGGTGAAATGAGCGGAGGAGAGCAAGGGCAGGCTGAGACTGTCGATAGCAGGATCAGTTCTATGTATAGGAAGGTAATTTATCGACTCCAAGTGAATAGGGTGGCAGCATACTCTATGAAGGACACCCGCATAAATAGCGGACAGAGCTATGGCCTCCCACCAATCACCCATTACATCCCTATTAACAAATTTACTACTACACTTCACTTTCCCAGCAAAAACAACTTCACTCTTTTAGATATTTCTAATAACGTTGAATCAATAAGTTTTTAATTAGGATGTTGATCAATAATCAAATAGTGTTATAAAACACAACAAGGTGCAACAATTGCCTTTAGTATTTCATTGTAAATAGTTACCGGAACAGGAACCCGAGTTTGACTGAAATTATCTTAAAATTCAGCTAATATTCTTTAAATTCTTACAAATGTTTAATTCCAAATTAGTTACCACATTTATACTGAATAGAACAATATATTGAATAGCAATGGTGTATAGATCACTATTTAGAGATTCTAATGGTGTTATTTTCAAAAGGAAATGTAAAATTTTCAAAGTAAAATTGACATGTGTGGAAACAATTAAAAATTTAATACACACTAGCAAACGTACCCGTCTTTGACGGAATCAAAAATTCTATTATACTTGGTATTCCAAAATATCAATTATAGTATTATACTAATACTACAATTAGAAGTTATAGAATAGTAGAAAATACCATTATTAGTACAGTGCTAAAAAAAAGCCTCTGTATACAAAGATTAGATTTTAAGTTAGACATACACAAATCTACAATCAATGTTTCAGCTTTATATGTCTTATGGTAGCAATATTTTGTGGACAAACCGACAGACAGAAATTATTCTAAGGGTACATGTGGCTACTCTGAAGTATGAAACGTAAAGAAAACTTGAAATGAGTTAGTTCTAATTAACGTGCTCCCAGTCAAAAGCTAGCACGCAAGCCACTGGGCTACTCTGGTTCCATACCTTACTTTATTACCAGTGTTTATATTACGCAAATATTAAATTAAAAAAAAATATTTTTGTTGTGTTTATTTATAATACATTTGCACTACTATCATCGGCGAGCAAGCAAGCTACTGGCAACCCTGGCTAGATCCCTTTACTTTATTACCATCTTTTATATTATCCACATTTTAAATTCAAAAAAATATTTGTTTGTTACATTTATTTATAATACATTTGCACTACTGTCATCGGCAATCACGCAAGCCACTGGGCTACTCTGGTCCCCTACCTTACATTATTACCAGTGTATTTATTAAGCAAATATTAAATTAAAAAAAAGTTGACAGTTATATATAATACATAGCAAACGTACCGTCTTTGACGGAATCAGAAGTTCCTGTTTTGGTTTATTGCCGTGTGCCTATGGCCTTTCGGCTATACCACGGAGGAATCAGAAGTTCCGTCATTTTTGGTATTTCAAAATGTCATTAGAAATTATAGAATAGTAGAAAATACCATTATTACTACAGTGTTAAACAAATGCCTCCAGCTTATACACTACATTAGCTGTCTGTCCTTCAGGTTCATGGTAGAAGAAAGAGTTGAAACCTCTGACCGTTGAGCATGTAAACTACATTTGACCATGTGAGAAAAACTTGGTTTTGCTACCTTGTATTCCTGCGTTAGATGAAGTCTCCCTTTGCGACTTAGTTAACGTCATTGCGAAATAGACTCTGACCCGACTTTGCAATCATTTCAACGTAAACAGACAGTGGCTCGGAATCAATGGTATGTGAAGTATACACACAGACTCCCCAATACCACATCCAGTCATTATGTCCGCCTCTATGGCATATCTGTGTAGAGCACGAACTCAGAGTCGTGTCCCGTTGCACAGTTTTGGGGCACTCATGTTTCGTAACATGAAATTTGTTACTGCTACTAAATTGTAGCATGATTGGTGCTCTACTTTAAGTTTTTACTCATGAGCAGGCAGTCCAGGAGAAATAAATTCAGAGTCAAGAAATTCAATTAGATATTGAACTGCTTCTTCGTCACTAATCCAATCTCTTTACTGACTTGTAAGTTCTTTCCTCGGCTTCATATAACGTAAGAACTTGTTTGTTGATTTTTCCTCCCTATTCATATTAAGAGTTGAGAATTGCTCGTTTACAAAACATTTATTCTCAATAGATAGTACATCCTTAACTCTGTGAAACACCATTTCAATGATGTCAAATACGCAATATATTCATATGCTCAATTGAAATTAAAATCAACTAACAATACCTACTTGCCACACCTGTGTATTTTCAAAACAAACTTGTCTGTGAAGTTAGGAAAATACAGCTAAAAGCCCATAACTTCGCTTCTGTATTGAATTAATAATCCTATTTAGAGCCCATATTTTAAGTTAGGCCACACAAATCCAGTGTCAATGTTTCAGCTTGCTATGTCTTATGGTGGCTGAGTTTACTTGTGACAAACATTTTTCCGTTAAACGTCCATAACTTCACTTCTACGTTGAATTTCCAATCAATTCATAGCCTATATTTTAAGCTAGACCTACACAAATCTACTGTAAAAGTTTCAGCTTTATATGTCTTATGGTAGCTGAGTTTACCTGTGACAAAGTTTTGCGGACAAACCAACAAACCGACAAACCGACAAACCGACAAACCGACAAACCGACAAACCGACAGAAATTTTTCTAAGGGTGGATTCGGTTTCTCCGATGTATGAAACGTAAAGAAAACTTGAAATGAGTCAGTTCTGAGCAATGTACAGACAAAATCATTATTTTATTTATAAAGAAGAAGACTAGCAAACGTACCCGTCTTTGACGGAATCAAAAATTCTATTATACTTGGTATTCCATAATATCAATTATAGTATTATACTAATACTACAATTAGAAGTTATAGAATATTAGAAAATACCATTATTAGTACAGTGCTAAAAAAAAGCCTCTGTATACAAAGATTAGATTTTAAGTTAGACATACACAAATCTACAATCAATGTTTCAGCTTTATATGTCTTATGGGGGCAATATTCTGTGGACAAACCGACAGACAGAAATTATTCTAAGGGTACATGTGGCTACTCTGAAGTATGAAACGTAAAGAAAACTTGAAACGAGTTAGTTCTAATTAACGTGCTCCCAGTCAAAAGCTAGCACGCAAGCCACTGGGCTACTCTGGTTCCATACCTTACTTTATTACCAGTGTTTATATTACGCAAATATTAAATTTAAAAAAAATATTTTTGTTGTGTTTATTTATAATACATTTGCACTACTGTCATCGGCGAGCAAGCAAGCTACTGGCAACCCTGGCTAGATCCCATTACTTTATTACCATCTTTTATATTATCCACATTTTAAATTCAAAAAAATATTTGTTTGTTACATTTATTTATAATACATTTGCACTACTGTCATCGGCGATCACGCAAGCCACTGGGCTACTCTGGTCCCATACCTTACATTATTACCAGTGTATTTATTAAGCAAATATTAAATTAAAAAAAAGTTGACAAATATATATAATACATAGCAAACGTACCCGTCTTTGACGGAATCAGAAGTTCCTGTTTTGGTTTATTGCCGTGTGCCTATTGCCTTTCGGCTATACCACGGAGGAATCAGAAGTTCCGTCATTTTTGGTATTTCAAAATGTCATTAGAAATTATAGAATAGTAGAAAATACCATTATTACTACAGTGTTAAACAAATGCCTCCAGCTTATACACTACATTAGCTGTCTGTCCTTCAGGTTCATGGTAGAAGAAAGAGTTGAAAACCTCTGACCGTTGAGCATGTAAACTACATTTGACCATGTGAGAAAAACTTGGTTTTGCTACCTTGTATTCCTGCGTTAGATGAAGTCTCCCTTTGCGACTTAGTTAACGTCATTGCGAAATAGACTCTGACCCGACTTTGCAATCATTTCAACGTAAACAGACAGTGGTTCGGAATCAATGGTATGTGAAGTATACACACAGACTCCCCAATACCACATCCAGTCATTATGTCCGCCTCTATGGCATATCTGTGTAGAGCACGAACTCAGAGTCGTGTCCCGTTGCACAGTTTTGGGGCACTCATGTTTCGTAACATGAAATTTGTTACTGCTACTAAATTGTAGCATGATTGGTGCTCTACTTTAAGTTTTTACTCATGAGCAGGCAGTCCAGGAGAAATAAATTCAGAGTCAAGAAATTCAATTAGATAATGAACTGCTTCTTCGTCACTAATCCAATCTCTTTACTGACTTGTAAGTTCTTTCCTCGGCTTCATATAGCGTAAGAACTTGTTTGTTGATTTTTCCTCCCTGTTCATATTAAGAGTTGAGAATTCCTCGTTTATAAAACATTTATTCTCAATGGATAGTACATCCTTAACTCTGTGAAGTCAAATACGCAATATATTCATATGCTCAATTGAAATTAAAATCAACTAACAATACCTACTTGCCACACCTGTGTATTTTCAAAACAAACTTGTCTGTGATGTTAGGAAAATACAGCTAAAAGCCCCATAACTTCGCTTCTGTACTGAATTAATAATCTATTTAGAGCCCATATTTTAAGTTAGGCACACACAAATCCAGTGTCAATGTTTCAGCTCGCTATGTCTTATGGTGGCTGAGTTTACTTGTGACAAACATTTTTGCGTTAAACGTCCATAACTTCACTTCTACGTTGAATTTCCAATCAATTCATAGCCTATATTTTAAGTTAGACCTACACAAATCTACTGTAAAAGTTTCAGCTTTATATGTCTTATGGGAGCTGAGTTTACCTGTGACAAAGTTTTGCGGACAAACCGACAAACCGACAAACCGACAAACCGACAAACCGACAGAAATTTTTCTAAGGGTGGATTCGGTTTCTCCAATGTATGAAACGTAAAGAAAACTTGAAATGAGTCAGTTCTAAGCAATGTACAGACAAAATCATTATTTTATTTATAAAGATAACAATATATTTTATTGGAAAACCTGAAATGCAAATTAATCAGTACGATGAACTCGCTTTCCTGTTTTGTTACCAAATATTACAAATTTATGTAATTCACATATTTACAATTGGTTATCAGTCAATTAATCTTTCATGAAAATAATTTTCATACAAACATGCACATGTATGCACGTGTACGTTAAAAACTTAATTTTTAACAATTATGTTGATTCAAAAAATAGAACTATAGAAAACATTAATTATACACGTATACATTATGTATATGTATATTCTTAAAAGTAACAATTTTTAACTGATAATTAATAGCAAAAGATGTGTAATATTACAGTTTTTATAATAAATATCGGATCTCGCATTCATTAATTTTCATTTCATGTTTTCCGTGATAAAATATATATTTAGATGCAAATGATTTCCAAAGTTTCTAAACGAGTGAATTTGATTTGCAAAAGGGTGTATTTGACTTGCAAATCATCTATCATAGAATACCAGAACAACTGTATATATATAAAAAGGAATAAGTTAACTGTGTGCTGTGCATGTGACAGGAGGCGTAAGTCTGCCTACGCGGATTATTAGTGCTTGTTATCAAGGTACGACTGAATGCTGTCCAGTAGCTGTAGAACCTCCTTCTCACTATCAAAGTCCTACAAAAAGACATTACTTCTTATATGTAATTTGATAGTACTTTATTTGATGGTTGTGTGCATATCAGATTTTCAAAGTTGCTTGTTTCGCGCCCTATTCTCGACAGTCAGTCCTTGCAGTAGAGAAAGAAGATGCAGTGAGTCAAGAGACAACAATAAGTGCGGCTTCTGTCCATTATACTTATGTTATCACTCTTTTGAGTAGTTTGTATAACCACAGTATATGATATTACTGAATATAAGTTATAATATACCTGACACAATCAATTATTTATTTATAACTAGCAAACGTACCCGTCTTTGACGGAATCAAAAATTCTATTATACTTGGTATTCCAAAATATCAATTATAGTATTATACTAATACTACAATTAGAAGTTATAGAATAGTAGAAAATACCATTATTAGTACAGTGCTAAAAAAAAGCCTCTGTATACAAAGATTAGATTTTAAGTTAGACATACACAAATCTACAATCAATGTTTCAGCTTTATATGTCTTATGGTAGCAATATTTTGTGGACAAACCTAAAGACAGAAATTATTCTAAGGGTACATGTGGCTACTCTGAAGTATGAAACGTAAAGAAAACTTGAAATGAGTTAGTTCTAATTAACGTGCTCCCAGTCAAAGCTAGCACGCAAGCCACTGGGCTACTCTGGTTTCCATACCTTACTTTATTACCAGTGTTTATATTACGCAAATATTAAATTAAAAAAAATATTTTTGTTGTGTTTATTTATAATACATTTGCACTACTGTCATCGGCGAGCAAGCAAGTACTGGCAACCCTGGCTAGATCCCATTACTTTATTACCATCTTTTATATTATCCACATTTTAAATTCAAAAAAAATATTGTTTGTTACATTTATTTATAATACATTTGCACTACTGTCATCGGCGATCACGCAAGCCACTGGGCTACTCTGGTCCCATACCTTACATTATTACCAGTGTATTTATTAAGCAAATATTAAATTAAAAAAAAAGTTGACAAATATATATAATACATAGCAAACGTACCCGTCTTTGACGGAATCAGAAGTTCCTGTTTTGGTTTATTGCCGTGTGCCTATTGCCTTTCGGCTATACCACGGAGGAATCAGAAGTTCCGTCATTTTTGGTATTTCAAAATGTCATTAGAAATTATAGAATAGTAGAAAATACCATTATTACTACAGTGTTAAACAAATGCCTCCAGCTTATACACTATATTAGCTGTCTGTCCTTCAGGTTCATGGTAGAAGAAAGAGTTGAAACCTCTGACCGTTGAGCATGTAAATTACATTTGACCATGTGAGAAAAACTTGGTTTCGCTACCTTGTATTCCTGCGTTAGATGAAGTCTCCATTTGCGACTTAGTTAACGTCATTGCGAAATAGACTCTGACAGGACTTTGCAATCATTTCAACGGAAACAGACAGTGGCTCGGAATAAAATGCTATGTGTGGTATACACACAGACTCCCCAATACCACATCCAGTCATTATGTCCGCCTCTATGGCATATCTGTGTAGAGCACGAACTCAGAGTCATGTCCCGTTGCACAGTTTTTGGAGCACTCATGTTTCGTAACATGAAATTTGTTAATGCTATAAATTGCAGCATCATTGGTGCTCCTACTTTAAGTTTTTACTCATGAGCAGGCAGTCCAGGAGAAATAATTTCAGAGTCAAGAAATTCAATTAGATAAAGAACTGCTTCTTCATCACTATCCAATCTCTTTACTGACTTGTAAGTTCTTTCCTCGGTATGATATAGCGTAAGAACTTGTTTGTTGATTTCTCCTGCCTGTTCATATTAAGGGCTCAGAATTGCTCGTTTACAAAACATTTATTCTCAATAGATAGTACATCCTCAACTCTGTGAAACACCATTTGAATGATGTCAAATACGCAATATATTCATATGCTCAATTGAAATTAAAATCAACTAACAATACCTACTTGCCACACCTGTGTATTTTTAAAACAAACTTGTCTGTGAAGTTAGGAAAATACAGCTAAAAGCCCCATAACTTGGCTTCTGTACTGAATTAATAATCTATTTAGAGCCCATATTTTAAGCTAGGCACACACAAATCCAGTGTCAATGTTTCAGCTCGCTATGTCTTATGGTGGCTGAGTTTACTTGTGACAAACATTTTTGCGTTAAACCTCCATAACTTCACTTCTACGTTGAATTTCCAATCAATTCATAGCCTATATTTTAAGTTAGACCTACACAAATCTACTGTAAAAGTTTCAGCTTTATATGTCTTATGGTAGCTGAGTTTACCTGTGACAAAGTTTTGCGGACAAACCGACAAACCGACAAACCGACAAACCGACAAACCGACAAACCGACAAACCGACAAACCGACAGAAATTTTTCTAAGGGTGGATTCGGTTTCTCCAATGTATGAAACGTAAAGAAAACTTGAAATGAGTCAGTTCTAAGCAATGTACAGACAAAATCATTATTTTATTTATAAAGATTTTAGAAGCTTAATCAAATTAAAATGGGCATTTTTGATATACTCTAACAACCACAATGTATGTGCTTATTTTACAATAAATATCAGTGACCACAGTCATGTTAAATACACTGGTTCCCTTTAGATAACCACAGTCGAGCAGCATTGAGCATGGTTGGATTTGGATAGGTGTTGGTTGAAATGGTTTCTAAACAAGAAATGAGACAAACTTTCACCTCTTGTACAGCTCATAAGGTGATGACCTTTTATTATTTTCTGAAATAATAAAATGTGTCATAACACCCATTTTTTGTCTATTGTAATACCAACAAAGAGATAGTCACCTCATCCTCAAAGGAGGTACCATATTAGTTAAATTTAATTGCGATCTTTTAAATTGTGGCCTTTGTCTCACTCACGGGAGTGGGCGTTCAAAAAATATTGCAATAACTGAAGTATAATAATCATAAGAGAAAAAATCAATGTTTTTGATATTGATCAACATATCTTGCATGTTATGAAGACCTCATTATCAATTTCTTAAAAATTTTGTTATTCACAAGTATAGTGATATGGTAACACATACTTTCCGCAAGTAAAGGTATTATCAGACGCATGGATAATCAATTTAATTAAGTTATTTATTCTATCGAAGCCAGCACATTCTATCGTGGACACACTTAAACACATAACATACACACATAACATAACACACAAAAGTTCATTATATCGTGCCTAGCCGGATCTATCGCAGCCAGTAGGTTCTATCGTCGCCACTACATTCTATCATGAAAAGTGCATTCTATAGTGACCAGAATATTCTAACGTGGCAAGGACATTTATATGACTAGTTCATTCTATGGTGGCCACCATCATTATCCTAATAAGATGAAGATATAATCAATGGTTATAGCTCTTGTAATAATTTCTAAAATTGTGACGACCCACCATCCTCGATCACCAAAGAAAAATCGTAATATCTCCTAAAATGGAAACCGCACTCAGGAACAGGAACAGTTGACTTACATTTTGTCAAAATCGGAATATTATGTTATTCATTCAGGTCTGACTCACCTCATTGACACGGCAACCCCATTTACACTAAGTTTCCTGGAATGTACACAACCTTACTTATATGCAGTTAAAGTTATGCCTCACTGCATCATTATTAATAAAGCTGTCAGTGTATTCTAATAACGATCAAACGTATATGTCGCGCAGGTCCCAGGTAGGCAAACTCAGGACCCTAATGGCAACCTTTGCCCACTTGAGTGCAGCCAATCCAAAATGTCACATGAACTAAATCCTAAAGCAGTGGCTGCTTTGAATGCTAAGGCTTGACGCACACACACGTAGCCACTGCATGTATAGCCAGTGATTCCCAGTACAGTAACCTGCCCATAGCCATTCATGCTAGAACTCATGGTCCCCTTCTTTCAATGAGTGTTTCAATGTTCAAATTTTGCGACTGCTTCTAAGTATGATACACATACCAACTTTAAGGATTCTGAAGTAACTTAAGCCCCAATGGATGTCATAACAGCTCCTAGTCTTAACTTGATATTTTTCTCATTTTTTATGTTATATTTTTTGATTAATTTTCATCCTTCTTTTAACTTCATTTTTTTTTTGAATTTACCATATAGGTAAAGTATAGTAATCATGAAAAAATCGATTTCGAGATTTTGAAGTATTTACCCGATTTGAAGTATCGAAAGTCCTTTTTTGAGGTTTTTGATGGGTGGATATTACCAGAGTGGGTGGGTGTGCACGAAAAGATTGTGTGCACGGAATGAGTCAAACCATTTCGAGGATCAAATTCATATTTTTCATAAAAATATACTCTCCAGTGTAGATACTCTCTGTTTTTTTTGTTTTTTTTTGGCCTATTGCGTCATGGGAAGTCACTTTTTCCTGCAGACTATGATTTTAAACAGACTATGAAAAAAACTGAGTTTTTAAAATCAACTGGAAAGGTTCTATTTGCGAGGAAAAGTAGAAATTTTGACCTTTGACTGATCCTAAAAGCTTGTGAGTGAGACAAAGGCCACAATTTAAAAGATCGCAATTAAATTTAACTAATATGGTACCTCCTTTGAGGATGAGGTGACTATCTCTTTGTTGGTATTACAATAGACAAGAATGGGTGTTATGACACATTTTATTATTTCAGAAAATAAGTTTTTAATCTGAAAGAGCTAACTATAACAAAATGAAATTTTCTCAAAAATTCTATTAAATTGAATAATATGTAAACAAAAATTCGTAAAATTCTGATTACCACAAAGAGTAATTTAAATATAAAAACTCAATACACACCTTGGTTTAATCGATTCTCTGCTATACTTGTCGAATTTGTTTACAGTGACTTATAAATTTTTAAGAGATTCGAGTGAAATAAAATTATATCAAGCTTTAATGGACGCGCTTTTAAATATTTGAGTCGTTTTAATAAGGTAATATGATATGTGGGAAGAATAAAATTCTTAAACGAAAAATCAACCGCAATCAAACATATTATGAATTTTTCAGGTTATGATGGTTTTCTAACAAAAGTGTTGTAATCAAACTACGTGTTAGACCTTTAACAACTTTTAATGTCAGGCATATAGTTGTTAGTGTGTTTAAGAAATATCTCTTTGAGCAATATCAAAGAATTAGAAAGAATTACAAAGGTTTATTTTCATTCTTTATGATAAACTGCTTCTAATTTTTTTAACTATTTTTCTGTTTTTCCAAGGAGTATTCCATATATTAGGAAGAATATTTAATATTGGGTATTGTCTTTATTCGAATATTTCATAAGTTTACATAATAGTAGAGTAATATTACTCTAAAAGTGACAACTATTAGGTTCTATTGTTAATACAAATCTCATCTGTATTAACCTGAGATCGCTTTGGTAAATAGGCGTCATCGTGAGCGACAACATACCTATCTGACGAGAAAGTCAATAGAATCAGTTCAAACAATTTTGATAAACGAAATAAAAAATTTTTAAGTTTAAAGAAATAATTCTGTGCTGCTTCTTGAAAACAAGGGACTTTTGACAACCCGTCTCAGAATCATTCAATCAGAACTGGTAGGTAGATGTTTAACTTCAACAACTATATAATGGAATACAACAGTCGAACGCAAGTATAATTAGTGCCGGTAAAGAGTCTACCAAACCTGAAAGGTGACCAGTGTAGACTATCCTCAAAAATAAGTCCTATCGCTGTTATTACCGTGGATTAGTTTGGATGACTTACAGGTTACTCTAAATAATCAAAGTTACGATACGCAAGGATGTCCACATTATATTATAAGAGGAATGCCTGATGGTACTGCTTTGAGCTTATGAAGCATGCTCTGCAATTTAGCACGAGATGACTGAAGCAGAAAAGTCTGGATATAACTTTTCTTATATCTTAAACTAAAAACACTTCTTATATCTTACTTAAGAAGTAAGAAAAGGCTTCTTCATAAAAAATACTTAGAATTCTCACAGGTATGCAAAAAAATAGAAGGGCCTCTTTAGCTGAAGAACCAAACTGGAAAATTCACTTACTAAGGCCACTAAAGTAAATTTCTGTTTTGAGAAATTATTTAGTAGAACATGAAGTTTTCATCGCAAATCTATATTTTTTGGATCTACAAAATCACTATTACTACAGTGATACAACAAATGGTATCGGTTTTAAAATTATAAAGGTAGTCAAATTAGAATTAATAACTCTACAAAGATAAGCAGAATGTAGTTTATTTTTCTAATTTATAGTTTGTAATATTCCATTCGTTCCCAAAAGTGAATCATTATAGATTTCAATTATTCCAAGAGCTATAAATATTGATTTTATTTTAGATACTTGTTATTTATTTCGATTTATTTTCTTTTAATAGTAATGCCATAAATTTATGCCCTAGTTAAGGAGTATCATCAGCGGATTATTCCTCCCCTCGTCTGTCATGACTGCATTCATTTGTTATCAATATTACTTGTAATTAATTTATATGTTGTAATAATTGTGATTATTTCTAATTAATTATAATAAGTTCATTATTAATGAAGTATATCAACATATACAACAAAGTGTTTTTGTAAAAACTTCCTTTAGAAGACATATAACAATGCGCAGTGAAAACATTGGAAACCTAGGGACTAGTTAACATGTCACAGTCCAAGAATGACAAGTGGTCATATCTATTATAATATATGAATTTCAATGTGCCAAATGGTGGCGGTCGCATTAATATAAATCATACGGAATTGCAGGAGAAAGTGCAGTAGTTAATGTATCTGAACGTTTTATGGTCCCACATTACAGCCTAGGAAGAGATAATCATACTAAGATTACTAAAGCAGATAAACCAAAATTATTGTATCCCACTTAAAAAAAAAGACACGTAAATCCGTCAAAATATCAAGATCGACTTTTTTGATTATTATATTTCATCTATAGTAAAATTAAAAGTGCAGCTAAAGAAATGAAACTTTAATATTAATAAGGTTTAACAGTTTTTTTTTTATAACAACATGAATGCTCTGTTCAAAAATCAACCAGAATCATTTACTTTATTTCTCTAAATCCACTTCCCAGCCACATTTGTAGGCTAACTCAAGGATCATAAAAATAGTCCCCCTTATAAGGTTAATTAGTTAAGCCCTATCCAAATGTTTATTCAGCATCTTGAATCTATTAAAAGATAAATGTATAGGTAGTCATATTGAAAGTACTATAGATTTTAGTTAATTACATAGCGTCAATATTACTGATGCAAAATTTCTTTTATTAATATACCTGTGACTGCCTATTTAACTTTTCCACAGGTAGACCAAAGAAGTAAGTTTTGTTATAAAAGAAATTTGCTAAATACTTCCTCTCCTTAAATGTCACTACTATAATACAATTAATTAAAAGGGTGTTATTGAAAATAATTTTAATAAACAAAATTTGGTATGCAACAGAATTTGTTAAATTCTATTCTACATTTCACTCAAGTTAAATGGTCCGACATATTGATTATTATGCCTAATGTTTAAGGCTTTGAACTGTAAATTTTCCCTCTTCAGAAAATTTTTTTCCCTTTTCAGATGTCTTTATCTAAAGAGTTACTTTTAGGTTCATAGGAAGTTCATCAATGTACTTACATATGTACACTTATAATCTGTCCGTACAAAAAATATTAAAATACCTGTTTTTATACATTTGTTTTGTAGGCCGTTAAATATTTGTTTTCCTGAATCCGTAATACTTAAATTAGCATCATTATTTCTATTCATGACTAATTAAAATATCCTGCCTTTTATATTGACAGAACTTTAATAGGTGCTAAAAAAACGTGTTATAATATGCTCACAGAAACTCTTTTAACGTTAATACATTGACATTAAATGTAAATGTATACTCTAGTTCCAGGAAACTGGAACTAGTTTATAAAATTCCGGTATTATAACAATAAAATTGCGGTAATATTATAACAAAATATTGAGTGTCAAACAACATAAAGATTCAGTCGCGAGATCAGTTTAAATTAATGCCGTATTTTAGCATCAATGCTTTCAATCCGATGGTCTTCTTCAGATTTACAAAATGCATGCATTCTGTTATGTGTCTATAGAGGACCGTAGTCGGTTCTCTCTGACTCGTTTCGCTATGATTAAAAAAAATATCATCTCAGTCACTCTCCCTATAAAATAATATATTAAAGTTGCAGATTCTGCCTTTCGTTTGTTACCATACTTCTTCAAGAGGTTTCATAACTATGTATATTCTGAAACTACATGAACCATTTGACTTAGAGAAGTATACTTGACAGAAGCAACATACGAGTATGTCGTGTAAGGACATCATATACATAATGTTTTATAACATTTTTCATCTTTTTGGTATTTAGCAAAATACCAAATACCAATACGGACCGTACTAGCTATGTGTACGCTACTAACTAGAACTACTTACTTACTACCTTAACCATATTGGTGCCGTTAATTATATCTTAAAAAACACTGCATAGATAATTGTCTATCGATAAAAGTCACAAAATACATGTAAAAAAAATTATAGCAAAATACTAGATTAAAATATTAAAAAAAAATATTAAGAAAAAATCTGAAAGCCATAGTAAAATACAAATTTTATTCTCTATAATTTTCATTCGAAAATTTTTTCTCTGTGACATCATCTAATTACATGGTCACTTTGTTCTCTTTAAGATCTGATAATGTATTATTCGCATACAGTTCATTCTGATGATTAAATCAAGAATTGCTACATCAATTAGGAGTAATTTCCCACACTGAATTCCATCAATTCTAGCTAAAAACGAGAGAAAAGTTAGATCCATACGGTATTTGGCACCTTCTTCTGTTATAGCATATCTAACCATAATAAATCTTGTTGTAATTACTAGTAAATGTTAAAAATTATTCTTGTCTTAAGTCCTGCATATAACCATCTATTCATAAACAATGTTGTGTCTATTAGTGATAATTTGATTCCAAACAAATTCCGATTAACTTGAAATTTACTTTAGTTTATCTATATTACAGAATTTCAAATCACATACACCAACATTTAAACAAAAAATCTGGAGTGGCCTACACTCTACTTTACTATAAGTAACTCAATGTCAAATTTCTTGAGTATAAAAATCATAACGTATCATTTAAGCATAACATAAATATCTAAATGGGATCTAATTATTAGCATTGCATTCATGAGGTAGTACAGATAGTGATTGAAGGACATATCAATTTATAAGCTTATTTTTGTACATCACAAATAATTTATTATTTGCAAATAATTTCATTCGTATAACTACAGCAGTAATAACATTTTTGAAAAACCAATGTGAACATTTCTTGAAACGAAATATTATCCTACAAGAGAACATGGCTATTGTTCAAATAGCCAGTAGATTTCTTACATCGTTTACTTGACATCCTTCTACATTGAATATTAAAGTAAAATTTTCAAATTTGAACCAGTAAAATACCCTTTTTTTCTCTGAAAAACATCTTAAACAGCGAAGAAAATGTTGTTTTAAGGTGATTTGTTAATTAAAGATGTACGATAATTACAGTTATTAATCTTTAAACGAAAGATTTATATTTTGAATTATCTTTTACATTTTTGGTTTCTAACAGAATTATTATACTGGAAATTTTATGGCTTCTTAGTATTTAATAAGATCATTTTCCTTCCCCTTTGTCAAATAACATATATACGAATTTTTTTTTAATGAGTGTTATCATTTACCTGCACAATATTATTCCTCTTTCATCTCTTATAAGTCAATAATATATTTTCATTTTTCCATTAGAAACATCAATTTTATCTCAGTGGATTCGCTCAAAAAATTTCTAAGTCAATGTAAACAATGTAAAAAAATACAAAAAATTCGACAAGTATAGCAGGTGATCTCTTAGTCTAGGATAAACAAAGAGTTTTTATATCGTTATTGCTCTTTCCCGTAATTAAAACTTCATGATTTTTTTTTTTATGAATTGCTAATTTTTTGTTCCATTTTTGGTCAAATTTTCATTATTTTTTATTGAGCCGTTTAGCGGCAAAAAAACATTTTCTGAAAACACAAATCGTACTGTAACGCCCCTTTAGCGAATGTAATTTTAGAAAAAAATATCTCAACTCATTCTCCATATAATGTTCTATTTATAGGCATAGTTTCATTCTTGTCCGTCAAACAGTATGGCTTGTATCGCTCTCACAAGGTTTGAGATTGAATTAAAAGTTAAAATTTTTACATTTTATTGAAAAAAAATATTTCCTGTTATTTTAAAATTCTGAATATATTTTTCGTTTGTTGCATTTGAAACCTCAAAGATAATGTCAAAATTTCAAAACTATAGGGTTATCAGTTTAGGAGAAATAAATGTTTAAAAAAAAAACGGTTTTTGGCAAAAAAAGTGACTTTCCCATTATGCATAATTCTTCCCAAACAATAGGGATCTTCGTCTAAATGGGGCCCATTTTTGTGTAAAATATCAACTTGATCCATCAAAGATTCTGGACCGTAGCGTGGTAACAAGCAATGCTAACACACGCACCCACACACACACACAGACATCATCGTAAAAACGTCATAAAACGACTTTTGGGACCTCAAAACATGTAATTCCGTCAAAATCTCGAGTTCGAATTTTTTCACGATCACTATACTTTACTTACAGTAAAGTAAAAAAAAACCCTGTCCATTTAAATATTATTATTTTTCGGTCATACCAGGCAGGGCTGCTGGTCTAGAAATTTCATTTATTTTTTTATGCCTTTTCTTCTTGGGTATTTTCTTCTACCTCTCCAGACACATGTCTTGTATACCAAATACGAAGCAGTTGGATTTAAAAGTAGAATGTATAAACATCAAATAATTTTAAAACTGTACTACTATTTAAAATTTAATTGTTAATGTATCTTTTTTGATTTTTTGATAAAATGTTTACGGTTCAGTTTATATTCTAATTGACATGAAAAGAAAATGTATATTTTCTTTTTTGGGGAAACAAGATGTCCGAATAGCTAGATTATGTAATCTGTGAACAAACAAAACCATTTATCTGATGAACTATTTGTCATTATCATCTCTCTCTCTCCTTCTTGTGAACTACTTTCATTAAATGAAAGTGAACTAACACCAGGCTTTGGTTGTCATCCTGAAGAATAAAACACAAAGCATAAAACAAAAAGAGATTTCGGACCAAAATCAATGTCATACGGTAAACTTTTAATGACAGGTTCATTGGATAAATCCCACTCTTTTAAAACATTGAACAGGTTAATTGCATGTTACATTACAATATGTAAATCATTAGGATCATGGAAGGATTCAATTTTGATGCTGTAATAGATTAACATGTTATAACTAAGTCTATTTTTGTAAGTTCTTTTGATGATGCAGGTGGGTAGTTGAACATCCGAAAGTTAGTAGATATGCTACATGTTTCACCATATTATAGATCACCATGGATCAAATTGGTATTATAGTAAAAAAGCCTTTACAATGAAGATGAACTGTGTAATTTTTGGTCAATATTGCATAATGGAAAAGTAATTTCATTGCCCAGTATGTTAACTAATAACTGTAGAGAGTTGAAACATTCCGATTGTTAAACTGATATTATCAATAACTGAAAATGTGTAACAATTCTTTTCATACAGGTAAAGATCATTTCCTTATAAAAATATATAAATGTTAAGATTCAATCTGAATGATTGTGAACAAAATGTACTGGGCGCACTAATGATGCATAAGAGTAAAATTAAACACAAAAGTTGCTCATTACAAGGGAATAGTCTGTATAATTTTTGCGACATTGCATCATAGTAAAGGTTCATTACAGTACATTATGTGAATGGAATTGTTTTTTAATACTACAGACTAGAAAATATTTATATTTTGCATAAAGCTATCTAAATTCAGTCTACCATAATATATTTTATTTTAAAATTTTTTGACAATTTGAAGAGGTAATAAAGAGTCAAAAACATTAAACTGACTTGGAACAATCTTAGCCTGTTCTATTTACGTTATTTCTTTACATTAGCTTTGAAAACAAATTATTGAAATCTAAAAAAACAAACAAATATTAAACTTTAAAAGACTTTGGAAAGATCGTGAAATACTGACCTAAACAATCCTTAATTGTCAATTTGACAATTAGGATTATCAGTTTGACAATCTTACTATTATTCTCATTATTGTCCTGATGATAAATGTGGTACATTCAAAACATGTGAACTAGCAATATTGGTAACAACCTTTATAGTTTTAATGAAAAGACGAGGAAGGAATTCTGGAAACTAGACAAATTGTGTAAGAACAGATACTAGCCAAATATGGGGCGTTATTTAACAATATATGTTTAAATGAAGGACTGCTTCAAACTTTTACAAATATATATATATATATATATATATATATATATATATATATATATATAATCAATGATCAAACCACAATAAGAAAATGAGAAAGCAAGACTAAGATCTTTCCCATTTTCTTATTGTGGTTTGATCATTGATTGTTATATCACGTGTTTATGTGAAATCATAAATGAAATATATATATATATATATATAATAAATTAAAAGAAACGGTCCAGCGGACTTTTTTAAATAAAATTTAATTTATTTATTTAATAATTTTATTTATTTATTTTATTATTATTGTTATTTATTTTATTTATATATATATATATAAATATATATTTGTATAATTAGGGAGCAGATTTTCATTCATACAAATTTCGTTAAACACTTTTTGCACCTTTGTTTTAGTTTCTTTTCTTATTAACTTTTCTAATTTTCTATTTAGTGTTTTGATGTTTTCTGGGATATGAAATAATAACTGTCCAAAAGTTTTATCTTTAAAACTCATTGTTCAGAATATATAGAGTTTTAAATAAAACTTTTGGACAGTTATTATTTCATATCCCAGAAAACATTAAAACACTAATTAGAAAATTAGATAAGTTAATAAGAGAAGAAACTAAAACAAAGGTGCAAAAAGTGTTTAACGAAATATATATATATATGCCTAAATCACAGTAAGAAATCAAAAGAATGACTAAGATGTTTCAACCAAAACAAGAGTTCTTCGTCAGGGTTAAACTGATAGGACAGTATCCAGTATCATTTTGGCCCTAACGAAGAACAATTTTTTGGCTGAAAGATCATTCCATTTCCTGATTTCTTACTATGGTTTAGCAAAGACGTTCATTTTTATTTCACGTATTTTTTGTGATATCTTGTTATACATATATCAACATTTAAACGACATTAAAAAATCAAAAATGTCAGTAAGATCTTTAAATCAAAATAGCTGGTCTTCTTAAGTATCATTCATATAGAAACAAATGATATAAGGACATCAATATATACATTCGATAATATTTCAGCAATCATATAAAACGGTTCTACTAAAAAAATATAAGCACATAGGTGAAGATATATGTATATGTACAAGCAATCATGTAAAATATTTGAGTTGGATTTCGTCTTCTCACCGCTCAACTTCCTTTCCTGAGGACGACCGTTAAAAGAGTCGAAATACTGAATGTGAGTCCTAGTATCTGTTTTTCATTTGTGTTTCTCAAAGTATTCAAAGCATATATATATACTTTTTCGATGAAAATACGATCCGAAACGGACAAAAAAAGTTTTTTTTTTTATCAATCAAAGTTTTTTTTTTTATCAAAAGTTTTTACATTTATCAATGTAGATAAAAAAAAAATAGAGAAATTTAAATCACATACTTAAAGTTTCTAATATTCGGTTTGAACCGTCTTCAGGATACATAAGAGAGATGGTATCCAACCGGCTCTGTACCAGTGCACTTAGTTTTCCTCGCCTTTCTCTCCTGAAGACGATTCAAACCGAAAATTAGGGACTGTAAGTATGTGTTTTTATGACGAAGCCATTGAAATATAGTAGTGAGTTTCTGTTTCAATTTTTGTCAATGTAGTTTTATATATATATATATATATATAAACTAGAATTTAAAAAAGAACACATAGAAAGGAAACCACTGAACTCACTACTATATTTCGATGTCCTCGTCTTCAGGAAAAGAAGTGAATCGCTCCAAAGGCTGATAACGACTCTCTCTCTCTCTCTCTCTCTCTCTCTCTCTCTATATATATATATATATATATATATATATATATATATATATATATATATATAGATATCAGTACTATATTTCGATCGCCTCGTCATCAGGAAAATAGAAACGAGTCGCTCCACAGGCAGAGCATGACTCATATATATAAAGTACAATATAGATAAAGAAACATATAGTAATGGTTATAAAATGTAATTGGTTACATTTTATAACCAATCATGCATTACGATTCGATATTCATCATGATCAGGAAAAGAAGCTACTGCACAATCAAGCGGATCACTTCTTCTCCTGATATATACGGATGTCGAATATCCAAGGGAGTTTTGTCTGTGACGTTCCGAATTCTTGTCCTAAATCAAGTCGTTTCAGCAACAAGCCTCACTCAAAATAAAATAAATTAAAATGCAATGAATAAATGTTACTCAATGATAGAACGACAAATAAATGAACCTATTTGAAAGCTGAAGTACTCGAGTATATTCGACTGACTACTAAGCTGTTACTCCAGTAAAGTTTATAAAAGTGTGATAATAAATTATTTGTAAACTATATTTACAATGTTTATTTACTTGTGTATGTATTAAATATATGCAATAGAGAATTTACCAACCGGTTGGTATATGGGCGATGAGTATCTGCAGCAGTAAATAAAAAATTAAATATTAAAATAATTTAATTACACCCATCGATTAATTATCAAAACAATATTTAATAATTCAAAATTACTATTCAGAATAAATTTTACACCCGGCCAAGCTAAAAGCTATGCTAACAAATAAATGAAAAAAAAATCAAACGCAAGGACAAATTGTTAGGTATCCCTGTTTCTTTTTGATATTATTGGAAGAACATTTTTAGAATGAATGAAGATTGTGTACCCAGAGCTTAGTATTTATGAAATCTGAATTTCCTTACTTCATTTTGTTAATATCTCGGAATATTACCATAAAGAAAATAAATATATGACACGCAATATCGGCCCCATTTTCAGAGTCACACAAAAGTCTAAGGTTCACATACATGTTCACTTAGAATTCTTATGAGCATATGGTTGAGAATATAGTTGTGACATATTTACAATACTTCAACAAAAAGGTGATAGGGTATGTATGCCCCTGTGGCACATCAGATTCCATAGCTGTAACTGGATAACTATCAAATCCATTGAGTTACTAATTTTGTTGCAGAGTTATCAAACCCTAACTAAGCATAAAAAAATATCAGTTGAAATGGTGTTGAGAAAAGTAGTATACCTGTTTTGCAGGGATCCATATCGATGTCCTGGGATATGGCATGGTCGAAGGTGTGAGTCAAGAGGTATTCCACAGAAAACTTGCCAGTAATGGCCTGTCTTGTGATACAGGCCAAGACGATCGCCACTACATACGTCCTTCGCGTATCCATTTTAAGACATGACTCTCACCTCCTCTTAGCACATCCGATCACCTACTGATAGTACGGTACCGGCCACCACCCCCACCACTGCCAACACTCCCCTCTCCCAACCAACCCTAGTGGCCCTCCAAATTTTTTCTCCTCCGACCCTTTTGGAATCAAAACTCCTTTCTTTAACTTCTCTATATTCAAAACCTGAAAAACTTTCTGGCTTATTCCGCTTTCAAATAAATTAAATGTTATATTATAACAGCATATTCATGTTTTACATACAGAAATAAAAATATATATTCTTCCACATTCAACAACAAACTGTGTGGTATCCTTGATAAACCACACAGGATCCCTACAGTATTTCGAATACTGTAATCAGTCAAGTCATTACTAAGTCAGTGATTCGAAATCACTGATACTGATATTAACAAATTATTGAATTAACATAATTAAACCAATATTTACTCAATTTTGTGCGTTCATTCCCAAACTTCTCCGACTATTATATTACAGGTACATTTTCAAATATAAAGACAGATACCAGTCTGGGTATCATTTCCCATACAGAAATAATCAAATCACAGTCAATTTGAATGACTGGAATCTCATTATTTTATGCAAATTTCCAAAAAACTTGGCCCAGAGCTGACAGGGTCATCTGTTATATTATATAAGCTAACCAACCCAATATAGCACTTTCAATCAGAATAAGGGCAATAGTCACCTGTTACAAATCCAAACTAAAATATAATAAAAATGTCCCCTTTTATTTATACCTTTATTTATTTATTTTAATAAATGTAATAATAACTACTGTTATTAATACCATTAATATAGAATTCGTTAGAAGTACAAAATCTTTGAGTCAAAACCAACAGTGTTAAAGAGTATTGAACCTACATCTATATGACTCACAGAGTCTACACTTCGAGAGTGTGAAGCACATATTTTCTATAAAAATTATAATTATCGTTTCTCACTAATTTGATTCTCCCCTTTCCATCTCACAATATATATAAGACGAAGTCATTCGGCATCAAGATGCTACAATGCAATAGCCTTAATGATATTGATAAGGTAATCAACGGATGTAGCAGCAAAACACAAACCGATTGTATTAACCAAGAAAAGTTTTGGGATTATTCTCTTGGGATACATCAAATAGCATGGCGTTCTTTGTAGAACAACAACGTAAGCAATAATATGCTAACTTAAAGATATAGATTTTGAAAAAGTTGTCAGTTTGCGTGATTCTTGAAAATTACGTCAATCAACATCGAAAAAAAGGTTATACAATATTGATCTAACATCTAAACGTAAAGTCAGAGTTTCAAAAGAAGAGAGTCGTTTAAAAGCAAAAGTTTACTGTTATATTAATCTGAGGATACGCAGTTGCTATTGTTAAAAAATAGAAGTTTAAAATAGTTTTTAATATAACAATGTACGTAATATTATTATCTTAGAGGAATGATTTGTTCAAGTGAAATACTTATAGTAGTAAGCATTCGACCTAGGGGTATTTTTACTTGTGTGGTATGGAAGGTTAGTTTTCGGGCTTCGGCCACGTGAATCTCATAGTAATAGCCGCTGAAGCTGGCTTTCCTCAGATAGATTACTTTTATCTGAAGAAAAAAGTAATGCACCAGACACCTTCGGATGATGCGGGAAATTAATATTTTGAACCGCACTTCGTCGTCAGGAAAATACTAGAAAAGTAGAAGAATAGATACGACCGTTCCAGATGAACGTTCCAGAGTTGAGTCACATATAATATATATATACTTTGAAACATAAAGAAACACGAATGAAAGTTAAGAAGTGAGTTGGGATATGTAACAGGTTAAGAAGAGCATTAGAAGAAGTAAAAGGCGTTTACTAAACTGGAATAGAAATATAGACCATAAGATCATAGAAATGGTTGACCTTGAAGCAGGAAGTGGTTCGTAGGTCGGGGAGGTCATAATTTGGGCTCCATCAAGTAATTTCTATTTTTTAAGTTTGGTGTGACAAAAAAAACTAAAAGGATCAGTGCACTTTGCAATTCTATTAACAAACATATTGTATGCTTATACAATATTGTCACTATGGTTTGCTTTCAGTTGAACTGCGTACCATGAACAAAGAAGAATCTTTTAGCTCATAGCCAATCTCTTTCCGATAGCAAAAATTCATTTACTTCATTAATTGTCTTTCATCCCTGATCACATAACACCAATATTGTAATGTAAGATAATAATGTATGCTGAGTAAAATTAAGAAGTCATGACTGAAGAAGAGCATGTGGAGATGTTCAAAGAGAAGTATGCAAATGAAGAGTGATACTTGGGTTTTAGAAAAGTCATACTATCAAATATAACTGAAGAACTATAATTATTAATAATAGAGCTATTACAAGGTTTCAGATGTGAAATATATCAACCTAAGATGAATAACATGATCTTCAGAAGAAAGACAAATTATGTAAGAGGAGGTTACTCAACTAGCTCTTCTGTACTTCGAGTATTCTAAGGATATTTCTAGAAATGATTTCTAGCAAGAGATATAATGTTAATTAAATTTATGAGGAATTTAACATGTTATTGGTAAATGAACGTAAAGGATATTTATTAATTATGTGTATCGTATATTAAACAATTTGAATCCAATTATTGCTTAATTAGTACAAAGGTGGAATAGATATATTTAATTAAATCAAAGATTTGACAGAGGGCAATGCTATTATCATAGTCAGTAAGTTAGATTGTGGAACAACAGTGCTATTGTTCATTGATTGGGTCCCTGTCCTCATGAACGAAGACATGACATGTTAAGGCTGTTAGATGAAAGTCACCTTGGAATACAGAAGACAGAGAAAAAGCGAAATAAACTTTCATTTTACTAAAATGTCGTTAGATATGAAATAAAACATCAGACAATGATTCTAATGACATGGAAGTATTAAGTTTACAAACAATGTCCGTCAAATGGTGAAAACAAAAAATTGAAAGTATTTTTCTCTAGTTTTGGAATACCAGAAATATTAATGTGAGATGATTTTCCATTTGAGAAGATTACATAAAGGTATTTCATATTATGGGGAATACATGTTCAGTATATTTCACAGAAATGCTAACTAATTCCATGAAATTCAGTTGCAGAATGGATAATAAGATTGAAGAAGTGGTTGTAAGAAGGTAGAAGATCAAGACCAAGATATGTACTTGACGATATTATAGTACAAAAAAACACCTTTAAACATCTTGATACTCTTTCTTTCGGAGCTATTCATGAACCGAATTGTGATAACTAGGATAAACTACCGAACATTAAGAATGATATTGGTCAAAAACAACAAACAACAAATCAATATTATTACAGAATGACAAAAAGAAGGTGATGAAGTTGAATGTCTTGATTGCCTTCCCATTTAAGTTTCACCACGATTCCCATATCAAGATAAGTGGAACGTGGTGAAATATAAAGTAAGCATCCACTCCTCGATCTTTCATTCTTTTTTTTTTTCGATCTTTCAATCCTGTCTCTTGACAGGAAGATCAGAGAAACAGAATGCATTTACTGAAAACAGATCTATAAAGAGAAGAGGGAAGAGAAACCTGTGGTATTAGAATTAAGAAGAAATCAAGAAACAAATATCTAAGTTAAGGATAATACATATTTATTAAATTCTTTAATAAATTATTTATTTATTAAATGAGATAGAAAGGTAAGAATGTCGGCGGGAAGAATATTTATTTGGGTGTAGTATTTATTATTTTATTTTTTTATAAAAGGGAAATTGTGTTAAGTGATAATGTATTATTATTAAGATGGCATGTCAGGAGAACAGCAGTTGGAGACGTTCAAAGACAAATATTTTAATGTAGTGAAGTTAATAATACAGTATTACTCATATTACCAATGAATGATTAAACCACAATAAGAATGGGAAAACAAGACTAAGATCTTTCAACCGTAACAAGCGGTCTTCGTCAGAGTCAAAAACCCAACTGAGTTCAGTTGGGTTTTTGACTCTGATGAAGACCGCTTGTTACGGTTGAAAGATCTTAGTCTTGTTTTCCCATTCTTATTGTGGTTTAATCATTGATTGTTGTTTCACGTGTTTATGTGAAATCTTTTTATTTATTACCAATGAACTATAAGCAAGATCTATTACATGTTCTATAAGTCACATTACAATACAAATGTTGAAAGAATTTGTTCTAACTTCATAAAGCAATATCTTTGATTTTATTTCATGCCATACCATAATGAGGACTGATAACCAACTAATTAATGTTCGGCTGAGCCCTTTGCCAGAGATCTTTTATTTGAACAGAAATACAATATTCCTCAATTTCTTGTCTGTATATATAAAACAAAGTTTGTTTGTCTGTCCACTATACAAATAAAACTGGAAACATTTGGATAAAAAGAAACATATGTATCTTATATAACATTTTTTGGGGGAACTAACTACAGTATTTTGATTTTGATCAGGGCCCTATGTCTCTAAAATGGGGGTCCTAGAAGCAGAGCTCCCCCTAACATGTTTGTCTTTCCATTGATGGAAGAATCTAAAGAATATTTTATAACTGAAACTTACTTAAATTTCCTTGAGAAAGTTAATGCTGTAATTTTGATTATAATCTACTCTCCTATACCTTCGATTTTATTTTGTAAAAAAATGTTTGCAATTTATAATCAATTTTGTAATATATCTTTTTTGCGTAATCTATAATTTACATACTGTATTATCCTTTTCTGAAAAACTTAAGTGTAATGCAACTATAGAAAATTTAAATTGTTTTCGTTATATGTAACACTAGTAGACGTGCCCGTTTTTTATGGGTATGTCACAAAAATAAAGAGATGATACGTGGTATTTCAAAATATTATTAGAAAAATCTGGAGTGTCTGTCCTACGCTAAAATTTACTATAAGTAAACATAATATCATAAATCTTGGGTATATAATATATAATGTCCCATTTAGAGATAATATAAATGTCTAAATGGGAGATGTTTATTAGTCTTTCATTCTTGGAGGTAGTTCAGATAGTGATTGATCCACTTTTTAATATACACGCTTATATTTGTATATCACACCACTGATGCATATAATACTATTAGTATAACTACAGCAGTTATAACATAAACAAAAAGTGATGATTTCGTGTTTCAAAATAATCTTATGTAGGAGAATATGACTTTTGTTTCTACAGTAGATCTCTTATACAGTTTGTTTAACCTCCTTCTATAATGAAAATTTAAGACAAAGTTTTCCCCTTAGAGCGTAAAAATATTCTTATTTTGCTTAACAAATATAATAAGTAAACATATTTTATAATAACAAAAAAGCTGCACATAAATAGGGAAGACACTTACTGGGATCAATATTTCGAAAAGAAGTTCGTCTTCAGGAAGAGAGTAGAAGGAAAGTATAATATATTTATAAAATAATAAATAATCATATATAATATATAATATATTTATAATATATAGGTATTTCATTGAAATACATGGCATCCTCTGATAACGACCTGACAATTTTACGGTGGTCTGGTGTTAAATTCCATTTCATTCGCTCAAGAGGCACACTGCTAGTATCTGCCCATACTTATATCAGACCTATAAATTTGGTGAGTTGTGTTTAACAAGAAATAATTCTTATTATCGATATTAATATTAACTAACTTTTTTAAATAGATAATTTTATAATACAAGACAAAAAATCGAAATAATACATCCATTAGTGGTATTTACGTCGGACGATAATAATATGCTTTATATTTTAAAAAATTTGTGTCGGTGTAGTGTAAAAGCAGGTTTTTGGCAAAAAAGTGACTTTCATCATACATAATTGCTCCCAAACAATACAGCTAATCAACACTACGAGGCCCATTTTTAAGAAAAGTACCAATTTTATCCTTCAAAGGTTCTGGCCTGTAGAATGGCCGCAAACTTTGAATACATCCCCCCCCCCCCCCACACACACACCAACACACAAGCACACGCGCACACACTTACTACACAAACACACACACACACACACACACAACATCATCGAAAAAACTTCATAAAACAGTTTCTGAGACCTCAAAACATCTAATTCCGTCAAAATCTCGAGACCGAAATTTTTCACGATCACTATACTTTACTTATAGTAAAGTAAAAATTATAGAATAGGAAAAAAATACATTTATTAGCATAGTGTTAAGTACGTGCCTCTGTATACACCACATTACCTGTCTGTCCTTTAGGTGCATGGAAGGAACAGATTTGGAACCTCTGACTGTTGAGCAAGCAACATTCAGTTGACCATGTGAGAAAAACTTGGTCTCACTCACTTCCAATCCCTGCGGTAGATAGAGTTTCCCCTTGCGACATATTTACCGTCATTGCGAAACAACTCTGACGGGAAATTGCAACCGTTTGAATTGAAAGGGACAGTTGCTAGGTATCAATGGTATGTGTGGTATAAACATTGACTCCCCAGTACTACACCCAGCCATGATATGAGCCTCCATGACGAATCTGTGCAAACCACGAATTTAGAGACGTGCCCCGATGCACATTTTTGAGATACTCAAGTTTCGTAACAGTAGATTGATGTCCCTACTTTAAGTTTTAAGTCATCACCAGATAGTCCTGGAGAAGTCACGGAATCAAGAAATTAAATTGGATGAACTACTTCCTCATCACTTTTTACTCTGTTTACTGACTTGTAAGTTCTTTCCTCAGTTTGATATAGTGCAAGAACTTGTTTATTGATTTTTCCTGCCTGCTCATTTTTAGGGGTGAGAATTACTCTCCCACAAAGCTAGTTATTCTCAATAATGGCAGATATTGAACTTCGGGAAACACCTTGTTCAATTATCTCTTGCTGGGAGCTTAAATACAAATGAAATTGAAATCAACTAACAATACCTACTTGATATACCTGTATATTTTCAAAATAAACATGTCTGTGAAGTTAGCCAAAAGCCCATAACTTCCCTTTACGTTGAATGTTCAATCCATTCAAAGCTTAGATTTTAAGTTAGTCATACACAAATTTACTGCCAAAGTTTCAGCTCTCTATGGCTGAGTTCACTTATGGCAAAATTTTGTGGACAAACCGACAAACCGATACACAGACAATATCTTTTTTATTTATATAGATATTATTAGAGTTGGAATTAAATTGTTTCCCTCGCAACGTCGGGTAGTTCAGCTAGTTAATTATATTAATAGACATTATTTGAATAAAAACAATGTATACAGCAAGTTGGAACATATTTCTTCTTTAATTTCCATGAGAAGAGATGAGGCTTTGGTTATGGTTAACGATACTACTGAAATCTTTTACACATTTATTCATGCACTAACGTTAGACTTTAAGCCACATATTTGTTTTCTAATTGTTTTGAGAAGTAAATTAAAATAATTGTAATGTAAGTTACTGACTGTGAAAATAATTTTTATTTTTAAAGAGCTCAACAAAGCAACTATTCTGATAATTTGTATGAACTACATTAAATGTAATATTAAGAAACGCGATATAGTCGTTATATTTATTATTTTATTTATTTATACATATATACATTTATAGTTCTTGCTATTTAAAAAAAATATGTTCATACCCAATTATTTAGGGCATTTTATAGGCGACAGTTATATTAAACAAGTACGAAGGTTGCAATAGTCAGGTTATATTTTTGTGTAAATTTCTTTTGTGTGGTAATATATGTTCATAGAAAAGTTATACCCAGGTATCTTTCTTTTATTTTTTTTTATCTCTAAACCTAAAATTGATAGAAAATTAGGACAATTGGGTAGAACATCAGTATGGACGTCCTCTAGGTAGCATCAACTTAAGACTTTAGAATGTGAATTCAATAATTCAGCGATCATTTAATTATGTTGTGAGGGAGTAAGTTAAATGCGTAAGATTTTACTTCTGTTAGTTAACTTTTACTGATGCAGGGACAGGGATAATCATCTAGTTTGCCTGTTTCTATTGTAACAACTTATTTTACTGAGATGGATAAACACTTAATTGACTTAACTATGTTAACTATGCAAATTCATAACGATTTGTTGTAGCTATGTCCTTGGTTGCTTGTCGGATTTTGAATATATTGCTCTTAAATTTGGTTTTCGTCAACAAATTTCAAAAAATGTTGTGATTTTGTTAAATATATGTTTTTGAAGTCCTTTTCTAATATACTCCTTTTTTTTAGGTATATTTAGAAGTATTGTTACAAGCTGTTATTATAGAGCCATGGTGAACAATCCAGTAGAGTCATCAATTCGTACTAAATTGAAGTTAACATTGAACCCCGTCCACTTAGATGTTATTAATGAATCACCCATGCACAACGTATCCCCCGGTTCGGAAACCCATTTTAAAGTTGTAGTGGTTTCTGACAAATTCATCAACATTCCTCTGTTACAAGTAAGCAAATATCATTCAGTTACAGAAAATGGAAAATTTATACAAATGAAACTAAACTATTATAGTATGTATGCTCGTTTGAAGTTTTATTATTTGTAAATAACTTTTTGTTGTGAGGAAACATGTTCATGTTCAGGTTTTAATTAATGTCTGCCGCCAAATCCTAAGCTGAACCTTTTTGTTCAAACTTTCGTCTAGTCTTATGAGTAGTGAAACTTGTAAGTGAAAACTGAAAGCTTAAGATAACAATCCTAAGTAACTTTTTTATTTTTAAGAAATGATGGATATTTTTAATTTCACCTTTACAGAAAAGGTTTTTTTTTGTATTATAACATTAAACTGACACAAATAAAATCAACAATTAAACTTCCTGAGTCGGTCTTTCAGTTTCGTGTGCAATTACTTTAGCTTTTGTTCATTGTTAAACTTTAATGTATAATTATCTTAAATACTTCACTACCTTAATAAAAGAATTTAAATTTTAAACTTTCGAAGTAGACCAAAGTGAAAGTGTAAAAAAATTCATTTAGCGATAAACCTATAATAAACTTAAAAAATATTCACATATCTAAACTTAGTAATAATAGCTCTTCGGCTTAAATATTTATTATTAACCCTTCCCACTGCATAATGGTCACTACGGGAAATTATAAAGTCACATGATCACTACTTTAAGGTGACTTTAATTTAGATGCAACTGAATGGATCTTTAAATTTAAAACATAACGGACATAATATCACCTCTGTGATACAAATGCTTATAAAAGCATACATAATGATACAGCAAAGAACATTTCATTATATATTATGACTAAAGGTAGCCGAAACAACGTCGGAGATGTACATAATATAAATCAAGAAAAGGAAAAGTTTTGGGAAAGATTGTTGCGCGCCACCGTGTACTCTCACATCAAGGCCGACTCCCGCTTTGTGACAATACATATATATAAGTGAAAGATGGCTCCCAAAATGTGCATACTGTTTTTATAAATGTGTACAAATCACTTATCTAAGTTCTTTGCACGTATATAGTCCTTTGTTCTCTTTATATATTCAGTTCCATATTTTATACTTGGGCATTTGTATAATTAAGAAAAGAAGATATAATGTATTCGAACATGTAGTTAATGGTAGTTCTGAAATTGCTATTAAATAGCACAACCTTTTATTTCTTTGTATATTAATCTATTGTATATATCCGTTTGCACCTTTTAAGTGCTTACACGTTGCTGTATGGATAGCAGTTTACATTATTTATTTTCATTTTATGAACGGTGTATGGTACCGTTAAATCACAATTAGTAAATAAATGGCAGGTAATTTCTGTAGACTGGCAAATTGTATTATCACTTGTTGGTTCCAACTCCCATGTTACATACTAAGCATTGATTATTATTGTTGTATAAATTTAACTTCCTAGCTGTAGCATTTAGTGTTCATTCATAAGAACTACTAAATTAGTAACTTTTCAAGGATTCAACATCTCGACCTGATGCCAAGTGAAAGTGACAATGGCTCTCAAAACATATAGAAAGTAAGTGTCGAAATACATCCATTTTGGAAGCTTGAACCGGATTTATGGTTTATAACGGTCGAACATAATTTTGATCCCAAAAATAGTGACTCAAAAGCTTTAGAGGCAATTAACTAATTTACTGCTAGGGGATCGTAAACCCTCATAGCTACTACGAGATATGTAGGAATTGGCAAAAACATCACAGATGACGCTTTGAAATCCCTCTGACTGTAACGTTTTCTTCATAAGTCCAGTTTGTACTCTCCGTCTGTAAAGATGTACTGTCTGGAGAGCTTGCAACGATGGCAGTCGATATTCTAAATGCCCTCCACCGTCCTCAGTACAAAAACACTTCCCTCTGCATTCTGATGCACCAGTTTCTGCTATTTAACAGGAAGTCACTGATCTACAAAAACTAGTAGCCACTTTGTTAATAGCAAAGGCCTCGAGGAATCTGGAATAGAGGTTGGAGCAGTTCTTTATCACCGAATATATGCTGGTATCACAAACTGTTTTGATCAGCAGTATGAAAATAATCCTCCTTGTAATTTGCTCAGAGAAACGAATCCAACCATCTTTAATGGAGATTTGCTATGGTACTTCTTGAAACCGCCAGGATGGTTTGTACTCGTACATAACTGATCGCTCTTACGGAGCAGACCCTGGTGAACAGCATTAGTTCTGTTCACCTAATGCTGTTAGGCGCAATGGGTTTACGTTGTCGAGTCTGTTCTCTTTTGATTTTCCTATTCTACTAAAGGCAGAAGGATGGTTTCAGTCAATATTGCATTGCTCTAAGACCTATCGGGTACTAAACAATGCCTATCTTCCAGACGATTTCTCTGTACCCAATCTAATGGACTTAAACGCAGAAATAGAGGGCAAGAAGGTATTTTCAAAAGTTAATTTATGAAAGCGTTTAACGACACTCCTGTGCATGTGGAAACATAGTCATAATCTGTTAACGCCTTTTGCTCTTGCTGAATTTTGAAATATACTTTGGTCTCAGCAACACTCTTAATCTATTCATCTTTGTAGGCCCATATTTCGTAAAATTTTCTCTGAACATTTCCATATTTAGACATAACTCTAATAGCTTCTTGTAGCAGGAAAGAACACCGTTCACATTTATGTAATCTGTTGAAACCTCTCTAAATTTGTTCTACGGTTTAATATAATGAAAAGTTTGTCATTGATGAATAAGAGTTCAACTTCTTTGAATAATTAATACTCTGTAAATGCCCATACTGTTCGTCTACAGTCCGACCGAGAACGAGCTGATATTTACCTTTGCCAAAAAATGTGAATCTGGGGAGATTCCTCGGAGTGGTCAATTTCGTTGTATTTCAGTGCAGACATCTTGTACCACCTAACCCTGAAAGTAATACAAATTTAGACTTCATTTCCTAATTTACCATTGGTATTAAATATGTACCAGGACACGAGAATCAAGCGGTAGATTCACTGTATATTATTACTACCATCAGTTTCTCAGAAACTCGCTTTGTAATCGAATTAATTTTACTCGGGTGGAAATGTTGAATTTCGATATCTGATCTTTTTTAGCCCTCCATATTACCTTTTGGAACCTATATGCATATCTGGTTCGGATATCGCTTTTTGTGACGTGAAATGAGAACAGCCTCGTCCTTTTTTGTCGTTTCCCTTCAGACGTCAAGGCTTTGGTACACTCAATAACCAAACTCATCCTGGTATCGAGGGTCTACTCGTCTCGTTACAGATCGCTATATCTAGCCATCCTTGTGCCGAGGTGTTGGTGAATGGACTCGCTGCTGCCAAACTTGTTAGCATCGTAAGGTTGTACGTCATAATGTAATACCGTTGCATCTCTTCTGTTTGCTAGCTGTAAAATTTCATTTTTGATATGACCAAAATGGATTTTACCATCATGGATACGACATCCAACCTTGACCTCCTTAGACCACAATGTTACTATAAGGATTTCGTTTAACTTGAGAAATTTTTAGTACATATAGTATACTGTGTGTATATTTCAGAGGCACAGAATGGTGAATGATGCGCTAAGTGAAGAATTAAATAATGGATTACATGCTCTTTCTATAACGGTAAGTTTGTAGCTAATTCGTTTTATTTACGCATATTATGATACCAGTTATTTCTGAAAACGGACTTTTCTATTAGTTTTGTTTTTGGAGATAATGTTTATTTTGGGACTTCTATGTTGAAGTTTCCTTTTTGATTCAGTCGACCATTATTATCAATTCAAAGAAAATGTAACTTGTACAGGTTACTTTAATTTTATCTTTTTGTTCTTTTACTATTCCTTCAATTTCTTCCCATAATACTGAAATTTGCTTTGTATTATCACTCATTTTATCATTTACATGAGAAATACAATTCACTTACATGAAGTATTACTCAATTTCGATTACTTGTAATCAGTTTAATTCTGTACTGATCAGCTGTCTAATATTTAGCATATATAATATTTATAGCAATTATTTTTCCAAATTACATTTTGCTTTGATTCTACTATGAGCTAAGTTAAAACGTTTAACAAAAAGAATTGGAAATTGTGGAAAAAGTACGCCCATATACATTTTGTATTTTAATATAAGTAAAGTATAGGGATTCATTTTGAGATTTTGACTGATTTAAAAGCTTTGAAGAGTCACTTTTTTGGCCAAAATGGATTTAGATTTTTATGAAGAAAACTTCAGATTTTTGCGAAAAAAAATAAAAATTTTGATTTATGAGTGAGCTTGTGGACACAGTACAGGTCAGACCATTTGACGGATCCTAATGAAATTTTACTCAAAAATAGCATCTTATGAGATTATTAGCTGAATATTTTGTTTGTATAAATTACATGGACAAAAAAAAAAGGGGGTTGTTCTAGCATATTTTATATTTTTAGAAATGTTAATATATTCTGTTTTAATTAAATCACCGTCGATTCAGAGAAAATAGTTTGTTTAGATTAAGACCATTAATCGGGTTATTAATAAACTTAATAATAATTTCATTGTAACTGATTTATGCAATATGCATTCAAAATAATGGAAATTGAAATTTGATTTCAGTTTTAGTATGGTATTCTTCTTCTCGTGTCAGTATTTCATTTCTTCTCGTATAAAGGAATTTTATGACTTTATTACGTATTCCAATGCTTTTCTAGGACATGGTTATAAATGAAAAATATTTAAACATCTTTAAATATGTTATGTTCCCCAAAACCAGTTATCAAGAGGAACATAGTAAATTCTGTAAATGGTTAAAGTAATATAAGTTCTTCCTTGATTAATATTACATTATAATTCATAACTTACATTGTATATTTAATTACCCAACAAGAATGAAACACCTTATTTCTTAATTTTTTTTTCTTTGCTCCTCTTTTGGATGTCTAATCAACCATTTGAGAAGATTGACTAGATCCAAAGTCCCTGGAATAACAAAGAAAATTGACAACGTAAGATGTTTCATTCTTCTTTGATTGTTAGTAACTACTCCTGTGTTATTAACAATAATAATATATTGTTTTAAATACATTTATACATATGTTACACATAAGTAGTGTATTCTTTTCGTTTTTCTTAATATTCTAACGGCGGAAGAGCTGATTTAACAGCTTGAGTTGTCTAGTTTAATATTAAATGGAAGTATTAAATATTCAGCCATTGAAAACATTACGTCTACATAATCCCTTTTATTTATTTAGTTATTTAACAAATTTGTTAAATTCAAAAAGCTTTATTTTTTTTCATTTCTTATTGTAGTGAATTTTTATAGATACAGACATAGAATGTTTCTTTATCAGTAATTGGTCCTGATATATGTATTGTCCAATTGTCCAAACTGGACAATCAATATATCAAAGGCTTTTGGAGTTAAACGAGAGTTAAACAATACGACGTACAAAAGCATTTATTTCAGGCTAGAAAGTAAGAAAACTTATAGAAGTACGATGTTTTGAAAATGAAACACAATGAACTTATTACATTAAAGGTTTAAAATAAATAAAGTCATTTTAAACTAAAGGTTAGCTTTGAAAGTTTATATTTGAACCTGAAAAACTGATCGAACCCTGATAAAAGAGAATTATTCTACTAAATGGTCTATACCGCTTATATATAAGATTATATGTATATATATATATATATATATAAAGTTTTTTGAAAAAAAAGAAAAAACACACGCTATAGATAAGTTCATTGGGTGTGATCCTATATGACAAGAGGAAGCTACTATGTTGGCCGAACTAAGATTTGAGATTATTTATAACATATTTTATTATGGTATACTGTAAGGTTTAATAGGCTAAACCCATGCGGAAAATGTCATCTTGAGTACTTTCCAAGCGATAAATACTATCGTATTTATGTCACTGGAAGTTCAAAATGAATTTGTATTAATAATCTAACCATAGCATTAGGTTATAGATGAAGAAAAAAGGTCTCTGAATTACAATAACTCCTTATATATATAACAACTTTCTTTGGTCATAATTTGTACAAATTTTCTTGTGGAGGAGACCTAGTAATGGAGTTATAAATATCCACTTATTATTCTGTATAAAGAACAATTCTCAGTGAAAATAATTAGACTTATGTTAAACCGCTTTTGAAAACCGATCAAAATAGATCAATTAAAATTGTGTTTAATACTTTGAACTCTAGTTAGGAACACCAGTTGTCAAGAGTCTAAAGAACTAAAACACTTCAAATAAAATTAATTTTATTTTCTAACTAATAAGTTAAAAGAGATTGATATACCTTTGTATAAAAGGAGTTACAATAAATGTATGAAAGTGTTATTATAACTATAGTGTAGTTACTGCTAGTACAGTAATTGTTTTGATTTTGTTCCAGACAAAGACACCGGATCAATGGAATCAAGGAAGCCAGAAGGTGGAACCTAGTCCAAACTGTATGGGCGGATTCGGCAAATAGTCCTATTACAATTATAGTGATTTAGCTCAAGAGATAAGTTATAATGGAACATAATACTGTGAAATACATATTTTCCTGAATGAATAATGGAAATGGTTTATTTTTTTTTTTTTGATTTATTAAATAAAGTATCATCTTCGAGTGGTGAGTGTTTTCTATTATTCAAAAATAGTATTTTAATCATGTGCATAGTCTACTTAAAATAAAGTCACTTTAATATGAATTATTATATGAATTGAATAATCTGAAAAGCTAATAATAGTAAATAACCTAATTTTGTGGCTTTTGAATATGTTAAACACATATGGTATACAACATATCACTACAAAAAAATCTGGGGTAGTTTACATTCAAGTTTACTATAAGTAATCATATTGTCAAACTTATTTACAGTGAATTTATTTGGTGCAAGTATTATTTTAATGTGTCCATCCCAACTTTATCAATTATAACGTAAATGTAATCAATGTTAGAGGAGCACAATTTCCAGAAGACTAAGTATAGAACTTAGTATTTGTCCTTCTTAGTGGAATATTTCTACACATCATGGTCAATTGGTTAAATTTTTTTCCAAAATACAATTAGTATTTATTCTAAAATTAGTACTCTTTTGATATTAAATACAATAATGCATATTTCCCATGCTCCAATATTACCCAAAACCAATCGGACTCGACATCAAAACAACAATTGTTGTTTGTTAATTCTTATTAGGATTTATTAGGCAGTTAGATTTAAGTTTGAAATTTGTTACACTTTCCATAGACACCTACAGTAAACAAAAATTAGTTCAGTGGGCTTGTTTTTCCATATATTTTCATCATTGCTGAAATGTATAGTCAACAACTTGAAAAAAATATCACATATACATTTATTAACATGTGAAAAACCATCCTTTCATTAGATTGGCTTCGAAAATAGGGTAAATCTAAAGTAAGATCCCCATCAAAAGAACATACAGCATTAGGAATGGTACCCTGAAAGTTATACTTGTACATAGTGTTCCTATTAAGTTCAAATATTTTATGCTTATCATATCAAATGAACTATGTAATTGAATTACATCACTTCATAATTTCTATAAACAAATTTTAAACTCACAAAATACCAATACTAATTTGGAGGAGATATCATATACATTTTAGTATTTGAGAAAGTAAAAAAAATTCTAAATTCACAAAATGAACTGTAATTCCCCCTTTCTTTAATGAAATTTCACCAAAAAACTGTACAACTCGTCCTTGAATGTGAAGTTCTTTTTCTGTTTTGATTTCATTACTACCCGTCCAACAATGCGATCAATATCCTTGTCATAATCGTTTAGACTTAATCAGAAAGTACAAATTCAATGTTTTGTTTACAATTTCCTAGTACCGAATCAAAAACCATTATTTGCAAACAAAGAAACTGTTTAATTCATGAATTATGGCCGACGAATAATATATACATTTACAAGCTGTGTCATTCAGATTGTAATATTCGTTAAAAAAGGATTAAATTTTGATAATGTTTTTCAAAAACACACCCATAAGCATACTAGCAGGTACTTACAACTTTTTTTTTCTAAACATGTAAAGTGCTAACAATAATTCAATTAAAATTATTCAGTGAATTTATATGACTGAAGCAATTTCTAAAAACAGAATTTAAGGGTAAATCTTTTAAATGTCTGCAGTTAAAATGAGTTTATTTTATTTTAAAATGACAGTATTTTAGCCTTCAAAGTGAAGGCAGACTGTCATCAATAATGTGTCATTATATATCTAATACCTGATTGTCCCTATAACAGTTCTACCTGTATAGCCCAATTCTTACCTGTTCAAATAACAATTTGTCAGTCATTGTGATATTGCAAACGATAATGAGCAATTTGTATTATGTTTGTATGGTGTTTATATATTACGGATAGAATGAAGTACAAGCAAATGTGGATTATTACATAAATTCTTTTTATATTTGATGGTGTAGGGAACACTGCTGGCGTAATATGTTGTTTGAAATGAAAAACATTGAACTGTTATGAAGTAGAATCAAACGTTTCGTTAGAAGGATTCCTCAATCTACATATCAAATACTTGGAAACAATCTTCCACACGTTACTGTCTACAATTCAAGTAGGATTACAAACCGCAATCCTAAAGAGAATGATAACTACTATTAGATAAAAATATTTGAACTTGCTATTTCATAGAAATTAATTTTTTTAAGAAATATTGGATCTCAATTTGTTTATTTTTGTACTGAATACTCAATGGAGACCATTAGTTTCTAGAACAGGTCATGATATTTCACTAAAGTTGAATATCAAAAGGAATTATAATATGACAAACGTCCTTGAAATGTTTACTGCTTAGACGAGTTTTGTTTTTGATTTTATATGCGACTGAATTATCATTCTCATATTATGTAGGTACTCCTAGAAATAAAGGATACTAAAAATCTATGCTTATTTATTAAAGAATTTTAATTTTATTTTAAGAACATACTATGATTGTAATTCAGATTGAATACTTTTATCCTCAACCCAGACTGACGAGAGATATTCATAAAATAAAATTGTTTCATAGAATTAACACAGAAGTTAATACTTTTTTAAATTCCAAATTTATAGGAATTTCACGTGATTGTCTGAGTTCCATGATTCATTGCTTTGTGCTTAGAATAATGATATTGGAAAATGAAAGGAAATCTTATAAATAGTTGTTCCCAACTTTGAGATGCCCAGTGACATAATGAAATACTACTCTTGAGTCTCTCTATTATTTCTACCATAGAACTCGCAGCCCAGTGTGCTTTAGGTTTTCAGTTGGTTTTCTAGCGTTGAATTGTTTGCTTAAACAACGGTCATGCTCAGTGGCACTCAGAGAGTGGCACACCGACCACTGCTCAAACAGTTGTGCTGCACTCACGTGTTGCGTGTCTCATCTGCAGGTAACGTTCAACAATTATTTCAACTTCTTATCGTTGATAACTTATTATTATCTCCTTGTATAAAATTCTCGGTATGTCTGTCTGTTTACTATTCATTCCTAAATGGCTTATTAAGCCATTATATCAAATTTTACATTTTAATTTCCGTTAATCCTGAGAATGTTTTAACTGAATGTATTCACCTGAGCGGTGATATAATAATTTTTTGCCTTTACCAGCTGTTTGTTTACATTGTGGTACTCGCCTCTCAGTAAATTGAAACTTTTTATTATTTAATACAAGTGATTTTGAAGCAATTATATTTAAAAAGCGCATATTTACATTCATCTTTCTGTATATCTCAAAGGTTAATATTATATAGTTTTAATGATAAACCTTAAAACAAGAAAACCATTGAAAAAGTTTCTTCTCATTCTTTTAAACTGAAATTCTGAAGGTAGAAAAATGAGACTAGCTAATAATAGCATGAGGAAGTCAACTCAAAAGTTTGAGGAACTCATTTTAGTAGAAGTGTCTGACTAGAAGATAAGTACCACAGAACAAAAACTTATCAGACTTCAACCAAAAAATCCATCAACGAAAATCTATGAAAAGCGAGATTAATGTAATATCACAAGTTGTATGACTTATCTATCCGAGTAGAGACAGACACAACAACCATTATTAAAATATAAGCAATAATAGACAATTATTAATTTATATATTCAATTTAATAATTATAACTTACTAGACGCGTTATAATGAGGTAGAGAATTCGTAATTTTGATATTTCGAATTGCGAATTAGTTATTAGTATGATGTAAATTTTATTATTGATAAAAAAAATATTGTTTGTGCTTCTCACTCTTTGGACAAAAAGTACTCTTAGTGGTATTTTCAATGTTTTGTTAACTATCAACTTACACTTATATTAACGTTATCAATTAGAAGTGGGATTAATGTAGGAAAAGGACGTTTTTATAGTCAATTAGGGTAAGTTGTATAAGAAGAATAAATACCTGGAACATTTTTATTTACGAAATCTTTTATTGGTGACAACTACCCTATTAATAATCTCTGAAGAATTAATTATTCCTGAATAATTAATTAATCAACTGAAGTTCATATGTTATCAAACTCTGGAGTACAGAACTGTTCATTGAGACCTTCGTTGTCACGCCATCATCCTCGTTCATACTATTATTTTCTTAGATATGTAATAAGCTCAGAAATAAACTTGACAAACAAACAACTGAGAGACACACACTTACAGTCTAATATATATGAAGTCTATAAATTGGTAACTTTTCATGAATGACGACCGCTTTCTATGGAATAAATTTGTTTTGTGAAAAACTGAAAATACATTTAAGGAATTCATCTCTACTATGAAGTCTAATATATGCAACAAATATTTCATAATAAATGGAATAAAAATCAACGCTTAAACCACAGTAAGAAATTCGAAAATGGGACTAAGATCTTTCGTTCACGCAAGTGGTCTTCTTCAGTAAACACTCTGTCGTGGACTATTTTGATTGAAAGATCTTCATCATGTTTCTTCGTTCCTTGCAGTGGTTTAGACGTTGTTTTTTATATATATCGCTAACATTCACAGCAGCTTCTGAGGCCTTTGAATATCCATATTTTTGACTAACCAAGTAAGCCATAAGGCGTACACATTTTTTATCAACTATCTATATGAGAATGTTATTACTCCTAGCGGCTTATAACCAGGTCGAGCATGCGTAAGTCACCACCTTTTAAATGTGGGCCTTTACTATCTGTGGAGCATTCTTTGACTTCAGGATAGGGTTCGAATTGACATTAGTGCCAGACCCAATTTATATCTTTATATTTTTTAGATGATGTTTAAAAGTAAACATAACGTCAGCTGTCAACATAACGTCTATATAAGTCATCCTCAGATTATAAATAAAGGAATACAAGCATTTAATATACATATAAAAGAATAAAAAGAACAAGCCAATAGTGGAAATATACTAATTATATGAATTCCAAAAATGCATTCATCTAAATATATTTACTAAAATAGTTTCTTTTACTAACTTAACAATTTTTTTATTAATATTTATACACTCAATCAAAATGACAGAAAAAAAATGCATCAATAATTAAGAATTAGATTACACCCTTTATCACTTTGATCTCTCATAAACGAGATAAATTTAAATGATGTCAATTCCATTAATTAACAACAAAATTGTTTAAATTTTATTATTTCTGGAACATCATCTGTTCGTATATTTTCTTCGTCGACAAAGAACACAGTCAGTCATCTACATTGTTTGAAGGAAGAGACGAGAATAATTTTGAAAGCTTAAGGAGTTATGCAAAACGCAAATTCAAGAGAAATTTGGAATTTTATATATATACAACCAAATTTCACAAATGAACATGAGGAATAATAATTATGTTTTGTTTAAGCTACTAAAAGAAATTATAAAGTGGGTTAGGATATTCTATAGAAGAACGGTGTACGTTACTGTAGAAGATAGTGGATATCTAGTTTGAGAGGGAGGGATTGGAGTAAGGGAGTTATAGTAAGAAGTAAGTTATGCAAAATGAGGAAAGGTTGAATAGATCGGAGTGGACAAAGCAGTCGGAGATAAATGAAAAGCACAGCATGACATCTGAGCAAACGCCCCAGACAAGTCCACTGCTCTTGTTTGAACTGTGTATAGTATGAATAAGCAACAGGTATTTAGTAGTTGATTTGGTATCTGATGTTAAAGAAATTTTTAACTAAATTGGATTTTAGATATTTTCAAATTATTATAAATATAAAGAGGGGAGAGTATTTAAAAGAGTGAAAAAACAGAAATATATTTCTTAATTTCTTCATTAAAGAATTCAGGGAAGTAAACTCTTAACACTTAAAACCATATGTTTAATAAACCGATGTATTGATATTTTTGAGACAAAAGTAGATAATATAAGGAAGTAGTAGGTTTGCTATATTCAGTAAAGAGTAATTCTATCTACAGACGACCAAGTGCTTTGGTCATAGGGAGTCCCAAGGAGGACTGCGAAAGGTCAGTCGCGAGTGAGGCTTCCTCAAAGAACTTTGAACAAACCTCTAATCCTAGACCTCGTAACCACTGATATTCAGTTAAACATATCGACCATTGGCATAACCAACCAATAGACGAGGCAAAACTCCCACATATATCTGTTAATTTTATCTTTTAACAAACTAAAATCTCTTTATTTATTTCTTAAAATATTCTTGTTTCAGGTTTTTTAGACGAAAGAAGACAAGTTTTTATACAAAACAATGGATGGTTTACTTTTTTATACTGACTATGACTCCTTTAGAAACTTGTGGCTTTATACTTTAAAATTTGGTTTGAATATAGTGTCAAAGATTCTGGATTCAAAACCAAATTTTGAAAAAGCGGAAGAAGAAGATCAACGTGATCCTGAATTAGAAGAAAGGTATATAGGATATCTTTTAACCTTCATTTATGAACCTTTACTCACTGGAGAAGAAGCATTAAAAACATACCCAGAATGGGATATTGACAAAATTAAAAGGGGTCAAGAGCTGGCGATGGATTATTACGCTTCTATTAGTTTTTCTGAACTCATTTCAGTATTTCTTTTACTCACAGATCCTAATGGACTTAGTGTGCTCACTTTTACAGATAAGTCAAACACAGTCGAAACGGCTGCTCTAAGATATCTTTCAACAACCAGAAGAATTCTGTCCTGGTATAGGGATAATCTTTTTGACCCAACAACTGAAGGGTATAAAAATTTAAAAATTGTTGCCTCAATGCATCATAAGGTGAATAAAGACATTGATACAATAAATGAAAGTGTTCTGAAACGTTTGAATGAACTGGACATTAGCGATGAGACTCGGGAGATCGCTAAAGCTTTGGTGGACGACAATGCTAACTCCAATCATTCCAACACATTAGTGAGAATATCTAATGGCTGCTCTTTACCATTTGGACAAACAAATATGACAGTGACTCTGATGGCTTTCATGGGTTTGATCATACTGTATCCTGAACAGTTTGGACTTCGGGGAGTAACTGAAGAAGATTTAGATTCATTTGTCTATCTTTGGAGATATATTGGGGCTCATCTTGGAATAAAAAATGATTTGAACTTATGCACTGGTGAATTTCGCGAAGTCAAACTACGTTGCAAAATTATTAATACTAATTACTTTAAATATACGTTAAGCCATGTTTCAGAAGCTTGGGCACACATGGCCCAGTGTGCCGTCTCCGGAGTTGCCTTGTACTTCAGGCAAAGTTCTTTCTTGTGTTCTGTTGTTTTCCTTTATCAGCTACTAGGCTTAAATTGTCAAACGCTTTTTGATAAACTGTCAAGCAATGAAAAAGTTAAACTGGCAAGTTATTATTTTACCTTTAAACGACTAATACCAATTAAATTTATTAGGGCCAAAATTAACGAGGATGTAATGAACCAGTTAGACAAAGCAGAAACAACTATGTTAAATTCAAAATCAAAATAATGTTGGGTTAACATTTTTTTCTAAATATCTTATGTATATTGGACAAGTATTGTATATTAGCAGCTAAATCAGGAGTAACTATGGTCAACTTAACATATTTCAAATTAATTAAACATGTGTTAACACCCGACTCTTCCATTCATAAAAACCTTTTTTCTTTTCCCTGACTTCAAAACCATATTGATTCCTCCTTAAAATTATAAGCATTATAATTATAAACTGAGCATACTGGACTTCACCCAGTCCCAGTGATGGTTTTTAAGTACGGATAAAATTTGGAATACCCAAAAAACTTCCTTGATACATGCGTAATAAGTTTAACAAGGCCGTGAATTTCGTTATTGTAAAAAAAGCATAGGAACTATTTAACTATGTATAGCATATTGAGAATTAGACAGCATGTGACTGCTTTGCTGACAATGTGTTTACCAGATATAGAACTTTGTTTTTTCTCTTCCTACAATATTTTTTTCTATTTATGGTGTGATCGGCCTTAAATTGTAATATATGTGTTATAGCACTTATGAAGAAGCTCCATTATTTCTGCTAATTTTGGACTTTAATTATTATGTTTACAAATATTTGTCTTTGTGTGTGGTTCATACTTGTGTAAAAATGTAATAATGTATTTTCTCTTTTCTATATATACCTTATATTTAAACTGTGCAGACTGTGATCTTGATGAATGTGTAAGAATGTATTCACTTAATACTGGTTTTTTTTGTAGACAATTCTATATATATATATATATATATATATTATGTGTTGTGTGTGTGTGTGTGTGTGTGTGTGTGTGTGTATAGAAAGATTTCACATAAACACGTGAAAAAAGACAAATTGTGCAAACTCTACCATCAAATCAAGACAGAACAACATCAATTTTTTTTTTAAATTTCACCCTTATTCCTTGGCATGTTAATTTCTTTCTGGCCTGCTTATTTAATATGATTAATACTCATGTTCTGAGAGCACTGAACAGATCAATGCTTAGGATTCAGTGTCAGATGGTTTTTATGGCCTATTGTCTTTAATTTTTGTTGGACTCGGTTGTGTTTCATGTGATATTGCCTTTATTTTGTACTTTGTATAACCTATGACATTGTAATAACCTATCAAACTTATAATAATATGAAGAATTAATGAGTTAATGTTATTGAATAAATGATATCTGCTATTGATTGCAGTTGAGGATTGTTAAGAGGAATGGTTCAAAGTGAGGAATGTCGCACGATATTCTTGAAGGAAAGCTGTTACTGGCCGACAAACTGTTTTCGATATGTAGTAATACCATGTATCCGTTGCTAACTTTAATGTTGATATATATGCGATATTAAATATTAGTATTTGCAAAGACCTACTACCCGGTTTACAGCTCAAAAGATTGATTTGATTAATTCTTGTGTTTTGTGATCAGTAACGAGTACAACAGAAATACGAGTAACAGTGGTATACGGTGAAATAGTCACACAGTTTAATTTTTCTAAATAATATATATATAATATTTTGTATTTATAAGAGAAATAAAATGAGTATAAGCAACATTTGCAATTTAATATTCAGTATTTATTAATCACTCTGAATGGTACTAAATAAACATGAAGTCTGAATACATTTCCCTTTATAAACTCTTTCAATATTTGATTAGAACAAAGGTTATCTTGTCGTCGTAATCTATTGTCGGTAATGTGAGCACGTTGTAATTGCACTGCAAGTAGATTGTCTGTCGATAAAAGAGTTAGGTTATTTTTTTAAGCGTCTTATAGGTAGTTAGCTTTATAATTAAATAGTATATGCTTTCTCTATAAATACTTAACCTTATCTTTAACGTTCTGAGATGATTTGTCAACAAAGATTATTGATAACAGCTAATCTGAATCATAAAAAACTGTTTTTCTTTCATTTTCCCTCTTTATGTTATCCAAAGTATGACAGTGTTATATTTGGGGTCAGAATTTCCATATTGAGTTTGGTTTCTCAACAAATTGTATGTATGTGTGTGTGTGTTATAACTGACAAATTTCATATTGTTATTAGCCCTGAGACGGAACTGCAATCTCAGCACTAATACTCTACCTTTTTCCGTAGTTCTTTTAGTAGTACGAAAGGACTCAGTTTTTTGTTTCATATGTAGAAATCTCTCCACAAGATTTAGATTGAAATCGTTGAGGTTTTAGCTTTTTAGTTGACATTTAAGGTTCATAAGATGTGATACATTAGAAATCTTTCTTCAGGTCAAAAGTTCATAATTGTTTTGGAATAAGGAAAAACCATCCATCAAGGACATTGATTAAGTCGATACGGATCTTATTCATTAGGTACTTCTAAAAAGCTATTAAGGGAAACATTAAATTAGTTTTTGTATTTCAGGTAAGAGAATTTGTCATCAGTCTTTAATCATATAGACATTTCTTAATCTTTCATTCATCTGATGATCTACTATCTAACAATACTTTATGAAAATTGAAATTTTGAATTAATTACCTTAAATTTGAGTAATGTGACGATGAATTTCAGCAAGATTGACATTGGTTATTTTTGCAAAATGAATTAAAGACCAGTTTGTTGAGAGGGATCTTCAATAGTCTTAATCATATGTAGTAATAATACCAAGCTGAGGACTGAACTAATGGCGTCCGTATGAGGGCAAAGGACAATGACTATGCGCTGTGGCGTCAAAAGAACAAGACGGCACTTACTTTTCGAAGACTACTTTCGTATAAGTTAATTTATTGTTGTGTCTCTCACAATCTAGACACTATTTTCATTTGAGGACAATGGGTGTTGAACAGTTTCCAGTAGGATGTCAAAGCAGGGAAACAGAGTTGTATAGTTGCCATGGCTAGTGGAGCTGTAGCTACAGTCCTAGACCTATTCTTCACTTTGCAGTAACTTTGCGCAGGAGTGCTTATTTATTTAATTAAAAATTTACTAAAACAGTACATGCTTTTAGCTAGCAAAGATAACAGTATACTGAACCAAAGCGAGAACCAGTTATTTTTTCACTAACTCCAAAACCCAGTTTCATGTCAGATTATTATTGTCTTTTAACATCTATTACCTTTGATTTGTAAGAAATAACGAACCGTGATTCATAAGCATAATTCACAAGTATATTTCATTTTGCATTGTGATGCAATGTAGTTATTATAGTAGGTCATAATATTTAATATTTATTGCATGTTGGTCCCTTACATTATCGGTAATTCTGCATGAGATATTGTCTTTTCAACTTTTATGAGAAAACCTGTCTTGCTATTGCCACTAAGACGGTCAGCAGGATAGCAGTGATCCAATGACCAATTGAAAGATAATTTAGTTTCCGCTGCCATTACTACACTAATATTACGCATATGTAAAAACAACTGGAGCTCCATTTGCATTTTACTTTTTTATTATTAAATACTCTTCGTTATCTTTCAACATTTATTATTTAATTAATATAATTATTTGTATTCTCATTTTTATTTATTTTATCATAGCTTAGTTCGTGCTTTTATTTACGTATCAATTCCTCTGTTCATCCCTCAATTTTTTCTTTTATTTATTTGATACTTGTTCATATTTTCTTGTCTACCTTTTCTCTGTGACTGGGCGCGCATGTTCTGAGCAATTAGATCCTTTTTTATTTTCTTTAGATATATTTTTATATTGGAAAACAGAATAGCTGCATTTTAGTAAAAGTGCTTAGATTAGATTACAGTGCCCGTTCCAAGATTGGATCCTTGTGATAATATGCTTATGAATAATAATAAGCATAATAATTTGCCAAAATAATTCCGAAATTATGGAACTTAATGGATAGAACAGAGTACAGGAGGCTAAATATTGGCCCTTGGAATGCACAATGCATTACAAATAACGTACTAGAGCTCCAGTTGTTTTCATATACAGTGCTACCTCCGTTTTCGACCTCCTCACTATTCGAACAATTCGGTTTTCGACCAGAAAATTCGAGCTAAAAATGCTTCCGAATTCGAACAGATTTCGGTGTTCGAACACTCGGGCTGGGAACCGAAAATAGCCGAGTGGAGCCGAAACGTACGCAGCGTCACCCTGTATGCCATCACACCACTGTTCAAAAGGTATGTAAATGATACAAAATGGTTTATATTACTTCTTTTTTATGTTTCTTCTATATTATGTACACATTTAGATCTTTAATGTTGTTTAGATACACGTTTTCTTAATTTTTTAGGTATTTTTCTTTGGGTAAAACGGATTAAAATACTTACCATTGTTTCTTATGGGAAAAAATGTTTCCGTTCTCGAACAAATCGGTTTTCGACCAACCAACTCGAACGAATTATGGTCGACAACCGAGGTACCACTGTATGCGTAATCTTGGCGTAGTAATCGCAACGGAAACTAAATTATCTTTCAATCGGTCATTCGATCACTGCTATCCTGCTGACCTGTCTTAGTGGCAATAGCAAGACAGGTTTTCTCATAAAAGTTGAAAAGACAATATCTCATGCAGAATTATTGATAATGTAAGGGACCAACATGCAATTAGCTCCTATAATAACTACATTGCATCACAAATCATACCCCAAACAATTCATTCACCCATTCACGTGCTAAGATCAATATTTCCAGTTGGGGATGATTTTGTCTCAAAACTAACAATTTTGCCCAAATCTGTCAAATCATTGAGAAATGATCCTTATTGGTTCTCGAGGCAGATTCAACATTTACTCAAATCATTTTCAGCTAATCTCGCAAGCTGTTACCGTATGGCAATCTACTACATACCCAAATGACAAGTGACGTTAACTCTTTAAGCTTAAGGAAGTTACTGTCTTACAGTAACTTCTTTGTAAAATCCACAAAGCAATATAATGTTGAAAAATAAATGTTACATAAAACCTCCGATCTACGTTCACATAGGTAGAGCTGCACATCTTTTAGGAAAAACTATTTTATTTTTTGACTAAAGGCTCACTCACGCATACCTGAAAGCCAAATAGGTTGACCAAATGGCAAAAACAAGTATGTGAAGATGAAAACATACAAAACCTTTTTGATATAGTACCAAAGAGCTGTTTTGACTCTTTACAATCCTACTGTTGTAATTGAATCTACTGTACAATAAATCTCTCAAAAAATGGGCCAGAAAATGGCCACAGTCAAGAAAAGGAAGTCTCACAAAAAGCCTGTTTTCCAACAATCAGTCATAGAATCAAATCCCTTATTAGATTGTCCTTCAAAATCACTCAAGTCCTATCAGGCTACGGAAGAAGTAAAGCATATTTGTATCGTTTAAAAGTTTGAAAGATGAGCTACGTGCCTTATCCAACGCATACTCGCAAACCTAGTCATATATAATATTGGAATGCAGTGTTTTACAGAGAGTGCCTCAAACACAGGAAATTATGATCAAAGAGTTGAAGTGGCCCTCAATATTAAACGTACTTAATTAATACGATTTAATTTGTAACCAAGAAAATGTATAACTTCTTTGAACGGATTATTTAATTTAATTATGATTTAATTTAATTACAAGTTATTGTTATTATTATCTCCTATGATATTAAAAATAGTTTTTATTATTTAATTATTAATTTAATTTTAACTTATACAAGCAAACTCTAGGAATCGCATGAATTCCCAGGGAAACTTGCATGTTTAAATAGCGTGAACAAAATAGCATTGTTCCATGTTTTAAAAAACTTGGCAAAAAACAGAAACAGAAAATTCAAGGAGTCTGGATCTCGAAATTATTATCTTGCACATATACCAGGGAGTTATTATTTTGTGTAAAGTATACTTTCTTTGATATATACTCCATGTGTTTGATTATTTTTTGTTACAACTATCCTTGAGCATAGTATAAATTTCAGGGATGTGAAGTTCTAGTGAATGTTTTTTAAGGGCACAGGGCTTAAGGAGTGGGAACCGCTCGACTAGATGAGGAACAAAAGAGAATATTAAGAACTATAGGTCCAAGCTAAGAACGTATTGTGCTAAAAATTTATACATTTTAAATACATTTTTTCTGAATTCTGATGAATTTATGTGAAGAATTAAAAGTTTGTTTTTCTTTGTTTGGTTTTTAGAATATATCATTTATTTTTTTCAAATATATTTTTAATCTTATATAAAAGTTTGAATTAACATGTATATAACCATTGAAGAAATGAATGTAGTAACAAATATGAAATACATTTATATAATAAACAAATACTTGTTTAAAAAATTATTATATGCCTGAGGCTTGAACTTACTTACCTTTCCATATAATATTCAAGTGTCGATAAGCAAAGATGGAACTTAATTCTAAGCCTATGATATATTTTTTTTTATAATATAATTTTTATGGCAGACTGTTATCAGCTCGCGGTTTTCAAATTAGTTTAATAACTTTAATAATTTAATAACATAAAATGTTATTTTAACAAATAAGATAATTGATATGATTGATGTAATTATAATACATATATATTTTATACATAGGGCATATACATATGTGTATAAACAATAATATTTACTAATTGAAAGACCGATATTGAGTATTTGATAGAAAGGTTAGTTGATAAGAAAAGAGGGTTTCGGTAAGTTTTCCTGTGATCTCAATTGGTTACTTGGCTGGCTTGAAAGGCGGCATGCGCAGTGAGCGGGTATTATCCAATACCCACGATTCGCCCTGGTGAGCAGTGCAAAGCAGTTGGGGGTCACTCTTGCATCGGCTGTGCATTGGGTAAGCCTCATCAGTTTAGAACTTACTCTTAATATTGACGTATTCCATTGAGAGCATCGAGAATTGTCAACGCTCATGAAGTATTAATCAGCTTCATAGCTTAAGTAGCTATCTGTCTCCTACTCATCAGTATTACGCAAAGTGTCTTAACAATACGTAACATTTAGAAAAGCAATACCTATGTAGTGAGATTGAACTCGCTCTACTATCAATCAAAGCTTATGTGCAGGTCTCTTGAGAGAAAAAAAATGTGCCGGTGCAGGACCTTTTCTGGACCCTCCTTTCCTACACTGGTCATATCTAGATAATTTAGTTGCACTATACTATATGTTTTGAGTAATAAAGAATCTTATTAAAGGACTGTTGATTTCAAAAGTCAAATAAAATATTTAAAGATGGTTCAAATTTTATTATCATTATAAATCATAAATAGACTGCTAGGATGGGTCCAGGTTACCCCGTAGACTCTGCTGTACCCTCCCTCCCCCTCTTGTGAGACCTGTTTTGTTGTCTTTTTAACTCAATTAAAACTGAAAGATAAAAAACTATTTTGTAATGTTATAACATTTATTTTGCCTGATTGTCCTGTTCCTTTTTTCTTAAACATACTTCTTTCTGGCCGCCTCGGTGGCTTATTAGTAGGGTCAGTTACCACAGCCAGAGAGACGTGTGTTCCAATCTTTAACACTTGGATGTTTATGTTGTCTAGATTTGAAATGTCTGACTTGTTGAAACGGGTTCAATAACCGTAGTAGGTCATGATATACAATATAGAAAAAAATCATCTCTGACCAGCCACTTGTATTATCGGTTGCCATGAGACGCTTCGCGGTCGTGCTAGGTCTTCCCTCTCCTTTTCTTTCTGCTGACGGTTGTACCAAATATTACGGACTGTATGTGTGCTTACTATTACCTGTTTTATTTTTGAAGTTTGTATTGTAATTTCAATTGTTTTCCACTGTTTTATATGTATAATTTCAAAAATATATAGTTCGATTGGACTGCAGAAACTTTAAACATTAAGTAGAGACAAGCTATGCAATGTTAGCCTAGATTATTTTCGTGGTATTGGTTTTAATGAATGTATTTCTATTCATTTGTTCAATTAGATGATTGAATACTATGTTTTTTACAGCTTCTAAAGAGGATCACATTTCAGCCCTTGGAATCATAAAATACTGAGATTCAACTCTGTATCGATAAGGACATTTTTTCTCGGTTATTTGCACATTTTAATTTTTTCCTTCTTTTAATTAATTTCATTTAACCTATTTATAAAAAATTAATTAGCCATTCTTTACTCTGAATGCAGGCAATAAAAGTGTTTCGTTAGCATCAAAATTTTTTTTAAAGAAAGAAATATATGTTAACGAAATTACATGTTTTGTAGTTTTCTAAAAATAAAGGTGTATATGTGTGTGGTTCATGTGTGTGGCAGAGAGATCAAAATATTTCAACAATAAAAAATGTTATATTTTCCAAATGTCATATTTAGCCTCTTTAATCCTGAGACGGAACTGCAAGCTAAGCAGTACCAATATTAGCATTTTATTAGTCTGTGCTTTGTATTATAAAAGTTTATATTTGTCAGAAATTTTTTATTTATTTGTTTTTTTTTATTGGTCAGAAATATGGCAGTACAATTTTGATTCAAATTGCTATCATCCTGTCTTTTAATCAGGGTAGTTGAAATTTAATATGTGTAGAGTGCGACTGACGTAGAAATTGTTGTTCAGATTTAAAAGTTTAGGAACTCTTCTGGAATAGAAATAAATTAACTTTTAAATTTTCTGATAAAGTTTAATTTTCTGATAAAGTTTTAATACAGATATTAAATTTGATCGGATCAATAAGGCTGATAAATATAAATCCAAGAGTTCTAATTTGTTGGTAAATAATAACTTAGTAAAACATCCTGACATCTATTTTTCTAATAGAGCTTCTAGTGAAAAATAGGAAAAGCTTTTTAATATAAACAACAAATAAATCTAAATAGCTAATTATTTTATTAATTTTCGTGAATTTATCGTTCTTAAAGTAATTACTACTTACTTCCCCAACATAACAGCCCAGAGTGGGCCCTTGCTTCCTTCAAAATTCTACAGCATTCCTCCATGATTCTTGCCCTGGTCTTGTAGTTCATGGCGCCAGGAGATACAAAACCTCTTTGAATATTTTGTACTTACCAGTTTTTAGGTATTTTTCTTTTTCTTTTTCAGAACTATTTTTCGAGGCATTCAAACATTATTCTAAAGGCCTTCTAAACGATATTTCCCCAACCATTCCGTTCTTTTAAATTTTATAACTTGTGCAAGTGGCATTATCTATAGAGATCATTACTCTTACCATGTTTCATAATTCTCTATTTACCAACAGACTCCATGGTTCGTTCTACATAATTCCATTCAGAAATGCTTCTTGGTCTTGCTGTGGCGTTGCAAAGAGTCCATGTTTATGCAGATTATGTAACTAAAAGGACTTAGTAAAGCTTTTATTCCTTTCAAAGGACAATGATAATCAAATCTATATAAATAAAAGAAAGGTTTTGTCTGTTCATTGCTTAGAGCTGACTCATTTCAACATATCTTTACGTTTTATACATTTGAGAAACCGAATCCACCCTTAGACAAATTTCTGTCTCTTTGTGTGGCTGTTTGTCTGCAAAATTTGCCACAAGCTGAAACTTTGACAGTAGATTTGTATATGTCTAAATTAAAATCTAAGATTTGAATGGATTGGAAATTCAAAGTAGAAGCGAAGTTATGGATTTTAACCTGTGTTTGGTGAACTAAACAGATATTTTTATTTTGAAAATATACAGGTATAGGAAGTGGGTATTGCTGGTTGATTTTAATTTTATTTGCGTTTAAGCTCGCTGCAAGAGTTTATTGACAAGGTGTTTCCCGGAGTTCTAGATCTGCCATCTATTCAGAATTTCTCACATAATCAACTGTATGTTGCTTGCTCAATAGTTAAAGGTTTCCACTCTGTTCTTCTAGTACCTGAAGGACAGACAGCAAATGTGGGGTATACAGAGGCACTTAACACTGTACTAATAATGATAAATTCTACCCTTCTATAATTTCTAATAATATTTTGTTATACCACGTATCATCTCTAAATGTTTGTAAAATACCCGTCAATGTCGGACACACCTGCTAGTTTTATAATAAAATTTGTTAAAGATATTGACAGTGGAATGCAATGGAGTAAATATAGTTAACATGAATTTTTCAGTTTTCCAGGTTCAAATAAAACTTTCAGACCCAACGTTTCAGTTTTATTTAAAACCTTTCCAGGTATTACTTACTACTTTTCAATACCTAAAAACTTCTCCATGTATTCATGTTATATCGTTATAAATCGCTGTAATTCCAATTCCAGATATAATATACGAGTACGTATATCTAAAACCTTATACCTCATACCAAAAATCTTGACTTGAACCTGGAAAACTGACCGGTTCGAGATGTTTTTGATCTATTCTGTTTCACAGTCAACATCTTTATCATTTTTCATGTATTATATCATACCTCACAATTTATGATTTTTTATGAAGATATAAGAAGAATATATGGAGAGGATGCCTGTTTATCATACTACTATCTAAATGAAACAGAGTTATGACCAGCATTGCATTCTGGTCAAGATTTCACATACGTTATCCAGCGGTGTCAATTAAAATAGGTTTCTCAAATTGACATGCCTAAGGAACTTAGTACGTGTCTGAGCAGAATATGCCAAAAACCAAAAGAGTTATTATCATCAAATTTCATATTTGGTTATGATACGACGGAACAGCAAGTTTCACATAAATATTACACTTACATAGTAAGTATTATATCTTTTAAAAAAAAAATTGTTTTTTGTTTTTAGAATTTAGTAGAAATTGGTACACACGATTTTGATCAAAATCATTTAGGTTTTAAATTTTTTGTTTAATTTAGTATTTATAGGGCGCGATTTTCGTATGACTTTTTTTTATTTTTGGGGGCGAATAAAGTGAAAGGAACTATAAGAGCTCTCTGATTTAGTTGACACAGATACTAAACAAAAGGTAGTAATAGATAATTTATTTTAAATTTAACTGAACTGTTAAGGAGAAATTATAGAGTTTTGCTTTGGTAAATAATAACCTAGAATAGTAACCTGACGTTCGTCTTACCGACAGCGACGCTAAAGGGGAAGGACAGCTTTGTTCGTGTTCTCTAAACACCATGAATACCGTGTGGCTTCTCATACATTTTGATTAAATCTTTATATCTTATCATGAGACGAATGTAATTTTGCCAGCTTCCTGCACCAAGTTGTTGAGGATTCTAGCAGATCTGTCTAACTTCCTTATTAGCTTCATTTATATGATCCTACTGCCATACTTCATTTAATAAATTTTTTTTATACTCTATTAAAAGCCGAATCACAGATGATGAAATAATAGTGAAAAATTATCAGTTGCCTTCTTTTTGTATTCTTCTTAACTTTGTGCATGCAAAATTTATAAATGGTCTAATATCACAGGCAATTATAAACATAATAACCACGATAAACGGATAGGACAATAACCGAAATATTTATGAATACATTGTACATTGCGAATTCAGTAGTCACCCGGAAAGTTTGAAGACAAAGATATTTTAAAAATAAATCATTTTAAAAAGTTATACAGAATTTTTTACCTTTCATTTAGTGAGAAGTTTTATATGAAAATATATATTACAAACGTATTTTCTCTGCAGTATTATTTTGAAAAGAATGTTTGACTGTATATCCTTCTAGTTGATTTCTATCTTCTCTGTTTGATAAACATTCGTACTGAAATCTATATAAAGTGAAAATCAATGTTCCATTTTATTACGATTTTTATGATCTTGTTTTGAATGTTTGAATGAATGAATAACAGCGCATGCGTATATGAATCCAGCTCACAAGTTCAATCAGCTGTTTATTGACAGTATGTTCGAAATGAGTTGAGATATCGCATAGGCATACTCAAAATTCTTGTAGTATAATGGGAACACACCGCTTAATACTCATTGGACCGCTGACCTTGATGAAATAGCCACCCCACTGCTTCTCAAGGCATGCTGCTCTCGGTTCAAGGTTGAATAATGCACAGTCATATAGCGTTTTAGTTTTGTGGAATCCTTCAATCCATCTATATGTATACATCCGTTTATTATAAAAAAAAAACAGCGGACAAAAAATCACTTCTACTAGTATATTTCAACATTCTTCTCCTGATGAGTTCGAATATCGAAATATAAAAGTAAGTTTTTTATTAATATTTTCTATTTTTTTTTATGTTTATTGCCTTCGAATAAAATTTAATTAAGATCATATATATAATGTGATTTCTTATATATATATATATATATATATATATTATATATATATATATATATACTTTTTCGTTGGAAATACGATCCGAAACGGACAAATATAGTTCAATGTGGAAAATGAAACATAGAGAAATCAGAAACACACACTTACAGTCTCTAATTTTCGGTTTGAACCGTCTTCATGGAGAGGGTCTCCAACCGTCTCTGAACCAGTGCGCTTGGTTTCCCTCTCTTATCTCTCCTGAAGACGGTTCAAACCGACAATTAGAGACTGTAAGTGTGTGCTTTTGATTTTTGTATGTTTCTTTTTCTACATTGAACTATATATATACAAGATTTCAAGTGAACATGTGAAATAGCAATCAATGGTCAAACCACAATATGAAATGGAAAAAAAGAAACTAAGATCTTTCAACCGTAACAAGCGGTCTTCGTCCGTTAGTTTTTTGACTCTGACGAAGACCACTTGTTACGGTTGAAAGATCTTAGTCTTTTTTTTCCCGTTTCATATTGTGGTTTGATCATTTATATATATATATGAAGTTTAAACCACAACCTTTCAATTTATGCCATCAGAGAGCAAACAAAATAATAACCATATATATAGATTTATATTTCACATATATATGTAGTTGGGTTTTTGACTCTGACGAAGACCGCTTGTTACGGTTGAAAGATCTTAGTCTTGTTTTCCCATTTCTTATTATGGTTTGATCATATATATATATATACAAACTAGATTCAAAAAACACTCATAAAAGAAATAACAGAAACTCACTACTACATTTCGATTGCCCCATTATCCGGAAGATAGTTGCGAGTCGCTCCGAAGACAGGTGACTGACACACTTTAATTGCCCCCTCTTAACTATCACTTATGCTTGATTCAATTAACTTTAGACGAACAATGCTGACGTTGATTAGAAGATGAAGAAATCTCGGACACATTCTATGACAATGCGTGGCAACCATCATTAAAGCGTTAAAAACTTTTGAAAAAACTATTCCTAAAATTATTAAAAGGAAGAGATATATCTTTGTGGACAATTAAGAAGTTCATTAAAGTACATTAAATCTAAATTTGATTTTAGAAACAAGAAAGAGAAGAACAATAGGACAGATGTAACCACCGTGTGCACGAGTCCGATGAGACTCAGGCCACCTCTTAAATATTAATAATAATAACATGTCAGGTTCTTTTAGATCAATAATTTATAGTCTTTTTTTAACTTATAAAATATAATGATAAAAAGTAAATGTAATCATTAATGTAATTATGTAAATAAGCATCTTAAAAGGAAAACATACCTATCACAAAAGAAAATCGACAGAATCAATTCAAAAAAGTTTTTTTAACAAAATATAAAAATATTTAAGGTTTAAAAGAATTAACTTGAACTTTTCGGATATAAAAGAAGCTTTTACTGCACGCCCTTGCTGACTATTGTATCCGCACTAATGCATAGATGTATTAAACTACGTATGAGAATCATATAAATATTTTTATTAAAAATATTAGTCTAGAACTATCCAAGATATCGTCATACTCTTTAAGTCACTTAGATGAAAGACTAAACCGTAAAAACCATGTGACACACACATAGACTAAGAGCACACAATCAATGTTCTTCTGTAAGAGATTCTTTGGTAGACAATGGATAAAATAACAAACACCAAATCATCTTTTTGGATTTGTAAATTTATTTTACTGCTGTCAAAAAACCAATGGTATCATATCATCGGTTGCATAGTACTCAAAACAAGCGTGTCTAGGGTTAACTGGAGGAAAAACCAGCTGTCCTATAGTAACCAGGATTGAAATAATAAACGCTCCTCAGTTAGTTACTTCTTTCAAGAATGATTAGTTTATGGTCTACTCATACTGGTCTAAAATGTCAAGACGTCTATGGGAGATAAAATGTTGAAAATCTGATAGAAAAAAACATCAGTGTGTAGTTTGCCTTATATGGAAATTTTACATACAAAAAACAATAGAAGAGAGAAAAATTTATCTAAGGAAAATATGGAATTGATTAAAGAACTTAAAATCTGAACTTGAAATGATTAAGTCGTTTATCTATTAGTTTGATTATATTTTTCCCGAGAAGTTTAGTATTACGTATAATAAGATAGCTGTTAGTGTTACGAAGATGTTATATGATAGCCACATTAAAACAAAACCAAAACTCATTTGATTGTCAAGCAGTTTGATATTATGTTTACTTATAGTATTTTTTATTTGTCAACTATTTTTCTTTGTTCATTTCCCTTCTTCTAATGTTTCTAAAATATTGCGTGTTGGTGCTGATAGAATTGTGTTTTCAATCCTGCCATATTTGGCATTAATTACTAATACTACAATGACACTGAGTTTCAAAACAGGACAAAACCAACATAGATTGATAAGAAGATAAGAAGAACCAGAATTCAAATGAGTTATCCCATATTCCATACAGTTCTAGCACTGTTACTTTCACCAATTCTATGCCATCAAACAAAAATATTGCATTACTTCTGAATCGTATAGTTCAGGCTGTTGTCATCGTATATGTTGTTTTCAAGGCTGAATATTTTGTTCCAGAAACTAACTTTATTTTTTACTGTACAGTAAACCCTTGCATATTCGAGGTTCGTGTCCCCGCATACAAGAGGGTTTGGCTCTTTTTGGTCTTTTCGAAAATATCTGACCCTTTTTTTGTTGAAAAACACATTCACAGTACATAAATAAATTATAATTATTCAAAATAACAATGTCAATTAACATAAACCAAACATTTATAAAGAGAGATGGTACAGTATAATCATAAATAAGTTTAAAATAATAATATCAATTAACGTAAAGAGTAAGAAAAAATATACTATACTGTGCATATTTTAGCCAAATTTATCCTTTTGATTTTTATCTGTATAAATGCATACCTACATCGTGTATACGATTAACGTGCATAAAATGAATAAAATTATATTTGTATTTACAATTAACTGGTTGTATCATATTTCATAAGTTTAGTCTTCAAAATTTGCTCCGTTTTCTATCGATTGTTTTGCATACACAGGCAGTGAATGACTCTACATGGGTAGCGACAGTATTCTAATCAGTAAGGAACACAAGTACTCATCTTGCATATATATATATACAGGTTTGATTAAATAATACGCCATATTTACGGTTGATTAGTTTCCTTGTGTATTTCTCAAGGGATCTGAATAATCTTCTTGTACAAACATCTAAATTGAATAGAACATTTCCAATGGTTCCATTGTCTTTACATCTTGCATTTCCACTAATTTTACTATTGTCACAACAGTCACAACTAGTACTATTACTATTACTACTACTACTATTATCACTACTATCGACATGTTTCGACTGCTCGTCAGTCATCTTCTGGATAAGGAGGTTCTTTGCTGAGTTGTTGGTATTTACTGCAGTTAATATATATATATATATATATATATATATATATATATATATATATATATATATATATATATATATCAATGACCAAACCACAATATGAACAATATTGACTCTGACAAAGACCGCTTGTTACGGTTAAAAGATCTTAGTCTTGTTTCCCATTTTATATTGTGGTTTGATCATTAATTGTTTTTTTACGTGTGTATGTGAAATCTTTTTATATATATATACATTTTACAGTACGTATTAGTAATGAACATTATCACATTGCAACATTAACATATTGTTTACTGTATTAATGTGTCAAATTGTCTTTAATATGCGTTTGATGAGCATATTTGAGCGTATATAATGTCATAAATAGGAGTTTTAAAACTGCATCCTATATTCACAGATTTTTGTCGTTCCCGGGGGGTTACGTTCTACCTGTTATTTAACCTCAGAGAAGGTCATATTTCAACTCACTGCTGAATTTACTTACTATGTGTTTTTACAGCTAATGTCTCTTTGCTTAATTATTGAAAAGTACACTGATACGAATTCCTTCGTTGTAATATTTTAACTTAAAGTATACAATACGATATAGTTATTTCTTTTTGTTTATATAATGGAGGTAAAATTAAAATTATTTTGTTTCAGGATTTTATAGTGGGATCAGAGAACAAGCTTTGGACATATAACAATGGATGGAGTACTTCTTTATACTGTTTTTGATTCAGTTATGAATTTTTGGCTTTGTATTGCTAAATCTGTTTCAAATATTATTTCGCGAATTTTTCCATCAAACCGACGTATAAAAAGGAAAGAAGAAGAAAAACCAAATGATCCTGAATCAGATGAAAAAATTAAAATGTATATAGATCTTCTTGGGAATAGCATCAATGAACCTTTATTGACGAGAGAAGATGCTTTGAAAACATACCCAGAATGGAACATTCAAAAAATTAAAAGAGGCCAAGAGCTAGCGATGGATTACTACTCATCTCTTTGCTTTTCTGAGTTCATTTCAATATTCCTTTTACTCACAGATCCCAATGGACTTAGTGTGCTCACTTTTACAGATAAGTCAAATACAGTCGAAACGGCTGCTCTAAGGTATATGTCAACAGCTAAGAGAGTTCTTTCGTGGTATAGAGATGACCTTTTCGATCCAAAAACTGAAGGGTATAAAAATTTAAAAACTGTTGCCTCAATGCATCATAAGGTGAATAAAGACATTGGTACAATTACTGAAAGTGTTCTGAAACGTTTGAATGAACTGGACATTAGCGATGAGACTCGGGAGATCGCTAAAGCTTTGGTGGACGACAATGCTAACTCCAATCATTCTAATCAGTTGGTGCTAATAGCGAATAAGGGTTACTTGCCATTTAGCCAAGGAAATATGACAGTGACTCTGATGGCTTTCATGGGTTTGATCATACTGTATCCTGAACAGTTTGGACTTCGAGGAGTTGATGAAGAAGATTTAGATTCATTTGTCTATCTTTGGAGATATATTGGGGCTCATCTTGGAATAAAAAATGATTTAAACTTATGCACTGGTGAATTTCACGAAGTCAAACTACGTTGTAAAATTCTTGTTGATCATTTCTTCAAATACACGCTAAGCCATGTATCAGAAGCCTGGACCCACATGGCTCACTGTTCTGCCTCGGGAATCGCCTTGTACCTCAAGCAAACCTCTTTCTTGAGTGCTATTGTGTTCCTTTATCAGCTGCTAGGCTTAAATTGTCAAACAGTCTATGATAAACTGTCAGTGAATGATCAAATAAAACTCATGTTCTATTATTTTACATTTAACCAACTGGTACCAATTAAATTTATTAGAAAAAACATTAACGCAGGTACACAAAAATTACTAGAAAAAACAAAAATAAAATAATATTGTTTTACTTTTTTTTTTAAATACTTGACAAATGTTTATCTTGGGTGATTACTGAACTTGACCCCTGTACTCACGATCAGTTGTTGATATAGATGGATGACATTCGACATGGGTGGATTAGAGATTCCACTCAGAGTTGTTTGTTTTGTGCTCAATATGTCGTCTGCCTTAGATTTCTTTACTGAATTGCCGATGTGATATGACTGTGATATATTAGATGTTGGGTAACTTGATTTAGCAAGAATGTATTTGTGGGATAATTTAAGTTTTCTTTTCTTTTTGAGTGCATTTCTTTTTTTTTTTAATATATAGTGAGAATGAGTCAAGTTGTAACACACATGTTACAGCTCAACTGAGCTTTTTTTTATTCTTGAAATATTGGTTTTTAAGGATTATGTTTCGACTGTTATTTTTCCTACAGTCATATTAATATAAAAGTAATATTTATTGTATTAATATTAATTTTATTTCTAAATGGTTCTTATGTCAAAATGTTATAATGTATTTAATTTATTTTTTCATATAACTACCTTATATTAGAATTGTACAGGCTGTGACAGTGATAACTCTGAGGCAATATATTCAGTTAACTTGTTTAATTTATTTAATTAATGGAATAACCTTCTTACCTTGGATATTGTTATCTCGGAGTTTTTGGACCGGTCCGACCAGTGAGGGTTTTGATCAACTCTCCTTGAAAATTAACAAAACCTGTCCAGAAACTTCCGTATCGACCTAAAAAGTAGGACGTTATTCTTTTATTAAAGAGCTATGATTCTAACTCTGTGGTAATAACAATAAGCATGTAATATTGATTAGTTTAATAACCAATTGAAGTATATATTTTTTATGTAATATTGCAATTCTACAATGGTAAAATAAAAGTAAAAAGAGATTATTGATTTAGTGGTTGTTATAGTAAAGAGGTATGTATACCATATTTTTGAATACATTATGAAATTGGTTAGTAAATGACCTCAGTTTTTTTTATGTTCCTCTCTCATTGATAAAGAATAATAATAATTGTAAAAATTATTTGTCCATATTTTTTTAATATTTTTTTTAGTTTCTTATTGTAAATTATAAATTTAGATTTCACTTCCAAATAGATAATTGTGCCAAATAAATGAATATAGATAAAATAAATTATAAGGTGCATATAATAAATTAGTGCCATAAGAAAATGAAACAATCGGAGTAATCATAACAATAGTCGATAACTAAGTAAATAAAATAATTAAACAGAAGATGGTCCAGGCAACTGTTTTAATGTAGTTGGAAAAGAAACAACATTCTTTTTTTTATCATTTATATTTCAGTAAACTATCTTAATATATAATTACAAGTTAAAATAAGCTGTGACACATAGAAATAAACGTAACAATTAGGACTAACTTTTCAATATTTCGACCGTTATGGTGGTCGTCCTCAGAAGAAGTGAATTGCCGGAGGAAAATTATATTAATATTTAATTATTATTTCGAATGACAATAACAACTAGAATAATAATCGATAGAACGTGAATGGGTCTCTGAGTTTCATCTTGACCTGTTTTGATTTAATTATGTACCAGGGCCTTCCTGCCATACCATGATAAAGCAGAATAGGTTTATGTTTTTAACGTTGGGCTCTTTCACCATGTTACAAATAAACCATCGACATGTGTCGATCAACAAAAGTTGACGTATGTTTATTTCCATAAACATAGGCTTTTTAGTGTGACTTTATAAGATTGAAAGATACTTCATGAAAGAGATCATAAAAAATAAGAGGTGTAAATAGAAAGTAAAAGGAAGAGTAACAGCTGTAGTGAGTCGAGATGTATAGGAAAGAATATGTAAGTAAGAGAGAGAGATACAAGAAAAGGAAAGTGAGAAGGAATGAGAGACATCCAAACCTTAACACATTGCGACCGAGCAAAAGTCCAGTATAACTGGCCCCAACCAGCAATGCCCGAATGTACCTTAGGTGTGATGGGCAAGTGAAGTTACACTTCTAACTGAAGATCGGGAACAAATCTTAAGAACGACAAGTGATGCCTGTATCGTTAGTTATCGACTATTTCCAATAACTTGAAATAAAATTCAAATTATTTTCAAATTATTTTTCAACTCTCAGGCAAAAATGCGAAGTGAACCATTCCTCACACAACTGTGTTGTTATTCAACTCGCTGGAGGGCACCGTGATAGGCTCCCCGTGCGCAGGAGGAAGAAAAGAAAGAGTGACAATCAAAACTGTTAACGCTTATGTTAAGAAGGGTCTCAAGTTTTTTGGGAGCATTAATTAAAACCGCGTTTTTTAAACCCGCACTAACCAAGGGTTTGCTGTAACTGAATGTCATGGTACTTTCTTTGTTGACCTATAATTTTTAGTGCCAGAAAGAGGGTATATAAAACTTGTTGAGTACCCAGCTTTTATGACATTGTTACAATTATCTATATATATATTTGTGGATCGCATTGCTCTAAAACCATACTTGCGAATAGGTATTTAGGCACTGGCCTACTGATGCACACTTTGATGATACATTAATTGTAGTCTGGAGCCTAATTTGACTACGACAGTTAAAAGTTTCAAAAAATTCAAATTTTAATTACTTTAGAGTTTACTATTCTTAATATCGGGTACTTTTGTATTATGTTTTTACATTTTCGTTTTTATAGTCATATTTTTCATGTGTTATTATTTTTCTTTATAAAATATATATATATATTTAAAATTAAAAGATCATTGCAACATTAGAAGCCCATGTGGACATTATCATATTATTGTATAAATATCTTGAGGCAGTATGGGGTCTTAAGGGCAAAAATTTAGTTAAGCTGTGTTAAGCTAGATTATGGAAATTTGATATACAAACCTAAATAACTCCATTAGCAAATCCATCGAGCTTACAGTATCTCGATTGTCGAAGCACGCTCGGACGAAGTGATAATGGCGCGTTAATTTAAAATTTCGAGACTGTAAGAGATATTTTCATGCGTCAAACATATTACATCATATCTTCTATTATCTACACACAAACATAAGGTACTGAACCAATTTGTTTATTAATATTTTAATTTTGGATATGGGTCTCTTGATTTGTGCGCTTATAACTAGTTTACTGCAGTAGTCTTAGATTTCCTTTCCCCAGAATATAATTAAATTGAGTATAAATTAAAATATTTTAACTATTATTAATCCGTTCAGCACATCAAGATAAGTAAACGTTCTTATTATAAACACAGGTTTATATCTTAATTCTAGAAATATTGGTAACATGCATTCACTTCATTCAGATATTATATTAGTATTTCTCAATGATTGGTAAGATACTTTTCCTCTTAGTTAAGGATAAACAATTTGGCATATGTTAATGTTGTTAGTATGGAAAAAGACAAATGACTTTTAAGATAAATTGATGGTCTTAAATTGAAACATGTAAGGTGCATCATTTAACTAAAAAAATGTCCCGAATGTCATTCTGCTAGTGATTTATAATTTTCAACATTTGTTTCACACCATGTTTGGACATCAGACGGTTATATGGTATTAAACATTACGTTAATACTGCAATAGCCATAGTTTTAAAAATTTTAGAATAGGTAACAATGATTGCTCTATGTTGATGTCCCACCTAAGATATTTATTAAGAACTAGTAAAACAATTACTCTTGGATACGAACCTCTTGTTATCAAAAGATTTAGTGAGGAAATCAGCTTATTATTCAGTTAATTTCAAGAATAAGGAACGGTGAAGGTTACTTGTTGGTTTTTAGGTAATAGCTATTGTCAATATCGATACCTTACTTACAGCCTTAGGAATTCACAGTCGATGAGTGATAGTAATTAGATCCGGCAAATTGAATAACTGCAATCGTAACAAAAATAATTCTACTGAGGTGTAATGGTATTTCGTAATATATTAGCATTTTCAAATGATGTAAAATACAACTTATAATGAAAAACCGTTGGCATGCGTTCTCTTTGTTCTTGTCACTCGGTTTGTTTATTTTTTTAATAAATTGTTGTTTTGCATAACTAAAACCTTATTAGTGTTCTGCATAATGAATTAAAAATACCAAATTTTTTTGGACTCGTGACGTTGAAGATGTGGTGAACAGAACTCGGGTTAGTGGAATTGAATTAAAAGCACAAGATTCCTTTGTGGCTCTTATTTTAAAAATATACATATTTTCAAATGTACTCTTACAACAAGCTCGGTGAAAGAAAATAAAAACCCCTGGAAAAGTGAAACTGTTTTAAAATGAAACAAATAAATGTATTTAAATACATAAATTAATTATGAAATATACCATACGGCTTTTTTATTTCATATCAATAGATAATAATTTTAGTTAATTTAATGTTGAAAGTTAAAAAAACGAATTGGAATAATTAGTTCGATATTATAATGTCACAATTAAAATAAAAAAAAATAGCTTTAATAAGATGTATGAATTGTCAAACTGGTCTTAACTATCCCGTAAGAACTATGCGAAATAGTATATGTATCGATATTTATAAAAGCAATTGAAAGGAATAATAACCTTCTTTGATAACAGTGGTCTACCGTTCCTTAACTTGACATTGGCCTAATACTTAAATTAAAATTTGTCAACACACCAAATAAGTGCTGAAACCCCCTTTTATGACCTGTGATGTTACAATGATCAATAAATTATAACTGATCAATAAATCTATTTTAACTCACACTCGATGAATTTGGTGTCAATCAGCACTGGGGTATTGTTACATCATTTAAATTAAATAATAAAAGAATGGGTGGACGTGAAATTTCCAATCCAAGATAATCAAACACACCACGGTGGTTAGTTGGTGTAATACATTAAATGAACCTCATGTTAATCGCAGTTGCATTAAGAACTGTATTAAACCCACTACAAATCTGTGAAATTTGAAGCTGTACGAGTGTAAAATGCTTGGAAGACTACCGGAACGCAGTTAAATTATGGTCTCAAAAGACGTTTAAATTTCCTTTGCTAGTCCTTATAATATGATTCAATAAAATTGTTTAATGTGTCCTATTAAATAAATATTCTTTTATGATATTGTTTTCCTAAAGAAACATTCTCTGGCGTACTATAAAAATCAATATTTTTATTATTTGTGTCATTGAAATACTGGAAATGGTGTCCAAACTAATGTAGGAATGATTTTGTCATTTTTGAAGTAACATTATTGTTTATGTTTAGAACCTACGATGATAAACCTTCAAATGCAAGCAAAAAATGCTTTAAGGCAGGAGATAAAACGAAGCCTGAAGCTAATGAGTCCTGCAACAAGAACATGTCAGTCGAAAACAATTACTAGTAATGTAAGTTTATCATTATTTTATTATATGTTGTTATATGTATTATCGAGTGGATTGTGTCCAGTTTTGTTTATGCATTTCATTTTTGTATGATGATAGTAAAACGCTGGACTAAAATTATAATGAGCTTTACTAGAACCACTGTGAATGTCTGACGTGTAGAGGACTACAAGAGTGGAATCTTTCGAAAGAATCTGTTCTCCCAGAGGTTGTCCTACGGTTCATGTCTCTCTAAAACATTATGTTGTTTATACGTTAAACTTCAAATCTTCATTCTTAACTGTTCCATACATATTTACAAATTTGTAGTTATTGTCAAAGAAATCTGGCTCTTAGTGAACAATTTTGCTGCTACAGTTTAATAAGTATGAAGAATTTCCTCATCATAATGTGCTTACTCACTATGATGTATTTTTTTTTGTTTATGAATACCATAAAAGTTTTGGGGGTTTTGGGTTTTGTCAGTCACGCAAAAGTGTTGTTCACTTACACAATCATTTCATTTTATTCATTATTATTTCATAAATCGGTCATTTAAGACTTGTTATAATTTAAAAAAAAAGGTACAATGTCACTAACTCAAATTTAACATCTGTAGTACAAGAAGTGCGAAGTACAAATTTAAAGTTGAAATAAAGCTATGAAGATTTTGAATTATTTGTATTTATTATTACCATTTAAAAACATCGCACTATTATTATTATTATTATCAATAGATTTACTATTGGAATAAATTAGTCATTCAGAACTGTTCACATTTTGAACTGAAATTGCTGTTTTATTTGATGCAATACAGGTCATTATATTTTATTTGATTACAGGTCATAAAATTACCCGAATACCAAAACAGTTCCAAAATTGGTGTGTATCTCAGTATGGATGAAGAAGTGGCCACAGATGACTTGATAAGAAATATCTTTCAGTCAGGGAAAGAATGTTTTATACCTTGGTAAGGCTATTGCCAAATCGTCTCCGATTTTATTATTTTTTACTTTTCATTCCATTACATCATCAGTCGGGATTGTTTTAATTAACTCTACCAACGATTGAAACCTACTGATCATATCAAATAATTTTGAGATACTGGCAATGTATTTTTTCTTATTTGTACATTTCAACATTTATGTTGGAAAATACATACATTTCAAATGTATGTATTTTGTTTTTTTCATTTTTTTTTATTGGTACATCAATTTATACTTTCGAAGAAGTAAACTATTCTATCTCGACGGATTTATAAGTTTGAATCCCGATCAAGTTTTGGCATTTTGTAAGATTTCCAAAATGTACTCGTATATATGTGTGAATTGTTATCATAACGGGCAAAACAGAAGAAACATTTTATAGTATAATGATGTCATTTATACCACAGAAGTTGTTAGTGACATTATTGTAGATCACATTATTGTGATGAATATACAAACTTATTTCTATAAATTTCGGATTTTCCCCAATTATTACTTAACGGTATCTTCTATTCATACTTGCTCTTGAGTCGATTATTGTCATCCTAGTTGATTTGCCTTAGGTGGTGTCATTATATTTTCACCACTTTTTAATGTTGTTCTGCCCCTGGCGTCATTATTATTTTCTTGAATGTGTCTGTCGTTTTTGACTAGGTAATGAATCTGTAAATAGTCTCTATGAGTCACCTCTTGGGTGGTTCGTATATTCATTATTTATAATCCGTGAGCAGTTTTATGTTTAAATAATTCTAGTGTTTCTTTGTTTTCAGTTTTATTTCTTCTTGTCCTTTATACGGTAAATCAATCGAGTTTCGTCTTGTTCATGTGTCATTAAGTGGAATACAAAATTGGAGTTTGTATCATTGAATCATTAAAAGCATGAATGAATTCCTTAAGTCTCAGTTTTGTTGTTGTTAGGTCTGACAGACGTAATATTGTTCACAATATTTGCATTTAATTCTATTAATTCTACTTTAGCATAATTTATACCTTTCGTCTTCCAATGGATATGAAACACAAAATAAAAAGTAATATAAACGGCCTAAATAAACCAGCCTTAAGAACCAATAATAAATGGATAACGTTCACCTACGAGTATATAGGAAATGAGACAAATAAATTAATAACCTGAGTTAAAAAAAAATTAATTTGTCATTAAGACAAAACAATTAGTTTTCATGAAAACAAATGAAAATTCATGTTTTATTGCTATATATATAATTTGATTATACAGAAGTTAGATAAACATCGTATGAAAATGTTTACATTTAAAATTAAAATAACTAATTTAATATGATAATTCACTAATCAATAATAACCATTTTTATTAATTTTTCATAATTTAGTGTCATATATTTTTATTTTTGTACAAGTTTGTTTTTCTTTTAATTATAGATAATAGCCAACACTAGTAGAAACTCATCCATTATTAGATAAAGATTAATTAATATTTGCATTATGTTTTGTAAATTCAGCTTTATAATTTATAATTTAGCTTTATATTATAAAATTTATAATATTTTATAATTCAGCTTTTTTTTGTTCCAAAATACCAAAAATACCATTTTTGGTATAACATGAATAGATATCATGTTTTTGATATCTATTTCAGAATATAGGTTGAATAGTTATGAATTATTTTGTTTTAATGTGATGTTATGCTTTCTTTTTTTAGAAGATTTTTTTATTATAGTTGTTTTATATTTATTTTATGTAATTGTAGTGCAAATGCTAAATGTTTAACTAATCGTCTGAGTGTCAAAAAGTAGTAGTAGATCGTTAAAATAAATTTTATTTTTAAATAAATGTATTTTTATATTTATGTATATGAACGATATGCATTATGTAGGTTTGTTCTGAGGACTTTTTATTTTATCACTTGTTAAACACGTTTTTTTTGTCATTAAAAGTGTTTAGGTTTTGTTTTTTGTGTTTAAGTAAAGTTTGACTTCGGATGAGCATTGAAATGCATCGAAATTGGAAACAAATAAAGAAGTAATAAATATTCAGGTGGCACTTCGAACTGAAAACAGACGGTCCAAACGGACATATAATATGTCTGAATATATAATGAAATATTCAGTAGTTTACTCTGATTGGTTATTGATGTTTACCGTGTTGACCTTTCATTTGTAGGTACAGTAAAGAAACAATGATGTTGGTAAAACTTGCTTCTGCTGATGAACTTGAAACTCTTCCTAAGACAAAATGGAATATTCGGCAACCAGATGACCCCGAACTGAGAGAAAACGCCTTACTGACTGGTAAGTTGCTGATATTGGTTTTTAAACAAATACAACCTCATTAAAGTAAAGTAGGTAACATTCTGTAGGTTTGCTAGAAATGTTAATGGAAGCAGTAATTGCTTACATAGGATAGTATAACATGATTAAGTGTTTAATGCTTAACCAAAAGGATGTATTTTTCTTTATTGCTTTCTTCAAATGGTCGTAATATATATGTAAACCATGCTAAACATTTGTATAAAAGGTGCCACAGATATTTTGTAAGCTATGCAGTAACCTGTCAGTTGCTATCCACACCGAAGGTCATATGCCATATACATAATCTTCCTTTCAAAGGCTACTTTAAAGTCCCAATGATTAAACAAATACCACAGTCGTTAAACTTGAAGACTCAGAGGAGATCTACAAGGGGGAACTGGGGCACGTTTAAACCAATTTTCTTCCCTTAATTAGGCTTATGTTTACGGGCTTGAGGTTTAAACACTTCAATATACGCTTATTTGTGCAACTATCTCCTTTTCTTCGAAACGTATCTAATCTTTGGTACACTGGTCTCTGAACATTTCTGTTCTATCTGTTTCTGTCTGATTTTCTGATGACAAACTGTTCGATATTATGTACCGTAGGAAGTATCTTGCTATATTCTGTGTAACAAACAATATTTATGAGTAATAAACATGAATTGTAGTGAAACTTTCATGACTTTTTTATCAATGAATTCTTCCTGACCGGAAGATTTGTTTTTGTTTTTAAGATTTGTTTATTTAAAAATGTCTATTCTTAAAAATAGACAAACTTGTATACAAATGGACATTTTAATCTTTTACTGTATCATTCGAAATACTGATAATAATTTTTAATGAGTGTAACAAATTTTTCACTATTTTTGTGTAATTCATAAATTTTTCACCAATATTAGTAATTTAAATTAAGAACTACTATTTATCACATATGATGTAATATTATTGTATGATTACATAGGGTATTTTATGTTTCATTTAATTTTATTCTTGTGCATTTCGAATTTCTCTGGCCAATATTATCGATATTATTTTTGTGTCATCCTGAATATTTGCACCCAATATTAAACATTGGGTAATTCTGTCATACTGGATATATCTACAGGTATGTTTGATTGAAGCATAAAAAGTATGGTTACGTTATTGAGTGCATAGTTTCAGTTCTGTGGTTAGAAACTACTATTAATCAATTTTATTCTTTATTTGAAATTTTATTGTTCTAATAGTTTAAAATTTTATTCAAGCACTATATGAAATAATGGAGTGAAACAACTAATGTCTCTCATTAGTTGTGCAATGCGTAATTGTGTGGTATTTACTCAAACTGAGGTAAATGAATGAAACAAAGTCTCCACCCAGAAAAGAAGTCTTTTTATACAATGCGTTTCGAATACTTCCTGTTCATCGTCAGGTAAACGTCTACAATACAAATTACAAATTAAAAGTGAAAAAACTAACTGTGATATGTATGTAATATAAAATCAAAAAAGATTGACATATCCAATGGAAGGATTGGAGGACCTGACAGTCTAACGTTCACTGAAGTAATTAGGTCATGTGAGATAGAGTGGGGAGGAGACATCATTTAATGACGCAGATGTTCCTAGCAACCTGTGGACCAGGAGATATTCAAAGTAATGAACACCTCCGGGTATTTCTCTTCAGAAAAATATGTTCTTATTGTGTGACCAAACCTGATAAAAATACATATATGCTCTGATTAAAGGGTAATTTTTTTCTGATCTGATAGTCATTTTTTTTCATAAAATGGTTTTTAAAAACCAAATAGAGAATAATTAGTAATAGGTTTATATGTTTTAGGTTTGGATGTTGTTTTAGTACCTGGACTTGCTTTTACAACTTGTGGAAAACGGCTTGGTAGAGGCAAAGGCTACTACGATACATTTCTAAATTCACTTAAGGAGGAAAATTTAAAAAAGTGTAAGACTACTAGCTTCATTGGACTTGCTTTCAGAGAACAGATTGTTAGTGATATACCTACGGCTGCCCATGACGTGCTACTTGATTTAGTTATGCATCCATGACAATTAGGATTGAATTAACCAAGCTGTATAGAAAAAAACATAAATATATATTAGGGGCCAGAAACATGAAAATTTGTTCATATTGCTGTAAAAATAACATTCATTGCCTTAAATGTGTTTATCTGGGGAAAACACATAGAGTATGAAAAGAAAATTATTATTTCAGATCAGTAGTAAGTTGTTATTACATTGTACTATTTGAGAGATCTGTTTTAAAGTCATTGAAATATTACCTTTTTTATTAGCAAAATTATCTGATCTAAATATATGGAATGTATTTACCAATAGTAAATTAGAGTCTTATCCTGTTTGTTTGTATTTGGATATTGCAAATTTAATTAACATAAATTATTCCTTAGAATATTCCTGTTATAGTCGACTACTGTAGAATTTTATTATTATAATTAAGAGATTGTTATCGAATGTTTATAATGATAGGAAGATATATATGATCAATGTGATTTTGTCTTTCAGTGATAGCCGTTTCACTTGTTTAATTACTGGTTTATTATAAATGTATTCCTATTAGAAGCTAACTAATTATTACTTAACCTATAAGATATTTTTATACATTGTTATTAGTAGAATTGTTCAACTTCAAAAAACGGTTACTAGAGTTAAATCTAATTTTCTGTTTTAATATGGAATATTTTACCCAATAATTTGTATATCTCACTTATTTTGGTCATTTTGGTTCAAAAATAATTTACCTCATATTTTTATATTTATTCTTTATAATATTTTACTATAGTACCAGTTTATTATTTTTTTTCTAATGGCTAAATGAATGGTGGTTAAGTTAATTATGTAACTAAAAGTGCTCATCACATTTATACAGCTTATAATAACATACATATACTTGCAGCACTGTATGATTCTTTTAAACCTACTTTACACAAGTAGGCTTAACATATAACATTAATTTTATATTTTAGTAATATACAATAACGTAGTTGATAAAGTCTGCTTCATTCACTTCTTTGTGACAAGGTTGTCTTTAAGATTTCCTTTTTGAAACCTTAAATACCTCAGCCTTTTAATGGTTGACTGATTTACGAGCAATGTTCATACAACCCCATACTTCAGTGTTTTCCTGACTGATCCTTCACTGGTTCTAACGGATTTCTTTTCTTATCTGTAAGTCCATTTGATTTTTTTTCTTAGGTGGTTTTAATTTAGATCTGTGCTAATTTCCAATGCTTAACCTGACATCAAAGCATCTGTTTAGGTTTATTTTCAGTTTTCTGGGCTTTACCAGTATAAACCAACCATGTGACAGTTATCATAACACATTGCACAAACAATGTTTCTAATACCTATAATAGTACTATGTACATCTGTAGATAAACTACACCCTTGTTCAGTTCATTATTCTAATGTCTTCAACTTCCTTATTCACTTAATCAAGATTATATTCCATTTTGGATGAATGCAACACATAGGCTTAGCAAGTAAGGAACAATAACAAGTCGAAAAGTAAAACCTTTCATAAATTTTATTGTTTTGCTTTTTCATAATTACTTCTTTTTTTCCTCTTTTTTTTTTAAGGTAAAACCAATATTGAATTTCCTTTAAGTTCCATGTTTATATCTTTTAAATCTCTAAACTCCTTTGCAAACATAAAAACTATTAAGAGACTTTTTAAATCTTTTCAGATTATATCTATGAAATCATAATTTTGTACTTAGAAAAAATATACTTTTTTAGAAAAAAGTACTTAATATAAGTAATAAGTTTACTTACTTAATACTTAATATAATAATTAACATAAATAATTTTGTTTTTCTTGAGAAGTAAAATCTAGGGTTTATCTATAAGTTACATTAAATATTTAAAGGAGTAAAGGATCAATATATTAGTCATTTTTATATTTTCCTCCGTATGCAGTGTCTAAAACTATTTACTAATGTTAGCCACCAACATATATAACTTATAACATAGTACGTATACTTGTAGCCCAGTATTATCTTTTGAACCCACGCTACACAAGATACCACTTTGCCTAGTCAGGGTTGAGAATCATTTTATTTTATTGGTTCTGACTCTTTCTTTTCCGGTAAACTAAATGCCAACATTATCGACTACTCTGTAAATCCATGTTAGTTCATAATACAGTCAGTTTCCCAGACATATTTTCGATTATATTTAAAGCATTTTACACTAGTTAAAATATCAGAAGTAAAATAAGATGTCTTACAACATAGCAACAAATTTTATTCACAGTATAAAGTGAGTAATACATCCGTAAATATAACATGTAAATAATAACAATAGAAAAATTCTAAGTACAAAGACATCAAAGAATGTTACTCTATGGTATTATTCCTTATTCTAGGGCTTATCGGTTCGGGTTACCTCCATTTAGCTCTGCATATTTCTTAAAGCGAATCACAAAATTATCTATGGCGACCTTACAAACCTATTCACTAATGGCTCTGACACTCCAGACTAAGAATGGTTTTCTTGAATTCCTTGGAGTTATGGAGCTGTTCTGTTCTGGGGGTCTACAATGCTCTAAAGCATCGAAATAAGGCAAAGCACTCGACGACCAATGTTCTCTTTCAGACAATACGAGAAAGGTTTGAAGTTTGAGAACTCCATCCTTCTTTAACAATGACTTCCCCATAAATCGTAGATCTGCAGCAAAAAATAAATAAAAAATGAGGCCTGTAGAACTTAGTGGTGTGGTCTAAAAGAAATACAGAGATGATTTGAGGCCATATCGAGCACAAGATATAAAATATAGAATCAAGTTGAACGACTTTTATGCAATGACACGGTAGTTAAAACCGAATATACTACTAATCACCCAAGCTTTGTTTAATTTTTACAAAATAAAAAGGTTATATTTCTGCCTATGAAGAAAATGACTGGAATTCATACACTCCTGTGAGAAATATGATCCTATATCATCACCACAGTTTTAAGAGGCAAGTTTTTTTCTGATCCTTGAATAGAATTTAAAATAATTTTATAAAGCTTGGCAGAGGTTCTTTTAAGTAAGATTTAATCGAAATCAAATATTCAATATTTGCTTCTAAAATTATTAGAATTAGAACTAAAAGAAGAATTAGAATTCTAGTTTAACTTTCATTTGCTAATTGTTTTAACATAAATGTTCAATAATATTTATGAGTAGGTAGCTAACAAATTTGTTTTAAAAACACAGTTTTTTGCACATTCTAAAAGAGCGTAGCAATTCGTAGATACACTTTTACCAAAAAAATTTTCCTTCACCTATGAGGCCATGTTGGATATAAGATTTCAAAACCACAAACCACTTTCTCTATTTCTTCATCTAAGAACATGATCTTCTTCATTTTTTATCATTTTGTAGCTAAGTATTCTGATCTTTATTTCTATTAAAAATTAATATAATATGATTTATTAACTAAGGAATATACCTTTAAAATGAATGGCAAATCTATGTGAAGCATACAAATTCTAACGGTAGTTCTTTTTCATTTGGTTTGGCAATGTTAAATCGATGATGTGCAGATTATTGAAATGCTTTGACCATGCTGAAATATGAATAAGCAGCTCGCATTATCTGAAACACACGAGAACATATAGCTATAAAACTAAACACTCAAGAAGTAATTTTAGACTGACTAATTTAATGATCGTCGAGATCTGAAGTAAATATAAGAAGTACATCTACATGTAACCTTTAAATTCCTATATTACAGTAGGGGAAAGTTTCATACTTAAAGCGAAAGTCATTTTTAAAAAAAATATCTTCATAGCAGGTCTTTGGGAATATACACTTCTAACTCGTGTCATATATTACACATCTGACAGCAAATGTTTTTTTTCTCCTTATTGTTTTTCATCAAAGTCTCAGTAATTAGCTTGAATCGTCAAGAGGAGTGAGTTTTTATAAAATAGTCAAAATGTTTTATCCTTATCAAATTGTTTTATTTTCTCCGTCATCCTAATAGATTTTATAATAATCAAGAAAACAAAGTAGGTTTAATCAAACTAAGTTATATACTACGATATAAGATCCAGGAACCAGAACTACAATTCTAACGATGTAGTTCATTTGCTCTTGAAGATGGACGACATCCGAAACCGGACTACAACAACAGGATACAAGGTACGACGGTATCTCCCTTTCTTAATGCAGCTTGCCCTAATCTCTGCGCAACTACCAATAACTTGAATTTAATAGTCTAAATCTGTAAAAATATAAGGAATTAAGGAAAAAAACAAAATTAATAGCAAAATATTCAAATTAAAATATTTTAAAAATGAATAACACTAGAAAAATCTGAAAACACATGGTCAGTTGCAAATTTAATTTTATAGTTCTCTGTGGCATCATCTACGTTATCGTCTATATCTCAAAAAAACGGTAATACGAGTATTAGCGTTTGACCGCTTGTTTCAACATTGGTGTTCCGCTGTCAGTGGTGAATGTGGCTTACCGAGCCTTTTATCTTCTCAAATATAAGTCTGATAATGTTTCACGCATTTGCACAGTATTTTTAGGTAAAATTATGAATTATAATTTGTTTCCCACTCCCAGACATTAGACTTTCGCCTTTAGTACTGTCCACCGGTCGGGATGTTCCACTCATTTGTTATTTATGACTCAATTTAGTTATATGTGAGCCACATTACTAAATTTAGATTAATTTGTAAAAAATATGTTATTCCAAAGTCATACATTGACCGTAAATTCATATAACATTTCATCTATTAGTATGAATCATATTCCTTTTTTAAATACTCCATGTAAAAGGAATTCCGATCCACCTGAAAGTTAGTTCAGATACTCTGCAATACAGAATCATAAACTAGGTATATATGTATTTTAAAAAAAAATTACTGTCATTATAATTATTATTTTTAAACTGGGCGAAGCCAAGGCTGTTAGTAACTAATAAAGATTTAATATTACTATAAGGTGTGATATGTTCACACTTCGTCTAGAGTTTAGAAACCTAGCATTTGTTTGTTTTGTTCATTCATAACCGATTCTTGAGCTCATTGTGATCTAAAATTACCAAGACTCAAATAAAAGATCTTATATAATTTATAAACAAATCAAAGGTAACATCCTAAAATATAGAAAATCTTAAACAATATTCAAGAAAAGGTTCTTTTTTTCAATAAGTAAAATAAAGATATGATCTGATGGTGGGTAGAGATATGTGTGATGAAATTTTTGATGATTCATACGTTTGTGATACCTTCAAGTCACTTCAGGGTTTAGACTGTTTGCATTCTATGAATCATTAAATTCTATTTCTCACTATCTGAAGCGATTTTTTTTGGATTTATGGAAGAGGAAAGACAAAAGGTAGAGGCAGATGGACCACCAATGACATTCTGTCGTTTAGAATGCATTACTATGGAATGTGATTAAGGGAAATCGTTAACTTCTCCAGATCCAAATTAGTGTTGTAAATCATGTTATCGCATGTAAGTCCCATTTAAATATGATACCGTATTGGCTTTGGGTCCGATTAGTAGATGTTTTGCTGGAATAGGAAAGTTCAACTCGCTTTACTCTTGACCAACTGAATGGAGGCATTGAAATAAGCAAGGGATGCTCTATAAACTATTTAGGAACAAAATAAACCAGGTACTATACTTATCAATACCTCAATTACCATGAACCTTCCAGTCAGTGTTACCTGTTATACCCCCCCGATGTGCCTTCACCTTGTCGTGGTGGGGGGGGGGGCTTAACACGCCTGGGTGCTTGTTCCCTCATGGCATGAACTAAGAAAGGCACAGCTAAGCGGATTGCTAGGCTGGGTTGGCGTCCGCGGGTAGAAAGTGCGTATCTAAGCGCACTAGTTCGGGAGCTAAGTCCCAAACTCCTCTTTTTCTCCTTCTGGCTTGCGCCTTTTTTTTAAAGACTTTTCCTCGCCCCTCAGATTCAGCTACTCCGTTTGCTTATCAGGCTCAAGGTTAATTTGGACAATGCTGGTTATAGTGGACTTAGGTTTGCCTGGCGGGCCGCAATTTGGTTAGTGTCTGGATTCTTCTCCTCCTTTCCTTCTTCTTGTAATCTCTGACTCCTTCCGGTTCTTACCTATTATTCCCTACAACTCAACTCCGTATTAGCTGTTACTCTTCTTTTTTCCCCTCTTTATTTTCCACTTGTAATTCTTTATCACATCATTAATCAAGTAGTCTTCAGTCTTAAAAAAAACTAAAAGGCTTATGTTTATGTCTTTTGTTGATGAGAGTCGTGGAAACCTGCCTCCGCGGAGGTCCACCTTGGACACTTCATGAGGACTGTCTCGCTTTTTTCATTCTTAAGGAACCGGTTAGTTTCTCAGGACGTGGTGAAAGAGCTCCACGTTGAAAAACGTTAACTTTACATGGCATGGCCGAAAGACTCAGGTTCATGTTTAAATCAAACCATGCCACTCGTTATACAAATACAAATATAAAATAAGACAATATAGTTTCTAATAATAAATGTAAAAGACTGTAAGTTTGGTCTTTGTAAACAAAGAAACAAACAATGTTGTTTAAATGAATTTAATCATCATTACAGTCCATTTTTTAAAATAGAGTTGAAAGGGTTAGTGATTTACAGAAAGCAACGGTATGGTGTTGCAAGTTCAATTACTGTTGATTAGTGGGAATTAGCTGCAAAGAATGCTAAATCTTTATCAGACTGCAAACAGGCCTTCCATAACTGCACAATGACTCTCATTACGTGTACTGTTCAACAACCTGTACAGACTACTACTCGAAATATTAACTAAAAATCAATGCTTGAAGAAATTTCAAGTAAGATGCAGAAAAGTGCAAAATTATTAATAATTAATTAGGACTGTAACAGTAAGTTAAATATCACCATCAAAGGTACAAGACAGTCAAGTATAAATGTAATAAATTGTAAGTAATGAATACAGTACTAAGATGAAAGGGATGAAGTGATCTACAACAAATGATATGAATTGGGAATGCCACAGTTTTAGGAGAAACGTAGGGAATAAACCATTAACATAATGCAGATTTTAGCAGTTCACCATGCCTTCGTGACCATCACGGGTCATAAGATCGCGCTAGCACCCGACATGCATCTGCCTATGCATACAACAAGCGTATAACGTGAGGACCTTCTCGGACTGCCATCACTTTAAAAACTCGCTGACAACTTCCCATGTAAAAATCTTATCGTTGTATAGACATTTTTAAAATTTACTCTATCGTGTCGAATAAATTTTGAACAAATCTGTGTAGTACTTTTAGACTTGATACCTTAATCATCAGAAAAATGATACCTCTTGAAGGGATACTGACATCAGTAAACGATGCAAAAGAGGAGATGAAAAATCCTTTGTAGTGAATTTGAAAAGGTATGGATGATCGAGCTAGCATTATTGAAACAGTCCTCTTAGTCTGATGGTCCATGTTGTACCACTTCGTGAAATATAGGGCTCTATTCACTTTTGAGCTCTAAAAATTAGAAAACATTATAAGGTAATTAAACATAACAAGCTTAACTCTAAATACATTTTACAAGCTTTAATGACATTTCATAAATATATAGGGTATAGTGTGAACCTTTTTAAAGAAAATTGAACAATGGGAAAGGAACTTTATGTTAAAATGGATGCTCGTTCTTCTGGATATTCAATTGAAAATTCATGAAAATTATTTTCTTGAATTTCGGAATGTTGTAACAGGTATCACAACACCAAAAGGGAGAACTAACGTTCAATTGCAGTCACTTGCCCGATTTACATAATTTTATTAAAATTTAAGGAAGTAAGTAATTTATTAAACATAAATTTATATTATTAAATTGCTAAATCATGGGATTTAAATTATTCTTAGAGTTAGCTGATTCTTAATTATTGAATCAGAGTAATTGAGAAACAGAACACCATCCTAACTTTCACCAGTTCTAAACAAACATGCCATTTTGTCATAATTGGTAAAATCCATTAGCCACATTAGAATAAACCAGATAATTAAACTGGTTCATTGTTCCCGATTATGAGTTTTCTTACTACAAAGCTCTGTGTAGACCACTCTAAATTTGTAATAATAAGATGATATGACAAATACAGTCAGATTAGAATTCATTCAAATGTTCAGAATATATTCAAAGAATCTTTGAATTGTTTAATTTTAACTCGAAAATATATTTTAAAAGAGTAGCATGATACTAAATTCCGACCGTACAGAAAATGTGTTTCAAGTACAACGTTTTGCGGAAAAATATTAAATTTCATATTGATATTATTCATCAGTCTAAAAACATTTTATATTAGATTGTCGATATTAAATACGGTAAATAAAGTGTGTAAAAGAAATATTTAAAGAAATTCTGAGAAGGTTATACTGTTTATTCATATAGTTATTTTAACGACAGAAGAAAGAATGAAAGCTTGGCAGCCCTCACTTCTGTATCACTCTGGGTTTTGAAAAAAAAAAACAAACGGACTATTTAAATGTGGACGTCGTGGGTGTCTTACTTGTCCCTATCATCAATTCCTTTCCTTCCTTTACTTATTTCCTCATCAAATGCACCTACCCTATCCCCTTCAAGACCTCTTGTACCCTAGTAACGGCGTTTACCGTTTGCTAGCTACTAATATAACTTAATAGCTATTAAAGTGATACTTATATAAACTGTTTGGCTTACGCTGTCATGAAGTAACTCTCCAACGGCGCAGTGGACAAACACATGAAGGAGTTCACTACATATCATGAACCCATTTGAAATCAACATCAAATTATCATTGTTTTCCTGTAAAATAATACTCTATTAAAACTGATATAGGATATAACATTTTTCTATAATGAACCTTCCAGAATATATTAAGTAAAATACATAATATATAAACTAAAAATTCCTCTTCTTTCACTTTGTTGCACTCCCTGGTTCTCTCTCTCCCTCTATCACAATGTATCATTCTCCTTCTCTTTATCTATCTCTCTTACACACACACACACACACACACATATATATATACATATATATATAAACTAGAATTTAAAAAAGAACACATAGAAAGGAAACCACTGAACTCACTACGATATTTCGATGTCCTCGTCTTCAGGAAAAGAAGTGAATCGCTCCAAAGGCTGATAACGACTGACTTGGCGTTCGAACTGAAGCACTCAAACAGTGTAGCCAACTTTCGGAGGAAAGGTAGACAGGGAAGATAAAGAGATAAAAGCCAAATAAAAATTAAAAAATAAAACATTTAACTAAAATAAAATTAAAAGCTGATAACAACTTTATTAAAAGCTGATAAAAAAAAAATTCTGAAGACGAGGACATCGAAATATAGTAGTGAGTTCAGTGGTTTCCTTTCTATGTGTTCTTTTTTAAATTCTAGTTTATTCAGTTCGAAGAATCGTTTCTCTAATTGTTATATATATATATATATATATATATTTATGAAACATAATCCCTTTCTAATTCGTTCGTCTTTCTTTCTATATACTACTTGATAGTATCTCTTCTTTCTTTCTCTTTCATTCACTCTAGTTCGTCCTTACTTGAGTTTTTGCTATTAGAATTGTACTTCTAAATACAGGAATGTGTTCAAATAATATTTGTACATAAAAATAGTAGCATTTGTTTCATTATGAAAAAACTATGCATTTTGATTACTTACATTTGTAAATAGAACTGCTGAGAAACACAACAAAATAGCACCGACAATATAAACAACGAAAAACTGCCATCCAATCCAATAGTTGACAAGGTAGTAACACCTGAAATGAAGTTTTCTTTTTCAGTTTGATTGGGAAAGGGGGGTGTTGTTTTTCCAAATTTCGCTAAACATTCGCTAAAAGGTAACATTGAATTATGAGGAAGTTACTTTATGTCAAAATGGATAGTATTAATTTTTTTTGCTCTTTTAGAACATAAAGAGGTTTAACAAAATTAGCAAAAGAAAAAGAAAGATAAATTTGTTTAAGGGCACGTATAACCTATTTCTTTACATTTTGAGAATCACCTGATAGATTGTCCAGGTTTAGAAAAAAAAAAATAATTGTTTAACCAAGATACTTCTTGAAAGTTTCTCTATTCTTCATGAAAATATTGGTTTGATTTTTTCCCATGAAGTTGTAATATTGTGAATATGTGATGTTGCTTCACATAATTTCATTTCATTTCATCTTACGTCAGATAATAGCCTATTATCCTCTCTCTTTATCAAATCGATTTATTTTAAAAAGGCAGAACTCATTTATCTTTTAAATGTAACAACAGACTGAAAATCAAGTTGGCAGACTCTAATCAAAATTTAGAGTAAGTAGTAGCACTTGAAAGTTAGATATCTCCTGAGCCATCGAAAGTTGAAATCTTCATTATTACCACTGAGAATTATAAACACAATAAGAGAATTTAGCATGTCATACAGCTTTCATTTACACCATTATAATTAAGTTTTTGAATAAATTATAATTATTTAACATTTAAAGAGTAGCTCAACTTGTATGTAAATTTGTAAATAAAATATAAATACGTAAAAATACGTGCTATATATTTATTACTCTTTATTATCCACATGTCAATTACTTGAAGCACGAGGCAATTTTAATTACGAAGATTCTATATTAATTAATTAAAATCATATTAAATGTATAAGAATTGCATCATAACAAAATATTAAATTTAATATTTATCTAAATACATGCCTTTTGCTTAGTATGCTTATCAGCTTTAATGCAAACTTGAGATCTTGGAGCCCTCAAAAAGTGATGTTATCCCTATGCTGGGACATTTTCTTAATCTTAATAGCTGATCTACCCGGCGCTGCCCGGGAAACGAAATAAACTATGCCCCGGGGTTTTGGTTACAGATGATAGATCCCAAAAAAGTAGCCTGATCAAAATCAAAATACCGTAGTTAGTTCCCCCGAAAAAATGTATATAAGATCCATCTGTTTCTTTGTATCTAAATGTCTCTAGTTTTACTTCTATAGCGGACAGACAGAAAAACTTTGTATTTTATAAATATTCAGATGAACCTGAAGGGCAATTTCTTTGCGTATCGCACCCAAAACATACTAAATACCAACTATAAAACCTGAAATTGAACAGTTTGCAATCAAAAGCATGAGAACAAATTCTAAACAAATCGAAAACAATTTTTGTTGGATTAGTGCCGCATAAGAAAGTGCAGTCGTGGTTATGTTTGTTCATTATCTCAAGGCAAACAGTAACTTGTGAAATTTGTTCATTATAACTCATTGTAACCTTTTCGTTTTTTAAATAACTTCTTACACATTCATACTAATTTGTAAACCTATTTTATTGGGCTTAGAAGACTTCCAAATGCATTTAATAACATATTTCTGTAGAAAAATGAAATATTAACATGTTAAATACAAACTTCAAGTAAATTTGATGCAGTGAGTAAATGAAAGTAATAATGAGCTTAGATTAGATATCAGTGGTCAAAAATACGTTACAAGGCAGTAAAATAATATCGTGTTAATATGAAGCATACTTGATTATCTCCTGATGGTGTCGGATGTCATGCTTGAGACACTCGAGAATGCAGTATCCAATTTCAGACGAATCCATGGACTGTACTTTCAACATTACTCTAGCTCTCTTTGGTAAAGCTTTCAATGAGCTTTGAAGACTATCTAGTTGGATTTTCAACTCGCAACCGACACTTGCAAAGAATCCATCGACAGATAAAACAGAAAAGACTAATAAAGTTTCTATATACAATGTTAATAACGTATCGCTTGTTTTTCCTACATCTATCCATGTGTATAGAGGAAGTAGATAATCATATTTAATACTGTTCTGAGTACAGTTTTTATAATTCTTTTTTATATCTGAATATGCATAAGCTATATTAAGAAATTGTCCTGTTGCGAAAATAACAATTCCAAAACATAGGAAGGAAATCCTTAGAAAAAATCGCAAATTCTTGTTATTTATTGTTAACTGTTCATATTTTTTATGTTTTGTTAGAAAGAAAAATATTTTATCAACCGTTTTCCTTTTAAAAGTAAGATTAAGACAAAGTGCAAGAAGAGCTGGTAAAAGAAATAAACAATGGATGGAAAAATTTTGTACAAATGGATCAGTTGCAATTAAATATGTCATAAAAAATCGGATAGAGTAATATGTAAAGATAAAGCTGTTGAAAATGCTGTAGAGCAAGCTAAGAAGAGAAGCTCTTTTTAGAGTTGTGTAATGTCCAGCGAGAAGTAGCAACCAGCCGTTAGCGAGCATGAAGCCTTCGAGGAGGTCTTGGTCGACAATGCCCAGCTTGGCCAGGATCCTTCGTACCCAGCCCTGAAACAACAAAAGACTCGTAATCACAATCCAGGTTTGTGGTAAATACAGCCAGTCCCAAAAAGCCACCGTAGTACTGTAATAAAGTAATGTAATAAACATTAAGCTTTATTACATTGCTCAAAAAGCATTCATTTTTATGCAAGGCAATTACCTGTTATCTGTAGAATATTTACAAAAACTAATTATATAAGTTTTGAAGTATATGTAGTGCAGATATAAACTTGAAACGTGATTAATTGTATATTGTAATGATCTTCACGGCTTTCTTAAGACTTCCAATCGTGTGAATTTCGCGACTTGGCCCCTGAAATTAAACATAACCATAAGAAATAAAACAGAGCTATAAGAGATGTGATCGAAAGGATACCACAATGACATGTAGGGAAAAGTTAGAGGATAAATAACTGTTGAAATCACTAAATAAATAATTTGAAACTTCTGGTCGTTAGTATGAAAACTGATCACAGTTAATTATTTATGTAAAAAAAAAAAGAGTCAATCAGCAAGGACTCTTAAAAATAAGTCACATGAAGAAAAACAGGTCGTTACTAGATATAAGTATTTATAATAGTAATCTATGTTTTTAATATTTCTAATCAGGAATAAAAAAAACTAAGTCATAAAGAATTTGGTAAATGAAATGTTTTTATTTTTTGATTTGGATTATTTGTTTTGTTATTACGACACCCTCAGGCTTTCACCTTAGAAATGGATTAGAAGGCAGTAAATTGTTATTTAACGTCTATAGTAGTTACGGGCCAGCCAGACTACCGGGTTAGTTCTATATCGGGAGTCGTAAATTTCATCTTAGCTGGCATCGAAAAGGCTCCAGGCTTCTTTACATCTTCTACCTGAGGATGGTGAGTACAAGATTATTCATTTCACATGTGAAAAATCTCAGTTTGTGGCCAAGATTCAAACCGTGAACCTTGAGTCCTAATTCTAACAATACTAACACTAGGTCGCACCTGACGGCTCTGTCAGGTAGTCAATTTTATACCTATAACCAACAGAGGTTTGAACAACATTATACAGTTATGATTCAAATATCTATATCGTTTTTTCAATGTTCATAGGTGGGGTTTTAATACTGAATCTACAAAAGTACGCAATCTGAAGACTATTTTAACAACACTATTTTACCCAAACTTCCACCATATGGTTTTTTTTATAAAAAATATTTCGAGAATTTCGAAAACTTAATTTCTAACTGTGTGTTCCTGGAATACAAATTTTCTATCAGTTTCACGCGAGTCAAAAAAAAAACAGGGGTTTTCTTTGTGGAAGAGTTGTTACGATTTGTGATTAATATTGCTCAAAACTCCTAATACAAAACTGATTCCTGCAATACAGTTTCGTTTTAAAACATCTTCACTTCAGTTCTCAAGCCAAAATGTCACGAACTTTTACAGTAAGGTTATTTTCTTATTGTATTACATTTGGTGTACGATTGCATTATAGTAGATGCAAACACAATCCTATTTATCTTTCAAATTTAATTGTAAGATAATGATTGTTCACTGCTATAAGATTTAAAAGAGTTCAAGTCTTGGAAATAACTTTAAGCACCTATGACTTTCTAGTAGGAGATGGGAAACTTTTCCACTCCTTACCTGAAGAGGACGTAACTCTATTGGTTCTGAATTTGCACTAAGACAAGATGAGTGGTGTTAAATGTGCTTTATGATTTCCATGTGTTCTCATCTTGAACAATCACCTTAACCTGATCTTATCTGACTTTTCATAAACTGGCTACCATTAGTCGTATTTGGCAGCTTTAATCATCGCGCAGTTTGTCAGTGGCACAAATATCTCTTGTTTAAATAAGTCATGATCATTACTAATATATGTTAGTCCTATACTTGACCAAGTAATAACATTAAACAATGTAGTTTGTTTACATAGAAATGTTGTTTTGGTTGTTATACGTTTGTTTATTTATATCAAAGTCGTCAATGTACGATTTCGTAAAAACCTTATCTTGGTCTCTTAGTTTGGTCGTAATAATCCTGTTTAAACTTAACACGGTTTGTCATAGACTTTTTTAAAACTTTCTATACTTTATTATTGCTTGTTTCAGTTGTGAAACTCAATCACCCAAGCTATTCTTCAGGAATGTCTTGTACAGACGGGATTGCACACAACTTACTGTTTTCAAGGTCGACAAGACCTTGTATTTCTTCACTCAAACACCTGCTTCTTCAAACTAATATACCCTTTTTGTAAAAACCTTAGACAATAATATACCTCAAAGATAAACTGTCAACATACCATAGCTATTTGAATGATGGCTAAATCAAAACTGCCTTTTTTCCAGTACGTTAACCTTTTTAACTATTTTTTTTTAAAAAATGAAGAATATTTTATCAACCAATTGTAACTCTAGTTGATAGTTGAACGTATAATTCAAATTTTGTTTTATTATTCAAAAGATTACTTTCATAGTTATAAATAGTGGGGACTCTTACCCTATGTTATTACTCGTTTCAACTTCATGAGACAAGACAAATAATTTATTTATTGATTGCTTGATACCATAGAATAACCTAAATAACCAAACTCAAAAACTGGTCTTTCTATCCCTGAAAAATAGTAGTTTTATTTTAGACTTCTTGGGTAATAATTAAATGTTTCACTTCTTTATCTTCCTGATAAAAATAACATTTCCTGAAACCAAATATTTCTGGTTAAAATGAAATATTTATAATTACAAGAAATTTGTAGTTTAACTATCTTCAATATGTATGTATACACCAATAAAAAGATAAATAAACACGTGAAACAACAATCAATGTTCAAACCACAATGTGAAGTGGGAAAACAAGACTAAGATCTTTCTCATTTCATATTGTGGTTTGATCATTGATTGCTATTTCACGTGTTTATGTGAAATCTTTTATATATATATATATATATATATATATACAATTAAAAGAAACGGTCCAGCGGACTTTTTTAAAATAAAATAAATTCAAAACGAAGGAAACACACAGAAAGACACAGACATAACTCACATCGATATTTCGACCATCGTCGTCATCAGGAGGTGCGAAGAGCGAAGAGTCCCGGTACTCGTACCGCCCTGTCTTCCTGCGGGACTCTTCGCTCTTCGCACCTCCTGATGACGACGATGGTCGAAATATCGATGTGAGTTATGTCTGTGTCTTTCTGTGTGTTTCCTACGTTTTGAATTTATTTTATTATATATATATATATATATATATATATATATATATATATTCACTGATAAAACGAAATACGATCCAAACTGGGCACAATACGAGTTCGAGATTAACAAAGAGCAACACACAAAGTAGGGAAACACACTTACAGACTCGTTTGTTACATAGAAAATTAACCCTTTATGATACCACATAATGAACATTCCACTTTGGGAGCCCTAAATTTTGCCTAACTCAAATTTATTTAGAGTAGGGATCTTTAACGAGTACCTGAAATTGTACTGATTAGGGACCGACGGCTTAACGTCCTCTCCGAAGGACAACATGCTCAGATTTATTTACTTCTCTCGTGAATATATCGATGGCCAGGGTGGGTATTGAACCTCGAATCTGCCAGTGCAGAGGCAACACCTAACCCCCTGTAGTGTTTCTAAATATCTCTTAACTTCTTTCATGCTTTCGACTGATAGAGTGTTCGAACATAGTACACAGTGTGGCTGTACATCTCCGTTACCATTTAAAACCATAACCCTAACGCTAACACTTCTCATAATACTTTCTACATTTAATTTTTTCACAGGATTGGTTTTTCAAGAAGAAGTATGAATAACAAAATAACAAATAAAAAATACGTATTCTAACCATTTGTAAGAGAATGACCACTATCAAATTCACTCTTCACAGTGACAAATCACAGAGTTGTGTTTCTTCCAACCAAATCTGGCTATAGGAGAAGTCTTCAGCATTGACTCAAATTATTGTTATACCTTTATAATTCCCCAATATTTTTGTATTTGGAATTTTTTATACGTTTAAGTTTTAAAATGGATTTGTAAAGAATTTAAAAAACTATGTTTCACTATTGAAATATGGAAACTACGAGTAGTAATTGTAAGTAGTAGTAATACTACTATTTACTTGCTGCGAACCACATTTTGGAAAACACTGCTTTAAGCTTTGCTGTAGTCTCTAATTAGTAAGACAAACCCTTTTAATTTTTGAAATTTGAGTAGACTATTCCCTAGTAATTAGTGAAATATTATAAGTCTAAACAATGACGTGGCAACCAGGTTTTGGTATAGAGTAATTTTCTACCAAAAAACTTAACAAATGTTTGAAATCGTAATTATGTAGATCTCTTGGATCCACAAATTTAATTTATTTCAACGATATAAAATATTATTTTTTTAACATTTATTATCAGATATAGTAAAGAAAACAAACCAATAAATTACCAAGAGAAATTAAATGAAAAAAATATTAATATAAGTTTGAGTGAATATATAGATTTGAGATCTGAAGCTTTAGAAAACTTTCCGGAATTACTTCACTGTTAGCAGCAAGTTATATTGCTGAAATCTACTCACAACAGTACATGGACCCAAAGTCGCTAAGGTTTTTATAATATTAGCAAATATCACAGATTTTAACTTTCGCAAAAGTTATTCCATGTTTCAGATATAATCTATTTATAATCCAATTTTAAGTAATTTAAAGCCTTAACATATATAAAGTTCAGCCTGATTATTTTCCAAACAATTTATGAAAAATAATTTATTTTAACTCTTCATATAAACAAAAAGTGTATTACGAAGTATAAATTCTAATTTTGTATAGAAATATATGGTTCTTAGATGCTGTATTTTTTAAGAAGGACATGCAAAATAGTTTTAAATAAACACTTAAGTCTATAGAAAATATAATTGCTTTATGCAACGTTTTAATGTTTCAACGAATTTGAAGTCACATATTTCTTTTGACAGGCTAAGAGGCTACATGGTTCGATAAAATAGACACATCTGACACGGCGGGTTGCCGACCTCTTAAAGCATTGCTGCACTTACCTGTTCCTCAAAGTTAATCTTGTAATTTCATTATTTCTCTTTGATGAAAATAAACTAGCTTTTTTTATTACTTACCTTTACTTCTTTTTACTTTACTATAAGTAAAGTATAGTGATCGTGAAAAAATTCGATCTCGAGATTTTGACGGAATTACATGTTTTGAGGTACCAGAAGTCGTTTTATGACGTTTTTACGATGATGTCTGTGTGTGTGTGGGTGGGTGGGTGGGTGCGTGGGTGGGTGCGTGGGTGGGTGCGTGTGTTAGCATTGCTTGTTACCACGCTACGGTCCAGAATCTTTGATGGATCAAGTTGATATTTTACACAAAAATGGGCCCCATTTAGACGAAGATCCCTATTGTTTGGGAAGAATTATGCATGATGGGAAAGTCACTTTTTTTGCCAAAAACCGTTTTTTTTAAAACATTTATTTCTCCTAAACTGATAACCCTAGAGTTTTGAAATTTTGACATTATCTTTGAGGTTTCAAATGCAACAAACGAAAAATATATTCAGAATTTTAAAACAACAGGAAATATTTTTTTTTCAATAAAATGTAAAAATTTTGACTTATAATTCAATCTCAAACCTTGTGAGAGCGATACAAGCCATACTGTTGGACGGACAAGAATGAAACTATGCCTATAAATAGAACATTATATGGAGAATGAGTTGAGATATTTTTTTCTAAAATTACATTCGCTAAAGGGGCGTTACAGTACGATTTGTGTTTTCAGAAAATGTTTTTTTGACGCTAAACGGCTCGTTAAAAAATAATGAAAATTTGACCAAAAATGGAACAAAAAATTAGCAATTCATAAAAAAAAAATCATGAAGTTTCAATTATGGGAAAGAGCAATAACGATATAAAAACTCTTTGTTTATCCTAGACTAAGAGATCACCTGCTATACTTGTCGAATTTTTTGTATTTTTTTACATTGTTTACATTGACTTAGAAATTTTTTGAGCGAATCCACTGAGATAAAATTGATGTTTCTAATGGAAAAATGAAAATATATTATTGACTTATAAGAGATGTAAGAGGAATAATATTGTGCAGGTAAATGATAACACTCAATAAAAAAAATTCGTATATATGTTATTTGACAAAGGGGAAGGAAAATGATCTTATTAAATACTAAGAAGCCATAAAATTCCCAGTATAATAATTCTGTTAAAAACCAAAAATGTAAAAGATAATTCAAAATATAAATCTTTCGTTTAGAGATTAATAACTGTAATTATCGTAGTTCTTTAATTAACAAATCAGCTTAAAACAACATTTTCTTCGCTGTTTAAGATGTTTTTCAGAGAAAAAAAGAATATTTTACTGTTTCAAATTTGAAAATTTTACATTAATATTCAATGTAGAAGGATGTCAAGTAAACGATGTAAGAAATTTACTGGCTATTTGAACAATAGGCATGTTCTCTTGTAGGATAATATTTCGTTTCAAGAAATGTTCACATTGGTTTTTCAAAAATGTTATTACTGCTATAGTTATACTAATGAAATTATTTGCAAATAATAAATTATTTGTGATGTACAAAAATAAGCTTATAAATTGATATGTCCTTCAATCACTATCTGTACTACCTCACGAATGCAATGCTAATAATTATATCCCATTTAGATATTTATGTTATGCTTAAATGATACGTTATGTTTTATATACTCAAGAAATTTGACATTGAGTTACTTATAGTAAAGTAGAGTGTAGGCCACTCCAGATTTTTTTACTTTACTATAAGTAAAGTATAGTGATCGTGAAAAAATTCGATCTCTAGATTTTGACGGAATTACATGTTTTGAGGTACCAGAAGTCGTTTTATGACGTTTTTACGATGATGTCTGTGTGTGTGTGGGTGGGTGGGTGCGTGTGTTAGCATTGCTTGTTACCACGCTACGGTCCAGAATCTTTGATGGATCAAGTTGATATTTTACACAAAAATGGGCCTCATTTAGACGAAGATCTCTATTGTTTGGGAAGAATTATGCATGATGGGAAAGTCACTTTTTTTGCCAAAAACCGTTTTTTTTTAAAACATTTATTTCTCCTAAACTGATAACCCTAGAGTTTTGAAATTTTGACATTATCTTTGAAGTTACAAATGCAACAAATGAAAAATATATTCAGAATTCTAAGACAACAGGAAATATTTTTTTTTTCAATAAAATGTAAAATTTTTGACTTATAATTCAATCTCAAACCTTGTGAGAGCGATACAAGCCATACTGTTTGACGGACAAGAATGAAACTATGCCTACAAATAGAACATTATATGGCGAATGAGTTGAGATATTTTTTTTTGAAATTACTTTCGCTAAAGGGGCGTTACAGTACGATTTGTGTTTTCAGAAAATGATTTTTTGACACTAAACGGCTCGTTAAAAAAAAATGAAAATTTGACCAAAAATGGAACAAAAAATTAACAATTCACAAAAAAAAATTCATGAAGTTTCAATTACGGGAAAGAGCAATAACGATATAAAAACTCTTTGTTTATCCTAGACTAAGAGATCACCTGCTATACTTGTCGAATTTTTTGTATTTTTTTACATTGTTTACATTGACTTAGAAATTTTTTGAGCGAATCCACTGAGATAAAATTGATGTTTCTAATGGAAAAATGAAAATATATTATTGACTTATAAGAGATGTAAGAGGAATAATATTGTGCAGGTAAATGATAACACTCATTAAAAAAAAAATCGTATATATGTTATTTGACAAAGGGGAAGGAAAATGATCTTATTAAATACTAAGAAGCCATAAAATTCCCAGTATAATAATTCTTTTAAAAACCAAAAATGTAAAAGATAATTCAAAATATAAATCTTTCGTTTAGAGATTAATAACTTTAAATATCGTACATCTTTAATTAACAAATCACCTTAAAACAACATTTTCTTTGCTGTTTAAGATGTTTTTCAGAGAAAAAAAGGGTATTTTACTGTTTCAAATTTGAAAATTTTACATTAATATTCAATGTAGAAGGATGTCAAGTAAACGATGTAAGAAATCTACTGGCTATTTGAACAATAGCCATGTTCTCTTGTAGGATACTACTCTTATTTCGTTTCAAGAAATGTTCACTTTGGTTTTTCAAAAATGTTATTACTGCTGTAGTTATACTAATGAAATTATTTGCAAATAATAAATTATTTGTGATGTACAAAAATAAGCTTATAAGATGATATGTCCTCCAATCACTATCTGTACTACCTCAGGAATGACAGGCTAATAATTATATCCCATTTAGATGTTTACGTTATGCTTAAATGAGACGTTATGTTTTATATACTCAAGAAATTTGACATTAAGTTACTTATAGTAAAGTAGAGTGTAGGCCACTCCAGATTTTTTTTTGTTGCAATAGAAGTCAGGATGAAATTAAAATTAATACATTTCTGTCCAATTAGAGTGTAATATAACTTTCTTTATTGTGGCATGGTATTATAAGAGAATGATAGTCACTAGGTGATACTTTTTAGTGTTTAAATAATTTACATATAAATTTCAAATAGTGCAATTAATATAAAAAAAATTGCCAGCAATTAATGTAAATTAATTTCAATGCGATTATATGAGTCTGTCACATAATATTAATACTATAATGCATTTTAGCTTTAGTCGATCCAAGATTACTACCTATCGATAATTACGATGAAGATATGCTTCTCCCTGAGCTAAAATAATTAACGGATTAATAGTAAATAACATCATGCTACAAGTAACGTAACAATGGACTTAAAATGTACCATCCCCATTGGATTACTCACATTATATTTTAAACGAGACTATCTTTAATACTAATAATAACACAGTTACAATAGAACTTTGCTAAAGATTAAATTTAATGAAGGATACAGCAATTACACCAGTTCGATAATATATATGGGCGAATATATTAAATTAATGGTCCAAGTGTAGAAATAAGTAAAAAAAAAGGGGGCTCTCTCATGGCATCTGGGTAACGAAATCTGCTATTAGTATCGTAACTTCTGTATAAGATAGGTCTTATACATATTATATGGTATATTATAACTAAACACTTAATATGGCAAGATGGTGGGGGGAGGAAGGCTTTTTTCTGCATATTAACCCTTTTCTTTTTTACATTCAATGATATTTAAGCTAAAACATCTGAATGCCGGGTCATTTTTCACAATTCAATAGACATAAAAACTTATAAACTTCCTGTTGGAAAATTTTCCCAAAAACAATCAAAGTGTTACACCAAACAAGCATAATAACAACAAAAACTAACAAACTTAAACATAAATACCCGCAGGCATAAGAAATCCGTAGCATAACATCTTAAAATTTTTGATAATTTTATTAAATTCTATACTAAAAAAGAAATACAGGCAACCGAAGTACAAAGTGTTCATTTTGTGTCAGAGAATACAAAAATCAATATCCAAAACATCTGTAAGTCAAGGCTCCACCAACAGAATTTAACATTACTGAAAGGTGGAAAAACTTTTACTATTGGTTCTTTATAAATTATACAGCATTACAGAAATTGTATAATGTACATTTTTTTGAAATTTTAAAGTATAAAACTCAGAAAACATATCAGAACTTCGTTGAAACATAAAGGAAGAAATTATCTACCTATTCTCAGATAAGTTAAACTGATACAACGTTTTAAAAGTAGGTCTAAATGCTTGGTTTAAGACCTTAAGTATGAATTTTGACTAGGGACAATATTTTGCAAATAATAAAAATGCAGAAGTAGATTGGGCAACCAATTGTGGGAGGTTTATTTTACATCTCTAATTACAATTTAGATACCCTGAATCTGAGCCCATTAAGGCATGTATGTGTAGCTTTCAATGCCTGTACAATAATGTAAATTATGTTCTTTTCCATTCCGTGTATAAAGTTTAAAAATTAATTAAATAATTAACAAATTACTAATAATAATTATTCTTTAAATAATAATTTAATTTAATTAGGAAAACAATTTTATGAAATTATTACTAGGACATATCTTATCCATTGACCTTAATTAAAAGACGAATTTAGATCCCCACGATTGTACAGTTTTTCCTGCTATTTTTTTATAGATAAAATTATTTTAATTCAGTCTTAAAGTTACATTTTTAAACTTAGCGCCCTCTACATCCGTTACAATAAAATGAGATTGTTAACTTCATTTGTCGGTCGCCATAGTGGTTCCCTGTTCAGTTTCTTAGACCGGCGTGCATTGCTTGTTACTCTTAGCTCTACAACTTTAGTTAAAAAAACTAAAGAAATGGTTCTCCCCAAAGTTTATTTTGATATGAAAGTTGATTCCGAGCAGGTTGGACGTATTGTTATGGAGGTAAGTCTCGTTAAAATTATGTATTTGATCTCATTTGCTGGAATAATTTACACATTGTAATATGTCCTTGAGTGATATAGCAATTATGTTTTGAACGTTAACTTGGTTCTTACTATTATGTAATGTTCCATTTTTACAACAACATAATGAATTTAAACATTAAAAATATTAAAATTGAAATTCGCTGTAAAATTTTTAGTGGTGGTCCCGGCAGCGTGGAGGCCGGTGGTGGCGTGTAAAAACGTGAACTTCAGTTATGCTTTTCTAGCTTATTTATTTAATAATGTGGCAGTGAAGTAATTTATTTTCAATCTAGAATGGCTCTAATCTCTGCATTAACTAATTAATAATTTCTATTAAAGCTGTCTTAACCTCTTCTGAACTTTGATCATAGGTCATGGTTATTATCATTACTCCAACAATTGATTAATATTTTTGATGTTCTTTTAATGACTACTTGTAATATAGTGAGTGGTTTTAACATAAATCATCTTTACAGCTAAGAAGTGATGTAGTTCCAAAAACTGCTGAAAATTTCCGAGCCCTCTGCACTGGTGAAAGGGGCTTTGGTTTTGCTGGTTCCATATTCCATCGAGTCATTCCTAACTTTATGTGCCAAGGAGGAGATTTCACCGAAAACAATGGAACTGGTGGACAGTCTATTTATGGAAGGAAATTTGATGATGAAAACTTTACTTTGAAGCATACTGGACCTGGTTTGTTTTAATCTAATATCATTAATATCCAATTTCAATATTATATTTAGCAGGAAAATTGTAGTGAGTAAACCAATATATTGAAGTAGTGTTTAATTAGTAACTGATTAATATTACGTTAATTGGAGTTATCATCATGAATTGAGCTTTATCTGAGTTTCTACTTTTTATGCATGTTAACCATATGGCGGTATAATTAATCGTGAGGGCATTTTGAAATTAATTTGCAAAGAAATATCTGTTATATACAACAAGCCTCTTCCCTTTCTACTTCAATTAGAATATTTCATGGTGTCGATGGAAACATGTGGAATTCTTATCTTTCTGTCAAATATTTAGTAACCGGTATAAACAGTTATAATTGCGACTTATTTATATTTTCTTATACGAGTAACGAAATTGATTGACATTTGTATGGCATTTGAACTTATTTTTAAAAAATAATATACCACATAGATGTTATATCTTATCTTATATCTTGAAGTTCTTCCTAGTTCCACTTGTTTTGGGAATACCAGAATAATTGAGTGTTTCTTTTTATTCAACTTTTGTTAACAAAAATCATTGCTTTTCTCTGAGAGGGGAATGACCTTACCATCTGCAGTTGTTATTTGTCATTGGGTATAATTTTTTTTTAAAAGTATCAGATACTTTTCAATTTTCTTATGTACACTTTCCTTTTAATATCGTACACTTCTGAAAATTCTAGTGCATATATATTTTCTATAAAAAATCTAAAACAAAATTATTTTAGGAATTTTGTCTATGGCTAACTCCGGACCAAATACAAATGGAAGCCAGTTTTTCATCACTACTGCCAAAACTTCCTGGCTAGACAACCGACACGTCGTGTTTGGGTCTGTCATTGAAGGTATGGACGTCGTGAAGAAAATCGAGTCCTATGGTTCTCAAAGTGGTAAGACTTCCAGAGTGGTCACCGTCGCTCAGTGTGGACAATGCTAACCTCCTAAAACATTTAATCAAGTTCAAAGAAAAAACACATTCATTTGTCTACATAGTTCGGTATTCTCCAATGTCTTACCTCACGTTAAACATAGAAGCAAGCAATGTACGAACAGTTTCCATTCCAGTTGTGTTGGTTGCATTTGTCTTTCTTTTTTTTTTTTGTTTGTGTCATCTTGTGTAAGTAGACTCTTTCTTATGAACATACAGTTTCTGCATTTTGTAAATTATTACAGTAATATACAGAAGATGGATGTAATTTTTTTTCCCCTGAATTTTATTGTTAGCATTTTATATGAATCTTTTCCATGTGTTAATTATAATACCTACTGGACAATTCTTTTTATTGTAACTAGTTAACAATAATCACGTAGGCTTATAAATCATTAAAGAAACATATACTCTTTTTCATTCTTATGCAGATGCTGGATTTAAATAAACATTAACAGAAAGCTAAATTGTTTTAATTTCAAAATATTCTGTGAACCCTTCCTTCCTAATAATTGTAATTAATGGAAAACAATAAATGTTTTAAACTAATTTTAAAAAAGTAATTAATTGATCTAAAACATTGGGTGTTTTATTTGGAATTTTATTGATCCAATAGCTACCAATGAGAAGAAAGTGATGTGAACTAAACACAGAAACAGAACAAGGTAAGCTTGAATCTTTAAACCATACATATTTGGTTAGAACAGTTAAATGTAAAAGTGTTTATGTTGAAAGCCAATCAGAGGTTATCTTAGGTACTGGCACCAGAAGGGCCTAGGAAGAGACTTCCGATGTGTGCGCGTCTGATTTCAACGTTTATGTTGAAATGAACTGATGTAAATGATCTAGACAGAAGTGAAGTGTTCTTATCACATCTTGTTTGTGGAAGTGCAGTGATTTCTGGTTCGAATTTTCTTTATTGTGTAAGCCTAGTGCACTAGTTGGTTCGTTTGTTCAAAGAACTCCTGCGATTTTTAAAAGATTTTCAAATTCAAAATGATGGAATAAATGTTTTGTTCGGTTTAAAAAATTCCTTGAACTAAGGAATTAATTACCACTGTTAGTAGCAGTTATATAAAAAGAAGTATGCCGAAATAAGGTACTAGCTTGCTAGTATAACTCTATTTACGATAGTTTACTGTGATTTACAATTTACCTCTACAATTATGTTGTCTAGCGTTACAGACAGCTTTAGTTTTGAAAATGTGTTTAAGAACACATCCGTACTACTTATCGAATGTGTCTGCCAAGCAACCTTTTACATTACCACCATTGCTAAACACAAAGTAAATTTAATTAATCTTAATTTTAAAGAAAAGTTCAATGTTATGCAACAAAATGTCTTTTTAATGACTTTCTTTTCTGATAATGAAGCTTCCTTTTCACTGCTTTTTGAATTTATTGATCAGCACCTTTCACTGTGAACCTAAAGAAAGGATGTTATAGCTTTTTTGATGCACGTGAACCGTTATATATATATAAGTTCAAAATAAAGAAGACAGAGTAAAGAAATACTAAATCAAATTTTGGGAAAATCCGTCTTTCCGAGGAGAAAAGAGAGAGGGAGACCAACCACGACCGTACTACCATGGACTCCTGGTCTTGCAAGCAATGAAGTGAGACTTAAATAAGCTGTACAAGGTTGGTAAAAGAATTGGAGAAAAATAACTCACAGTAAAAAATATATATAAATCAGTGATCTTTTTTAAAAATTAGGTATCAAAAAAATTAATGAGTCATAAAAAACAAAAAAAATACTGTAATATTTTTATGTATAACATATTAGAAAAAGACGGAGGTGGTGAAACACTGGTAGTTAGACTAGACGCTAATGCAGAAGAGAAAGATGAACCACTAGGTTAGTAATGAACAAAAAGTGAAGGTTTATCTCAGGTGTACTATGCGCCCTGAGGAACTAGATATGTGGAGTAGTAATGGAGTGATTAATAGCCTCTAACATTCAACTAACCTTCACGAGGCTACCCTGTTAACCTGCTATACGCAGGGACAAACGAAAGAGGAGAAGGTGACCAGGGGCTGGGCCTGACCCCCTTCGTTTCACACTCTTCCAAATCCCCTCCTTTTATCTCAGCCCCAATCTAAGGTGTTATGCGATCCGTGCCGAAGGATGGATGATACTGAAGGATGAAGGGGTTACTGTATTATGAACGGAGCCTCAAGGGTACCAGGCGAACCCCTTGAATAAATAGCCTTACTCCGGTATGCGGTGCTCTGCCGGAGCGGATAAAATACCACCGATAGAGATGCAGGGATTTTACCCCTGTATGATACAACCTCCACAAGGCACGCTAAGGAACCCGAAGACCACCCCGGAAGAAAGGAAGTTACTTTCTCCTGAAACGTAGGGAGCCTGAATGGACATTATCAACGATGGTTTATGCAGATTCTGCGAAGAAGAGGAAGAAACTCCGTTGCACCTGCTGACTGTTGACTAACTGTAAGATAGCTTTGCTGCACAGAAGTAGATGCTTTGGGACATTCAACAAAACCACGGAAAAACGTTTACCGCTGGAAGCAGCAAAAGTGCTGAACTTCTTGGAGGCGTTGAAGCTAACTGCTGGGGTTCATAAGTACAGAAGAGGGGTATTACAATAGTTTTTTTTTTTAAGACGCAGTACTATGGTATAGTCACCCTCATATAATAATAATAACTAGATATGTGCCTCCTCGCAGGCTTAAGATAATATCTGTCGCAGATTTGTGCTGTGTAGTACTCATTCAAAGGTAGACGGTAGGAGTTGGCGTGGATGGCAACATGTTAATTAGAGTGGTTATTGACGGATACTCTAAGACTTTTCAAGGAGGCTGAGTATGGTAGAAGACAGACCTACGTAGAACGAATGACAGCGAGTAGACTCCAGTCTGTAAACACATTTTTTGGAGGTAAAGGAGCATTCCCTTGCAACAGGAAAGGGCTAGTTGCAGGGAGTTACTACCAGCTCTATCCTGTTGCTTTTAACATTCAGTGCAAGTATTAAAGATGTTTAATTAATTAATGATGATTAATATTCATTAGAATATGTCTTATTCTAATAACATTTCTGAATTTCTTACTGGGATTTGTACGGTTATTTTTATTTCAATTATTTACTATACAATAAAAATCAACGTCTAAATCACAGTAAAAACTCAGAAAAATTACTAAGATGTTTCAACCAAAGCAACTAGTCTTCGTCAGAATCAGTTGGACTCTGAAAAGAGCACTTGTTTTGGTTGAAGATCTTAGTTTTTTATCAGATTTCTTACTGTGATTTAGATGTTGATGTCATATTTTTTGGCATTGAACTTTGAGTGGAATGAGAAGAAGTTTTCATTGTTTCAAGAGGTTTCTATTTAAGTATAGTTATTTATTATAATTTTGTGAAATGTTTTTTGGGTGTTAATTCAAAATTTGTTCCTTGGTTACTTACATATTGCATTTATTTCATATTCATTTTTATTACTCTGTGATGTAATATCACTGACAAACATTTCAAACGTTCTTACTTCTGTAAGATTACGTAAATGTTTACAATTTACTTATGTTTATTTCTTTAAGCATATGTTATTACCTATATGTTTGCTATATGACTGCAGTTGATTTTTTAATGGCATAATTTTAAATAATTCTAATTTTTTATTTTCATTTATTTTCTGGGTCCATTAAAAATATTTTGAATAACATTGAAACGTTAACATTGAGAGTTTGATTGGAACTTGTATGACTGACCGAACCTTGATTTATTTTGATGGTATTGTATTATATAGTCGATACATCATTTGAATTGTTTATTCATCCTTTTTATATAAAGATGGTTGAACTTGATTTAACAAAACCCAATTATAAAGAACACAAAACAAACGGACACGTTTTCACATAGTTCTTTGACATTCCTTGATATGAACGTAACCAGCAATGACAACCCACCAAAACTATCCGAACCCCTATCCACACCAATCCCACTAATGTCAAACAATATCTTTATTTAACCGTCATTCTCCCAACTTTAAAAAACGCGTTACTTTTTCTTTTGCTTCATATCCACTATATTTGTCATAATCTCCAACGATGGTTGTATGTTATTTCAGGAACAGTAGAGCTATCCTGGATAATATTTACATACCTGCAACCATCATTACCTCCCTCAACCTAAAACTGAACCTTAGACCTTTCCTTTCTTTGATGGTAACTTTTACGCTGTTCATAAGTTGAAGACCGTTATCAAAGAACTTTCTTTACCCTCTCCTCTCCTCCTCAGCCCCACTTGCTCTGTATTACAACTACTTCGTCTCTTTTTCACAAAACCTCAAACATTTAGGAAACTTTTTTTCCATTAGCTGAGGGTGCATGAAGCGATGTGGCGACGTCTTTGCCTCAGTTATCCTATTATTAATACCGAAACTTCTTTTCCAGTGCCAGGAATAGCTTCTCCACATCCAAGGACCAAGTGTATCAACTGGAATGAAACTCACATGGTAACTTCTACACTGGTTTTTTGGACCAGACCCAGCATTAGTCTAAATGGTTACACAGCCTCCGTTGGTAAGTGCAGTCATCTGCCTCTTTGCATGCGCTGCAATAGTCATGGTATTCTGTTTAATGATTTCTTAAACTGCAGATTCTTAAACAAGTTCCCTCGGGTGACCTATCTTTTACCTTTGAGGATGTCTAAGGAGGCGCAAATTGTACCCTCTTCGAATCCAGTTTCAACTAGAATCCAGAGGTAAGTACTAGAACTATCTTTTATACTTATTTATTTTTTAATAATAATTTTATGCTTACATTATTTATTTTTTAGTCTTATGACTCTTATTTCTTTTCTAAAGAGGGTGAAATAAGCAGGGCCAAAAATTTTTGTTAATTAAAATATTTTTAAGTAATTTTTTTTAAACTAAAATGTTAAGTTAATCAACCGAAATAGTACCGATATATTCTGCCTTATTCCAAAATTCTATAAATGAGGTGCCTTTCTAATAAAATTAAATTAATACCGACAAACCAGTTCACAATGGTAGCAAAAGTAAATTATAAGTTAAAACGTTATACGTTTTAATGTATGCAAGAAACCCATCACTATACTTTATCTATAACCATTTTTGTTCTGCCCATCGTAAATGTTATAAAGATCTGTTTATAGATATAAGTGTTGAAGATGTTAATAGTTTAACAGTTTAAAGAGCTCACAATTAGTTCTTTAAAAATGGAATCATAATATTGTTTCTGTTGTTTACTAATTATCACTATTATCTAAATATTCCGTCATATTGAATAAACTTTGAAGGTTGTAAAAAATGTTCTCCAATGCATTAAAAGAATTCAGTGCATAGAAATGTACTATGAATAATTCATAGTTTTACCATATCATGAGTGATTGGACTCATTTCCTTGACTTTAATAAAAAAAATTTCTAATTATGATAACGCAGGTAAAATTTTTTGAATAAAAATCTTCATATGGAACTAGAGTGTAGTAGTATTTATAAAATTCCATGTAAATTTTGTCATACTATATAAATGGGTCAAACTAGTAATTAAAATTGCATATTTACTTAAAAATCGGAAAGACGGTCCAAACTGCAGACAATACGAGTTCAAAATCGATGAAGAATAACACACTTTATTGCTTCTTAGTATTTAATAAAATTATTTTGCTTCCTCTTATTCAATAATCATATATACAATTTTTTCTCTGAGCGAGTGTTATTTTTTCCTTCATGCTGTACTCTGTTACAAGGTTGCTATGAATGTATATTGAGAAAAAATATATTAGTACTTAGTCAGTTTACATACTCAAATCAAAGTCAAAGTCATCTATTCAGTATAATTTAAAAGTCTTTCATTCCTGTCGCTAGTACAGATAGTGATTGAACCAAGTTATACATATAAACAGTTATTTTGGTATATCACAGAACTGAAACATATAATATCCTTCGTATTACCACAGCAGTAATAACGCCAAAGTTTTCGTTTGGAGACCAAATATTCCTATTTTGTTTGAAAAATGTCAAAAATATATAACAAAAAATGTCACAGAGAAATTAACTTAAAATTAGTATCGGTTTTGTAGTATAGAACAACAGAGTCCATTCCATATACTACAATATTACCCAAAGATAAGACCATTCGAAAACCCAAGAAAATATACATCCGTTATTAAGTTTTTTCCAGGGTACAACATTTAGATTGATTAGAGTATTTTGTTGGACAAATACATCATAATATGGAAAGCATAGAAATTATAAGTTTGATTGGCGTAGATTTTCTTAATGTAAAATTTTATTCTTCTTACATTTCGTATTAAGTCGTGATGATTATTTTATTAAACCTCTAAACATAAATTTTATTTCAGTTGAAATCTTTCTGAGTCAACATAAACAATGTAAACTAATCCGAAAATTGTAACAGGTTTTTAGACCTGTAACTACTCCTACACTAGTCCAGGATGAATATTCAGTTTTTTAATTTTTATTGCTCTTTGCAATTGTATTGCGGTAATTGAAATTTCACTTTTTTTTATAAGTTGCTAATTATTATTATCATCATTATGATCCTGATACTAATTATTTTTACTATCCACGTATCACATTTTTTTTAATAATAAAAAAAACAGCTGGAGTCGGAGTCGGCTGTTGAAAAATAGAGGAGTCGGAGTCGGCTCTAAGAGGTCCGACTGCCCAGCCCTGGTAAAGAAAAATTTTTAATTTTATTGGAAAAAATATTTCCCGTTGTTTTAAAAATCTGCATTTGAAACCTCAAAGATAATGCCAAAATTTCAAACTCTAGAATTAGCAGTTTAGGAGAAAAAAATGTTGTCTAAAAATAGGTTTTTGGCAAAAAAAGTGACTTTCCCGACATACATAATTCCTCCCAAACAATAGGGATGATCTATACTATAGGGAACATTTAAACTTTGCTAACATCTCACCACCCACAGACATCATCGAAAAAACTTCATAAAACGACTTTTGGGACCTCAAAACATGTAATTCCGTCAAAATCTCGAGATCGAATTTTTTCACGATCACTATACTTTACTTATAGTAAAGTAAAAGGTTAACCAGAGAGAAGCCCGGCCCGAATTTCGGATCCGGTCGGGCTTAGGATCTTACTTCTACTGGGACGTAGATCTGCTTTTGGGTGCAACTTAAAAAAGTTAATATTTCGTTAATCATTTAGCCTTTTTAAACAACTTTAAATACCTATTTTTCATGTATAGTTCGTTTTTTACTAATTTTTAATATTTCTCTTAATAATGTTTTTCTTTGCTTATATTTGTTATTATTTTTCTGCTTTATTCTTGTCTACCCTCCCTCCATAAGTTGGTTATACCGATTTAGTACCTCTTCAATGAGACTTCACTTGTCTTCGGAGCGACTCAAATTTTTCTACCTGATGACGGAATACAGTCGCAGTGACTTTTTTTGATCTCTTTTATGTGTTTTTTCTGCTTTTACAGTGTGCATGTTCTTTAATATTAACCTAGAAATCATGTACAGGACAAACAACAGCTCATGGTGTTCAATTTCAAGAGTTTGAGAAGCTTTTATATTGTATATCACGGGGAATGATATTTAAAAAGTACGGTTCATCTTTTAGGGATCGATGAATGTACTATGGGTACAAGTTACTTTCTGTGCATATAACATAAATTTTTTGTACATATTTTGTACATATAATATAAAGTGGCGTAAATACCCCATCAAGTGACTGCCATGCATGATAAATTTGTTAGAAGAATCATAAAGAATCAATAGTAGTCTTTTCTAACAAGCTCTACGTGCAAATATTTCAATCATATCCAGCTTCGTAGGGAAATATTTTTTAGCTTCAGCAAAGTGACATTATGAGCTGAAATCAATACCTGAAATAATTATATAATTGTTTAATTCTTTGACTAAATTATATAAAGCTCTACTAGGCTCTTTCATAAATTAAGGTAAGATATTTCAATAATCTAAGATATTAATTTAAGAGATTTCGTTAGAAGTTGGAAGGTTCAAAGAATTTTTATACAATCAATATACCTACCCTTTGTTATGGTTTCGTTTTAGTAGTTTCCGTTGATTATTTATATATTCCAGTTTTTTAAGACCACAATAATAGTAAACACAGAGCATATGGGATTAGTTTTTTCTTTACAGGGAATAAATACATTTGAGTGTGGGTGTATTAAGGATCATTTCGATACTTTGTGTGTGTTAATCTTATGATTTTGAATTAGACCTTCCTTGTAATTATATCAGCGATATAAATTAGAACCATAATAAAAACTATTTCATTTGTTCATTCCTTCAGTATTCCTGAAACGGCAGTAAAACTTTACCCCTTTACCAATGTCAATTAGATTCCAATGACAGATAAATAGAAAAGAAAACGAATGTAAACACAATTCGATGGCATTGCACAATTAACAACTTTATTGTAATAATCGTATCATTGTTACACTGACACAGCACTAGTTTTCTACAATCTTACAATACCACTTTCGTATTGTAAGACTTTCAGGCACGGTTCTTTCTCCTCCACTCAACCTTATACAACAATCTTTTTCTACCATAGCTTTCTTTCGTTTCTTTACATCTTATGAGAAGCCCCCCCACCACAAAGCATTGGAAACTCTCTTCTTTTTTTTTTATTTCTTCGAGTCGTCATATTTGATTCCTATAAATTTTCACTGTATTTGATTTATATCGAGCATATGACATCGGAAAAGATAGGGTCATTTGTATTCATAAACCGTTAATTCATTTCTTTAATTCCCCACATGTTTACCATTGAATACATGCGCATAATGAACAAACATGGGGAAGACGTAAAAGCAATCAATTTATTATGCATGTTAATAATAAACTGCCAAAGATAATCCGGGTGATTTTTTCATATTTGAGTATTCTTCAAAATGTTCAAGATGAGATAGCACATATATTTGTCTGTTTCTAGATTTTTCTTGTTTTTTTTTTTTTTTTTTTTTTAAAAAAGATAAATACAACGCAGGATTAGGGACGGTGCAGTTAACACACAGACATACTTGGGTAAGTAAGTATAAACAAAAAGTCAAGCATAGACAATATATCCTTTTGTTTTTCATTTCAATAGACCCTATCAACAACCAAGGTTATCTATTAAAGCCATTTTAAGTATACAATGTAAAATCAGGAAAATACGAATATTCCAAAGTTGAAGGGTTCAATCAATGCTTTGTGGCAAGCCGAACAAGCGAACTTACTTCCAGTATGGTAGATAATACGTCTTTTTTCCGTTTTAATTTCAGTATAATGTTACACACATTAAACAAAACAGTTTTTTTAAAATTATAAATATGTATTGCAATTGAACATAATGTAAGGAAACAGTGGTCCGAACGTAAACTTCAGTTACAATTATAAAAATAAATATCAAACAAATCTTATTTATATTTAAAAAAAAAAAATAAAATAAAATAAAATAAAAGAGAACTGCTCCTATTTGGTACTTTAAAATATTACAAAAAATTTAAATAAGGTCTTTAAGATGGAAATGTACAATCAAGGGTAAGAATTACAATATTATGGGGAAAGAAGGAAAGGGGCCCAAAAGGTACTAAGACTGGGAAAGCATTTCCTCTATAGTCTTGTCATCCTGAAGAGGAAAGCTATTGAGAGCTGAGTCACTCTCAAGGAACTCCCTGAGTTCCGACTCGAGGTCTAATTGACTGACTACGCCCACTACTCCACAAGTTTCTTCGTCTCCCCCTCCAGAAGTGGTGCCTGTCGCCTCGCCATTTCCAGTGCCACTAGTCGTTTCACCACTTCCTCCTCCTCCACCACCACCACTCTGGAAGTAAACCTATATTAAACTCACCAACTAATTATATTTTGAAATCACAATCTTCATTTACGCTAATTTCGGTTAAATTAATTTTTAGCTGAAGTTATTATGTATTTATTGAATAATGTTTCGATTCAATATGTAAAAATGAATCAGTCAAACACCAGTTGCAAGCACAATGCAATCAGTTATAGCAAAAACTTATTAAAACATCGAAAACGAAAGCACTGCAATCAATTATGGAAGTTAAATCATAATAAACTGCCAACTATAATCCGGGTTACAGCTTCATTTTAGGGTATTCATCAACATTACCTCGACCCTATTTTCGAAAAAAAAATATATTCGTCTGTTTCTAGATTTAGTAAATACCGCTCCAATATGAAATACTGTTGTAAAATACAGCAATATATGAATATACAATATTACTTTAATTCACTACATATTTTTAAAAATTGTGAGTGTCTGCCCGTAACTATTTTATTTATTTCTAATTCTAATGTAGTGCAATCAGTTATTATGTGGTATTTACTCATTGTAGGGTAAAAATCTAATGAAATGGTCTCCACATATAAAAATTTTAATCATATAAACAACGCGTTTCGAACACATAGTGTTCTTCCTCAGGCATTAACTAAGGATGAGTGCCTCTGAATAAGACTTTTATTTATACTCAAAGTTCTCCAAATTTTGAAATAATATAATAAAAAAAAATCAATTGTGAAAAAACTTTCCAAATGAATCAATTTTTTTTTTAAAGAAAAAATCTGGAGTAGCAGCATACACTCAACATTACTATAAGAAAACAAATATAAAATAATATCAAACTCGTCAACAAGCAACTAATGTTTTCTTTTATTTAATGTGGCTATACATACATTTTAATTAATTCTAACAGTTATTTAAAAAGTTTATTTTAACAGTTATAAGAAATTTGAAATTATTGAATAATCTGACATGTTAAAATTATTAAACATCATAATTAACGCATTCAGATATCATATGATCCAAGGTTTCTACCTCATCTAGGGAGAGAGCCTGCATTCTTCATATGATGTCAAACACAGTTTCCATTCAGAGAACTTAAGCAGACAAATTCTTAATAGATGTTCTACATACATTTTTGAAGATATAGTATCACTTACAAATGCACATCCAGTTGGATGAGCTTTGTTAATTATACTGAACTCTGTTCTGCTGTCTATTAACTGCTTTCTTCTTAGTTCTTTTTCAATTCTATTCCTGTGAAAGATGAAGTGTAGTGCAAAAATGTTCGAGACTTCAGGATATAAACATTTCCAAATAGTTTATGGACTCATTCTGAGGTATTCCCAAGCTTCCAGGTAAGGTACTCCATGAAAATTAAATTAACTGTTTTCATAATTAATTTTTAATTTCATAATCATTTTAATTGAAATCAAAAAGCGTTCAATCAAGATGATCATTTTTGTTCCTTTCAACGACCCTTGTAAAATAATGTATGAAGGCATTGTATCTAACCAACATATAGGTCAAACTATTAATCATTGTGGGGTAAAAATCTAATGAAATGGTCTCCACATATAAAACTTTTAATGATAAAAACAACGCGTTTCGAACACGTAGTGTTCTTCCTCAGGCATTAACTAAGGATGAGTGCCCCTATCAAGTGAAAACAAATGCAAATAGATCAAAACCATAAAAACCATAGCCAAAAACAATGGATATTCCACAAGCTTAATTGACAAACTAATTAGAAGGAAAGAAAGAAATAAAATAGTCAGCCAGGCATTCCCCCCAATCAGCTCCTCTACAGACGTTACACAAACCTGGGTGGTGATCCATCCTTAAGAATAGCCAAATTATTGCAAAAATATGGCTTAAAGGTTGCTTACAGAAACTCAGGTGACTTAAAGTCCCTCTTATCTTTAAAATCAGTTCAAGAACCCCTTTCTTTTTCTGGTATATATAAATTGTCATGCGCTAATTGCCCTGCACGTTATATAGGGATGACAATAAGGTCATTCAACAAAAGAATAAAAGAACATATGCAAGAAGTAAAACAGAAAACCAAATCCCCCAACAATAAACAATTTATGTCCCATTTTGCCAAACATTTAGTCACCACTAACCACCAATTTTTCCCAGACCAAAATATACAAATACTACACAGAAACAATAAATTCCGAGAAATAACTATTTTAGAAGGCTATGAAATCAACAAACTAGTGCGCGATAATTCTTCTACTTGCCTCAATGAGCAAATTCCCAAATGTACAACTTTTCTTAATTTATTTATATAAAAATAAAATAAAAAAAAAGTTCTACTTTCTCCTTATACATATATTTGGTTTATATTTCGTTATAGCTCTGTGTGTTATTTTTTCAATATGTTTCCTACACTTAGTCTAAAAGAAAATGTAAAGGCACAGCCTAACTTTTAAGTGAAAAATGTACCTGCTCTAATAAGAAACAGATGTACCCTATACCCCCATTCATGTCCATTCCATTTCCAGTCAGTCTTATTCAGAGGCACTCATCCTTAGTTAATGCCTGAGGAAGAACACTACGTGTTCGAAACGCGTTGTTTTTATCATTAAAAGTTTTATATGTGGAGACCATTTCATTAGATTTTTACCCTACAATGAGTAAATACCACATAATAACTGATTGCACTACATTAGAATCAAACTATTAATGTTTCATTCTATTTTTTTTTATATTTTATCTCCCATAGAGGTCTTTCCATTTCGTAAAATAAACAGAAATATGATAATTATTGATATAAATGTCTAAATGGGAGTTCATTAGTCTTTCACTCCTGGAGGTAGGTATAGGTAGTACAGATAGTGATTGATCCAGTTATCCCTATACATGCTTGTTTTCATATATCATACATGATTAATTGACAAACTAATTAGAAGGAAAGAAAGAAATAAAATAGTCAGCCAGGCATTCCCCCCAATCAGCTCCTCTACAGACGTTACACAAACCTGGGTGGTGATCCATCCTTAAGAATAGCCAAATTATTGCAAAAATATGGCTTAAAGGTTGCTTACAGAAACTATGAATATGATATTCGCTTTAATACACCAATAAAATACTTTTATAAAGTTCAACTTAAGATTTCATGTTCTACGAAATAATCTTTTACTCTGCGTAAAAGATTCTATATACCCTGCGAATCACAGCTATCATTATATATTAGTATTCACAACTTAAGTTGTGTTATGACCCATACTTACACTGATTATTTATTTACAGTTATACTGTAATATATTCCATATTTCGTGGAGAAATCCATTCATACATTAGTACGATTCATAAATTCGAAGAAGGATATCATGAAAAAAATATCAGGTTCATAGATTCACTGAAGAAGTAGTTTAATATTAGTATCTCCTTTGTAAAAAAGAACGAAGATTACATTTCTCATAATTCAATATCACCCCCTTAGATATCAGGGTTCTTAAACAGACCAAGAACTGATTTTGATTTGTTCAAGAAAGTTTTAATTAAAAAGAAAAGACATTAAGGTAAACATCAAAGACCAACTGGGTATAGAATTCGAACCAATTACAACAATACCTCCAACATTTCATTATCAAAATTCAATTAATAGTTTTAAATTTGCTCATATAGTTTGATTAGAACACTTTGTTAGACAAATCCACCATTCCACGGATACATATAGAAAATATATGTTTGATTAGCATTGATTTCTTTTTATGTAAAAAAAACTTTTATTCTTTTTATATATCATATTAACTCATTAGAACATTCAGATCTTTTTATTAAACCTCTAAATATCAATTAAAGACCAAGTAAACATTTCACTCCATTCTCTTAAAAAATTATTGGAAAAATTTTTTTTACATTTTATTGAAAAAATTTCTTTTGTGTTGTTTTAAAAATATGAGGATTTTTTTCACATATTGCTTCCTGATTTCTACGATAATGGCAAAAAAAGAAGCCCGTAAAATATTAGTACAGCAATGCCACGCCGTAGGTAGTGCTCCACTTACCACTACAAAGCGATCTGCTTCATATTCATTTGTAAGTAACATACATTACACATAGACACAACATGAAAAGGTATGATATTACTGAATGAGCATACATGCTATTGCACACACATATCAAGAGTTTGAGTTAGATGTATCATTACCCACTCCTGCTCTTGATTTATTTACGTGGGAGGTGAATAAATCTGAACACGTCGTCCATCGGAGAGGACGTTAAACCGTCGGTCCCGAGCTTGTACGATGACAGACACTCGTTAAAGATCCCTGCTCTAAATATACTTGAGTTAGACAAATTTATGACTCCCAATGTAGAATCACATTCTTTGTGTGGTATCAAAGAGGACTAATGTTTGGCCTTGTACTGCCACTGTAACCTAACCTAGAAGTAATGCATAATTTTAATCATTCATGTATACACACACTACACATGATTTTACAGTAATATTACATAATTTTACATTATAATTAATTGAAATATATTTTCTATACTAAAGAAAGAAAATAATAGTAATATGAAAAAACAATAAGAAACTACGCTTTTTTCCCAAGAGCACAAAGCGGTAAATATTATAGTTTTTTATATCTTACTGTAATATATTTTTATTCTGAGTTCCATCAGAATAATCCCATAATATATATTTTAAGAATTAAATGACTCACATGAATGGAGGAAGTAGACGATGGGGCATGAGGTGGGTTGGTGGCTGGGTCGGGTACAATGCCCATAGCTTTTCGAATAGCAGGTACAGGAATAATGGCTCCCGGTGGCACTTGCTTTGCCAACTCTGTCAAACTCTCCGTGATTTTTTCAGCTAAGCAGACAAGAAGGCTATTGTTATGGGAAGCATTCAACTAGTGATAGTTACAAATGTCTTGATTGCACATTTAACACATTTATCGAACAGTCACTTTATTTAAAGAATATTAAAACATTACATAACGTTATATGAAATGGTTACATGAATAAATCGAAAGCGTTTACCACAGTTTTAGGAATTAAATATTCTATTTTAAATTTAATTAATGAAGTCATGAGTTGTACAATCATTTATTGTAGGATTAGAAGACTACTTTGACAGATATTTTACAAAAATTTATATGATATTCCAAAATATTATTAAATTTATAGAATACTAGAAAGTATCATTATTAGTGCAGAACATAGCTGTTATTAGATAAGGAGTTTCTATTATAAAATATAAATTACATATTCTTTGATGGTTTGATTATTGAATTAGTTTTAATATAATTATTAGATATTCTAAAAACGATACTGATTTAGATTTATACCTTATTTTTGGACTTCCTCCTAAAAACTTAGCACATGAAGTATGTAATAAAGAGCAATGTAAAAGTATGGTTGATAAACTAAATTAATAATGTTTCCACTCTTCCTTCCCTATTTTATGCTACGTTAATCGTAACAGACTGTAATGATCTCCATGTTTCCAATGACTCTCACATTCTTAGTATGGTCCACTTTGACAACCACTCTTTAGAAGTCACAGTCACCTCGCGAGAAGAGATTATGCATTTTACATTGGTTACTGCGCGAGCTCTTGATACTTGCTTACCCAGGTGCAGTTCGGTGTCGGAAGGCTGGAGCACTTGCGACAGGTGTGGCGGGGGCATGGTGGATAGCCTATCATTCTGCACTTGCTGAAGTTTCTCTATTAAAACTGTTGTTTGGTCTAATTTGTTTTGAACTCCATGAGGTAACGGTTCACCTGTCCCATTTTCTAAACAAAACCAATAACATAGATAAAACAGAACATTTTTATTTATCTCAATATACAAATTTAAATAAAGCTCATTGTCTAAACCAAATAAAAAAAATCAGAATAATGATTAAAATCTTTCAACTAAAACATCTGATTTTCTTACTGCTGCGGTTTAGACGTTGATTTCAATTTTAAGTAGCAATTTGTCGTTGATCAGATAAATAACTGGTTAACTATATAGAAGTTGATGGTTGGATATTGGATTACCGAAGTAGGTGAGAAAGGAGACGTCGATGCCCAGCTCGGAGAGGGTCTTGAGTTCGTCCAGGTAGGGCTTGGGGTGTCCCGGTGCCACCCCACTGTTTCCACCCCCTCCTGCTGCTACCGGCTTTCCTTCCATCAACTCTCGAACCTTTTCTTCTTCTTCTCTTAACTTTCTCTGCTCCTCTATTATTCCTTTTACTTTCCTGTGTTCTCCACCAGTCAACAAGTCCAATAAATTATCTACCATTGTCAACGTGTAGTCACAGTCCTTTGCGAAATTAAGTACACTGCAAAAATATTAAGTAAACTGAAAACACCGTAATTATTAACAAAATTCTTTGATGATTGAAGAATCGTAAATCAAAAGGGTCTAAGTACCAAATTTCTTTTTGAGCTAGTTGTTTAAATAGGATCTTCAAAGCACCTCCAGTAACAATCAAAGGGGTTTATGTCAATAACTATTTGGGTATAGTTGCTTTGCGGCCATAACATTGTGTAGGGGGTAATCATTTGTGCACTGAGAGGGTCTAGAGGCCATGCTCCTAGTTATGATAAACGCCCACGTGCCTAATGACGAATCGACTGATACAATCGATCTATGTGGATCAATTGGCAACGATTAATCCAAGTATTGTAAAATGTGTTCATTTTTAAACATCATTGATGTGACACATAGACCGTGGGTAGGATCTGGGGTAGTTGGACAGTTTTGAGTATCTAGGCCAGTGATTCTCAACGTTTCTTTCGCCACGACACACTTTTAATAATTTAAAAATTTGGTGGCACACTAACAATTAGATAAATTAAAAAACATAGTTAATTAACTGTTATACTATAATACGATATATTTTTGAAAAATAGCAGGCGATAATAATTATTAATGAAATATAAAGCAAAAAGCATTACAAAGTAAATAAAATTTTTACTTAATGATAAATTACAAACTACATTTAATGCGAAATTTGGGGTTGGTGTTTTTTGGGAACTTCATTTATATTTGGGCTTAAAACGATAACGCTACTCTCGTTTCATGATCTAGAATCTATATCTATATTTCGTTCTGTTTTCTATATTTCTTCTCGATGCATACCAGACAGCAAAAAAATGCATTCTCCAAAAGTCTCCTCCGGTATTTTACTGCATGCATCCGTAAAATTTGGCGGCACATTTAAGAATCAGCCGGCACAGTAAAGTGGCGCGGCACAACGGTTGAGAATCACTGATCTAGGCCGTCAATACACTTGACTTGCTATGCTCCTAGTTCATAACAGTATAATTATTAAAGTCGTCATATTAATGGAGCAGTTTTTGTTAGACGAATAAAGTATGTTAGACAGATTACTAGGCTAAATAAAAATTAAGAAAAGCAACTATTTTGACTGTTTTATACAAAGATTATCAATATCCTAAAATCAAAGTTTTTTGTATTTAAACCCTTCTGATTTTCAAGTTTTCAATTTAGAAGAATGATAAATATATAATCATGAGGGAAGTAAAAAAAAAAATACACTACAGTGAGCTCAACAAAAAAGGAAGAAATACACAATTCCTCCCATGTCGGAAAAAATTACTGATAAAATTAGAAAAAGGCACAAAATCTTACAACTTCACATTCAATTGTTTGAAGCCTACTATCTCATAAACACAGTGTTCATATTTCTGTTTAATGAGTCACAACAGTAATTAACTTATATTGCTTATTACAATAATTTAGTATGTATAAATTGGCAGCGCACTGCTGACAAATAATTGGTAAATTGTTTTCAAATGCCGATACTTATAGGCTTTGCTTAATTTTTAGGTTTTTTTTTAAGAGGCAAAAATGTGGTTCCTTTGTGATGTGGCTCTTATCTTAACAAAGACCTATCTACATTATAAGGGTGCAAACAGCATGTGATGTTCCTAGCTGGTCACTCGGACCAGTATTATCTACGCCCATCATAGTTTCACTTACATGGTCAAATGGAAAGAGGTGTTTCAATATGATTGAGGACATTGGTGAATTGGTAAAGGTGAATTGGTGTAGACTTTACTGCTAATCACTGCCCATTAAGGTGATTAAAGTAAAAGTCTGCCTGCATGAGCTAAGTCAGCAGATGACATACTGCCTTTTATTCATTAAATTACAAATTGCGATGGTTGTAGGACAATTTTCCCAGTTTCTTTATGAACATGGAAGCAATCGTCGGATATAGTTAGGGAACGTGTTTGGGCATGAGTTGAAAGGTATAAATAAAAATTCTAACCATTTTAGACACTTAGACATTTGAAAATTGTTGGCATGAGTTGATGTGAGCTTTCACTGAAGTTGGATTATGAAAAGATAATGGTCAAACTTTTTATTCTCATTTAGTGCTGACAAAAGATGTTGATATAAGAATTCGACTGAAATAAATGTTAGTTCATAGGAATAGCACTTAATTGAGACGTTGAACAGAATGTATACTTGTTTTCACTCTTCTTTTGTTACAGGATATAAAAATAAAATACATTATATATTTCCAAAATGAAGAAGTTACTAACAAAAGGCAAAAAAACTGATTTTTTACCAATAAACATATACACCAAAATTAAATTTACTAAAAGGCTAATAAACATATACATAACTGAATATCCTCATCTTACCTTTCAGCATAAGCAGTAGCATTTTCATCACCGTACGTTTCGTAGAGGAGATCCGACTCTTCTTTTGAAATATTTGCAAATGTCGAGTCGTAGGATGGAGCATATGAACCAAAAGCTCCATAGTTAAGAGGTTTCACTGAAAATAACATTACCTTGTATTTTTTTTAAATTAAATTTTATATAATGGTATAATTATCTTAATTAATAACTCTTGTGTTTGAGATACTGTAAAATAATATCTGATTGTCCATATTATGCGCTCATAATGTATGATAGCCTGCAGATCATTTTTATGATAGTGCATGCATCAACAAAGAGAAAACAAGGTCTTTAAATCTATCAGTGTACTAAGTATTCATTAGCCCATTTTGAGATTCTGTGAATTAGAAAATTCTATGATGCATATAATCTTCCTTTCTTGGTCAGAAAAAATTACATAGGAAAAAGGAAGTAACTTCAGGTTGTAGCCACCAAGGAACTTCGCAGTATTGAATGAAACTTTGTGGGAAGTTTCCACATAATTTACTGCTGCATTTGTTAAATAAAGGATAAGTTTGGTAGAAAATTTAGCCATTGCTTCCTTAGTCAGATATATCACCACTACCCCACTGTTCTCTAATATTTTCATCTTCATAGTATTCAGTCGATGATTTAACTAAATTTTTCAAAATAGTTCGATATTAGGCATAATAATGTTGGCTTCTATACCATTCATATGGTATATGGTATATAAGAAAGTAAAAGGAGAAATTTTGGTGCAAGAACTCGTTTTCAGAACTAAACAGGTAACTCTAATGAATACCTGGAATCTCCACAACAGTGATATCATAAGGGACTTGGATGTATCTCAATTTCATAATTGATTTTAGGTAAGGACAAATATGTGTGCTTTTGAGAGTCTTTTTATGATTTCAGGTAGTTATTAAGAACATAATAGATTTACCATTGACAAAAAATACCGAATGCTGTAATATTAATATCAAAATAACAATGAAAAAAAATAATTAATGGTCGTGAGATGTATTGCAATTATTCGTTTAGTTTAGGGACCAACCTCAGGCGAATTACTTATAATGGGATATAATACCTCTGTATTCTCAGTCCCTAGTTGTGCAGTAAGTTACTATGTGGTATTTACACAATATCGAAAATTATACGGAATGTATCCATGTAAACAAGTTAAGTAAGAAAACAAGTTTCAAACATGTTGTTTCTTGAAAGAACGTTTGAACATAATTTGTTAATAATTTTTTTTTATACGGAGACATCTTCCATAATTTCCGTTCCTGGACTTCCAATTTTGAGTTCTCACAAGTATTCGCGTTTTATTTGTAAACTTGTAATTGAACAAGAACTTTTTAGAGATAGATAACTTAATCTTGTAGTAAGAGTTTAATAATTTAATTGACGCAGGGTTTTTGTTTTTTAGCAAAGTTTAAGTTATTGCTCATAATTATCTTAAAGTTTTTATAGTTGATTAGCAACATTAAACATGTTTGCTAACAACAGAAAATGAACGACAGTGATTTTGAATCTTAACATTCAAAAGTGTATGTTAAGGAATTGAAGAATAGAAGCTAACCGGTTTTGGTGACATTCCTCCTGTCCTCTTTGAAGCCCTGGAGTTGCCCAGAACCATGATTCAGCTTACCAACCATTTGACCCAACGAAACCGACCTCTCTCGAGGTCTTTCCGGATTGACACCCTCGCCTGGGATTAAGACCGCCAACGAAGTACTCCCGTCCACCTGTTGCCTTAGGAACCCCATCTGGAAATACAATTATTATTGAAAAACAGTCATGCAGTAAAAGGTTATGCTATCACAAAACAGTCATATTCAAACGAATAAAATCGCAGGAACTAAAGATGAGAAACAGAGCCGGGTCAAGGCTATAGTATTAAATTATCCCATCTGAATCTAGCAGTTTAATAGTCAGGTACCTCTGAAGACGAATCAGAGTTCTCACTTAATTTTCATAATGGCATATTATTCTTCATTAGATTATTTGTAACTGATAAAGCTGATACGTCATATTTATCTCTAACGAGTTTATTCTATTTGTCATCATACAAGGTTACAGCTATTACAAAAATGATGAAGGAACACAATTAGATATATTTGTTCATCCAAGACATACTTTCTAGCATGAATCTTGCCAAATCAGTTATAGAAATAAGCAACAGCAGTTTAATAAAAACAAAATTTAGAATCTCTTCTTGCTTTACCCTTCTCTACTTTAACAGATGTAATATATAGTGATAATGAAAGAAATTAATACTGGTTTGTTTACGGATTTACACATTTTCAGTTCCCTGAATCCAATGTTAAAAATGTCTTAATGTGTCTCAGCGGTTGAATATTAGAATTTCGGAAATACACAAGTTATATTTCTCAGTTCTTAAAAAGTTTTTGCAGATTATATTTCATGGTGAAAAGAATACTTTTTTTCTTTTTACAGAATTCAGAACCACGGAATGGTATTTTGTCAAAATGGGTATTAAATCATTCTGTTCTAGTTAAATAAAATTACTTATTAAGAATTGTATAAATTATTTCATTGTTGTAAGTGACAATATAACACTAAAAACACCAACTGTGAACCACCCCCACAAAATTAAAAACGTCCCTTATCCTCTTCATTCCATTTAATGGTTGATTAATAATATATTTCAAATAGTTACAAACCTTAATAAGTTATTGTTATATATGATTCATTTAAGCGCTGTAACAATGATTACAGTTTCATTATAAGTGCCAAAATGGAGTTAGTCGCATTAAAATAAAATAATTTAACTAAATTGGTTATGAACTAATTCGACAATATGTTTACCTACTCATAGTAAAGTTGAAGGTGGTGCAGAAGCTAAACTCTATGTAGACTAATGCAAGAGTTTACCTTAAATAGGTTGCCATATGGGAGATGGAAAATGCTCATCACTGTCTCTCGGAGATGGACTAAAGCCATCAGATCAGTGCCTGTAAGATCTCATGACATACTCGTTTATGATGCCCTTTTCATAAACTTAGTTAATCCAAATTTAGAACTCTCCATATAGAGTTAAAAGAGTGAATACCTCTTAAACCCCCATAGGAATACAAGTGTGAATAACAACAGGTAAAACTTCAGGTCCCTAATTAGGAGCTTAAGCAGTGTTACGCACATACCAATCATTAAAAGGTAAAGTTAAAAAAAAGATCGGAGGCAATTTAAAATTACATGTCTGCAATCATGAACAGTTTGCAATGGGCAGGAAATTGAATGCATGAATCCATACCTATTTATAAAAACCAAAGGGAGCATTTTGACTTACTAAAACATTATAGGTGATGAGTGATCAGATAAACAAAATACAACATCAGTTTTTAGCATATTTTCTAAACGATTTGAAGTACTGTTAAGATATCTGTTTCCACGAAAGAAACACACTTAAGACTACGATCCCTTTGTAATGCCTGCCACACAAACAGGTTTAACACTACATCGAGGAGGCAACAGCATTACCTAACTATTTTAGAGATCTCTAAAGAGTGTCAGATATACTTCCACTCCGAGTCATGATATTCGCAAGGTTTTCTATCTCCCACATGAACAAACCTAGGATCATTGGACCTCTGAACCTTGAGTAAGAGCAACAACCATGCTGACCACTACCACAATGAACAATTAATAATTACTTGATTATATACTAGAAATGGCAAATGCCAAGGACAAATTTAGATTAGAAACTAAATCACTTTAATAAAATAAAGTTAATGTAATAATCTCTATAACATAAACAATTACGCTAAAAATCGAATATCCTGTGTAATTTAATCATTAACTAATATTTTTGAATTAGAAAGAACTAACAAATAGTAATAAAATATGTTAACAAAAGTAACAAAAATAAATATGTTATTTGGTACCTTTGAGTATTCCTGAAGTAGAACAGGTGAATTATCATAAGTACAATTTTGTAAATTGCATAATATATTAACCAGAACTGAAATATCAGCTTCGATGTTTGTTACTTAACTGTGATAAATCATATTCCGAGCAGCATCGAAAACTAGCTTCTGAGGAGCTTAAGTTCGTTAAAGTATGTCACTGATTTAGTTACTAAATCAACTGTAATCATGTTGCAATGATGAAGTAAGCAATAGTTACAAAAGTGGAAGTAGGTAGACTGACGCTAGTTCGGGGTCGTTTCAAGGAAAGCTTCTCAGAGGTGGCTTGGGCCGCTCGCTGGGCCTGTTCGAGGATCTGCTCCGCAGTCATACCACCATTCATCGCATCAGCCCTGCTGAAAAAGTCCCATTAGCTCCAGGTCTCATGTAACAAGCAGTCAATATCTAATGCCTCCTTATTAAAGGCACAATATATCAACGCATTCATGACTTTTCGCAAAGAATAATTAAAGAGGCATAGTGTTAGCAGGAGGCTTAGATAACAAAGCGAAGAAATAATAATTAGAATTACCTATACAACAAAGTGAGATTAACCGTTGATCATCCGATATGAGGTCGAGGAGGCTTTTAAATAATTAGAAAAAAATAGTTTATATCTGATTGTCTGATAAAAATGCCTAAAGGATGATATATTTATATATAGGGATATCATACTCATGCTTTGTGATGAGTGCTATACTGAATTGAGAGCTCTTCTACAACCGGTTAATTCAAAAATGTAGTAATTGGTATGAAACATGTGTAAGTCAGCATTGCCCGGGAAAGCAAGGTTTAATGAAAGTAATGGTGCAAGAAGAGTCCTTAAAATGCAAAAAAAAAAATGAAAAAAAAGAAACAAGGGCGGATATTTGGAGTACTTTTGGATGGATATAGAATCAAACACAATCTACAATAAGGCCTGGGTAGTACTTTAAGAAAAAATCAGGAGCCCAAATGATTATTCCCAAAAGTAAAGTGCGAATAAAGAAATAAAATAAAGAAATGAAAAATACAGAAATGCATTCTATTTAGACGGTAAAATTTTTATTTTACGTGTTTATTGCAACATTTTTTATAATCATAATTTAATAGCTGATCCTATTTTCGAAAATGTTTTGTTGAATCCAGGGATTGTTGCCATTCAATAGGTGTACTCCTATCAATATTTCTGGAATTTAGAGATGTCTTAGCCCTAAATAAACTTTCTTCAGAGGCTCAGGGCAAGATTATCAATGCTCCCGTCTAAGTAAAAGAAAATAATCATATATGGACAACGAAAGAAGAGCATAATAACTATTTCTACTACTCCACATTAGATCATTCAGTATGATAGGAGACTTCTTTATAATCTATAACCTCAAGCGTACATCCATAGAATTGGCTTATATGATGCATGTACCAAAATTTGAATCATGGAGTGAGTTTTGCCAAAATATATCTAATAATGAAGTGAACTGAGAAGTTACATACTCGTAGTGAGATGACGAATTGAAAAGTTTGTTGCCGGCGTTATGTAGGTGAGGAGTGTCCCTAATGGAATCCTCATCGGTGGCATCGCTAGGAACAGAGGCACTTTGACCAGAAGCGGCCGGCTGCCCAGTGCCAAGGTGAAAGCCAAGCTGTTCTTTGGTCACCTCAGCAATGCCAGGAATCGAAGAGGCCAACTGACACAACTTGCTTGGGTTTAGGATTTTAAGACCAGCATGAAGAAGACGTTTGGCTGCCTTATAGTAAATGGTGTCTGGCTTGTTATACGTCATGGCGTTGTTACACATCAACCGAAAATCATCCTGCAACCAACAAAATTAAACACCAAAAGAAAGGGCGATGTTACTCACTACCAATTCACAGTATACCAGAATAAACAAAAGAAATGTACGAGGAAACCATTCAATCCAATATTTATTCAAAACCAAAAATGAGAGTTTGAATAAACCATTTTTTTTATTTACGAGTAAAAATAAACCATAAATAAAGAATAATATTTTAAATTAAAAATAACTGATAAAGGGTCATTTGCTTCTTTCAATAGATTGGAATAAAAATATTTTATATAGTTGGACGTAAATCTTTAATTTTAAATTCCATTAAATGATTTATTAAACGTAGATAACTCCATTTTGCCAATTATAACGAAACTGTAATAACGTTTACAGCACTTGAAAAAATCAGATATATAACAATGACTAGTGCCATTTTTTCAATACTACTCACAGAAATATATTATCCACCAAACAGTGGCATGCTTAGTAACTATTTTGACCCCCCCCCCCCCCCCCCCGTTGCCGTTTTAATCCGTTAACCTTCAAAATTCCAGAAGGTCCTGGAATTTATTTAAGATATTTATTTTCATAGAATTTTCAATGTTCTAATTTTATAATGCTGTTATTAGACCCAAACTTTCATTTTATTACAATACTTGTATACATAAACAGTAGTCATCAAAGAAAAGCAAAGATTGTTTAAACAAAAATGTATAATTCAAATCATAAAAAAAGTTAAATTGAATTAAGTGACAACGCAAACAAATATAATAAATATTTAGCCCCTTTAAAAAACTGGTTCTGAAAAAAAAATATTTTTTATTTTCAAATATTACAGTTGAAAAATCCGTTTACAAAAAGTATTACACACATGTAAAATATAAGAATGTAAAAAATAAGACTCATATAGTGAAGATGTACTAAAAATTTGTGGTTAATATTACACCACTGAAAATCACTTTTATTACCCATTATGTGAATTTAGATACAATTTTTCAAGTTCAACAAAATTTTTAATTTTTTCAGGGGTTGAAATTTTGCCATTGCTACATATCGGATATTAACATCAATAAAACAAAATAAACAACAATATATTGTTATGGATAACAGCGAAGTTAGTTGAAAATAATAGACAGCTCACTTGCTCTCTTATGAAGTGTAAACGAACGGTCTCAGAGCGTTAATCCCTTACTCTTTTTCGTGAGTACCGAATATTTATATATGTATATATATATAAAGATTTCACATGAACACGTGAAATAATCAATCAATGATCAAACCACAATATGAAATGGGAACACAAAACTAAGATCTTTCAACCGTAACAAGCGGTCTTCGTCAAAGTTGGGTTTTTGACTCTGACGAAGACTGTTTGTTATCTATGTGTTCTTTTGAAAATTCTAGTTTATATATATATTACTAACATCGTTCTTGAGGATTAGGCCCAAAATATTAATAATAATAATTATATATAAAAATCTAGTATATCTAAATTCCAACAAACAGTAGTTAAATTGACATTCAGTAAGTTTGGTATTACGTTTACTCATGGTGAAGTTAAGTGTTGACAAGATTTTTTAGTAATTAAAATAACTAGATCAGAATAAGTTTACTTGTAAAATTCAAGAAATACTGACCACATAAGAGTCTAATGTCTGATACTCGTTGTCATCAATTTTCTGTTTTATTGTTGAGAAGTCCATTGGGCTAGAAATGACAAGAGAGTACCCTGGAGCGATTTGATCAGTTACTGGCCAAGCAAAAAACTGTTGAGGGTCCTTCTTTTCAAGCTGTCTTTGAAGGTAGTCCAACATTCTCTGAAGAGCGTTCTTCTCTTGTTTCTGCCGAAGTAACTGTACACAAAGACGAGGTTCTCTGCCTCCTACACACCCGCTACCTCCTGAAAAGACTCACTTGTAGTAACTCAGAAGACATACAAATCTTCACACTTACCCTTGTATTCGGTCTAAAATGTTTGACAGTACAAACTCATTTAAAATAAGGACCACTGTGTTCATTATATATATATATTTTGTTACAAACAAAAATCTACCAGAACATAAAGACGATCAACCAAATTCGTCTTATATATTACACTATAACAGATCTATATAAGATATTTATATAGATATAAGAGAACTATACAACAAAGACGTAGGATATTTATCCTACAAACTTCTAACTAAATGTTTAGTCAAACTTAGATATAATTAAGTTATTTTTAAACAAAATTGTAGATTTATATGTACATTTTGATTCGACAGGTATAACTTAACTAGTAGTAACAGTATGAGACCCCCCCAATTTGCCTCAAGCTTTTGTTAGAAATCTTAATAACATTTGATATCTCGTAGAATAGGCAAGACATTCTATTTCAACCAATGGACACGAAAAACCATCAGGCTCCTCAGTAATACACCTTGTTCTTAAGGATTTCAACAATTTCTATTATGAACAACTTAAGAAGTTTGCTAAGAGCTATTGATCAATTTACCTCCATTGTCTTGGTTAGATTGAAGACCAGGCCTAGCTTCTCCAGGTTCTTTTTTTAAGTCACCATCTTTGAATGAGTCGTCGCAAATTATTATACAATCATCGTCGTGTCTTTTTTTCTTATCCTAAAAAAAAGAAGTTCAATAAGGTTTCATAAAAATGTTACTTTGCCTATTTATTACTTGAAAGACACATTATCTTCTCTGGTTCAAAAAATCACTGAAAACTAATTCCATAAGTACCTTGTGATGCTTTTTCCTTTTTTCATGTTTTCTGTCTTTTTTCTTCTTCTTTTTCCTAGATTTTTTAAGGTAGAGCTGATTGCCTTGCTGGAATGAATCATCATTGTTAACACTGAAAGTAGTCCCTTGACTCAGGGCAGAATCACTATGTTCTGGAGTTGTAGAGCAATTTCCCCCTCCCACTTTTAGGATTAACCGGAGGCCCGAGGAAGGCCTGTGCTCGCTCAACATGCACTTGTCTATAACAAAAATATCATTCTACTTTTAAAAAAAAGAAGCAAAATCAGGGATTAAGACAAAACATAGTTAAGAAGTAGTTTCTATATACATGAGCTCTTTTATATTTTTTACACGTTATAATCAACTGTACAAATGTATGTCTCTTTAAAGGCTGGAGGTCCTAAAGTGCACTCCAGCCCAATCAATAACCCTCATTCTTAGTAATAATGTGGGAAAAACCAACTGAAATTACCATCAATTTGCAAGAAGTAATGTATATGGGAGAGAATAACTCTTTTAATTAATAACACTTTTGATTATTCCACGGGCTTTCCACTTAAGTTCCTAGTATATTTAAAAAAGCTATGTTCTGCTAGGGCAACGAATATAATTTATCTAGTTTACAAATTGAAATGAGCAGGAAAAACTCATTTAAAAAAGTTTAAAACCAAATGAACAACTAAATAAAACAGCACTTCAGGGTATAAATATATGTATATAACCCAAAAATTACCACAAGAATACTCCACGATAACATATGAGAGAATCAATCTACAGAGAAATATCAATTATGTAGTTTAGAAGATGAAAACTAGGGTAAACCTAATTCCATAAATAATCTAATCAAAGTAAGGTAATTTTAAGAATTGTAAATTTAATGTTCGCTTTAAAGCTATACATTTATACTAATACCTAGTCGATGCAATACGTACGACTAAAAAACATTCCAAAAAAACATACCTTGAAACTATATGACATTGAAATAAACTCAAATTTCCGATATAAATTAACTCAAAGACAACAGTTCTTCTTCATGGCTTATACTACAACAAATAATTATCTATAGACAAAGAGGACGTAAACAAATTCGTAATCCATCAATGGCAGACTGCACCCTATATGGTATACAACAAATTTCACTAACCTTCACTTTTTTCTTTCTTATGTTTCTTATGCTTCTTGATGAGTTCCATAATTAATTAAAAAAATATATAAATAATTATTATATTTATTCATTAGAAAAAATATTTATATACTTTATATGTAAATAGTAATACAACAAAAGCCGAAACGGCGCAATTTTTCAACTCTAATTAATCGAACGCCTGTTTATTATTAGAATGTCATATGAGTAACATTTTTTTTTATATATAATACACTAATGTGAAGATACACTTGACTAAATGGTAGAAAGTATTTTGGCAAATTTCTAAAAGGTTTACTGTTTTATTTGAATGACAGTTTGGATACTATTGTAATTATGGTTAAGAGCTCAGGTTGACTAACTCAGTGCCTACATTACAACATAAAATACTCTATTTTTCAGAAAAAAATAAAAACTCGACTATTTATAGATGTATTCTTCTGACAATTAATACTTTTAAATTAATCATGTGTTTAATCATTTTACTGGTAATGAAACTTTTATTATTTGACAACAATTAACTGGTTGACAATTATTTTTCCATTTTCATGATTTTCTACCATGTTGCTACAAAAATTATTCATCATCTGAATCTACTTAATTCCATAAGGATAGTATGGGTATTATAAGTAGTGAATCTCAGTGTCTCAGTAGGAAAGAGCTGTCAATTTTGAGAGTCACTTTACCTAAATGATAAGTAGTGATTTACAAAGTCTCCACTAAATAATTTTTACCGGGAAAACACAAGTACGTGGAGTTAATGAATCAAAGTATATATTAAAATGGTTATAAATACTAGATGGCATCAATATGTTCAAACATGTTAAAACACAAACTTCTGAATTTATCAATTTGAAAAAAAAGTTATTTACGCTACTTTCAAATTAAACGGCTCATATCTAGTGATTACTCTTTATGTATACTGATTTCTACTGTTGTTTAAATGTATCTTGTATTGATATTAAATACAATTGGCAATCTTTCTTGTTTAAGAACTATTAAGCCATGCTTAGATGATGATCACTTTTGATATTTAAACATGATGTACTTAATCGAACATCCTGATTTTCTTACTGATTTAAAAGTTTATATCAACGACCAATGAGGATGTCCTATTTCAGTTGCAGTTAATTGTCACAACCTTCACCTCTTTATCGTTTATCAGTCAGTAATTAGAACTATAAAAGCCCTTAGTTTATCTGTTGTTTCAAGAGCATATCTTACCACATCATTTTCATAATTCTTTGATCATAATGAGTAATGAAATAGACCTACCAATTTTGTGCATCTGGAAGATAACATATTTTAAGGTTTTATGATAATTATATTATTGGAATTCTAGAAATGAGTATTAGAGCACTAAATTAAGACCTGAGGTGAGTTTTGTTTATCTTCTACAATAGCCAATGTAGTGGTGAATTATTAAAATAATTTTTCTGTGCTTAATAATGTTGTTGTAAGTTTCTGTAAATTACATTAATAAGGATCTCGAAAGAATACTGAATCTTTCGATAACTGAGTTAAACGAGAACCCTTTCTGTTTTTAAAAATGCATATAATATCTGTTACTGATTTCGAAGAATGATGTGATTTTAACATTCTCATTTTCTTCTCGTGGTTTTCGTAACCTTTAGAGTAATCTTGACATATTAAGATAAACATTAGTATCTTTTCTACTTTACTATAAGTTTATAACTTTATTTATAACTTTACTATGAGTTTTGAAATTTGGCATTATCTTTGAAGTTACAAATGGAATAAACGAAAAATATATTCAGAATTTTAAAACAACGGGAAATATTTTATCCCAATAACAAGTAAAAATTTTGACTTATAATTCAATTTCAAAGCTTCTGAGAGCAATACAATATCCAGTTTTTTCACTATTCTAGTTTAATAGTTCATATTTATTATTTTCAAAAATTAGAAGCTCTCAACTATAAAAGCATTTAAATTATACTGAATAGCTGGCTTTTGTTTTGATTTGAGTGTGTAAACTGCCTAATTAATAATATATTTTTTCTCAATATACATTCATAGCAACCTTATAACAGAATACAGCAGGCAGCAATAATTTTTTAATTATTCTTATTTTCTGTACATAGTACAGTTGAGGATAGATATTTATTAAATAAATAAATGAACAAATCAACTGCTAAAATTGTTGAAAATCATGAAAATAATTTTTATTTTAATAAAGCTCTAAATAAAACAAAACTGCGCCATTGTTCTCCAGTAAAATGTTATGCTTCCGGGAGTGTCTTTAATTAAAGTTCTAATAATTCAGTTTATTCACTCAACTTAATATTTTATACAGTGATAACTTCAAACAGTAAGTACGATTTCCATTTTAACTTATTCGTGCAAAATCATAAGTACTTAAACAGTTTAATATTATCGGCATGTGCAAATAATTAGATGACTACTTAATGATTACTTTCAATGAATATGATAGATTGACTTTTAAATCAGCATTCTTTTTGGTTAACACATTTTGTATCTTTTTGCTAAAATAAACCTTTATGGACTAAACATAATGTTAAAAAAGATTTAAACTGCCTATTATGGTTTATTTATGAAGTATAATTATCTTTTTATTAATGGTACATGTTTGCTACAGAATATTTCACAATACCTATTCACTTCGAAATATGCTAAACTAATTAAAATATTGTTGCTTAATTTATTTTTTTACAATTACTATAATTTAAGATGAATGAAGAAATAATAATTCCATTGAGTTATTAAAATGAATTGTGAAAGTTAGACTTCTTATAATTCAGTGGCATTCTGAAAACAGAATATTTTTGATATATATCATATTAAAGATGTATAACTTTAAATGGTAATTATAGTATTTAGTGATTATTTACTTCATAAATAACCCAGTATTACTGATTGCACATTGTATATATGAAACATATTACAACTCAGACTCCCTAAAAATGAGATTATGTTAATTAAACATTCATTAAGAAGGTACATTAAGAAAGTGTAAGTTACTTAAGTTATTGATGTGAAGTAAATTTCATATTGCGATTGTAATCTAAAAAAGAAAGATTATTTATTTTTGTAATGGGTGTACAATTAATAGTGTTGAGCAATATTTAAAAATGACCACTCCAAACTTTTTTTACAACAACTTTAAATATTGATTACATTTTCATCACAACCAGTAAAAAGCTTGTAGGCATTCATTAGAATGAATTAATTGAAATATGAACTGTTGTTGTTGATCCTACAAATGAGTTCCTTGCAATACAACTTATTTTAAAGGTTTAAAAATCCTTCTATTGGGTTGAATAATGAATTGCAAATATTTTTCCAAAATCTATAATTATTCAGTATACCTCTTTATAATTTGAATAATGAAGAGACCCAATTAATTAAACTGATTATCAATGAATTTTATAATATATTTACTCACAGTACTGTTGAGTGCATACTACTTCAGTTATTTTTATGTTGTGCACAAATTATACTTTGTATAATATTTCTGTTTACAGTCTTTCATTTAGTGAGATTATTTCTATAGTATAATCTTTTATATTAAGTAATCAAAAGTTAAATGTCCATACTTAGGAATTATATTAATGATTATGGGAAGGATAGCATATGCATGTAGTCCATGGAAGGCAGTCAAATGTAATATGCACACATGTTTTATTTTAAGATATTTACAAATTTAATATGTTTCATGGAACTTATTCCTTAAAGTTATTTAAAAAAATGTTTTATTTTAAATTATAACTATTATTCTCAATTCCTTATTAATGTAAACCATATAGGAATAAGAATGAAATTTATCACTAAACAGTGTAAAAAGAAAACTTTCAAACAAAATAACTATGAAGAAAATTTCATTTTTTATGAAACATTTAACAGATTTGTTTGATTTTATAATGAAGTAAAAAGAGGTCATAATGGGGTTGGCCACTCTGTTCTAGGACTGTGTAAGTGAACTTTTGGACTCCCTAAAGTTCTTTGCATGCACGAGCCAGTCTCCAACTTCCCTTCATCAACGAATCATGGCGGAAAATGCACTGTGGCTTATGCCAAGGTAAATTCAACAATTTTTCTTTGTTCACACATAATGTCACTTGATATTTTCTGTTAACACTGGTCTTTTAACTATAATTTAACTATATGTCAAAATATATGTTAAATTATATGCAATAAATTAGAATTTAAATGGTACTTAATTTTCTGCTTTACTTGTATTAAAATAATTGCTTCTTTTTTATTCACCGATATGAAACAAACATAGAATACCTGTTCTCATCATAAATTTTCATATAAAAAATACATTTTTTTATTTATTGAACTGAACTAGTCCGCTATTGCTCTTCTTCAAAAAAACATGGCTGAAAATGCACCGAGTTAATATAATGCGAAGGTAATATTAACAATTTTTTTTTGCATTAATAACTTATTATGGTATATAGGTTTGTTTGTAATTGAAGAAAACGACAAGAATTACTTTATGTTTGACATATCCTAGAATTATTTGATTATGACTAGTCACAACCATGACTGACAAAGATTCCACCCAATTTTATATTACCATTGAGGTAATGTTAAGATGTGTGATTGTTGCAGGTACAGACGAAAGGATACCTGTACACAGGTTAGTGGGCATGTTATGTGTTTATGGATGTAATCATTTCAGGTTTATGTGTTCAGTTTATTACAGTACCCAGCAAAGCACACTCAACGTCTTACCCTGTTTGAAACCCTCGTGCTTCCACTGTTTCTCACAGACAAATCGTAATCTGTTGGGTCTCTATGAGAGTGATTTCAAGGGTTTCTATAGGATTTCTAGGTGTCTCTCAGTGATTGAAATAATATATCCAGACATAAAAACGTAGTCACCATACCTCATCTTACAAATTGCATCTCTTTTTGTAAACGCAACATTATTATTAGTGATAAGTAATAGCGATTTTATTCTTAAGAAAACCTACTCACCTCAAATATATTTTATATGCAACGAATTACTTTTTTTATAGCAATTTTTTATACCAATGGCGAGATTACTTTTGTTCACCACTCTGAGCAAAAATTTTACAATTTGCAACAACATTATTCCGTAGTCAAAAGAGGCAAGACATAAAAATATTTCAATGGATTGAAGAAAAAATTCGAGGTCCTCCCTATCTCTATAAAACGTTTTAGCCCCAAACACTGAAGAAGACGCCAAGGCTCAACAAGTTTATATTTTCCTGGCCAGAAGAAGAAACAAGCTGAAAGTAAGTCTTATTGCCTTTGATTTTTAATGATTATTTTTATCGTATTGTATTTGATGTAACTAAAATATTTCTCGGAGATTTTTAAACAGTGTGTTTCAGCTATTCGTGGGACTAAGAACTCCCTACTTCAAGCAGATTCAGAACCACTACCCTAGAAACATGACAAAGGCTTTTCAGGTATATGAAGATGTCTGATTGTTCTTATTGTAATTCTACTGTGTAGGTAACTTATCGTTGAATATATAGATGTTTAATTTTTTTAAATCTCTATATGCATTACTGTTTCAATCTACTCTCTTGTGTAACTCATATGTTATGGGACTAGTAAAGCTCTTGTTGTGTAGGAAGAAGTTTGGTTACATGTTTCTTTAATTATATTAAAGGTATATGTGTGGGGTACCTCATATATGTTGAATGGATTTTGTGTTTGATGCATTTAAGTCTTTAGTTACATATATGTTTCTCAACTACTCTCCATGTAGCTCATATGTTTTGGGGAGTAGAAACGTATTTGAAGTGATAAAGAGGTCTTGATCACATTGCTATTGTTTTATACTACTGTGTAAAATAAGTTATATTTCTTGTAAACAAAAGATGTTTTATTAACTATAAATTTTTGTTTTCATAAGTATTTCCATTCTACATGTTCATGTCATTTACAGGTAGAAACACTTTTCAGGTATATGAAGATGTATACCTACATTTAATTTTAATTTTACTCTATGAGGTAACTTAAACTGTTGAGTAGAATAGCTTATCTGTAATATTTGAATGTTTATTTTATAGCTGTTTCTCTTCCACTCAACCAATTAAATCAACTGATAAAGGAATAGAAACCTTTTTGAGAATTCTGAAGAGGTATAACAACATCCTGATATTTAATTATGCTTTTAAAAGGTAACATTTAACTTAGAGCTATTAAATAGGTATGTTTTCTATAATCAATAAGTCAACTTTTACATAGCTATGTCTATTCTACTCATCATGCAACTTATATGTTGTTTAGGGGTAGAAACGGTTTTGATGTGTATAAACAGGTATGATTATTCTTATTTTAATTCTACTGTGTATATTTTCTTTAGTTGTTGAGTAGGTGTGTGTTTGATGATTGTTAAGTCTACACAATACAGTTACATCCATTCTACCCTATCTTGTATATCTTATATCTTTAAGTTAGTCAGGGGGGGGGGGGGGTCCTGGGGCTTGGGTGGCTACCAGGTGGGTGGTGAATAGCGGAATGCCCTGTACTATCAGGGTAACCCCGAATACCCAAAGAGGGGTCCCGACCAACCCCTCAAGCCAACTTTTAACAGCATAGAAGTTTAAATAAGTGAAAATGTAACTCAATTTTTAATGGGGACTCCGGACATCTTTCATCTGACAATTTCTGACAAATTTTAGTGGATATAGTTTTGCGCCTTGTTTCCTTTGATTTAAACTGTTATTTTAATAGCAAGGAACTAGCATACAATATTTTAACATGTTAAATTAAGTCATTATACTAGCCTGGGTGTCATATTCCACGTGGTGGTGGCGTTTAAAAGGGGTAAAAATGGAAAATAATAAAAATTAATAGAATAAAAAGCTAACAAAAAAACTGAAATTTTGTACCAAAATGAGTTTTTATATTTTTATATTTATATTTTTAAGTTCATTTATATTTGTTTGCGTTTTTGTTTTAAAAACATCTTTGGTTTTCTTTGATGATAGCTTTATATATATTCGAGAGTGACTGATAACAGGAGTCTCAAATTAGATCCTTGATTGTAATTACATGAAAATAAATATTTTGATGATTTTCTGAAATTTTGTAGGTTAACCGTTTATCAGCGAGCAGTGGCTGTGGGGAGGATCTTACGACCGTCGCGGTCGGCAAAAATAGTTGCTACGCCACTGTCTAAATGGAACATTATGTGGTAAGAAGTCTCATATTATATTTACTTATAGTAAAGTTGAGTGTAAGCCACTCCAGACTTTTTCTTGTTGCGTTTGATGAGTTATTAGTTTCCAGTCCAAGGATATGTAGATGCTTTTGTGAATACATGTCACTGCAGTGAAACATATCTGGACAAAAAGAAAGGGACGATAGGTGAATTTAATTTGGATATATATTTGACTAGAAATACTTGTGCATCAGAATAAGTTTAACATTTCTGTGTTTTATTGATCATTGTTTATACTTAAAACAATTGGTGCTACAACTATCCCTTGTATTACAGAGCCTGGTGCCAAAGAAGTTTCCGAGCTTTCGACTTCTAAAGGTGGCTGTTAAGAACACCACCGACTTCTTAACCGTCTGTGAAACCGTTCTAGAAGTAGGGTTCCTGACTGCATTAGGGCTTAATTTCCTTCTGAAGCGGCACCTATCGGTGATCTTTGGCGCGAACTAGTTAAGTCAATGCCTCTTGCCAAATTCTTGCTTAACAGATTAAGTATTGTTTGTAAGGTGGTAGAAAAGGGCGTTTACATCGTTTCTGGCAGTAGTTCTGTTCACAATAACGAGTGAATTGTCTGTTAGGTTTTCTGGATGAGCCAGAACGAGCGGTATCCATCAAACTCTACGCAGTTTGGCACTCTCTGGACCAACCTGCCTTCGCAGAGTCACGCTTTTGCAGATTGCCCTCAGCCTTCCTATGCTAACGAATTCCAGGAGAACTCTGAGAATAGATACACAACCTGATTACACATTTAACACTGTGACAGTTTATACACGAAAGATTACCAGTAGGGCTCCTAAATCCTCAAGAAGTTCCGTAAATTTCTGTCAACTACACATTGGAAAACAACACCATCAGTTACTGGAACGCCAACTACCATTCATTCTGCATCTAAGCCAACCACGACCCATAGATGACAACCGTCTCACGATGACCGACTTTCACCAACAATTCACTATCAATAGGGGAGGAGTACATGCGTCTGCATTGCGCGAACACATGTGATTGCAGTGAAAAATATCTGGTTAAGAGACAATACAAACACGAAATAATTTTATTTTGACATTCAATTAGAATAACACTTGATAGGAATCAGAGTTCAAAGAATCAATTCATCATAGAGTTATAAGTTTTCAGATCCTTATATTATTATTCATCATTCTCTAAATCTCAAACCAAAGTTGCCTTTGCATTTTAAGGAAAAAAAATCGTATTCTAATGTGTATATACGAATAATATCTCTCAATTGGTGTGCTATACAGAATACTGTACGGTCCAGTTCAGAGATAATCTACATCACCCATTAGTAAATGATTAAAAAAACTTATTCCAAGCATTTAGATTAAGTTTCCGTGTTTATATTACCATTTCGTATCATCTTTTCAATGACTTATAATAACGTGCTATTATAGAAACGTACGTGAGGCCTGAAGGCATTCACACTCGATTTTGTCATCAGGGCTTCAAAAGTTAGTTTAATTTATAACAACTGTATAAATGAATATGTATAAAAAAATTAATTTCAATTACTTATTGCCATTTTTGCTCAAAATTATACTGAAGTGTAATACATGAAAATTCATTTGCGTTTTAAAAATACAAGTAAATTTCTAGCTTATATATGCAGGTTAGAGTAACTAAATTTTGTTTCTACACCTGTACCATTTCTATATTTATAGTTTAAATTTGTTTACTAAACTAAATATAACGTTCGGCAACATTGGTTATTGTAACCTACCGGTAATGTAATAGGTTATATTTTTATATCTGTGATCCTCAGAAATTTGTGAATTTGAAAGTAAGTGAATTGGAACAAATATGCTTGTGCATGATTATTGCTTGGTGGTGTTGTGAATTCAAGTGGAGTTTTATTTCTTAAGTCTAGTGGTCATGAATCAAAATGTCTTAGGGGCTTTGTTTTCCAAATTATGAATTTAAAGTATTTCCCTTTTGAAAGTTTTTTTCGATAGCATCACAGATTAATTGTAAAAACGCATTAATTACTGTTGTATTATTAATAACTGAGAACTGAGTTGTAAAATTATTGACCAAAATTTGTAATCTCTATGATTATTTGGTATGTGATACTTTTGAAATCAATTATTATTTTTCTTTTTTAAATGCCATTAATTCAATCTTTATGTGAATATTTTTTGCAACATTAACTGTGATTTTATCGTTGAAAATATGATGTTTATTGTGATTTTAATTTACTTTTACTTTAAGCAGTATTTGTGTTTATGAGATTTCTGCTGTTTATTGTTTCATTAGGTAGTATAGTTGTAGTTTGATAAGAATAATGAGTTGATTGTGTGTGTTGGTAGTTTTGTTACTGATAAGTAACATGTTTTGGTTATGGGCTTCACTTTACTTATTAAACCGTGTAATGACAGTATACTATCAACATTCTCAGGCGTTCCAATTAAAAATAAGTGAACTACATATGAAAGTGTCATTTAATTGAAATAGAAATGAATTTCATTTAATGTTTAATGTTGTTAATTTACATTAATATTTATTAAATATATTTATTTTAAAAGTAATTAAATAATATAAATAATTTAATTATATTATTACCAGTTATCAAATAACTGACATAATATGGATACAGGATCTCATGATAAAATATAAATGAAGTAATTTTTAAACCACAATTTCAAATTTAATGTAAATTTAGATCTTTTCCTCTATAAAGGATCATTGTCAAAATCCCCATAACACAGCCATTCTGCCTTATATGTGTAATTTACAGGTTGTGATGAATGAACATATATATTTGGTGATGGCAATCTCCTTATAATTTAACTTTTCTGAAAGTGTTATCACTTCTTAGTTGAGCATTTGTTACCATGAAGTTGTAGTGTTTACATAGTTAATCGTACTATCAAGTTAATTGCCATAATTATAACCTTATGTGCAATTAGACTAAGAAAATGTGCTACTCGACATCTTTGGTATGACACTTTACATAGATAATTTCTTATAATTATATATATTGACTACTTTTAAATGAATTTCTACTATTGGTTTCAAGTTTATTATTATTGGTTTATAGGGTGGTAGAATCCAGAGCAGTTACTCAAGAGATGTTTCTGAAAACCGTTATTCTTGCGATATAGTTCTTAATCTACGTTTCATGGTTTAAACAAATAATTTTCATAAATTATTTTCAGGTTTAACAAATATAGACAGATCTTCTTTTTCTAAATTGCATTTTCTAAATTTAAATCTTGATGTTTATCAATTACTTTTCCAATAGCTACTCTAAGAAATTAATAAAACAAACTAACCTAAACTGATTGAAAAACTTGGCCTATTATTTCATATTGCACTAAAATTTATGATGGTGGACATTTTCTAATGTAACTAAGTGACTCCATATCCTATAATGTGGGATTATATGTTTTTTAATGGTGTTTAGGGGTCATTTCATGGCTTGTGTTTTATTATGGTAATATAAATTCCTATAGCTAGGTATGAAATTCATACCATTTTATCGTGAATATATTGAAGAGTTATATATAGATCTACTAAGATTTGTAGTTTATTGTCATTACTCTTAGATCTATGACACTGTTACTTCTATTAGAATTTCCCGTGTCAATGACCCATTGTGTATGCTTCTAGAATTTTTCGTAGAGGCTTCTGCCCTGAAGTAGAGGATAGATGCTTTGATAGTGCAGTGATAGTTAACTCAATGTGTTTTGATTGCAGGGCTTATCTTTTATATTGTGATTTATATTCATGTGAAATTATATATGTGGTTTTTATACATATGCTTGATTTAAGAACTCTTCATAAATTAGTATTTCTGAAAATTATTCCAATTTCCTATTGGTTTTTTTTTTTTGAGTTCATGAGGTTTAAATGTCTTATGTATTAATTATATATTTAATAATGGATGTAAGAATATAGAAAAAAACTCTATCAAAACTGTCTTAGCCACATTTCGATATTTGCCATCATCAGGAGAAGAGGTTGTAGATATCTTGAGTTATGACGATAAAACCTTGGATACAATTGTCTTTAAAGTGATTATGATATCTGTTTTTGACTAGAAAACAGTGACAACTAAAAAGTGAATAACAAACAACAAAATACATTCATCTATTTCCTCTCATCTTCACAAGGTTCTGATGTAGATAATGTTTAATTGAGGTTATCAATTTGAATTAACTTTTAAATTTTTATTTTATTCCTCATTTGAAGTTCTGATATTGATCATCATCACGTAAATAGACTATATTTACTTGAGGTTCTCAAATAGATCATTAAATAACAAAAGTTTAACATTTTCGATTCATCGCCAAATTCTTCTTGTGCCGTAAACACATTAAAAATTGCAGCTCGTTAGTTTTAGGGATTTAATTTAAGTTGTTGTCCTTTTTACTGTTATCACAAATTGGACTAAACATGTGCCACCAAGTAGACGTCTTGGGTTAGAACATAAAATCTAGGTCACAATTGTCTTTAAAAAGACTATATTTTCTGTTTTCCGCTAGAGTAACTAGGTGACAAATATTGTTATTTTTTGTGAATAACAATCAATAATGATACAAACAGAGGTGATTTGTTTGAGTGGGTAACGGATCAACGCTTGAGTGGTCTATTTGTATAGAACTACTCCTCTTGATGATGGTGTATCTTATAATACAATGAAATGAGTTTTTTAATATAATTTTTTTCTATCTTTAGATTTTCCAGTTTTATTTCCATCTATCGAAATATCGAATATAGTATGGGTCTTGCCTTAATTGTGTGTTAAATTAAATATCATGTATTATGATACGGGAGATAAAATAATAACAACTAATAGACACGTTTTATTTTTATCTATTTATTTGTAAATATAAATTATATCTATATAATTATGAATTTATATGTATATAATATCAATTATAAATTGTCCGAGAAGTTCGGACAAAAGTTTTTCTTTAGAGAAACGAAAAGTTGATTTTTTCATTTATGTGATATATTTATTTATATATATATATATTATTTAATATATATAAATATTTATATTTATATTATAAATAATTATATATATATTTATGTGATATATATAAATATTTCACATAAACACGTGAAATAACAATCAATGATCAAACCACATCACATATGAAATGGGAAAACAAGACTGATGGGTTTCTGACTCTGACGAAGATCGCTTATTACGGTTGAAAGATCATATTCTTGTTTTCCCATTTCATATTGTGGTTTGATCATATATATATATATATATTGATTCGCGCTCTGTTCTTCGACGTGGGGAGATCTCTCTCACTTCGTCCTCTCTTCTAGTCTACTGATCACGAACAACAGTTCGAAATATTGAATTATGTAAGTGTTCTTTTTATTATTTTTTCTTTTCAAAGTGTCGTGCTTTGTGTAATTTAAAGTTATATATATATATATATATAGTGTCGTGCTTTGTGTAATTTAAAGTTATATTATATATATATATTTATATATATATATATATATATATATTTATTATTATATATATATATATATATATATATATTATATATATATTAACTTTAAATTACACAAAGCACGACACAGAAAAGAGAATAAAAGAACACTTACAGAATTCAATATTTCGAACTGTTGTTCGTCATCAGGAGTTCGGGACAAGATATATCAGGTCTCCAAAATTTTTATTTTCTATATTCAAACAGTTTCGGGCAACATCTACCATTCTTAGGGATATTTTTATAAAGTCAGAGGTGAGAAGATTTGGAAAAATTTATCCGAAAAGGTGTTGGATTAGAAATAGTCATAGGTTTCAATAGAACTTGTATAAATGAAGGCCTACCCCCTAAATACTCTAATATATATATACAGTATTTGGAAATGAACTTCTCTCTATTACGCATACATCATCATCAGAGCTACAAAACAAGATAAGGCTATAATATTTTCCACATCTGATGATGTATAAATATATTGTTGGAGTAGCCTCCAACGTATAATGAAAAGTTGGAGTAGTAAGTTCATTTCCAAGATCTAGCTCTCAAAAAAACGTACCAAATACTGTGTTGAATGAAGACGTCAAGAACAATTATGAATATATATATATATATATATATATATACATCAATCCTGTTACTTCCTTTATTTCCTGCCTTAGCAACCACACCTACCTGATTCCTTATAATCCCAGCTGTAATTCTTATAACTGCAGTTTTCCATGGGACTGCACCCAATGTGACGCTTTTTATAAGGTTTTGGCTTCCTCCAGGCTGAGCTTGTGTATGAATAATCGTAGGTGTTTCGTTGATAAGCACAGTGACGTCCTTATCATTCATGCCAGTATTCACGGACTCAGTTTCGTAACTTTGACTGAACCGAACTTTGTTTATGTCCAATTTTATATATCTTTATATTCCAAAGCAACGTAATTATGTGAACTTGTTCAATAGCCACAAAGAGAATGCCAGAATTTCAAGTATCTAGAATTGGTAGTTTAGGAGAAAAAAATGTCTAAAAAAAGGTTGGTTTTTGATAAAAAAGTAACTTGCCCATAATGTATAATTGCTCCCAAACAATAGGGCACATATACACTATGAGGTCCATTTTTGAGTAAAATATCAATTTGATCCACCACTGATTCTGGACCTTAGCTGGGCCACAAACTATATACATACTCATCCACCCACCCACTCACACTGACATTATCGAAAAAAACTTCATAAAACGACTTCTTGGACCACAAAACATGTAATTACGTCAAAATCTCGAAATCGAATTTTTTCGCGATCACTACAATTTACTTATAGCAAAGTAAAATTTATATATGAATAATACTTTATAGATTTTTATATTGATGGTTTGCTTCAAAAAAATCAGCAAAGAAATTATTCTTTTGTTCTCTCTAACTTAGGAAATAAAGAGAATCTGAAATATAAAATCCGAGATGGTGAACGTAATTTGTATTTATTGTGTATCTGGTGATTTTATTAAAAAAATTAAGTGTTTTATAACATCTTTAAAGTTATAATGTATCAATATTCTTCTGACAAATTGCATTTATTACACTTCAAGTTAAAATTCATAATTATTATCAAGTTGAAGTTAATAAACTGGAATAAAATTCTGCATAACCAAAACACATCTAAAAAATTTTTTCCTTTAGTGCCGGTGTCGATGTGAAGAGTTCAATTTACCCCTCCCGTGTGTAATTTATGGAAAGTAATAATTCGATATAACTCTAACGGAGGGAGAAAGAGAGAGGATGCGGCAGACTGGGTGAGAGTTATGCGGAGGAAGGTGGGACAGACGAAGACAGAAGACAGCCTCGGGTGAGGCGAGGAATAGGGAAAGGAGGAGTAATTGAATGAGAGAGGCAGAGAGACCTCTAACTCAGTGTTCCTCAACCTTTTTCTTCCTGCGTCCCATTTCAAGGAATCAATATTTTTGTTAGTTCCATTTCTTCATTTATTTATATGTGAGCTGATTTTGAATTAGTTATAATGGTTTAAGTAAAATGGTCAGATATAATGAAAGTGGAAGAAAGTGTTTTTTTTCAGTGTTTACCGTTTTAATATTTTTCACAGAACAGGCGAAATCGATATTTATTTAATTAATAGAAGCTGTTGTTTATTTATGAAAGAACTCTGTGACACAGCTGAGAGAGCTAGTGTTCCACGTCCTCCATGTGGCTAGTATAGTGCTTTTACCCAGTTTGTTCCGTCCTTTTTGAGGCAAGGAACACTGTTCTACAAACGCAATCATATGCTAGACTACCAAAGGTAGTCTAAATAAACAATTTAATTAATTGTTTAATTAAATTAAACAATTTAATTGTTTAATTAAATTTTCCGGTATTAAGAGGAAGAGTAATGTTTCAAGGTAGGCGCAGACACTTTACAACTAATAAACTAAATGGACATAAGCAATTCTTGAGGGTTAGGGCATACAATCACTCATCACGTTGTGCCATTCCTTCATCAAATGTTTTGGCATCACAGGGTATTGAATTAAGACCGTCAATCATATAATGAAGCATATTATACAGTCAACTATAAAATTAAAAAGTAAAAGCTTTTGTTACTCTGTTTAATACATTGCTTTTTAATGTCACAGTTAAATGTGGAATAAGTTTTATTTATGTAATTATGTATTACTTTTTTAGCCCTGATAATACCAAATGTATTTAAGAAACTTAGCACTAATGTGAAAGTAATCTTTTGTGTTTCCAAACCCTCAAATATCCCTCATCGGTTTCAATATATCGTATGAGAATCATTCGTAAATGATTTTAACAACTAATTATGTGCTATTCAACAGTTTCAGCTGCACATAGGACGACCTCTCACAACACTCTAGTGCGTTGCGGTGTGATGGTTGAAATTCACTGCTTTTTTTACTTCACTCCCTTACTGGTTCCATCTCTCTCCTCTCTCTTTCTCAGTTTTTTCACCTGTCGCTCTTTCTCCCTCCTTAGTTTTTGTGAGATGTTCTTTCCATTTATCCCTTTGTTAGAATAGTTCAGTGGTTATCCTCGTTCTCCTTTCCTCTCTCCCTCTCTGTTATTGTCACTCGTCATTTGGTTAGCTTTAGAGAAGAGCTCCTTTCTTGTTCATCCCTCTTTCCGTTGATCATTGTTTTCTAGATTTTTTTGTTCTTTCTCTATCTCTTTCTCAGTTGCTCTTACTCTCTCTTCCTTGTCTTTTCTTTTTATCTCTAACCTCTTCTCCTCTTCCTCTATACTCCTGACTGGGTTCTTTTCTACCATTTCTCCTTAATACCACTTTAGCACTCCCTCTTTCTGCATCTTTCCTTCCCTCCTTGTCTACTTACTTACATCTATGTTACTCGCATATTCTCTTTCTCAGTCTGTGTATGTTTTTTCCTAATTATGCGTCTCCTTGTTTTCTTTTTCCTTCCCTCACTGTCTCCCACTCCCTGATTCTTTCTCTTTTTCCATCGCTCTCTCTATTCCTCCCTATCCTTTCATACCTCTCTCCCACTGCCTACTCATAAGTATTTTTATCTTTCCTTAAATTATATAGTTGTGTGCGGGAAGTTATATCAACTTAATTTCAAGTTCTCGACTAAATTGAACAGGTTATAACGTATAATTCTTTCAACTGATATACTGGACTCGGTAGCTGTCATCGGCTGTCCAATCATTATTTAAAACTTTGCCCGTGATGAACCAATAGTAAACTATAATTATATTTTAGTGGTTTAATATAGTTTATAAGTATATAATTTTTTTTTGACAAATTTATAAGTCTAACAATAGATCGTATTTCCTTGTTGTTCATTATAAATTTCAAATTAACTAGGCCTCAGTAAACATGTCAATATTTAGTTAAAAAAGAAGGTTACCTAGAACTAGGTTATAACTAGCGAAACTCAATCCATGATTCAAACGGCGGAATCCAATATGATAGATAATATAAATGAAGATGATTTTTTAAGGAAAGCAGTTTTGTATTTGTAATTGTATACTTTATAAATATTCCTTTGTCTCTATGGAATGCCCTGTAATTGAATAATAATTGTAATTGTTTACTTACTAGCTGGGCTGATAATAAATTTATAATTGTTTGTAACTAATTGGTTCCAGCATAATGGAATGACCTGTATTAATTCATAGTTATCGAAATTAGGTAGAAATTATATTTGAAAAGTTCACTTCCTAAATCATATAATTTAATAAAATATAATTTCACAAATGTGATGAAATAATACATGTTTTCCTTTAAAATTCTTTTAAAAGAACAATTTAAATAAAAATGTTATAATGGATGAATACAAATGTAGCTTTCATCTAAAGGCATGTAAAATTAATAGATATAATTCATTGAACTAATCGTTATTAATAGTGGATTTCAGTGACTAAAGAAACTGATCGATTTGGCAAATGGAAAAAAGTAACATCGACCTTATAAAATATTTTTGTAGCAAATAATGTTGCCATATATACACCTACTCTGTTATTTACACCCATTACGTAGACGACATCTTTTTTGTATTGCACCATGGGGAAGCCGAATCGACTTCTTTAATCAATTCTTTTGAATTTTTTTCCTCCGGTATTTCATTTACTCATTGCATTTCAGATACGTTTGTAACCTTTCTGGACTTAATATCAACATTGACAAAGGCAGTTTGATTAAATCCATGTACACAAAGCTACCAATCCCTACCAATATCTCCATTTTAGCAGTTGCTAACCCACGTATATTAAGAAAACCATCCCATGTTCTCTTTCTTTAGTCATTCATAGAATTTACAGTGAGCTTCAGAACAAACTTTACCATATTAATCAACTTAAATAAAAATTTCTCGAACATGACTTTACCCTAAATGTTATTAATTTTAATTAACCATCCCGGCTGAAATCAATGTAAACATATGATGATCGTATTTCTGTCCAAAATAGCCCTTTCCTCACTGCTGTTTTCTTTCCGTTAATTAATAGATTACGCATGATTGTCGAAAGAACTCTTTCCTCCCCTCTCATCCCTCGTATGCAATATCTTCACTAAAACACCCTATATCTCTAGATGACTTGTCACTCTTGGCGACATCTTTTTCTTCAGACGTTGTCGTCATCTATCTGATTAATATACCCCAACCGTCATTTCACCTCAACCGTTAGTAATCACCATTATCCTCTCATGTTTGCCAGTTCCTGCAAATCCAGCAACTGCGTTTACCTTGCACAAAATGTAACTCATTCTACGTGGGTTTGGCTTCTACTTGTACTTAGCCTCCACTTGAATCGTCCCAGGTCAACCCTTGGTCCACATATCAAACTGCCTATTGTTACCCACGGCCTTCCCTTCAGTAAGTGCTTTAGGGCCCGAATCCACTAACGGTACCCTGCCCACTATAAGGGCTTCTGAACAGGCCCTTATTTGGCTGTTGTGTTCTGGACATGTTTATGGTCTTAATTTAATCATGTGACTACCTTTATTTTATCCTGGTTGTTTTTTAAGTACAATTTATTTTTTTCTTTTCGTTTCGTCTTTTTTCTTCTTAACTTTCTAAAAACCTGTTTTTATTTTTCACATTCTACCTCCCTAAGTTATGCTTCAGATTATTAAGTGATTTTCTTCAGTTATACGCTTATTCTTTCCCATTCCTGCATTCACTTTTTTTATATTTTCCATTTTTCTCTCTTTCCTTTCTCACCCTTTTCCTTCACTTACTATTTTTATTGCTTCATTTATTAATGGCTTAAACTGTCTCTAAATGTTTCGCGATAATAAGGTGACTACACTGTGTGTCACTTTGCATCGGTCGGTGAACCCTTTTACTTCACTTGAGTTTTTTTTCTCCTTTCCTGAAGACGCCGTGTAGCCGGCGTTTTAGTCTCTTTTTGTGTTTTCAAGTTAAAACTTTAATGATATGTATACATATTAGAGGTATAACTGTACATGATTGATACTTGTTTCTCCATTAGCATTTCAATCTTTCTAAATAGCACCCTCGTTATTTTGTCTGTACAATACAATTGCCAGTACTCGACATGTTTCAAGTTTTACCATTGAACATCAGAAGGTAAATGATGTTGTTTTCCACATTTTCGTTAATTCTAGAGGCCATTGACAGGATAAGGGGGTAAAGATTTGTTGATAACGCAGATGGGTAAAAGGACTAAGTGATTTCAAGGATTAACTGAAAGGGTCTTCCCTCAGTTGATTAGATCTAAATAATTTCAAAATATTATCACGTGATTTGAATATTGATATTTGGCTTAGGCCTTGGAATAGTGAAAGCGAAACTTTTGAAAACAGAATTATTTACCTTCTGATGATGTGTCGTAAACACTTAAAACATGTTGAGTTTTGAAAGTATATTATATTGTACAGACGAAATAGTGAGAGTGATATTTAGGACTGAAACGCTGAGGAAGAAACAAGTACCTACCAAGCACATCTGTGGTTATATCTTTTATAATGTATTCAAGAAGATCTGCTGCCAAAATTTACAAGAATATAGATATTTCCAAAATAATCACAATAACACTTGATGTAATAGATGGATTAATTTACTACAGTGAAAATAAATTGGAAACAATGCTCTAAGCCTTTCGTCAACACATCATCAGAGAGCAAGTGAACTAAAAAATAATAAATACTTGTTAACCTGGTTAATTGAATTTTTGGTAACCCTGAGTGTGTTTAATGTTCCTATAATTGAAGCAGTCTTCGTCTGTTTAATTATTCCATTACTTAATACTTCATCTAATTTATAATGTTCTAGGCTATTGCTCATTAATTTCTCATAAAAGTTCTTTATGAGTGCACTTTTGACAATATTTCTTCTTCTTTCCGAAGACACCAATTCAATAATAGAATATGAATATGATAAACTTCCTTTCCTGGATGTAATTTTACACAGGAATGATAATCAATTTTAATTTATCATTTACGGACAAGTGTTTATGGAAAATTAACAAATGTATCATTTTAAGTTCATTTCTTCTCCCGTCATCCACTTCAGGTTAAAAAATCAGTTTTCAGTAGTGTGTTTTCAGCTTTCAAAATTTGCAGTGAAGAGTTTTTAGATGAAGAATTAAAAAATATTTACAAAATTTCAGGTTATTTAATGTATCCAGAAAGATTAATCGACAATATCATGAAAAAAGTGAAACAATCCAAATGATGTAGAATAGCTCATAAGGACTTGGTTATTCATTACAAACAGTCCCTGTTTGTAAGATGTGCCCTCATTTATGAAAAATTTGGATGTTTCTGTTGTGTTCAGTAATGATGGTAACTTATTTAACAGGGAAGATGTTCTTGATATTTTCATCCAGTGCCTTTTAAGAAAATTTACTGGTAACTGATTGAATGGATTTTCTTCTGTTCCTTATTGGTTCTTCAAAGCCTGACTGATATCAACTTATTAGTAGTCATTTCAGTTACAAAAAATGCTTCTCGTTCTTTTTGTTTGTTAATAATAGTGTTTGAATCACGCGGGTAATAAATTGTTGAATTTACGTCCCAGTAGACTCGGTAATGCGAAAATCGTGCTTCATTGTCAATGAACCCCACTGGAAAATTTCTCAGGTATTTGCTTCTACGGTACTATCATTGTCATGACATATTTATTTTTATCTCTGATGAAATGGCATTATTCATAAAATTTTCCTATTATAAATAGCACATCAATTATAAATTTGTTAATTAGAGTATGAAGTACATCAAAAAGGATTTTAAATAAATTTATTTAAATGATGATAACCATTGTTGTTATTTGAACATTCATTAAGTTGATTTTTATAGGCATATATATTGATATAGATCTGAAAAAATAATCTCGACCATTATACATGTGTGTCACGTAGGGGAAGCCACGGGGATAACAGGTAATGTCCAAAAAGCAATCAAAATAAATAGGGTACTCAACTTTCTAGTCAATTAAAAAGAAGTTGAATTATTTATTTGGTATTCTTTTAGACGATGAAATGACAGTTTGGTTCTTAAGAATGGGGAAGGGATATGAAAATAAGTGGCGTTTTTGCTATCAATAATGGCTTTAAGTATTAGAATTATTATTCCAAAACTGAATTCTGTATTAGCTGCTAAATAAGAATAGCTATAACTGGCACATTGAATGTTATATGTGATTTGCGACTACACTGAATTTAGGTGTATTAATCGATGGCAGTGATAAGGATGATTGCCACGTGTTAAGTAGCCTGTGAGAGCCTTGATAACACACACGTATGGCTCAAAATACTGATGCTTGCATCCGATTAACATTGGACTTTAACTCATCTAACTTAAACATACGTGTGTGTACGGTGAAACCTTCAGTACCGTCTTTTAACTATTCCATGATGCATAGCAATGTGTTAATTCAGAGAACAACGTTAAAAAATAATAATAATAATATTTATTTAATAATGCTTTATGTACACTAAACCACTTGCGTTGCAACCAAATGGTTATGATATAAAAATGGTGGTAGTAAGGTATCTGAAACATGAAGTCAAAGTGAGTTTACACTTTCTCTTTCCTTCACTGTTTGATTACTTACTACTGGAATGAAAAACTACATGAAAGTGTAAAGTGGGAAAAGTTAATGAAGAACAGAAAAAGTAAAAGAGAAACTACTGGCAAAGATTGACTGAAGTGTTTTGACATTTTTTCCTGACGACGATGGATGTCGAAATAAATATATTGAGTCTTTGTCAGTGTTTTTATGAGTTTTTCCTGTGATTAATTATATATATAAGTTCAGTGTAGAAGAAGAAGAAACATAGAAAATTAAAAACACTCACTTACAGTCTCTAATTTTTGGTTTGAACCGTCTTCATGAGAGATAAGAGAGGGTAACCAAATGCACTGGTACAGAGACGGGTCTCCATCTTTCGACCAAATGAAGTGATCACTTCAGAGTCACATGATAAGAGGCATGATGAATCATACCATTCAACGTGTCACTCAGAGTAGTACATACTATATTTTGATCAAAAGATTTCAAACCAATTTATGAGTATGTTACTGTGTTCTTAGACGTTGATATGTCTATATATACTTTTATTGTGAGGAAGATAGATTATAATCGCTTAAGAATGCCTTATTTATAATGAAAATAACTAATTTAGCATATACCTATTCTCTCAGCAATAATAACTAATTATGTTATTATTATCGTGATTTAATTGAGTGACATGTGTTTGATGTTTTCATTTTTGTATTAGTTTGTTTTTCCTGCAGAATAGAATAATAAGTTCTCAAGAGCAACCAATTCCGTTTGTTACTCTTTGATTAATATTTGCTGGCAGTAAAGATCTATTATGTATTAATGGTAGAGGACTTTCTTATCGTGTGTTGGGGCTTGTTTTCTTCCCGTTCTTAAGAATTAATATCATATCGCATTGTCCTCGAATACATTCGTCTTTAATTTTATATTTCTCAAACAAGCAGCCGGTAAAAAACGTCATGTTCTATTCATTTTTCTCCATTTGATTGTTACATCGTCTTTGAAACTGAATTGATAATTGGCCTGTTATATTTCCTCTGTGGTTTTTTAGTGGCTCTTTTGATAGTTTCCTCACCATAATCACTTTGACCTGCTTAGTTAATAAAAAATTCAGTTATCAAATTATTGGTGGGGAAACTCATGAAATAATCAAATAATCGATGAAACAGCAAACTTCTTTAGCATCAATTACTTTAATTAGCGTACTCTTTGAAACTGCTACACTTTTTTTTATAGATATTTTAAATGGCTGTATTTTTATTCTGCTCTTCTCATTTTAAAATTATATCACTGATAGGAATTGTTGGCTTCAGTACAGGTACTGCATTGAATACTGAAGATTGAAGATTCCTAGTTTTTTCATATAGGGGTTAGTAAAACCTCTTTAATGACGTCTCTCGGACAGGAAATAAAGCTGTATATCTCCAGACAGAGTAGTGTCAAGTACTCATTAAAGATCCTGAACTTGAAGTGAGTTGACTTTAGGACTCCCGAAGTACAATCGATATGGTAATATGATTCGCTCATCACTAAAACGAATGACAAATAATAAATGAGCCACTCTAGCTATCCCGGAGCAGCACTAAAGTGGACAACGTATAAGTGTCGGTGTTAGAAACATCATCAACAACAATGATATCATTTTTTGCATGTTGTTGTTTAGTTCGCTATTAAAGTGAAACGACACCAAAAAAAAGCTTATTACTGGGTCAATGAACCCTAGTATTAACATTGAGCCATCTTATCTGAGACTTTATTATCATACTGCGTGCCATGGTACTGATCATGGTGAGAGTGATTGATACGAACTCAAGCATACTTATTTAAGAGACCAGTAGGAAACAATCCGCCTCTCATCCTCAAAAAGTGTCGCAGTCCAGAGACCTACCGGACAGGGGACAGCATTAAAGGAATGACTATAAACACAAATTCATATGAAAGCCTTCCGATTTCAGGTTACCTGACTAAACTATTTGTCTTATGTACGACTCCTCATTTGATCTTCTTTAACTCCTCAGTTAAAGAGAAAGTTTCATTCCTGAAAGAAGTAGTAGTGAAGTAGTTTCATTTGGTACATGTGTAACTTCTGCTTATCTTTAATCAATTTTCATGTATGCTGTAGTAGTCTATTCGGTCAACTAATGCTGATCCAAGACTTAAATCCATCAATGAGTATCCTAATATCTTTTTTATCTTAAATTTGTGTTAAGATCATAAACCATTTACATATCTTAACGTAACAAACCTTTACATCAACACGCAATTCAAATGTAAGTGTGCCATGTGTGTGTATTGTACATGTAGATATGTATAACTGATGTGTATGGTGATATATATCTATTTTATACATTATTATTTTTAAATAAACTGCAGGAAAGAAGAGAGCAATTTTATAATTGCTCCCTTATATAAGCGGTTCCTGCTTTTTAAAAACAGATGCTTTGTATTATTCAAAAAAAGGTATGAAAAAGTAATATACTTTTTAAAGCTTTTTTTTTTAAATTGGATTCGTCAACTGGTTTAACTTGGCCTAATACTTTGAAATATTAGTAACATACTCTAAGTATGTCAATTTTTCACTTATGTTTGGGATGGGTGAAGATTTTTAGTTGAATTTTTCCATTTTTTCTAATCACATTGAATCTATCTCTGCAATGAATCCCGGTTTGAGCAGTTTCAAAGCTCATCTAGGCTGCCATGATGGCTGTGTGCTAGACTCTGATGCTGGAGTCAAGACTGCACCCTATTGACTTGCTTTGTTTGTCGTAGATTGCATGAGATATCGGGCAGTCGCCAGTGGCAGTTGGGTCCTTTCTTCTCGCCACCATCATATGCCCCAGCCCCGCCACAGCCATCAATTTCTTTCCGGTTTACTCCCTTCAACACGCAGTCTGCGTATTTGTCTCAGTCATGCTTCACCACCAACTCCTCAGGGTAAGTACATTTCTTTGTGCTCTCTTATCTATCTCGTTCACGTGTAACTTAAATAATCTAAATAAAATCTTGTAACCAAAGTCATCTAACATTGTCACCATGTTTACTAGAATTCAGAGCAATTTAGACCTCAAAATGTAGTTGTTGTATCACTTATTTAACTCTAGAACATAATATATTTGATTCTTAAATGGAAAAACTACAGTTTTTGAAGTGTATGTGGTCTAAAGTAATATGCGTGTATGAGTGTTCACTAAAAGTATTTAAGGGGATTAGTGTTCTATTTCAAGGAAGTAGACAGCACCATATAAAAAACACTTTATTTAGGTCATTCTTTCACTTTAGTTTTTTAGTTTGTGTCGATCAATTACTTTGTTTTGATTAATTAAAATATTTAGTAAGTTCAATTCATCATGGGACCAGATTAGCCCAGTGGCAACGTACTCTGATGTATTCATGCGGCATATGAATATATCTGATCACGTCTTCCCTCCGAGAGAACGTTAAGCCGTCAGTCCCGATCCAGTGCGATGTCAGGTACTCGTTAAAGATCCCTACTCTAAATTCACTTGAGTTAGGCAGAATGTAGGACTTCCAATGTAGAATGTTGATTGGGTGGTTTGACAAAGGGCCAGTGTTTGGTCTGTGTGGTTCTCTTGTGAGGCTGTCACTTCAACCTAACCTGACCCAATTCAATAGTGTCAAAAAGGAAGGGAAAGGAGAACAGTGTTGGTATTGAGGAGGGAGGAAGGAGGTAACAGTTATGTGCGGTTATATGGGACATTTATGAATAAAGTATTTTACTTCATATTTTTTCTGATTATAATACAGTGTAATAAAGATTTAGAATGAGACCCTATTCAAGAATATAATTTTCGTCAGAAAGTCTTAAGTTTGAATTATATCAGCTGGATCATTTAATAAGACATCTTTTAAATACTGGAATAAATAATATTGGAAATATTTGCCAAATAGTTTTAAATTTGTTCATAGCAAACTTTAATCTTGGCATAGGAAACAAATACAGGTGTTCAAAGACGATACCCATATGTCCAAAAACTATTCATTACATCGGGTAAATCTACACTAAGTCTTCTATATTTGATTATAGCGTCTTAAACGAAGACCAAATATATAGTATATTTTCTTGCCCGCACTCTATTTTCATAGAATAGTTGGTTTATCGTTTCTGAGGTGTTTTTAACAAAGATTATATATTCTAGTTAACCTAGGAACATTAAATTTGATTCTGTCTTCATTTTTACGAAAAGAATCAAAATTATTTAAGTTTATCAAAATCAGTCATGTTCTGAAAATAAATAAACCTAAAGAATCTGAATTGTTCACGTGTGGTATTGGCACTGACCTGACGTGAATTACCCGAAATGCTTGTCTTTAACCACTTCATTTTTACTGTTAGTATCCTTGATATGGCACGGACTGACCAAACGTTTTGATTAAATGGAAAATAGTCAAATATAGCTAATCAACTGAAAAATTTACTACGACAAATTGAAGCTAATATCAACAGTGAAGTTACAATTGGAATCCATAGACGGCATATTCTGTCATTCTGTTGTGAAACTTTCTCAGTAGTCTTGGGTATCCAATGTGGTGGTCCACTTTAGCGCCTTACACTCGTTATGGAACTTGCTGTCATAGGGGTCAGGTTAGCCCAATGGCAAACCTGACCTATCTCCACAAGACTGGTAGATCCAGGGTTCAATGCCCACTCTGGTCCTCGATTTATTTCGTAGGAGACGAATAGATCTGAGCAGGCCGTCCCTCGGAGAGGACATTAAGCCGTCAATTCCAAGCCTGTATGATTTCAGGTTCTTGTTAAAGATCCCTACTCTTAATAAACTTAAGTTACACGACATTTATGCCTCCCTCTATGTAGAATTTTCATTGTATTGTATCACAAAGGGGCAATATTCGACTGAGTGTGTGACTGAGTGTTCTTTTGTGTGACTGCCCCTCCTACCTAACCTGACGTCATTGTCATACACACTTACAGTCATGTCTCTTTCTTTATTTTTATTAAATATTTATTCCCTTCTTTTAATCTAGGATTTGATATTCTTCATTTTTTTTTTAAAATTGAATTCAATAACTAGGTCTTAAAGAAATACTCGTACATTTTTTTTTCATATTTTTTCATTTTGCACCTTTCTTTTCTAAATTTATATATAAATTCTTAGAATTCTTGCTATTAATTATCAAAAATATATAAGCATATTTTTATAACTTATATAAAAATAGTACCAGTTACGTAAAACAAATTTTGACTACAGAATGAAGTAATGTTGTTTTCGTGTGTTTTAGTAGTCGATTGTTAGTGCTGATAAGCCTTGTACAAAGTTACTTATTTAATTAGTAGATTAGGAATCACAAAATATTTGAATAAGCCAAGGCAGGACAATGTATCAACCTTCCTAGAATGTTATCAAGATTGCATCTCATTTATTTTCTCCTGAGTCAATGCCTTGCACTGATTCATTTAAATCATATTTATGGAATCAGTTTTATTTATAATAGGAAACAATACTGATAGATGAAATAAAAGTTTGAACATTTCGGTGGGAATGCAAAGTGATTTCTGCTGAGTTGCTTTCAGAACTAGCCAGAGCAAACCATGCTCATCTGCATAAGAGACACGATCTGAGGGGAAACGACTCTCCGCCTTCCTCTCTCAACTCTAACTATTACACTATTCTTCGATCTGCATTGGGAGTGTGATTTATAGTTCAACTATCTTAACCAAATTAGTATACAGCAAGGGTTATGATAAATTAAAATCACTGGACCGTGTCGCTATATAAGAATATATTATAAAACAAATGAAATATTTGATGAAAATTTAATTATTAAAATAACCTTGAGTAAGAATTTTTAAATAAAACTGCTTTATTATTCCTAATATTTCTAACCAAGAGAGTTGAGGGGCCAGGTTAGCTCGGTAGCAAGGTGTGCTCACTTTGATTAATTCACGTGCGAGGTGCATATATCTGAACACGTCGTATCTCGGAGAAGACATAAAGCTGTTGGTCCAGAGCCTGCACGATGTCAGGCACTAAAGATCCCTTCTCTAAATACAGTTGAGGTAGGGTCAAATTTAGGACTCCAATGTGGAATGTTATAGATGTAGTATCACAAAGGGCGAATGTTCGGCCTATGTGTTCTCTTGTGAGGCTGTCACTGCGACCTAATCTAAGATAACCAACTCAGTAATTTTTATAAACATTATTAATTGTTAAATCTGGTGTTGTTTTGAAATGCATGTGTATAGAATATAATAATGCTTAAATGGTCTTTACTTGAAAGACTTGATTAAAGTTTTACCGCTTGACAATTGTTCTAGTAATTTGAAAATGATAAGTTTAATTTTTCCTCTTCCTCTTCAAGGATCTTCTATTGCCCTTCACAAGTTGAAATCAAGTTTAAGTAATATTCGATTTGGATTTATTATTTTGTGATAAATCCATTATTAGAGTTAGGTTAGGCTGCCATACATTTGCCACGCAAAGAAGGTGTGGTACCACAAAGTGGCACCTGTGATTCTACATTGGGAGCCCTAAATTTTCCTAACTCAAGTGTATTTAGAGAAGGGATCTTGAACGAGTACCTGACATCGTACAAACTCGGGACTAACGGTTTAACGTCCTCTCCGAGGGACACCGTGCTCAGATTTATGCCTTGTTAGCAAGGCTTTGGAGCCACCACTTTTTAGAGTTGCTTCGCTGCAACAGCAAAGTATTTTTTTGATATCCGTTCCATGTTCAGGTTTATATGTTCTTTCAAAGGAAATACATTAAAATTTTACTTTATACATTAGCAAATAAGAAAAATAACAAAATAAGCAAATAACAAAAATTTTGTTTATTTGGAATTAATTTTTTTGTTCACAAATTAATGTACTGCCTAGAGTTTACAATCAAAACAAAATACAATGCATTTAAAATTAAAATATATTTGAAATTAATGAATTTAATATTAATTGATTTTAATTAATAAAATGACAGACGCCTAATCTACTTTTGATGTGCATTTGCTCAAATTTACCTCTTGTGAAATTGTTTGAGGCCTAGCGTTGTCATGGAGAAGGGTGACACTTCTGACGGGTATACCTACATGACAGCCCGCTTGATATGTTTGCCACAAGTAATGTCAGTTTTATAAACTGAACAATTCAACATATCAAAACAGCCGGTGAGAATGAAAGTTGGAAAAAGAAGTTTAATAGTTTGCTGCAATTTTTGTTGAATAATCAAATGAAAAGAATGAACATTAGCGCTGCTCTTAAAGGTTATATTGTATGCTAATAACAAAAATCAATTTCATCCTAAACAAAACAGAAATATTTCAGGGATTTGAAACATTGTCTTAACTACCTTTAATTTTACTATTCATGCCACATTGATTCTTATAAGTTCAAATATATATACATAAAAAGATTTCACATAAACACGTGAAATAACAATCAATGATCAAAACAAAATGAAACAAATATAGTAAATGGGGAGAAAACAAGACTAAGATCTTTCAACCGTAACAAGCGGTCTTCGTTAGAAGTACTTTCTTACTGTACTCCTTTGTTTCCCCAAACATCCCTTTCTGGACATTAGTCCTTTCCTGCTGTTTCACCCTTTTAAAATACCACTCTTCCCTCCCACTCTTCTCAACCCCTCACCAGATGTTTTCTACATCTAGTGTTTCGGTTGGGGTTTTGACTCTGACGAAGACCGCTTGTTACGGTTAAAAGATCTTAGTCTCATTTTCCCATTTCTTATTGTGGTTTGATCATATATACATAAATGTTAAGCGAAATGCGATCCAGAAGGACTGATTACAACTTAAAATAAACTGAGACACATAAAAAGAATTGTAAAAAATTATATATACATGTAAAGATTTCACATAAACACGTGAAATAACAATCAATGATCAGACCACAATATGAAATGGGAAAACAAAACTAAGATCTTTCAACCGTAACAAGCAGTCTTGTTTTCCTATTTCATATTGTGGTCTTGTGGTCTGATCGTATATATATATACATTTCAAAAATAAATGTCCGATTTTACATTATTTAGTTTGGTAGAAATTGTTTTTAATTTTCTAAATCCAGGTTGCGTAGGTCATGAATTAAATCAGCATATTTCTTATTATAAAGTGTTCTTGTTTAGCGTGTTTCCTTTTAAGATTCTATTTTCAAGTTCACACATATGTCGATGACTGCTAATTTACAAGTTTAAAGTCTGTTGGGAAACTGTGAGTTCCTAAATTCCTCACCTAACCTAACAGTTCCTAAATCGACTGTTACCACCCTTTCTAGGAGGCTTGCCATGCACCTTGCTTCAGGAGCCCCTAAAGAGCACTTCCATAAGGTTCTTAAAACGAAAATTTGCAGAGAAACCTTAGTTAGTAACACAAAAATAATAGCCAAAGTAAACGACCATAGAAGGCCAAGAACACTAGAAGCTCTTTACATCCTAGAGAAATGTCCAAGCTTTAATGAACAGAAAGACAATTTTAGTAACCAGCTGCTTTGTTCGGAAATCTTATACAAGCCAGAAACAAAGGAAGAGAACTAATTGAAGGAAGAATTAGTACACAACCGCATCAAGACACGCCAGATGTCTTATATGAAGGAATATAAAGGGCCATTTCATGAACAATAACACAACCTGACTTTAAAAATGTGATTCCCCTTATTATTATTTAATAACACTAAATAAAAATATTCATAGAACATTAATTAATGAATAAACTATTTAAATCAAGATTAGAAATGGAAATCAATCGCAATGCTGGAAAATCTAGTGAAACAATTATTATATTGAAATAATACATATTTATATAATGCATTACCAGTCCGTTTAAAGTTGAACACGAAAAGGGTGTAATCATAAGTAATTAATGTTTTTTTATTATATATATATATATTGAATCTACATAATTATGGAAAAATGTATTTACCTAATTTACACTCTTTTTATGCAAAAATGTAAAATAATTGATCAAGTAATCGCTAATAAATTTTGTAATACATCTATTTGCAATAAAATATTTGATTTCGTATAAAATCAATTGATACCGGTTGTTCAAAATAAAATATATATGAAATTTACTTGATTCCAAAAAATTGCTAAAGGGGGAATTTGGTTTGCAAAAGTTAAATATGACACGCAGTAAGATTAATTTTATTTCCAAAAAGTTGATTCCACTTGTAGAAAGTGAAAGTCATTTGTAAAAGGGTAAATTTGATTTAAAAATGGGTGAAATAACTTTCCACAAAAGTGTATTTGACTTGGAAAATAGATATTTAAATTTAAAAATGAGTAGGTTGATTATACGAAATTTGCGACGCGTTTCAACGATGGAGAGTTTGTATGATTGTCTGTGAATAATGTCAGATGAAAAGAACTATTTAAAATAAGGTGATTATTATGTATACAGCACTTGTTAGAGGACCAGCATTGGGGCAGTGTTGCCGATTTAGCTCTTTTCAGTCTATTTTAACACTCCAAGTTTTGAATTTAACCCTGGCATGTTTTTTTCAGCCCTTTTTGTGCTAATTTAACTCGTTATGTTTCTTTTTTTTAATTTAGTGTTCAAGATACGTATCTAGTGTTTATAAGAAATTCTCTGTAAAAGTTTAATATCTAGCTTATTCTGAGCATTTTATACATACTTATTGTCTCTATGCATAGTATCTGCTCAAAATTACCAAACTTCATCACAAACATTTGGTTCCAATAAAGTTCATTGCTCGTTGAAAACTCGTTTAAACGACGTCCAACGGTTTGATCTGACAGATGGAGAGAGAAGGTAACTGGTTCTGTTTTAACTCATCTTTACTTTTCTCAAATTGTTCCTGTAAAAGACGTGAGTAATCCAAAAAAAGGTGTCTTTCCTCTACAATAGTGTTTTCTGGTTTGCTTTATAGCAGTTTACTGTTTGTATGCATATTCAACTCCTTTGTCACCTTGTCCTTAACTATCCCTCCTTACTCTATCTCATTCGCTGTGTCGACTATTCTAATGCTGATGTTGAGAGAGCATTCAGCCAAGTAAACATCATTAAAAGCAAATGTCGAAACAAGATTAATGTGTGAGTAATAAATAGTATTCTGCAAGATGTTATAGAAAGTACTGCTATGATATTGATTTGATTAAGAAAATTGTGACTAATAAAATCTACTAAACCAGAAAGACGGAATGCTCATGAAGAATTGAATTTTAGTTGCTACATTGGGTAACGAATTTTCGGTAATCTTTGATTCAGCTCATTAGAGGAAAGATTGCTATATTTTGTTTAAAAATAAAATATTGTTTAAAATGTTATTATGCTTTACTGTCGCTTGGCCATTTTTTTTATCTGGTTTGGAAAATTTAGCCCTATTGGTGGGCTATTTTCAGCCGAATCGACACCTGGTAGATGGCAACACTGCTTGTCAGTGCTTTCTGGATAGGGTTAAGGAATGCCTATTAGGTATTCGGCCGTCAGACATTGAAGATGTGATCATGTGACTGGACTGTAGTATCGGGAGGGCTATCTTTAGCAATTACACAGGGAGATTAAACAGACTCTTATCATCGTAAGACTTTGGCTGAGGATAAAATAATATCTTTAGGATAAATCAGAAAAAATAATATTTTAAAAGAGAAAAACCTATAGAGTTATAATAGGCAATAGAATAGTACTTCGTAAAACTATTGAACATTTTTTAAAAATCTTTTGCAGTAATATAGATGGACTTTGATTATTATCAAAGACATCCGCAGAAAGCAGGACGATCTTTGTCATAAATAAAACCTTTTTTTCAGGATTTTGCATGCAGAGGGATTTTTTACAATAGAACTCTACGGCATATTGGTTATTTTCACACCCCTGAAGAAAAATAAGTAACTTTAGTTTAATTATTAAATCCGGGTCAGCTATTTTACCTGAATCAAGGGAGACCAGTGGAGGCTGGATAAATCAATTATCAATTCCCGACGACTGTTTGAGTAGACATCGGCACCATACCATCATTGATAGCTATATCTTACATAGACATTGAAAGCCATAAGTAGGAAAAAACTTCCTTACTTACTGACTATATCCTGGAGAACGTTAGATAGTTATTGAAAATAATATGTGGAAGGAATCAAGTAACTATCCTATGAACGTATTAAGAGCCTACGATGAAACCTAACCCTTGGCTGTTGAGCCATTTGAAACACGCTGACCAGTGGAGGAGGACATCTGCGAATGGTGACCTGCTTCCGTTTGGTGTCCGCAGAGAATGCGTTCCAATTATACGAAGGACTGCAATGCAGTGTAGATGAACACTGGTCTGTGACTACATAGTAGTAAAAGTATGCAATTTTAAGATATATGCTTTTTAAAATATGATATATTAATATTAAAATATGCTTTTTGATATAACTTGAATTTACCACATTTTCATGTTTGAATAAATGTTGGTAGTTCACATTTGTTTGATAAATGTTGGCAGTTCGATGGCATATTTATGTTGTCGTAACTCCAGAAACAGGGAGACGGGATGTTAGTCGAATTTTTTCGGAGCAAAGTGTTTTCTAAATTACTCATAGCTAAGTTTTATACGTGAGGGCGGTAGATGTTTGGCTTATTATGGAGTTACTTCTTGCTGTAGATGCCTTAGCTAATCACACTCTAATAGAGTCATCGAACATCGTTGAAATGGAAAGGTAAGTAATTTAAAAAACTGCAGGTTGATTTAACCACCGAACAATTTCACAATATATTATTTTATAGCCATCAATCACGTACCTTTTAAAGAGTTGTAGTTCACCTCAGATATCAGGTCGTTGTTTTTATTTTACTCACAAGTAATACCTGACTTATTCAACCTTATTTCCCTATATATGACAGTTGAGAAAATTTAAAATAAAATTATTGTCCTAAACGAATTTAAAAAAAATATTTTAGTTTTATGGTTATATTCAATTAGAAAGGCGTTAGAAATTCAGTATTTAAAACATGAGAAATATTTTTTTTATGTAAACAGTACAAAGCAAGTAGTTCTTTGAAAAAATAGCAAGATTTGTTTGTAGTTCAAAGTAACCTGTTGCAAGGATCTATTTTCCATTGCTCAATAAGAAAGGGTATATAAATTGGACTAATTATTGTATGAGAATTATAATCCATGTCCTGACACTAATATATGTATTTTGAATTAAATCGAAATGTTTGCTTCATGATCCGACTGATATTTGTAACATTAAAATTTCAATAACGTTTCCCGAGGCCGTGATGAGTAATTCGTTATAGTGGGTATTTATTCAGGTTTGTTATCGGTTCTAGCTTTATGAGGTTCATGAAAGTGCTGCACCTGAGTATATGGTATATTATACGAGCAACTCCTTGGGTCTCGTGCGTCCTTCTACTCATGTGTCATTGATTTGCATTACTAAGACCACAACAACTTATGCCTTTGTTAATCACTCTTGTTTGTGCGTTGTTCTCGGAGTTTGTGGTTCAGTGTACAGATTCCCTTGGTGTGATATGAGTTGCTTCAATAATCTATGAAGAGTGTGTAATCTTCGTTTAAAGACTATTGTAATATTGTAAACTAATTAAACAATTTCGCCTTCTCTCGACTTTACTATAAGTAAACTTAGTTTATATCTCAAATCAAATTCATTGAAAATCAATTGATATTATTTTACTGTAGGTTTCTTGTTACTAAAGATGTATCATGGTATAATTTTACCTTATACTGTTGTTTTAAAGGGATATCAAGCTTCTTACTAATGAATAATGAAAGTGTTGATAATCGAATTATTGATAACATTTGTAATCAAATTTATTAAATTATAAATTTAAAAAAAATATTTTATAATAATATAAACAGTTTTTTGATAAATGATGAAATTCCTAATTACGTTACAACAAACTTGAAATCATTGATGCAGAATAGCCCATAATATGATTACTGTTATTATTAAACTGGTTACCGTAATTTCATAGGGTTTGTGCAGACCATGGCCAAACCTCCCCTATTGTCCTTTCTTTTGTCGCTTCTAAATTAGATTTGGATTTAAAGTTGTTTTATGAACTTAATAATTCTCCTTAGAGAAGTATCTCTCACTTATATTAGTTTTAGGTACAATTTGCCAACAATAATTAAGCTCTTGAACGTGATGGGATGGAATTATCAGATTGAAGAAGTCTTTGTGAGCTACAACTTTTCTTCTTCAATGGCAATGGAAACCGTTTTGCAGAATTTATAATGACATTTTTCTAGTTTACCTAATATACCTTTCAACAATTTGTAGAGGATTTTGCATAGGCTCGAAGGTAGTATATACATTCTTCTTCCTATAGTGACAAAGTCATCTGCATATCGTACTTTGGATTATTTCAAGTATCCCAAGGAAAATATCTTTTTGGGCAAAATGTGTTTTTCGACTTCCTTTCTTTCTTCCTTAACTACTAACTTTGAATTTCTAGGATTATTATGAAATTTATAGCTGCAATAGGGAAAAAAAAGTTTCAAAATTGTTTAATAGCCAAAAAGGTAAGGTGTTTTATGCCATGAAATGTAAAACCTTTTGAACACGATACAGGTCACACCATTGGACGGATTGTAATAATGTTATACCCTAAAATAGAACCTTATGAGTGTATGGGCCTAATCATTTTTTTTTTAAAATTATATGGACAAAAATTTTATGATTTCAAAATATATTTTTTATTTACACTGAACGACTACTTGTATAAATATGAAATATGTGGACAACTCAACATAACATTAGAATGCTAAGATAAACATTTCAAGAATTCTGATAACCGCAAAGGCAATGTAACTCTATACACTGAAAAGTCAACTTGGACTAATGGATTACCGGCTCTACTTGTCAGATTTGTTTACATTGGCGTAGATATTTTTTCTCGAAATGGGGTCAAGCAGATTTAATGCATTAAGATGTAATACAAGAAATTTGAAGAAAAGATGTTTCAATGATTGTAATGATATATAATAACAATAAAGTACTTAAAACTATATAAGCAATTCCCGAAGAACCATGTTTTAGAGTCTCTCCAGAGTAAAGGATGGTTGTCTATTAAGAATTTCACACTCAATGTACATATTATACCCTTCAACATGTGTAATTATCTAATTGTAATGCATATATCTCTGTTTGTTTGGATGATCAAAATGTTATAAAAATCTAGTAGTTTGAGAGAAAAAGATATTGTACAATCATGTTTTGGTCAAAGAAAGTGACTTTTCTATTATGCAATACTCCGAAAAAACAATGGGGCACATGTATTTTATAGGGCTTAAATGTTGGTAACATAATTTTTTTCAATCATATTTTGTGGAGTGGAGCTCTCCTACAAAACTTTTGGATAGACACCCATCAACTCACTCTCTCATATACCGGTATCATCGAAAAAAACTTAGGCGTTTGGGAACCTCAAAACATGTAAATCCATCAAAGTTTCGAGTTAGAATTTCTTTGACTATCACTCTACTTCTATTAAAAAGTAACAAACATTATTTTATTTCTTTTTCCTTTTAGGTCTATGTCACGTTTCTGGCTATACACGGGCGTACGTGCTCATGTTTTTATGGGAAATTATTCAATTTCTAAGCCAAATTTCTTATAGTTTTTGGTGGGCACCTTCTAGTATTATAGTTTCTTAAGCAATGTTCCTAAAATATTCCTGTAACAACATGTCGTACTACATTTTGGCTAGATACTCCTATATTTTCAGTATCATACTCACCATTTCAAGGCGTATTTAGCGTGGTAAGTTAAAAAAATTGGTTTAGGCAGACATGTATAACTAATAACGTAACTCTCAAAGAACCATGTTTGTAGTCCCGCATAGCGTTTATAACTAAAATATTTGATAGAATCGATATTTAGGTGTATGACCTAGCAGAAGATGTAACCCATCAGGTCCGTTATTTATTTAACAATATTACTTAGAACTTGTGTGGAAAGTATTAACCTTTATTTTCGATGTGTTACTTTTTGACTTTATGTCACTTCTGTGCTTCAGTGTTCGTTTAAGTAGTTAATAGTTTCTTTCGTGATTTCTGAAAAAGATGTAAACAAGTTGTGTCGGAAGGACAAGTCGGTTGAGTGAACGGATTATTTTCGCAGGTCTGTGATATTTAGGTTGGCATTTACCGTTTGTCCATTGATTTCTTTCTGGCGACAGGCTTCTATTTCCTCGTCCATTGCGACTCCCTTCCTAAATATAAACAAAACGACACGCTAGCCTCCCATTTCTCTATCTTCTCTGTCCCTCCCTAGTGGTTCCTGTCAATGAAATTACCCATTGTCCATGCAATGCCCTTAATTTGGGTGGCACTTATGAAAGGTCAATGAAATTTGTTACAATATTAAATACAGTATGTTTTATAATGTGTTTATTGTAAGATGATTATAGGTTTGTAGTAAGGTGTTTTTGACAATCTCTTGCTTCATCTCCCTTGTAAGATGCTTATTAAGAAATACCGACATACATTACTTAGTAAATGATCTCCATTGTGAGTGACTCACTCAGTAATCCTGACAGTTATTCTTTCATCATCGTCTCGTTTGCAAGGTCTCACTTGGTATCCAAACTGTGTATTGCTTCGCTATTGGTCTCCCTTGTCAGTAGCATATTCAGAAATCCCGAGGTGCTTTGATTCTAACCGGTCTCTTTTGTGAGGGATTCACTCAGTAATCCAAAGTGTTTCCTTCGTTATTAGTATTCCTTGTGACTGGCTGTTCAGCCTCGCTCAGTAATCCCAATAGTGTATGGGCAACTCTGTGATCTGTGTCCCTTGTGTCTGTTGCATCCTGTCTGTCTATTCCACCCTGGCTCTCCCAACTATCCTCTATATTACTAAAGATCAGTGTTTACAAGTTACATAGATAAACAAAGGACATCTCCATACTATTATTATTACATTTCTTTAATATTTAGTTTGTCGTCGTAATATAATTCAGTATAATTTATATTTTCATTTTTCATCATTTCATCTTTGTGGTAATATTTTTAATGGTATGTGGTAATATTTTTCTTACATTAATTACCAATTTTTTACTCTATTATATGTAAAGTACGGCTATTATTAAAAAAAATTGGATCTCAAGTTTTTGACGATTTCACATGTTTTGAGGTCTAGCATGATGTCTGTGTGTGGGTGAGTGGTTATACCCAAAAGTTTATAGTCCTCTATGGTCTCAAAGTTTGATGAATCAAATTCATACTGTATCTAAAAAATGAGTGCTATAGTATAGATTAGTCTACTGTTTTTTAGGCAATACTTCATAAGAAAGTCAGTTTTTTGGACCAAATGGTTTTAGACAAAATTTTCGTTCTCTTCTACTAACTCTAGAGGGTTGATATTTTCTCATTGTTGTGAAACTGATACCGGCAGTTACACCGGTAACCACTTAATAATATAGAGGATGGGCGGGAGAGCCAGGGTGGAATAGACAGACAGGGTGCAACAGACAGGTAATTCACAAGGGACACAGATTACGGAGTTGCCCATACACTACTGGGATTACTGAGCTAGGCTGAATCAGTTAAAACAACTTCAGCTTTAATAAAAAAACAAAGCAGCTTTTGATGAATATTATTTTTGTGTAAGTTATATGAGTAGAAAGGTGTGTATGCTACATTTAATGAATTTGGAAAATGGTTTTTTCAAAACGTCTAACTATGAAACAGTGATATTTTGTAAAAAAATATTTAAAATTAACAATGCTAATAAAAATTAACTGGATTGGAAGCTTCCTGATTCCAAGAAAGTGGTTCTTGTCTGGTCTAGTGATGAGTCAAAAATTAATGATAAACCTGTAAAAATAAAATATGTTAAATCTTACCTGGACGCAAGGGAATGCAGGGAATGAGACAGTGGAGAGGTGGAAAATGGTAGAGCCAAACAAAACTTGTGCTGCCTGGAACACAACTCAGTTTTATCAAGGATACCATTGATGAATGGGTCAAGAAGGAAGGAAGTAAAAAGTGAATATAACTATGGGTCAATGTAATCTAAAAAAACTCATTCCACTTACATTTGTCATGAAAATAATAAATAATCAATAGAAGAATAGAAACATATGGGGAGCATCTAACAAAGATTGGCCTCGTAACTACCGCCTATGCTGCTGTGAAGAACATCATACGAAGAATACACACGCTGTCTGGCAGGCAGTGAGACCTTTGAACAATTTCTTTGTGAAGGAACCCTATTGCTACCTAAAACTATTGAAATGTAGGGGTACCCCTCTAAGGACAGTAATGTAGTTCATTGATGAACTTAAATCTAGAACTAGTTTTAGAAATGACAAAGGGAAGTACAGTAGAAGAACAGATGTAGAAGCGGTGTGCAAAAGTCCTGTGAGACTCAGGTCCTCAGATTAATGACATAGTAAAAACCTGTCAGATTGTTCTATATCAACGATTTCAAGGTTTTTATAAATTATGAAATTGTTATAGCCATATTAATATAATTGAAAGAGTTAAATTCCCATGTATTAGTTTGATAATACTTTATCACAGATATTGATTTTACGTCTAGACATTAGCGCATTAAGATAAGGCCAACACTAAATATTCTAATATTAGGTGTTCTTATAGTATATTTGAGAGTAGGCCGCTCCACGTTATTTTGCAAAGTACTTATTTACTGTACCAGAAATCAGCTTTTTCAACAAAGCTCATAATAGTTTGTTTTTAATAAAGACATTCATCTTTGAAAGTAAATACATTTGCAACCAGCATACAAACAACTTTTAGCATAAAAGTGATTTCACTTTAGCATAATTTATCTTGGAGAGTAAACAGGTTTATACGTACGTAAGTAATATACGTATATGGGCATAGAAATGATGTTTTTATGGTTAATAGGTATAAGTTGGTCTTTTGTGTTTTTGGTAGTTTTGCAGGCCCGAGAAACTCTGTTCTAGTGTTAAAAGTGTTTTGGTCTCAAAGTTCAATCTGATGTTACAATGTTTTATCTGAGTACCTGGGTTGTGATAGTTTAGTTTTGTCCGTAGAGCTAATGCTAAATATATTCCTTTTAGAGCATTGTTTGCTAGTCACCTGAGTAAACAACATAAGAAGGCTGGTCTGTTTGTTTGAATGCTGTAATCTTCCAATGAATGGCGTTTGGTTAGGGCTAACCCAAGTCATCAGATCTGCCCCCAGGGGTCAAGTCAAAGGTCAACTAAACTATTCATACACATGGCTGCTTGGTAAGGTTCTTTGAGCCTATGCTAACAGAGCCACCCTAAAAGTAAAACCAATTTAATGTAATGAAAGAATAAAACTGTCATTTATCATTCAAATTTACAAACCCTTGATGACGTAATTGAAGTTTTGATATCAGTTGTTATAAAATTGTTACTTTTGAAATATTAATGTTCAATATATTGATCATATGATTGACGTTTGATTTACAATTATAAGTTGAGATGAACTGTATGACCCAAATTGCATTAGATATACAATTAAATCCGAATCCTATGAATTTCAGCAATCTTTCTATACGTGGAAGACCGAGATGAAAACCTGCTTACAAGCAGAGATAAATGAAATGGGTTCCGTTCAAAGGTCTGGAAAGGAGAATCTTTAAATGCTCCTACTCACCAGGAAATGAATGTTGCGATCTGTGAGATAAAGGTGAAACATTTGAAAACTCTTGAGAAGAAGACATCATTTTATTTCTCTTCAGTCTTCACGGAGTGCCTTAATTGAGTTAGGGACCCATTCATATATCTGTTGTTAGAAGGTACATGAAATTATAGGAGCAGGAGGAACTAACTGAACTGTGATAAGATCATGGTCTCAAGCTAAGCTTTGCTGATAAACTTTTGGGCAGTTTTTAGTTAGTGGATGCCAAAGACTTCCTTTGACATAGCTCACATTTTCACGACATACCTGTGTAGTGTGCTTTTGAAACCTGACTCTTGTAAAAACTAAAAACTGAAAGACTGATAGCTCTGGAGAAGGAGCTTGATGTGTGTTTCCACCTCTGTATCGCCTCTGAAGTGATCCAAAAGGCTCAGGTTTCGGAGTGGTTAGAAAGTTTATAAAACAGCTTTTTTTTTAATTTTTATTTCTATTGAAGACGTCATATAATACAACGTTATTCAGAAATGTTAAGAAAAGCTTGTATTAACAATATAACACTTATATTGGCCATATGAGATTGTTTATCACATTTTCAGCTGGTAGTGTGCAACGAGATATTTTCAATAAAAGAAATGTGCCCTGGCTCGGAAAAGTTTGAAAATCACTGCACTACACTACTATTGCCCATGTACATTAACCTTTCGACTAAAATGTTAACCTGATCTACGGATAATAATGTATCTCTTTTGTGGAGCCTTTTCACTGTATCTCGAGAACAACCGCATTCTGAGGATAAAGGTGAAACTAAATAGAACCTGATGTCCCAAGGTGAACCTAACGGAGAAGGGCTTACAGGGCTTAAATATAACAAAACAGAAGGTCAGAAGTGTTCAAAGGATTGGTGGTATTTAGAGGAGAAAACTAGAAGGAGGAGTGTAGAGGAAATTAGCAGGAATTAAGAAAAATAGAAGGTATGTGAAAGAAGGACGGCGTGAATGATTGAAGGCAGAGAAAGAATTCGGGGAAGGAAAACAAACATTAAATCAATGTCATTCCCGTAAGGCAGACCTTCCGCGAGCACCTCCCTGTGATACGCAACATCTACCAAGAAAATTGTATACCTAATGTGAAGAAAGATGATCTCCTCAGCATTGCACACGGTGGAACAGACTTTCCACCATCAGCGGTCCCACCCTATTGAAAAACATGCCATGCCAGTTGTTAACTGAAATGACTGCGTTGTTGACATCTCGCATATGCACTTTACTACATGCCGCCACTCACATCATCGCACAACTCATACAAGGCCACACACCAACACGCCTCTTCACACACTCCACCAATCCACGTCACCACACCCTCATAGAATCGCACTCACTAAATAAATATCTGCTGCACCACGCACTACCTTTCAGCACACTATCGCACCATATCACACCACATAAACTATACTCCTGTCTAATAGCTCACGCAGATGTGTAAACAAGGAAAATTGATATTTCATTTTAGATCTCGTGGGAAGCTTTACACATGATGTAAATTCCTACAGGTCACTCTGAACTAGATTTTATTATATTCCTTTGCAAATATTTCAGTTTTAATTGATATAATAACATTTAGATATAACTTAGTGTTTCAATACTGAGTTTTTTTTCGTCGTTTCACCTCAAATATATTCTCTGCTTATTTCAATTTTAAATCGAATATTGATTGTACCATAAGATATTCATTGTTAGGTAAGTGTTTATACTCTAGCCAGGTAATTTAATTTAATCTTTTAGCAGATTATAGTAATGATGAAGGATAAGCAATATGAGTTAGTGGAGAGAGCATGTTGTGGTGTTAAGGTGACTGATTACTCAAGTAAATGAAGCAGTGTGATTGATCAAGGTTGAGAGAAAGGATTGGATGGGAATTAAGGAGGAGGGAGGGGAGGGTAATAAATGAAGATGACCTAGTTAGTGGAGGGTGTGGCTGACCTACCTCAAGCAAGGGCAGCCTGATCAAAACAACCGCCTCCCATAAATCGTGTGTTCAGCCGCCCTCCGCCGATGTCACTATGAATCAATGTAGAGGCATTAATGTGCTTCAACTTGTCCAAGTCTCAGCGTTAGATAGCTTTGTTTTAACAAGTGGCTTCAATCAAGGAGTCTTCTAATGTAGGAGCACTTCACATATTTTCGAAACTGGCTCCGTAGAACTAAATTTCAAGTTTAAACTGCCAAAGCCTTTATTGTATTATTCATGATTCAGTTTTACTTTAATTTTCCCTCTCTATAGAGTATAGAGGTTCGAAAATATTATGTTTGGGTCAAAATTAAGACTTTTCAAAGAAAATATGCGTTGAAATCCACTGAGCCCAATAAACTAGGTATCTGTATGTTTGTGTGTGTGTACGTGTATGGTGTATCGCAAAAAATAAAAGAATAATAATTATCAAATTTGATGTTAAGCAACTGTCACCTTCTAAAGAAGCATCAGTCTCGGCACCCATATTGCACGTCTTTATTAGGTACTTTATCCATTCGGTTTTTTGTATTGGTAGAAATCTAACCTGCGATTCTGAGATCTATCCTCTGAGATTCTGCTCTTGATATTTAATTTAATGTGTAATAGCATGATCTGAGTAGAAATTGCCCTTTAAGTTGAATAGTTCAAAAGCTGCTCTAGAATAGGGATAAACGAACTTTTAAACAGCTATAATTAGTTAGATATGAATATTAAACAAAAGAACTGGAATACTGATTATAAGTTTGATATTTGGTCTGTTCAATGCGGCATATATATATTTATAATGATTATACATTAATTAATTAATTCTTCGTAAATTAACTTAACTTAAAATTCAGGTGCATATCAACATGTGTATAAAAATATGGGAAGTTTTTATATAGAAATATGCATACAGATTGAGCTGTTCTTTAAATGTTTTTTAATTATATTTTATTCAAGTATACATCACAATAGAGTAAGTGGGAACCCTGAGATGAAACGCCTGTTTTTATTCATATATTCTATCAATCCTTTAAAATATTCACGATTTCAATTTTTCTTTTATTGGAAAGCTTTGATGTGCACTTATTTAAGTGGAGAAGAGATGCTATTGTTAATGAATTAATCAGTATTAATTAAGGTGTTATTTAAAAAAAAAAAAAAGCAATGTATTTAGATGAAGAGTTCTGGTGAAAGCCTGGTTGAGGAGGTACTCTTGAGAGAGTGGGAATGAGTTTCAGAGGACTGAAGAAGGTGAGGGGATAAGATGAGTAAAATGGAAATGAGGATTGGCTGCCTATAGTGGCTGAAATGCATTCGTGAATAAGAGCCTGCTGCGGAGTGGCGCCTGCCTTTCGACTTGGCCCACGGGAATGGGGATGATTGTGTATTACAGGGCTGATAACATTATACACATTAAGCGAGGGTAGGAAATGTGGAGAACAGGTAACAAAATTTCATAATAATTGGACCTTTCAAATTTGAATACTACATCTTAATGGGATTTTTAGTTGAAGAAATTTGTCCATGAATCGGTCAAAACAAAACCCAATTTTTTCCTCCCTTTACTGATCACACAAATTGAAATTTTGCAAGTACAGTGATCACAGTGATGCACATTTCACATTACAGTGATAACCTTATTAAGATAAGAATATTTCTAAATTTTTAACAGATGGAACAAAATGTAATAATGGTCTCATATTGTTTCGTCTCAGGGTTAAGAAGAACTGAAATATGAAATTTCATTATTTTAGCTCTTTTAGATTTTTAGTTATTGCACACGCACATACACCCATACACGCACCACAAACTCATTTTATTGTAATCATAGGACCTCATAACATCTACTTCCATTGAATGTGCTACGAGTGTATTGGAATATTGACCAGAGTGGAATGCTTTCATTAGTCTATACCTCATACAGCGGTACATCAAAGTGTTGATCAAAATGATTGTGTCTTCCAAAAGTTGCTATAGTTACTTCACCTTAGAGCCAAACGTTTTTTTATCCTTGATTATAAGTAATTTATAATGGTAAAGAGGCATCTTATTGAAAGAAATACTTCTTCCAGGCTATTTCGTAACATTGGCTAATATATTGTGGTGGCTCTCAGGAGTTTTACCCCGTTTAAGATTTGTCCCTCATTAAACTATTTGTTACGGACTGATTGGAATATTGATATAACCATCTGGTCTCTGGAAAATGATATTCATGAGCTAGGGCACCGAATAAAGGGCTTTATTGAAAAATCAAACTGCATTTTGGTTAGAATAGTTACTTAAGATGTCAATACTACATTTAACAATGACGGGTCTCTTTCTTAAGGCGGCAGACTTAAAGTATTGGTAGAAAAATTATACAAAGGAGAATATCAGATATGGAACATAAGAGAAGATCCATTTGTTTTCATTAGCTGAGGGAAAAGACATTCCTTTTAGCCGGTAAACAATTATTTTAAGTCGAAAGTAAACTCTCTGAAACGAATTCATTTTAAAAGAAAACTGTTGAATATAGTGTTATAACTCGATGAAGAAGGTATCAGCCAGAACGTTATCAACTTGGAAACAAAGGGACATATTGAATTGTCTCTGTTAAGCTAGAGATTGACCATGAATCTATTCCTTAGTGTAACCCGCACCTCGTGATCCGTCACAACAGTTGGTTATCACCAATATGATGGAAGGTATAAAGCCCTGGAAGCGCTTTGTCTGTATAAAATAAATTTAGTGGTAACATTTTTGTTTTCTCAACTTGGTATAAGCTATAGGAGTGTTCCTGTAAAATTCTTCACAAATTGAGTAGATCAAGTATATCATTTCCTTAAGTGAAGATTTAACTGTAGAGGAGGAAAATTTGAGAATCTATTGATATAGTAAAATAAATAATGGATTTTATGTGTTATTTCTTCATTATTAATTTAAGTGATAAAGTTAAAATTGGATCATATATTGCCAGCTTTTGGAGTAAATTTAACCGAAATTTGTTTTTTTAAGGAGCTATTAAAGTAATTTAGTAGAATTATTATTTAGTAAAATGTAACGCTTAACAAACGAAAACAAGGGGATTAGACTATTATTGATATAGGTTTAAGAAGGATTTCTAGGAAGTGTTTAGTCAAGTGGAATTCTATTAATAAACTAACTGGATAGGGTAATACTGAAATATATTCATTGAAGAAAACCTATTTATATAAAAGTTAATGCATGTAATTTTGTTTACAAACACCTGGAGTAATTTTTTAGACAACCAACAAGACATTTGACACTTGAAACATGAATTTCCACGCCGTGTCCACCCCTTTGATTCAATCAGTAGTCCAGTCTCACCTGCTGAGACTCATACCTTATAGTCCCAGAATGATCACAGTAACACTACTTCTTTTATTACCATTCTTTCTCCAGCCCCCTTAGGCTGGGTTCTGTAAGAAGTTTTCCTGCTCTCTATCTAGTTATCTACGCTCTCTATGGAAATTTATCATGGTGCTTACGTAAAAGTTTAATGTGTTTTCATGTGTAAAATTTTCCGAAGAAGGGCAATAGAGTAGTAACGAATCTTTCCGTGTTCATCTTAGAGGGCTATGGCAGCAGAACTCATTTTTGTATTTCAAGATATAACTTCCAATCATTCAAATTGTATTAATCACCTGTCAGTGGTTGCGGGCAATATTTTTTAATTTATTTTAAATTTTATGAACATTTTCAGTACATTCTCCATCGGAGAGGACGTAAAGCCGTCGGTCTCGAGTATGTAAGATTCTCGACTCGTTGAAGATCCCTTCTCTAAATACACTTGAGTAAGCCACGATTAGGGCTCCCGATGTAGAGGATGAAATCGATAATGTCTCTTGCCCTTCCTAATATTGGTGCCAAATCAATTTGCACACTCCCCTCTCTTTGAAAATCACACGAAAGGCGTTGAACCTACAAGTAACAAAATTGGAAAACAAACAAAAAATGATTATAAGTAACTGAGTTAATTTTCTAAACGTTTATAGTTTCATAAGTTTTAAAATTGGATCTATTTAAGGATGTCGTGGCTAAAATCTAGTGTTGGGTCCACATGACTTCTTTTCCTCAATGTAAACTATCCCCAGTTTCGCACAGGTGAACAAAAATAGTAATGGTGTTTAATTTGACAGTTTTATTTTGTTTGAAATACCTGGTTTGTAATTTCTGTATTGTAGAGTATCTGTTCCAAATTAGCCTGGGCTTCTATTCGCAAAGTTACTTTCAGGCTTGTAATTTACAAGAAAATATTATTTCTGTGGTTTATTAATTTATTTGGATATAATGTAATATTTATTATCTATTTAATAAAATATAATTTTGTTTAGTATGCATGTTAAATTAATCGAAGGTTATCTCTATTTTAAAACTGTTTTACCATCTTTTGACTCTGAACGACGGTTCTAAGGAGATAGCACCGTACTTATGGAATGTCAAAGGAATAACTAAAATAATAGCGATAACTCATTTGGTTTCGAATATCCTGTACACATAAACACGTAGAGACATACGCGCGGATCTATTTGCGAAACCAGTTTTATTGGACTCAGGTAACGTCAAATTGTGTATTACTTACGTTGAAAACTCGAAATAGAAATTTTCTACGAATGAAATACTTTTATTATTGTATGTTTCTCATATAGGATATATGCAAATTAAAAATAAGGTACTTAATCACGACTATTGTTTTTGGTTTTTCTGCTTTAAAAAAAGTTGTTCTTTTGCTTTATATTGTTTCATCCATCTGAATGGATGCATGAAAATAAACTCTACTTATATACATAGGAAAAGCCTATATATTATAAGTGTATAGCTATGATTGCAACATCTTTCGCCTTCTAAAATTTGTTCTCAAAGATATATGCTGTGGTGTCAATTTTTTTACTATTTGTCTTATTTTATACCTTTTTTATTTTTGTTTTAAATTTATTATATATATATATAATATATATATATATATATATATATATATATATCAATTATTCTTGAAATTGTATTACAGGGTGTTATTCACTTTTAAATATTTGAACATTTTTTTTCCCGGACAACGTGTAACAGCTAGTTTCAACTAAAATGATACAAGCCGATATTGACGTGTACAGAAATATTTGAGTAGGGGGGTTACTGAAGATGTTTATGACAAATGTAAGGGTGTTGATCGTTATTAAAATGAAACTAGAGGTATGATGGTTATTGATTGATTGCTGCTATCAAGAGTTGATGTAGAATGTCAATTCAGATAAATGAGTTAATGTTAGATTAACATTATTCAAAGTACTGTGGACTAATGTTGGTAAACTTCATTGATTTGTTGAACAAATGGAGCCAGTAAGAAAGCCACCGACAAAACATTTATGATATCGGGTGATAGTGTCGAATTTTTACATTCGTAGATCTACATTTTGACAAAATATAAGATATGCATTGCTGTTTTATTGGAAGAATGAGGCTCGCTCTTTTGACCTCTTGTTATAATTTTGTCAGTTTATGAATTTATTTGGGAAATATAAGTATTTTATTAGAAAACAATGACAGAAGGTGTTACGGCCGGTGATGGTCAGAATTGTGAGGTAGGGCATGGTCAGAAGAAGCCAAGTGTGGAGAGCGCAGGTGTGGCCCAGTCGGAGGGCTCAGTCAGCCGGCCATGACCTCGCGGGTCCCTTCGGGCAGCTCCGCCCTTGGCTCTACGCCTGCATGCTTTCTCTAAGCCCTGTACGTAGTAGATTGATGATTAATTCATATAAAACGAATCCACTTGTTGCCCATTTTGTTATCTGTTACCCACTTGTTACTTTGTTGCTTCAGCTTTTTTGTGTTTTCTATTACTTATAATATCAGCATGCCAGTCCTGGTATATCCTCTCGGCTATTCCCGAAATATTTAATTCCTTGTTATCCATTGTCTTGTTCTATTTTATTTATAAAAGTTGTATTTTCTAAGTGTCATTACTGTGCCGGTCAAAAGAAGTTTAAGATAAGTTCATTAAGAATATATCGTTACCAAATTTACAATTAGGCCACAAATATTACCGATAAAAATGGCGTTTATATATATAAAATATGTTATTTTTAAACTGCCTACTAAATGATGATTAATAGATGAGAACTGCCTTTCTGAATGAACAGTTGTGCCACAGATATTTTTTTTAGAACGTTTCTGACTGTCATCATCATCTTGTTCATGGAGTTTAGTTTGCATTATTAAAATATAAGTATTTTTTAAATTATTAATAGTATTAGTTCATGATTAGCAGTATATAATTAATGTGAATATTCTCAGGAGTATAAGATTGTATTTTTAACGAATATAAACTACTGTGGAATAAAAAACAAAACATATTACTGTGGAAAAATGTAGTTTATTTAATTTGAGAATACGTTTTATATGTTTTTGCCAGTTTTGCTCGTAAAATGTTTGTTTATAGGTTTTAAAAAGTGGTCTCTTTATTAGGATTCTTGCATCCAGGTAGTGACGAGAACCAAACACTTCTTGTTAACTTGAAAGTGAGCACTAGATATCCGATACAATTTTGAACGATAGTCTGACAACTCTGTTATGTATTTACTACCACTTGCTTTAGTTTTCTTTTAAAATATCATTAAATGGAAATAATGAAATTGAAATCATGAACAATTGTAATGATTTGTAGTTTATATGTTGTTTGGTATTGAGAGATGTATATATATAGAGCAATACTTTATTAAGAGAAATTATGTTGTGCTACTTCACTATTTTTTGTTGAACTATGAATCTCGTAGAAGGAGTAAGTGTACACTTACGTGGTATTGTGTAAGAGGTTCTCGGGCATGAGGGTCTGAGTGTATTGAATGGTTCTGACTATAGAACTATTTAAGAACCTGGGGGACCATAAGAACCTTGAAGTCAAAGCCGTTCAGTATTTACTAATATAGTATGTCCAACGATGGAACTTACGGATGATGTGGTTTTACAGGTTGGGATGTGGGAGTTTCTTGGAACACTTGGTACAATATCTGTATAAACTGTAGTTGCATATTCGTGGAAAATCGTCTATCGCAATATAGTCGTAAAGTCCTTTTGGTATTCAGGTAGATAGAGTAATAATTTATTATTGATCGTGGAAGGATTGATTGTATTGATTGCTGAAGGAATCATTGATAAGAGAACCGCTGAATAACACATTGCTGTGCAATTTCGACATATTTTATTTAAACATTTCATAAATGATATATTATTTACATGAAAATTAAATTCAGTGTTTGAGTGTGTGTTGGTGTGTTGGTGCGTACACATGTTTACGGGAGTGTGAGGTGTGTTTTCTTTTGTATGTGTATACTCACACTTGCCCCCAAATAGTTTGATTACGGAATGACAAATAATATATATACTCAGTTTTATCGTATCTATTTTTTGTGTATTGGCACAAAGATGTATGTACTTCAGTATATTCAGGTGCATGTTCGGTACATACTGAATATATGAGAGTTACATTTGTTTTATTTCTTATAAACACTCTTTCTGTGTCTAAGAAGTTATTTGGACCACAATGTCTCCTTGAACAAGATCTATTCTTCATGAATGGAATATCTATCAAGTTTTGTAAAACCTACTCCAAAAATATAAAACACGCTTCAGAAACCAGCCAATGACTGAAAGATGTGGAAACTTTATGAATGTTAGTCTAAAGCAATGGCAGCCAACCTTTTTGACCTATCGCCCACTTTTTACAAGGTTGTTGGCTTATCACTCACCAAGACAAAACAAGAACATTTTTAACCAAATCTAATATCTATAGAGTTACAAAAACGAAACTCTGAAAAGTCTAACTACTATGTCAACCATTAATAGTTAATGAGCGGCTTGTCCTTTTTGTCTACATGCAAAGAGTCATGACGGTTTCATTGCCTCATTGGAAAACGTTTAATTACATATGAGACACATAGGTAGTTTTGTGTTGGTGTGCGAAGCAGTGAATCCATATTGTAGGTAGTCGATGGGTATTGTGTACAGATCTTATTCACTTTGGGTGGCATTACAAAATATAATATTTGAATAGGACGGAACTAACACATACAACACAGATGAGCCTCGCCAACTAATTGAAACTACGAGTGAAATTGCCTATTATTACTCATAGGAAACGGTCATCAGTCGACGGGTAAGCCAACCGTCGATAGTGATGAGTGGCCGTACTTAAAAGTCAGCCTCACTGAAATGAAAATAAAAGTAGGTATGATTAGACAGATTGTGAATCTGTGTTTTTCCTTGTTCACTCATCTACCGTCCAACGTCCACCCATCGCCCAATGGCTTCTCGGCGCACACCTGAGTGGGCGCTATACTGGTGTGCGATGTAGCCTACATTGGCGACCACTGCTCTAAATGGTCGCATAAACTTCGTTCGTTCGCCGATAAAAAACATGATATTTTCCTTCCAGAGGTAAATGATTTTAATTTGTTAAATCCTACTACTGCTACCTGCCGAGATAGTCTTGCTGTTGAATCAGTTAGTTTCAACTATGAAAACATTGTTGTTATTGTTTAACATAGTTGGAAGTGCAAAAAACGTGGAACCAAATACAATTGTTGGAAATATTATAAATGTGAATAGATTATACCTAAATTTTGCTAATGGTGTTACTAGGTGGCATCAATCAAAGTGTGTAAAATTCCTCAAGTTAAACAATCCTAAAATTTTGTTTCATTCAGTGTCACATACCAGATACAAGTTCTTATGACGATATTACTTTTCATTAATATAATTAAAGCAACATAAATTAGAATCGAATTAAGTCTGGATTAGTGTAGATGGAACTTTATTATAAATAAAAATAAATAATATTATTACGAAACTCAAGTATAATACATTAAAATATGAATTGACTCCAACATCGTTAGGTAATTGTAATCATATAATATAATGATAGTGATGGAATTATGATGGATGTAGAAGTTTCGTGAAAACTGGCGATTCATTCAACAAATTACTGTTAACACAATATATAGTTTTAATATATAACACTATGTTTTAAATATTACATTTACTTCTTCAATCACAATTAGGTTAGGGCGAATAACCTTTAATATATGCTCAGGAAAATTCTTCCAATTTTCCACATAGTAAAATTTATTTTTGTACAGACCATGTTTGTTAATATATATATAATACGGTACTGTTTTCTTGACCACAAATTACTAACAAACACTTTTTCTTCTTCTCGGAATTTGGTCAGGGCCCTGACCAAATTCCGAGAAGAAAAAAAAGTGTTTGTTTTATTATATATATATATATATATTGTAAACAGGAGGACGATCCAAAAGGACAACAAACGTTTCACGGTGAATCACTAACACAGAACTAAGGAACAAACACACTTACTGTCTCTAATTTTCGGTTGAACCGTCATCAGGAGAGTTGAGATAGGGACACCAAGCGCACTTGTGATGTGACGGTTGGAGACCTAATGAAAGTATACTAATACATTGCTATACTAATGAAAATTCATTAGTATAGCAATGTAATAATTAGTAACTAGAATATTTATAATAATTATTGTTAGTGTTTTTCCTAAGTTAATATTTTAATCGTTATTATCTTAAAATTATTATCTTTTATTATTATAATAATATTATGATAATTATTATCTTAAAATATATCCCTGAAGATGGTCTATGATGACTGAAACGTGGGAACAATTTATTGTGTAGTTTTTGTTAGATTTATAATGTATCATTATAGCTTGGATTACTCGTATGGAGTTCAGGAATAAACCATTCGGAGAATTAATGTACATTTTACCAGAAGTGTTGAAAACCAAGTTTAGAAAACTAGAGAAATTGAATAGAAAAAGAACGAAAATGAATATTGGCATACTTTTTAATAAAACATGTATACATACCATACAAAACTAAATATATATTTATCTGTGTATATGTATGTGTTCATGGGTGTGTTTGTGTGTGTGTGTTTGTATGTGTTTGTATGCATTTGTATGTGTTTGTGTTCTTTCTATATATGAATGATCAAACCACAATAAGAAATGGGAAAACAAGACTAAGATCTTTCAACCGTAACAAGCGGTCTTCGTCAGAGTCAAAAACCCAACTCAGTTGGGTTTTTGACTCTGACGAAGACCGCTTGTTACGGTTGAAAGATCTTAGTCTTGTTTTCCCATTTCTTATTGTGGTTTGATCATTGATTGTTATTTCACGTGTTTATGTGAAATCTTTTTTTCTATATATGTACATGTGTGTGTGTGATATGTGTGTCTGTGTTCTATATGTATATATGTGTAAATGTGTATGTGTTTTTGTGCGAATGTACGCTTATATGTGTGCGCCTATGTTTAAACATATTCGTGGGTGTGGGGTTTGTGTATTCTGTGTGTGTGGGTTATATGTTCTTTGTTTATGTGTGTTAGATTCAGTAAAATCAATCATTAGTTTACCTATAGTAACCAATTAACTTATCTAATTACCTCCTTCGTTTATTTATTTGTAGTAAATAAGAAATATATAAAAATTAACATATTATTTAAAGAAAAGGGTAGGTTATATTTATTTCATTAATAAAGCGTTCTTGAAATAAAAATAAAAATGCATTTTGGCCTTATTCATTCAATGCTCAGCATCTCTGAATTAAATTTATTTGAAAAACAAGTCTGTGGGCAGAACATAGTTATTGAAGACTGCTATCGTTAAGTGAGTAAGCGCCACTTTCTTCATTTTATACTATGTTGCTATGCAGGAAGAAAATTCAATTATTTTATATGTTTGTCGTAACGAAATAATTTATAATTTCTTCGAGAATCAACATTTTTTATGTTAAAAATTTGTTTAATTTAAATGCAATGATATTTAATAGAGTTCAGAATTGTTCATTTTGAATACGGCTTCCACTGAGGGAACTGGTGTGAAAGACGAGTGTAGTTGAATTTGGTTTCCGGGGGAAGTATAAGGAAAGTGTGTGCATAGGGCTGTGGCGGGGAATGTTTTGTCGGGAAAACACGACGTTCAGGCTTGAGTAAAACCTTATCTTTCTTGTTTGTTTAATCTTATTCATTGTCTCTGAAGGCGTGTGCCATCATTCAGGTCATTGTTTAGTTTTCAAAACTTTACTTATTTCTCTCTTTAAATCAGTAAAATCACTAATTTGTGTCACCGTGGTTTATAAATTTCCCGATGATGGTCGTCCAAGTTGGCCCAAAAACATTCGAAATTATTTTTAAGTTATTTGAATTCAGTTCTTTGGCATTAAAAGAAAAACCCTCTTACTTTATCTTCAGATACTTTTAGTCAATCAGAGAAGAGAGCCTTTTTAATGCCTTCTGACGACTTAGTCTCAGCGAATCTTCTTTCTGCTCTTCATATTCTCACCTTCATTGATGTCAATATCATAGTGTTTCACCACTCAAAATTCTCTTGATTCCATAATCAGTTCAGAAATACTTCTTCTTTTGCCCTCTTCTAAAAGTTAGATTTTGAATATGTGGCGATTTCTTACAGATTTCTTAAGTTTATGTACATTTACGTAGATAGTCGAAATTGGTTATTGCCTTATGAAAAATAACGACTCCTGGTAAATAAATTTGCCCTTAATGTGATTTGCAGATACAATCAAATGATAAAACTATCACAGCTAACCAAATTAAATCCTTATCTTATCTTCCATAACGCCATGGGATTAGTATAAACATTTATGACAATTTAACTATAACCAAAAAAGATTTTTCTGTGTTTTAACAATGTTATGTGAACAGAATGTAATGGACTTTTTGCATGCTGTATGTTTGTAGTATGATAAGATACCGAAATGAACTCAATGTAATCATTTGTGCTATAAATGTTAAGTCCATACCATTTTTAATTTTTAATATTTTTTTTTCAAACTATCAATTTTGTTTAACAGTATGTTTACTTAGTAATAAGCAAGTTTTGTAAATTAAAAAACTTACAGATGTAAATTTTTGAGTGAAGCAAAATAATTGTTTTTTTTTTATATATTCTTCAAGTGTTTCTCGAGTTATTTTCGTGCTATAATCCGAAATTTTTGGGAAACATGTTATAAAATGCATGAAACTAACTCGAGAAAGAATGGTGGCTTTTGCAAAAATAATGAGAAATGAAATTCACCATAGATTAGAAAGTGTAAAAGCTCTTTTTATTGTAACATCTTCTATTTAGTGTTACCAAAATATTCAAAATAGTAGTAAACTTTGAAAACTCCTTCAAACAAGCCACGAGCAAATTGGACCTTCCATTTAATTTAGGCTCCGACCTCTAGACCACTTAGACTGAGTTGGCTACTTAATTAGAGTCATTCAATAGACTTTATTAGGCTTGAGAACTAATCTCCCGCATTATCTTACACAGGCCTGTATGAATTAGAAATTGAAAGAAAACTTAATCACGCCCTAATGAGCGTGGAGAAAATTTGAAACATTATATCCATATATTCAAGAAATCACCACTAATAAAAACTATGGGATTATCCCTCTGCAGTCATCCGTGCTGCTCTTGGATCAATAAGAAGGTCATTCGTTACACCATGACATATGGATGCTCAGTGTGGTTTGGAGCGGCGCCCACGAGCAAGAACTGTATCCAAAAAGTACACAATATATGTGCCCCCTCCCACCCCTTGTAGCTAGGACTCCATGAAACGCCAGAAATGTTGATATTGAACACAATGTGAGTTGGGAATTTATTGATTGCTTCATTACTTGAATTGCTACCAATGAAGATAAAAAACTGTCCAACCATTATTATTTCCTTGTTCGTGAACTGAATCCCACTCCCAACCTTTTCCAATCTTGATGAGTCCCAATAGCTTCCTACCTGAGCTAAATGTAGTCTCTCTGATAGATTGACGTTTCCCTTCTTGACAAGGTTTACCGACCTTAACAAGTAGTGGGCACTGATGTCCACGGAAATTTTGTCGGTTAGCTAGACTTAGTTGGAAAGCAAATGATTATATATATTTTATTAAATAGTACACTATACTTGGCTTGGATTTATATATTTGTTTCTCGCATAATTTGGGGAGTAACGTAGCACTATAAATATATATATGTATTTGTTTCATTAAAGAGAGCTACGCTCTCGTCAGTCAGGATCTTCTAACTGAGAGATTTGAAGTTACAAAACAATTTTCTTCTAGCAGGTGTTAATCGATAAAGAAGTTGGCCAAGTCATATGTCTCATAAGGATGAAAGAAGCTTTATCCTTACCTTCATATATATGTGTATAAGATTATAAAGGAAAAGAGATCAAGGAAATAAATAAAAGTAGATGTATAAGAGTGAAAAAGAAATCCAAGAAGCGATATTTTTACTCCAACAGAAAAGAATGAACAACTATTTCAATGGAAATTTAAAATATACACATATATGACAATAAGATGATATTATATAGTAAAAGATGAAAATGAGGCTATAAGAGAAGTTGAATAAGCTTTATTAACGCTTCTGTCGGCAATCGGCCCGTTTTCAGGTTCAAAAGCAGTTTCCAAAACTGTTTTATTTAAAACAGGTTTTTATGAAAACCTTTTTTCATAGTACTATAATACGAAAGAAAGTATAAGCAATCATATTTCAATGAACACTTGTACATATGAAAAGTTTCAACATTTTGAAATTTTAAACAATGATCCGTAAATGGATATATTCATGTATTCATTTTAAACATAATTAGACAGCATTTTGCTTTACTTAAATTATCATCATATTAAAGTTATATTTTAGTTATTGATTTTTCCTGTTGATATATTTGTGTTTTCGAGTTTCATAAACGGGTTGATGGTTAAAAGTTGTATAAGGGTGGTACAATCAGTCCTTATGCGGCAATTGAAAATAATGTTATTTCTTGATGGTTTGTTTTCTGATGAGTTTTCTTGTTTTCTTCATAAATGATGGGTTTTATCATTAGCATCCGGAGGAGGGAGTTTGCTAAATGGTGGTGGTTGATTGAGGTTGACGGGTTTTTCTTTTTCAAGGGTTTGCTAACTGGGTCAAGAGTGTTATAAAAGTCAGCCAAGCTTGCTGCTGGGTCTCGCTTTGTGTCCGTCCCATGATACTCGGGGCCACATGGCTTTCTTTATAGACAGACTCCAGTCCTTTCACACTTTTAGTGATATCAACATAACTCAACCCGTTTGATATTCAGGCAAATAAATTAGATATCATTATATTCAAGATATTTAGGTTGCTGTTATTGTGATGGAGTGCCAACAACTCTCCGGTATTTTTTTTTTGAATATCTGTGTTATACTGGTTTTTAACAAAGAACATAGTCATTATCAGATGAGCAGCAGTTGATTACATCTGTAGTCAACCTTTGGAGGAGAATTAAAATGTGTTCTTTATTATTCTTGATTTACGTCACTCCAGATCATTTTTTTCTCGGGTTACTTCTTTATAAACCAAAATGCTTGTCTATATGGAGAGGTGTATATGACAGGAGAGAATCATAAAGGTTTGGTCTCTACCAGCGATGAATCCTTCAGGCAATTGACTTCTCTAGCAGAGCCCCGATTAGTCCTTACTTATTAAGTTGTGGTTTATTCTCAATCCACTTTTGCTCACTCCAGTAGTCGAAAAGTATTGTCTTCTTTCCTTATTCTTACAGTGTTATATTTAAATCGTATATGATTTATAATATTTGTGAAAACAAAGTTACCTTTTTTTGTTTAACACCTTTTAATATTAGTACATAAAATATTTTTATTTGTCATTAAGAAATTTGTCATTAATTCTCAACACTAATTTGCACGGGAATAACCGTTTCGTGAATTTTCTCTGGACGCTTATCAGACATTCTCACTCCCACCTCCCTCATCCTTCCTCATACTTTGTGTTTCAGTTATTTTTGTCGATTATTGCTTTATGTTATCATCATCATTTATCAACTTGCAATTATAGTAGATTTATAGTAGATTAATGTTGTACTTAGCACTAGGCTACACTAATAATTTCAGGAAAGTAGTAGGGTAACCTTAACAATTTAGTAGTTTAGTATCACATAAACATTTAGTAGTATATTTATTAGATTAGTGTTGTAGCAGTAGTAGATTACACTCTAGACCTTCATGAGTATAGTAGATTAATATTCGTTTAGTAATTGGTTGTACATCTTCATTGAGAATTTATAACATTAATGTTGTAGCAGCTATAGATTACACTCTAAAACATAGATGGCCAATAGATGTAGTTTATATATAGTCAGTTGTAGTTTATCAACGAAAGAACATGGTTAAGTATTTGACAGCGATATTGATCTAATCAGGATTAAATTATTAATGTTATTAATGGTCTGTCAAGTAGTGAGGTTTCACTGTGTGCTCGTCATTCTCTTTGCATTGTTGAAACTTGCTCTTCTGATTTACCCAAGTTGTTACTTTATGCCTCTTACATTGTTATGCTGGATAGAACATTTTAGTCTAAAGGTCCTGAAGCCCTCAATCAGTCATGCTGTTATTAGTGTTTTAATGAGTATAAAGGACTCATTAAAGGAATTGTATTGCTCTGTAGATGTCAGTAGTCAAAGTGGGATTAACACTTAAATTAAAAGGCTTTCTTTAAAACAGAAAGAGGGGCCTTTGAAGTTAGTTTAATTTGTTTCCCGATTTCAAGTCTCTGTTCAACTATTTGTTTACTTTCGAGTTGAAAGTAAACCTTAAGGAATTGTACAATGAAACTGTTTTATCTTGAAGTGGCAAAATTTGTATTTAGAAGGAATAATTAGTGTTCTGTTAACTCTAATGTGCAAACAGTACTAACTGCCATTCATTATTTGATGAATGAAGATAGTACTGAAGTGTGGTAATAATCTTGACCTAACTGCTGCCTTATAGCAGGTATACGTATTAATGGGGTTTATTCTTTACTTGAACCGTATTGTCCATAAACCTTGGAACCCACATGACAGAACTCATGTACTAAGCAGTACCATGCGATTTTCCTGTCAGCTTTTACTTCCTACTATCCTTTCGATCTCTGTTATATGGTAGTTTATGCACATATTTTGACCGAAACATGAAGAAATGAAACTAAACGTATTATCAGTTCGTGGACACACTTCGTTATTGAGAAAACTTTAGTTATGTTTATTTTTGAAATACAATATTCACTGAAAGTAACAAGTTTGGTATTTTAGTTTTTGAGAGAATTGATTTAAGCATGTAAAGTACAATTACCTTAGGCCCTTCACTTTCATCACCCTTAAGCCGATGTCTTGGTACGACGTGTAGTGCCGCTCTCATCAGTTCAGGGCTTCTAACCATCGCCACAGCAGTAAGGTCCCAGTTTTCATTTCGTAACTTCTGTTACGATTCATATTCTCTGCTGGCTACCAACATTTACTATTGAACAGTTGCGTTCTAATTCATTCAACTAACTTCCTAATGTATTAGAACTCATGTAAGACTTTTATATTTTTATAATTTTTTGTGTTATTATTAATCAATAAAAATAAATAAAAATGATTTTGTGTTGTTTTCTATAAACAAAATCTGTTTCTTGTTAATGATAGTTGCTGAATGTAAGACAGAGTTTAGTAGGGAGAACATGATTGTTATTTTATTTTGGGATTGAAGGCATGATTTTATTGAAGGCATCATTGTCTGTGGTTGTTTACTTGACCGTGTTGCAGCACTGTAGCAGTAGGTAGTGGGCGCAGGGGTTGCAGAGGTGAGCCTTGTATCTTGACTCTTATTGGTGAAAAGTCGATAAGCTTGAATTCACTTGTGGCAGTGGTCCTTAACCATCAGGCCGAGGGTCACATTGGTCCTTGTGTCATTCCTTGTTAGTCCGCATGCAAACCAATATACTGACGTAACCGTCGCTATATTGATGTTTTTTTTATTTTTTGAGATTTGCCTACATTTCCGCCTGTTCCTTCCCCATATCTCTTTTTTTTTGGCTCACTCTTTACAGCTAAATGAAGGCCTTAAATAGGCTGTAGCAGTGAATTGTAGCTTCTTTGCGGTTTATATCTGGTTTTTTAGACCATACAAAGAAAACTTAAGAATTTATTTTTACTTTTTATACATTAAATGATTTTTTTGTTTCTAAACCCGTATAATCCAGCTATTTTTGATCTACCTATTTACCAAACTTTGGAAAGATAGTTTGTGCATATAAATGTATTTTACATTCCGGTCCATGGTTCATAAACTGTTAGAGACCGATCATTTCAAACAATCAGAAGTCCTGGTGAGCATCCAGTGAATTACCCCAATTAATATTTTGGTATTTCACTTGGTGTATTGCTATTGATGATTCATTTTTATATAGCATACCTTGACTAACTCCGCAACAAAATTACCTCGTAAGATTCCTTACTAAACTAAAATTGGTAATATAAAAACCAATATATGTTACGGATGAGGGTCTTATGAAACTTTCTTTTGCATGGCCGCCTAGTCGGAACTGTTCTATGGTAAAGCTTAAGCTAAAACAATACGAGGAACCAAATCAAAGTTTGTTCACCACAATAGATAATGTTACAAGGTGTTAGTGCTTGGATTGGTAAACTTTACAGTGCGAGGGTCATAGCCAAAATTTTACACTTTTAATGGGCTCCAGAGTGTTACAGCAATTCATATTTAAATAGTTAGTAAACAGAGCAAATATATTATGGATTAATAGGCTAAGTACAAACTTCTCTTAAATACTTTTCAAATAAAAGGACTATGCTCAGTAGCAGGAAAATATCAATAAGAGTGATTCGTCTGATTGCAGTTTACTTCCTTGTTTTCAGAGGTGCCAAGTTTTTTTAGGCTGATCCTTAAAACTGAAGATTTGAATCTGTGAGACAAGATCTGCTCTTTGACCTGTTACCTTTCTTAAATCAATAGGAATATATAACTTTTTATTTATTAAAGGCGAGTGTATGAAAAGTTTATATCGGAAACGCCTTACTTATATTACGAATATATGACAAGATGCTCTAATGACTGCCAATATAATATTTTTGACTGTAATATGTGAGATCAAACCTTTCATTTGGTGAATTATAGTGCTTTTTTTGGAATTTACAAACTTTTGGTCCTTTAATAACATTATTTCGTACTAGTATAGGCGGCCCACAGAGAAGCGGTTCTTGACCGCATATGACCCACTGTTGTCCTGGTAGTTTTGCCTACCCTTGTGCCATTGGACACTTATTCACACTTGCTACGTCTTATTTCATAGTGATTTGCCATCTCTGTGTAATATTAAAATGTTTTTACTTTATTTAATATTCTGTGGTACAAACTTCAAACTGCTAAACTAGGTGTTATAACAACACTTTTTTTTACAAAAGTGTTAAAACTAAGAAGAAATGATTTTTAAAAGCATTCATCTATCTCCTAAATACAAGTTAATCGTGCCTTAATATGCTGGGGACTTATTCAATGTCTATGAACATTTTTAGTATATTGGGAACATAGAACCAGCTGTAGTTCTCAATATATAAGAACGATATTCAGAGAATATGAAGTTGTATAGTTGCCAATGATGAGTAAATACCACGTAGCGCATAAGTAATGAATTTATGGTATACATATACTTGATAGAGTTTCTCAATACTGACTTGCACGGCGCGTACCAAATCCTTCATTGTAGGCAGTGTATTAGTATTTGCACTTTCTGAAAGAATCTCATTCTTGTTGATATTTTGCTATTTAACCGAATGCTATATTGTAATTACTGGCTTATTGACCGAGATGGCTCATGCTTCACTGCCTTTCAATATTATGGATTCTTTTTCTGTCTCCGCCATTTCATTGTTGTAGGTTTCCTGCTAATGAAGTAGTCATTTTCAGTGTGCTGTAGAACTTTAATAATTTTTCGATTACAACTGCAAATTTCATTTTTTTTATAGAACTGACATCTCAATCGCAACAATGTTAAACTAATATTTTACTAATTATTAATAATATAGTCTCACCTTGCACGTTGTTCTTAAAACTCCTTGACCGCTTTCAGATTTTATCCATTATTCGAAACAGGTGGAATAGTTTTAAGGACAAGGTACGAGGTAGGACTGAATATTTTTATAATGATAATACTCATTCCCTCATGGTAAGGGTATTGCCTGTGAGGAAAAGTCAAATAAAAAAATCATAATACTAATATTCTCTATGTTCTGATGATAACAACTTTTAGTTTAAATGTTTTAAATTCACCAGGATGATTGAAATATCTCACTACTGTTTAATTGATGGTAGCATTGAAGTTAACTGATTATTAGTTTTTGTGGTGAGATTTATGTTTATCGAAAGTATTGTATGGATACTTTATGAGATTGTCATTTGGTTAATTAGTAAAATAAGATGGCGATGTTTTATTTATACTGTTGCCGTAAACATGATTCCTTTCCGTTCATGACCGTGAAGTAGAAGGCAGCCCCGCAGCAAGCCGTTCAGACCTGTAGTGTCCGTTTAACAGTGAACCCTTTGTTTGATGCATGAGTATTTAAGGAAAGTTGGTACCCACATTTTTCAAACTTAACATCTCTTTCTTGTGCTTGGTTTTTGTGTTGTTACTGGCTTGGGCCAGTAAATGTGTTGCTAACGCCGAGGTAGGGTGTGGTGTCGTAGATATTCGCTGTGCACATTGGGGTTCCAGTTTCTCCGGAAACAAGGTCCATGCTTCTATACATCCGTCGACACAAGAGCAGAGGACAATGGAGCAGAGTGGTTTTCAGGTGAGGTCACTCACAAAATCTCTTACATTTCTTATTTATGTTTTGTAATTTATACAAAAAAGAAAGCTTATTCTTACAAATTTATGTAAAATAGTTACCATTGGAGACTAAATCGCAACATTTAACACATATTGTGTTAGATAAAGAGAAACCCAGGAATTCTGATACATCCTTGGTGTCAGAGTTGATTACCAATTTCGGAATGCATGCTTGTTGAGTGATGACAGAGGCCTTTTGTTCATAAATTCAGGGATTTACAAATACAGCCCTTTAACACATTTTTTTGATCTTGATTGGCAGTTTTTTTTAATTTTCTACTATGTAATTCTCTCAATCCTTATGCAAAGTTTGTCTAGCTCTTTCTTTGTCTGCGCTGCTTCATTATTCATTGAAAATCAATATTTCTATCACACAAAGAAATACCTTTGTGTTGTCTTTTCAGTTTTTTCTGTATTACCTATGAAGTCATCTGATGAATGCCTTTAAGCAGTCGACTGTAGCAGAGTGTCATAGAGAATGTATGAAGATAGCTTAATGACTCCAGAATGTTAGTGTTTTATGTTGCTTTATTATTTCATTTTTAAACATCTGAAATTGCACAAACACATACGAATGACGTGTACTTAACCTAAGAAAATGTTCAGTGCTTTTAGTAGAAGTGACATATCAAGAGTATTTTATCAAATATAATAACAAATACATACATTCGACTGGTTATTATTGTGGTTTTTAAAAGCTTATAATTGGACTTAATTACCGATAGGATGTTAACAATACTAAATAATGACTCAATAGTCAATTATGTCATACTCGAACTGCGGTTTATAATTTCCGTTCTTCGAAAATTTTAATTAATGAAGTTGGTTTGGCGATAATTTTCCTGGACAGGCCCTGTTCACTGCTCTTAATGAGAATTTTGTATGGTAAATGTGATATTTGTAGCAGGTATTTCGCTGTTCAAATTAAGTCGTTCAACTCTTAAGGTGTTCCACTGTGCTTTTGTTTCATGTACGCCCCAAACTGAAGAGTCCCCAAGTAACAGTACTGGCGATTGTTATATGACGAGATAAGTAATCTTGTTTGTTTTCTTCGCGAGGTCGTACCAGTTCCCCTGACTATCTCGTTCGTTACGGCTTTGAGAACAATTTCATCATCTCCATGTTGTTCGTTGCGTTAATATTCCTTCAAGACTTTGGTTTTTCTTTCTCCAAGATGGCCTCTTCATCCTCTCAGAAAGCACTGGTAATACTCTTCAGTTTAATCTTGCTACTCCTTTTTTTATTCAGGCACTTGGTTTCCCAAAGCTTGTCTCCAGTTTATATCTGTGTAATTCATTGCCATATGGTATTGTTCATGTCAAAATCAATAAGTCCAGGCTGTATTCATTTTTATAATTTTTTTTTTAAGTTACTCCAAGCATTTTAACTAATCATGGCTTCCACAATAAATAAATTCAAATATAAAAGAATAATTGTTTGCATATTTTATTTTTGCAACCGTACGGGTTGAAATTAAGAAGGTAAAGGACTGATATCACTTGAGTAGGAGTAGCATTGTGAATTCCGTACGGTTGTGCAATTGGTAGGTGTATGTGGTCAGTGACGATAGGACCAGACAGAGCCATTCATCTCATCTAGCTAAATACATACATACATAAACTCCATACGTACATAAACTACATTCAATGATCAAACCACAATATGAAATGGGAAAGCAAGACTAAGATCAGTTGGGTTTTGGACTCTGACGAAGACCGCTTGTTACCCATTATGTTATCCCATTTCATATTGTGGTTTGATCATTGATTGTTATTTCACGTGTTTATGTGAAATATTTTTATAAACTATATAGATGGACATTTAAATGGAATTACCACAAAAAGACGGCATGGACAAACTGAATGAAGTGTATGAATTTAAAATTAATAAACATACAATTATAATCAACTACCAGACTGAACACCAAACTGAAATTTTATTGAACGTATAAGGAGACGTAAATGATAGCATGAAGGATTTGAAACTCATGAAGAAAAGAATTAGTATTTAAATAAAACAAATGATATGAAAAATCAAGAGTTCTACGTAGATGAGTTTTAGTTCTTATCTTGTGTAAACCTAGAATGTGGTAACTAAAAAATGTGTATGGGTATATGATATTAATTTCTATGTCAGATTCAGATTAAAGTGTTATAAAAATGAAGAAAAAATTTGAAGACATTGTTGATTGCTAATTTTATTCTCTTGAACTTTGATTCTGAAAATATTTCTCTGTAACAATCAAAGTCCTCAAGAGATAAGTGTGCAAATTGGCTTGTGTATTTTGTTTACATTTTGAAACTCACCTTTCCGTAATATATATATATATATATATATATATATCTTATAACGAAAGCAACACCTTCCTACGAGACAATTCCTCTCCTGTTGATAACGATTATCGACATTGTAGAATTGAGTTATGCGTGTGTTTACCGTTGTGTCGCTTTCCATATAATTTTTATCTTTAGCTCTGTGGACTGTTTCTTTTGATTGTGTGTATATATTTTTTTTTCTGTATGAATTTAGTTTATACGCATAATTTAAAAACTGAAGGAACCACGAATGAAAACTAAACACTAGGATTCACTTTCAATGTTTGTACTCTTTTAACACCGTCATCCTCAGAGTAGGCAATGGTAAGATGGAAATCGAAAGCCACCGTGATATATATTTTATGATTTTGAAGTTTGAATATCTTTTATGAATTTGTAATCTTCTAATACTTCTTTTTTTTCAGTTCCTTTAAATTAAGAACTGTTAGTTCAATTAATGATAATTGTTGGAAATTATTTTTTCTGTACTTATTCATATAAAAATAAATTAATAAATACATTTATTTATAGGTATCGATTATATTCATTCTTTTATGATAGTTTAATCCATAAAATTTCGATCCAGTTCGATAACAGTTCAGTTTGTGCTGATTCTCTGCAATTGCAAACATGACAAAACCGTATACCAGTATTTTAATTAAAAAAAAGTTCATTAATATTAAAACGTCGCTGTCAATTTTATTGACTATGCGATGTTTAGGCGAGGTGCTTACGTGCTTACGATTGAGGTTTTGAAATGTTGTTTGAAGTCCACTTAAAACAAATTTTTAGTGATGAAATTTAAACAAAAGTATTTTTATATTATTATTGTAAGTGGTGATATACATTTGATCAAGTTAATTATGTAATGCATATGGGTTGTATAAGGCCTGTGTGTATGTATAAATTTACGCATATATATGTTAGTATTGACAACCCAGTCATATGTTATAAATAGTCCATACTAATAATTATCCTGGCATTTGTTTTAAAAAGTTTCCCTAAGGTTGCTGTGAAAAAAATGCATGTTAAATGCTAGTCCGGAAAAATGTTAATAGATGGTTCAAAATGTTGAGACGTGAAGGACACGCAGAGCGTCTATGAATCTACATTAGATATCTGTAATGTTATCATCGAATTGAGGACCTATTGATTAATCGACTATTCAAAAGTGGCTTTTATTGATTGAATTGAATACAAGTAATATTAGGGATCTGTTTATTGGAGTCCAGGTGAGGTGGAGTGATGGAGTGGACTTGGCTTTGGCAGTGGTGCAGCCCTGCCGTGTAAACAGGCTTTCCTCCTCTGATTGAGACGGTCCCAGTATTGACTTAATGCTGCCGGTCGTCTAATTGGAGTTCCATCTGTGTTTACTTGACCTCTGTGTCGCAGATTTGTAGATGATCTGTCACACTCGTATGAGAGTGTACTTTACAACACACTATTCAATCTGTCGTTACCAATATGAACAAGATTCCATTCTACATATTTGTATTCCGTCTATATTGTAAGAGCGGGAGTGCGAGAGAGAGAGACAAAGAGTTTCAGCGGTGACTTTATGTTCTAATTAAAATGAGTTCATTGTGTAGACAGAATCACATGTATGGGCAGAGGTATTTTGAGGATGTATTACCGTGTCTGTTACTATCAAAGCTTTTAAATGACTGATTACTTAAGACTTGGTTCTGTTTAGTTAACCGGTTTCGTTTGATAAAAAGAAAATGTAGTTTTTATTTCAAATTCGCAGATGAAGAGAAAGAAAGAATTGCAAAGTAATTTTGGCTAGGTTATTAAATGTTTAGACTAATAAGCAAATTATGGAAAGACTATCAGTTTATTAAAGGGAATGATGAGCACGTGTAATCAATACGAAGAAAGTAATTCAAAGTAATTCAATTTCCCTAGTAATAGACACCCTTTGTGAAAATGATGCTATTCATTTTAATGAATCAAGAATTATAAATAATGAACAAAGAAGAACACGGTGGAAATGCCATGCATTAATCGGGACCGTGTTTTCTGAAGTATAGAAGTGATATCGCCATTTTGGTCTCATAAATTATGTTTATTTGCTCTTTTCAACTCATTATGTATGTGTTGGTGCTATGAAATATTTTCTTCTGTTTAGTTTGTTTTTATCTGTTTTTTAGACAAATATTATTGATAATTTGTATGCACCGTACTTATCATACTAACTGTATTATTTTGTTCCTTGAGCTTTGTTGTACGTGGACACTGAACGGTTAAGTTTCATGCTTCCAAATCCACTCTTTGAATTCTAATAAGTTATAGTTTGTTTTAGTTGTGTAAGAATTACATCCACTTATGTTTCTGTACATTTCTGTTTTATTATTGTAAAATGCTATTATATTCGTTGAGATGTATTTATTTATTTCTATAATATTTCTATTTTGACCTTAATATGAGTAAATTATAGTAATCATGAAAAGAAGTTACTATCGAGATTTTGGCTGATTCACACTATTTGACGCCCCCTGAGACCATCTTTTAAGTTTTGTTGATAATACCTGTGTTATGAGAAAACGTTTCATGTTACACCGTTTTATGGATCAAATTAATGGTTCAATCCAAAATTAGTCCTAAGTGAAGACGTGCATGGTTTTGGAAAGTATTGCATCATGGGAGAGTTACTTTCTTTCTCATTATGTGAGTTTGGATCCCAATTGTTTTATACTGAACTATTAACTCTAGAGAGTTAACATTTTGTCATTATTATAGAACTTGAATATACCCTGCTTTTCTTTATCGAGGATTGGTCTAGCGTCAAACACTTCCCAATAAAACACTTATAAGCCAATGTTTCGTCCATGCTTTAGACATCTTCAGGGCTATATCAATACACTATTGCACTAACATGAAAAAAAAATTTACATTATTTATATAAATATACATTATTAGCTTGGTATTTATATAAATGGTATGTAGGAATAATGATACAATACTGTATATTCCTATAAATAATGTAACACATTTTTTTCATGTTATCGTAATTAATTCTGTATTGATGTAGCCCTAAGATGTCTACAAATATAAACGAAACGTTGGCTTAAATATGCTGTATTGAGAGGTGTTTGACGCTGGATGAAACCTCGATAAACAAAATGGTGTAGAATATATCTGGTGGAGATAAGAAAAAATATAACTTAATACATTTACTGAAAATAATTAATAATTTTTTGTCAGTAAGAAGAGGTGAGTTTTGCACAATAATTTAGCTATTTTAGCTAATCTGAGAGGTTGTGCAATGATACTGGTGACACCATTTGAGAAATGATAATAAAATTTAACATCGAAATAGCTTCTCATAGAGGAATGAAGTAATAGTTTCTGTTGGGACTATGGTAGTATATTTTGTGAATTAAAAAAAAAGATTTATTTTTCCAAAAACTCAAAGCTTTTCTACCATGTAGCAAAAACATTACCTTAGTATGTTATGATTAAAATTCTAAGAGTATCAGCCATTGAAACAGGGAATGTGGCCCTAACAAACGTGACGATCAACTTGAATAATAGTTATCTGTCCTACTTATGAATTAGTTTATATTTCCTGAATTCTTTTGTATTTTAGAATCCAGATAGATATACAAATGTATTTTATATAATGATATTTTATTATGAAAAATAAATTATTGTAATTTATTTCTTATTAATTTGATTTATATTTTATGGAAAATATCGTAGAGTAACCAGTGACTAATGTAACCAAAATATCGTAACCAATAATAGGGAAAACTTCTTTTAACTATGAACTTTTTGTTCACGAATTCTGTTATGGCCCGATTTGTTCGGGTACACCCTTTTCGATTTGTAGCCTATTCTCAGATATGTATTCGTAGATACCCACTCCGATATATACACGCTGACATGTAACCAGAATGGGCTTTTGTAAAATATGTGAATCCTCCAAAAGCACTAATTGATTTTTTTTATAATTACTATATTTTATCTTCTGAATGACTTAGTATATTGTACTTACGGGCTCTCTTGAGAGCTCAGAGGTCCATCCCCTAGAAGGGTTCTCCTTCTGTGGGGAGGCGGACTCCCTGATTACCCATGTTACCTCAGCGTACTCGCCGCGAGAGTGGGCAATAGGTTACGTTGATTGCGTAGACTGGCTAGCAGGCGGATGGCTTTGTGGCCAATGACCTCACCTGTAGCCAAGACATGCTTAGTATGGCCACTGATCCAGAGGGAGTTCTACCAGAGGGCTCTTGAAATACTGTCGGTACCACGGGGTCGGGTGTAGCTCTTGCGGGATTTGCTTTACTTGTCCTGCACGCCCCTCGTTAGTGTTAGGCTCGTGATGGCTGTTGTTCCCCACCCAGGAAGGGTAGGCTAACTAGAAAGTCGCTGTGTGAGAAGCAGTATATTCTCAGGAGATTGCATGCATAGCAGCACAAGAGCGTGTTAGACCCTCGACCTTTACAATTAGGTAAGGTCCATTTTTGACATGTATCAACCTTACCCTTTACATTGATCATTGTACGTTGCAATCTATGTATGATCCTAACTTTCCTTATTTGAGATGGAAAATCTTAAGTTCCTTAGAGAAAGTATACTGTGATCAACCCAGAGCCTGCACGATGACAGGGGGCTCGTTCAAGATGCCTACTAAAATTAACTTGGGTGAGGTAAAATTAGGACTCCCATGAAGAATGAACCCGGTAGTGTGACTCGTCCGGAAACTAAAATTAGCAGCAAGTAATAAATGCACCGCACTTTCTACCCTTGAAAGAACGCTAAAGGGGAAGTGTGGGATTGCAAACAACACTACTTATTATAAATTGTGAATAATTTACGCGCGCTGATTACTATCATGATAAACATAAGTGATAGTAAATCCACTATTCCAGAGATTCAGTTTAATAATAAACATTTTAGGTTATAAAAATCATACGTGATTTGATTAATTACATTGTGTATACTTAAATATTTTAAATATTTATTGTATAATTAAAAATTAGAGGTTGTGATACAGTAGCTGTGAAAGCATTTTTAGTTTAATCCAACTTGTGTGAGGTATCCTGCGGAGGTAACAAGTGGAAGCTCTTAAGGAAAATAATTCAGACCATTGCTTTGCCGAGTTAACACATTCATATCTTGGCTGTTACTTCCTTGTTTGCTTTCGATAGTCGTTCTGTCAGCCATATTGCTAATGAGCTACAAGGACTTATTTACAAAAAGAATAAAAAAGATTCAGATATTTCTGAAGTTTCTATGAAACTCTTAAAAATTACTACCAGTGGTGCTGCTTTGTCTTAAGTTTGCCATATAAAAGAACATCAGTGTAGTGTCATTGAAAATCATTGCAACGAGTAACTGACCTGCAGGTCTGCAATAAGTCACTGCAGTCGAATTACTCTGTACTGGAGGTCACCTCACTGAATGTATGGTTTTGCTCGAATAGAACTGCTGTAACAAGAATGTAATTACTGTAGGTTAATATCAATAAATTAGTGCAAGTGATTTCATCATTGCCTTCTCCATGTTCAAATAATATTGTTAAAGTTAGTTTTCAATTTTATTTAAAATTATTTTCATAAGCTTTATAATAAAAAAAAATCGAAGTTTAAAAAATAACACATTACATTAAATAATTAATACAATGTGCGGAACAGTGCAAACAGAAGTAATATAGATACTAGTAAAAGACCCAGAGAAGTAAGGAATATTTCAACAAGGAAAACTGTGCTCAATTGCATTACTGAAGGCACAGTCATATAAATAAAACCAAACCCACTAGAAAAATTATAGTTTCCTTAAATATCACGCATTTACACTTATCTTTCACTAAAAAGGAGCATTTCAGTGGCACATATTATTTGAAATTGTTATCAAATACATATGAATTTCTGTAGTATAAGGTTTATTCAAGGAAAAAAAATTATTAAAATGGTCTATCTTTTAGAGAAAAAATTTTTTTTTTATTATTTTGTATGAATTAATGAAGATATCATAGAGAAAAATCTGTGCCCCAATACATTTGTTCTCTCAATTAGTTTTACTGTTCCAAATGACCTGGGTGATCCCGAAGGATTAGTTGAAATGAGGGACAACAGAGTCGCTATTCTTGCCGAGTTACTTTCTTTTAGAAAAATTTCGGTATCTTTGAGAGTAAGAATTTTTAAAAGATTCACATTACTAAACGCTGAAGTTGCCATTTGTAACCGTTAACAAGCATTGACAACACCCACGCTAATTCTCACCGAATATGATTTAACGACCATCCAACTTGATCTCCGTCTAACTACTTTAGAGAAAGTGAATTTACCGATAACATGCTTCAAAGTACCGAAAAAGTCAATTTACCCTGTTCAACGAGTATGCCTTATCTAATCTGTCCTTCTATGCAGCGTTAAATAGTATTTGGGACTTTATTGAGGTAACCTTAATTGAGGAAAGCTTTAGGTACATAACACTTAGTGCTTAAACTTAGATCAACTTTTCTTTCATTTGTATCCACTTCTTATTTGAACTTAGGGGCTTAACCTTGGGCTTAATTCCTTTATAACTGATCCAAATTTATAGGAAGCAAGGACTTTAATAATTTTATCTTTGGTTTCATTGTGGGATTGTTCTTGTTAATTATGGAAAGATGTTGCATTTGTTTTTCAAATCATTTTGATTGAGTCGATGAATCCTATATTTTTATAACAAAGTGAGGGTTTGTTGTGATGTGAATTAAAAGCACTTGCACTGGGCAGTTGAGAAGTTGATTTATTTTTCCTCTGGAAGTCGTTTTCCCCATGCCCATCGCAGCACACTGTCGCCATGGCTTCCTCTTTAAAGTTGCGATCAAACATTAAAAGTTTTAAGTTAGCAAACATTCATGGAGGCCAAACTATATTTTATCATTGAAATTTGAATTTCTAGAATTCATTTATGGGAAAATGGGAAAGGTTAACTAAGGTTAGGACTATCGGCAAAGTAATAAAAAGTTCTGAGTTTCTGTTTTATGGCCTCCCTAATGCTCTGGACCTAATAACACTCGCTTTAATCGAAGGTAAATAACCAAATCAATATTTGTTGTTTGTTTTCTAAACAAGCAGTAGGGTCATTTTGAGTTTGTAAATGGGTTTGTATGCTTAGCAGATGTCAATATCCTTCTATCAATTTTTGAACTGTGAGGGAGTGAATATTTAAAGAAAAAATGTAAAATTCTTTTCCATTTATTCAGTGAGTTGTCTATATAAAAATCAAAAAGGTTGATTTTTATCCTTTTATTTAATTAGAATAGGGGCTTTTAAACAACAACAACAAGCATTTTGATACGGTGAAATGAGGTTTGGCTAGGAGGGCGTTGTGGGGATGGTTTTTAAGTAGTAGACTATGGTATTTCTTCCGCTCATACTGTGATGGTTCAGTACTGTATAGAAGTAACCTGGTGACCAGTAAACTTGTAATACAGAGGTTCGTGGAACCCTCCCAGGATGGTACTTTGGGATGACGATTCCTAAATTATCGGGGTGTCTAACCTTACACCTTGCGGTTGTGTTCAACGTAGGTACTACTTTTATCAGATATGTTGATTAGGAAACGTCGTTTTGAACAGCCGAAGCCGAAAATAAATAAAACTCATTAGGAGAATCAAAACGATTGGACCTGGATAAACGCTGTAATGGTTTAGTAACCTCCAAATGCATTTGTATTTCCACCAACATTTGGTTAACAATAATTTTTGTTTTCGATTCCAAACATGTTGATGATTTGTGCAAAAAAATAAATTTACTATGAATTGTACAACAAAATTCTTGTCCAATTTAAAAAAATAAAGTAAATATCAAGAATTAATAACATATTAACTAAATAAATGAAAAATATATAATGAATTCATTTATTTAAGTAATATTTATTTAAACAAATAAGTTCTTATTCCGAAGCTCTCAAAAGTGATATAAAGGATTGGGAATCTGCCTAAGATTCTTTACGCGGAAACAGTCGTGGAAACTGAGTCCATGAGTAACAATGGAAGGTCACTGCTATTACCAACAGAAGCCAAGTCCACATAAAAAGCATCAATTGGGAGCAGTTCAAATGATAAACGTTGCTAGAAGAAGGACAGGATGCCTTATCAAGGATAGTGTAAGTATGAAAGATATGGAAGAAAGTAAAGGAAGGCATTGGATTGATGGTGAGGCAAGTAAGACAGCTGCGATGTCCACAATGAGCCATGACACTAGCAGTATTTTCAGAAGGGATACATGAAAGAATAGATCTGATATTAACAGGTTATCAGTTGAAGATGGAAGGACTCTCCTTGAAGAAAGGGATGAACTAAAATAGGAGGAGGAAGAAACTTCTTGACCACTTTGTCCAGCCTATGAGGACTAGGAAAATAAGTAGCAGAGAGGAAAGTCTTGTAATGGTCTCACTCTTCAGCTTGTGGAACTCTATTTTCTGAATTAAGTTAAATAAACTTAAGTTCCTCAAAAAATTGTATTCACTTTCATCCAGGTGTAATAGTTAATCCTGTTCTTCATTTTGCTATCTTTGAGCTATATGTATGTAATATACACAGATATATTTGATGTCGCTTGATTTTATATTCCGTTTATATCCTTTAAAGATGAGTTCTTCTATTTGTGAACAACTTAGCATCTAAATTCTTATCTGTTATTAACAGTTCTACTGCACATGTGCAAGTAGAACACACATTCCCTCACGGGGATTCCCATTAAATTACAACCAGAGCTTTATCCTTTGCTGTTGTTGGTTCAGTTTTTCATACCGTTTGTTTTCTCATTTTTCGATTACCTCTGACATGTGTGGAATCTCAAATCCGTGTGAACTTACACTATTTATTGGGTTTATCTCATTCTAACTCTGAGAGACATGTGCTAGGTCAGGGCTGCCAAATTTCTTATCCCATTGATCCTTTCATAGAATATTTGCTTCCTTATAGATACCCCAATTGTATGGATAAAAATTTAATAGGTAAATAATTTTATTCAATAGTTAGATTAGTTAGTTAGTTAGTTAGTTAGATTCATTAAAACAAATAATTTTTTCATTTCGATTTTAAGCATAAAGCAGACTTTCTTAAAATTATTAGACCGCGCTCAAATTATTTCAATAGCCCTAAGGTTATTTTTTACTTCTTATGACAAGAATTTCTGCTTTAACTTTTCTATTGAAATAATTTGCAATAAATAAAGGCTTGTTTTTTCACTACCTAGGAAAGTGGTTGGAATATTCCGGTCGGAAGAACAATTGATTATCTTTTGTTATTGTGCGGTTCCTTATCTCCTTAGTAATTTCCCATCAGAGAGCGTCAATGTAATAGAATATTAAATCTTGCTCGAAAATGTTACTGGTTTCAATTTCTAACAGCCTCTTAATATTGAATTGGCCCATCAGATATGATTGGTTCATCTTCGCTAACTTTTCCCATTAATTAAACTGGTGTTTTGTGGCTTCTTACGACGAGTAATTTTATACCTCACAATTACGTGTAATTATCTGAAATATTGATACATATTTTAGGAAATATTTTGGCTTCCGTGGAGTTAATGCTAATTATTCAAAAGAGTCGTCTGAGAAGACTTCCAAATTGGGTTGTAAACTTCATACATTATAAATGTACTAAAATATGGTATTTAAATTTTGGCTATATTTAATTAAATATTATAATTTACAATCTGCATATGGAACAGATATTAAGAAGAGGTATATAAGCTTTTGTCAGTTGTTCTTGTTTAAATACAGACTTCAGTAATAACAAGTATTTCTGCTGCAGACTTGATAACGTGGGTGGGTGCGGGTACAGCCAGGCCACAAGGGGATTCCCATTAAATTACAACCAGAGCTTTATCCTTTGCTGTTGTTGGTTCAGTTTTTCATACCGTTTGTTTTCACGTTTTTCGATTACCTCTGACATGTGTGGAATCTCAAATCCGTGTGAACTTACACTATTTATTGGGTTTATCTCATTCTAACTCTGTCTGAGAGACATGTGCGAGGTCAGGGCTGCCAACTTTCTTATCCCATTGATCCTTTCATAGAATATTTACTTCCTTATAGATACTCCAATTGTATGGATAAAAATTTAATGGGTAAATAATTTTATTCAATGATTTAGTAAAACAAATATTTTTTCATTTCGATTTTAAGCATAAAGCAGACCTTCTTAAAAAACCTGTCTCTTGTGAGACGTGAAAAGTAAGGTAAAAATTAGGTTTGTTAGTATGTTTTAAGTATACGCCTTCAGATAATAGGTTAGGTTAAGTTAGGTCTGTTGTGAGACGTGAAAAGTAAGGTAAAAATTAGGTTTGTTAGTATGTTTTAAGTATACGCCTTCAGATAATAGGTTAGGTTAAGTTAGGTCTGTTGTGAGACGTGAAAAGTAAGGTAATAAATTAGGTTTGTTAGTATGTTTTAAGTATACGCCTTCAGATAATAGGTTAGGTTAAGTTAGGTTGCAGTGGTAGTCCCTTTTTTGAACATTGGCCCTTTTGTGATACAACACAACGGAAATTTTACATTGAGAATCTTGAAATTTGCCTAACTCAAGTATATTTAGAGCAGGTATCTTTATACCTGACATCAAACAGGACATCAAACCTGACATCCCGAGAGACGACGCGCTTAGATTTACTCACCGCCCACTTATTCTTGGATGTCCCTCGTAAAACTTAAATGTTTTGAAGGACACAGTAAAGTGACATAGGTTATGTTGAACATACGTTATATGTAGTAACTTCAGTAATTGATTATTCCTTTTTAATATTTTTAGGTGGATATATAGATACATACCCTACAAAGTTCCCATGGATACATGAAATGAATACATGGATATATAGATACATACCCTACAAAGTTCCCATGGATACATGAAATGAATACATGGATATATAGATACATACCCTACAAAGTTCCCATGGATACATGAAATGAATACATGGATATATAGATACATACCCTACAAAGTTCCCATGGATACATGAAATGAATACATGGATATATAGATACATATCCTACAAAGTTCCCTTGAACCTTCTTAGCATTAAGTAACTCCTAGAAAACTCTCATGCTCCTGGTAGTCGATATCCGTTACTCTGGGAACTTTTGTCCTTAATTGGGATTTTGAAAATCATCCACATTAAATCAACAGATAAAGAAACGGATGAAAAGTAAATTTGAGAACTGTATTAACTTCATAAAATTTAAAATAATAAGTGCTTAGATGGTACCACGTGTTTGAGATTATCCAGGCACAAAGTTCTAATGAAACTATATCCAAGCAATGTTATTATCTCAACAAATGAAACTTATTAATTTATTGCCACTAACAAATCGGCTTTGGTTTGTTGTGGAGTTACTAGATGCAAGAAGGTCAAAGGCAGATTAAGATTATTACAACAATGTTCCCAACATGGTCTGTGCATGTTTACAAATACACATATTTTAATACATATTAAAATAATTTTTTCATTAAATTCGCTTATACTTAATGAGGATAAGACGTTTGAGGCAATGGTCAAAAAAGGAAAAAAAATGCTCCCCAATAACAAAACTGACTTTGGAAATTAATAACTTTAAACATAAAACGTATTTTAACTAACCTACACGTATTATATATAGCCTAGTTAATTAAACTTTTTTTTGTTTTAACAATTAAAAGTAATTACAATAATTGTCTTTAACTCAATACATTGTCTATTGAATTCTATTATTTGCCTTTTTACGCTAAGTTGTTGTATCTAATATGAGAGGGAGGATAATTTTATAGATTCCAAGAAACATTAAAATAATAACATTTTTATAAAAATAAATTAGAAGCATGATATCAGGACTGAAATTAATGAGAGGCCTTATTTAATAAAGGTATAATTTTTACTTGTTTTATCACATTTTGTTTGTTGGAGGCAGTTTTATTTATTTACATAAGGATCAAAATCTTATTACAATACAAGGTGTATAAATAATAAATGAAAATTATATTTTTATTAAATAAGTTCTCACATTAATTTCAATCCCGACGTCAAGCTTCTAATGTATTTTTATAAGAATGTTATAAATAAACTTGTGATATTCAATTAATATCTTAATGTTTCTTGTAACCTGCCAAGTTACATTCCCTCTCATGTTAGGCACAAAAACTTGCGCAAAAACGCAAAAATATAATTCAATAGTCAATGTATTGAGTATAAACATAATTATTAAAAATAATGTTTGAAAAAATATGTATTAATTGAATTGTGCTGTTGGTTATATACTTTTTGTAATTTTTATAAAATAAGTATTTTAAATAAAAAAAAAAAAAAAAAATTTAAATATAGAATATTGAGATGCGAAATTGGGGCCCCCCATATTGAACGAGGTGTCTGATATATATAAGCAGCCATTGCATAAAGTGCATACTATTTCATCTTTGTTTGTTTAAAAACTTGAGTCTATAATCTATAGATATTGCTAGATTTCCAGTGTACTTCGAAGTGTGTCGATTGTTAGTTTACTTTGTATTTATTTTTGATTAAAAGAGACTGCAAAGCTAATCAAATAACGATTAGTCAGAAATGATTTTGTGGTAGAGCAATATTACCTAAATGATGGCAGGACCTTTGTGATGCTGTCAAGTACTCTCTAATTACTGGCTAAACTAGTTTAGCTTATAATTACAGAACCTTTGCCCAGTAATTATGAATTCAGGAAGAATTGTAATTTATAATTGCTTTACATTTGTGAAGATTGTTATTTTTGAGGTTGGCAGTACCTGTAATCATGACCTCAACGATAACTCGCCGCAAAAATGTTTATTACTCTGATATTCTCTTACAATTTTCTAATGATTAGTGTTGTCTGTTACTTGTCGCATTAATCATAATGGCAGAATATAGTAAACTGCTTTCTTCATAAATAAGGTATATGAAAAACAAGAATGTTTTTTTCAAGTTTCGACACCGATGTAATCCGAAGAAGAACATTAAGGTATGCTATTTTTTCATTACTCTTATTTGTGTGAAAATTAATTTCGTTTATTTCCCTATGGTGAGTTCTCTTAAACTAAGGGTCAGGGCAGCTGTTGGTGTCAAACTCGCCTCTAGACTGATAGATCAAGTTTTATTTCTCAGTCTAATCTTAATTTATTCACTCGGAAGGTAAAATATCTGTCGTCCCTCGGGGAGGGCCTTAGACAGTCTGTCCCGAGGCTGTACTCTGTCAGTTAGTCGATAATGATCCCTACTCTAAATAGATTTGAGTTAGGCAAATTTGTACATTGACTCCCATTACTAAAATGGGTGCCATATAATAAATGAACCTAATAATAATTGTTAATCACACCATATTATTACTTGCACACCAATAATTACCCATATAACCTAATTTCTGGATTGTATTGAATGATTTCAAGCTCTTTACAAGAACCTTCAGTTTTAAAATGAGTTATTAGATTAAATAGGCGCCACTACGATGCTTGGTAGGTCTGAAAGGTGTTTGACTTGGCCATGAATTGATTCTATTAGTGATATTGATAAGCCACTTTAAATGATAAGACCGTCATTCACTTGTCCCTGAATTAGCCTTTTCATTACCCCACCCCTTCCTCTTATCAACTTTCTCCTTATCTCAAACGTTGTTTTCCTCATTCATGCCCAATCTGACAACGAAACTTACAGAATGCCATAATCAATATATGGTTTTTTTATTTTTCTGATGGTCAGGTTTCTGGGATCTTTCCAGATTTTGTATTGCAATCCATTAATCATTTGTGTCCCTTTTGAGTTATGGATTTTGTCAGCTTACCGGTTAATAAATATATAATAAATTAAAAGTTTATCAGGACTCGGTCAGTTCTTCAGGTTCAAATTAAACTCTTCTTGCCAACGTTTCGATTTTTATTGACAACCTTTTTCATAGCAGAAGTATAGATTTTTAAAAGAGAATAACTGACTATTACATTACTGCTTATGTTTAGTAAATACAAAAGGTTTTAAATAAAAACCGAAACGTTGGCAATGAGAGTTTCATTTGAACCTGAAGAACTGACTGAGTCCTGATGAACTTTTATTTTGTTTCTACTTCACGGTCGATACTTTTATCATATAAATTTTATATATATACATTTAAAAAATAAATGTCCGATTTTACAGTATTTAGTTTGGTAGAAAATGTTTCTAATTATTTAAAACACTTTTAAATCCAGGTTCCGTAGGTCATGAATTAACTCACCATATTTCTTATTATTCAATATATTCTTCGACATATTTCGGTGCTTACAAGTCACTATCCTCAGGATAGAGCATTATTAGCATAACTAACTATTAAACAATTAAGTAACACGAATAAAACTAAAAGAATTGGTGTAAACACTACACTTGATAACAACATGTTGAAATAACTGGTTTGGGGAATCACGTTTTTAAAGTCAAGTTGTGTTATTGTTCATAATTTTGTTTCTACTTCACTGTCGATACTTTTATGGACATATATATATATATATATATATATATATATATATATACAGGTTTGATTAAATAATACGCCATATTTACGGTTGATTAGTTTCCTTGTGTATTTCTCAAGGGATCTGAATAATCTTCTTGTACAAGCATCTAAATTGAATAGAACATTTCCAATGGTTCCATTGTCTTTACATCTTGCATTTCCACTAATTTTACTATTGTCACAACAGTCACAACTAGTACTATTACTATTACTACTACTACTATTATCACTACTACTATTATCACTACTATCGACATGTTTCGACTGCTCGTCAGTCATCTTCTGGATAAGGAGGTTCTTTGCTGACTTGTTGGTATTTACTGCAGTTGTTGATCAGCTACGAGTGGTCTAATGGTGGGTTTCGGTAATCAGTTTCTGATTGGCTGGTTGTAGGGATGGAGAGGGCATGGTTATGCAGGTACTGTTATCTGGTGGCCAGCAGATGAAGTTATCGGGGCCAAGAGCTTGAGCACCCTGCTACTACTATTAAGTTGAGTGTTGAGAGTCGGTTTCCTTTCCTGTATTAAAATGGCTTCCAGAATTAGCAATTTTTGTGGATCCTTTTCCTTTAGTATGATTGTTGTATTATTCACAAGGTCTTCCCTTCGAATATTGGTTTTATGAATAGATTCAGCATGGTTTCGAGGAGCACCTCCGGCTAAGTGCATAGTAAGTCTCCGTGATAGGGAAGTAGTAGTCATGCCAATGTACGAATTGTTACGGGTTTCACAGTCCCCGGTTCGACAAGTGTATTCGTACACTAGGCCTGCTTCCTTCAACGGAGAGTCCTTGGGCTGGTTGTTGTTCCTCATGATTAAGTTTCTTATTGTTGGGCCCTGGTAGTATATGTTGAGTTCTATACGATCTTGGGGGTTGGTACATTTTACATTATTCTGGATGATGTTTTTTTAAAATCCTCTCGTCTGTTTTATAGTGGTCACTGAATTGATTTTTGTAATATATTTTGTGCGTGGTGCCTGTAGGTTCAGTTTCTTCGTTTCGAGTATTTTTCTTGTTCAGGTATTGCCGTAATAATTCTTCGAACAATCCATTGGGGTACCCATTATTTATTAGCGCCTGTTTGATGGTTGCAATGTCTTGGTGGAACATCTGCCAATTAGAGGCTATCTTGAAGGTTCTTTGGATGAGGGCTTTAACAGTATTTTTCTTATAACGCAGGGGACATTCACTGTGGTAGTTGAGGAACGACATAGTGTTGGATGCTTTCCTATACAAAGAAGTTACTGTTTGGTCAGTTGAAAAATCTATTTTAACATCTAGGAAATGAATTTTGTTTTGGATAGAAGGATCAATGGTAAATTTCAAGCATGAATTATTTTCCAGCATATTCTTAAGTTTAGATAGCTTTTCTGGTGTTTCCATAGTGACAAAGCAGTCGTCAATATAACGACAATATATCTGTCCTTGGGTAGTTTCCAAAATTTTATTTTCTAGGTTGCATATATAGTAGTTGGCAAAGGTAACTCCCAGAGGGAATCCCATGGCCACGCCATCCGTCTGGAGATACATTGTGCCGTCGCTATGTGTGAAGGGGCTGCCGGTTGTACATACTCTCAAAAGTTCTTCCATGATATTTCTGCTAAATGGTGGGGGAGGTCTACTATTATTATACACGCTGTCACAAATTATTTTGATGGTCTCTTCAACTGGCACATTCGTAAAGAGAGATTCGACGTCCAAGGAAGCTACTATTCCTTTCGGTGGATTCATTTTAATTAAGTCCAAAAAATCATCAGTTGACGTCAGCATATATTTCGACGGCATGTAGGGTGTAATTATCTTGTTTAGTTCCTTTGACAGTGGTAAGTAGGGCTAGTTACTTGAGAGATAATTGGTCGAAGTTGATTTCCAGGTTTATGAATCTTAACTGTACCGTATATATAGCCAGGGCTGTAGTCTCCTTTGATGGGTTTTAGCAGTTTTTCACTTTTTCCTTTGTTTGCTTTCATAATCAGTTTGTTAATAGTTGTTTTCAGTTGACTATTTGGGTTCCTAGTAATTTTCTTGAATTTGGTAGTGTCGCTCAATATTTGATCTAGTTTCCTGTCGTACTCAGAGCGATCCATAACAACAAAGGAGTTGGATTTATCAGCTCGTCGGATAATCAAGTTCGGGTTATTTTTTAGTTGTTTGGCAGCTGAAACCATGCTGAATCTATTCATAAAACCAATATTCGAAGGGAAGACCTTGTGAATAATACAACAATCATACTAAAGGAAAAGGATCCACAAAAATTGCTAATTCTGGAAGCCATTTTAATACAGGAAAGGAAACCGACTCTCAACACTCAACTTAATAGTAGTAGCAGGGTGCTCAAGCTCTTGGCCCCGATAACTTCATCTGCTGGCCACCAGATAACAGTACCTGCATAACCATGCCCTCTCCATCCCTACAACCAGCCAATCAGAAACTGATTACCGAAACCCACCATTAGACCACTCGTAGCTGATCAACAACTGCAGTAAATACCAACAAGTCAGCAAAGAACCTCCTTATCCAGAAGATGACTGACGAGCAGTCGAAACATGTCGATAGTAGTGATAATAGTAGTAGTGATAATAGTAGTAGTAGTAATAGTAATAGTACTAGTTGTGACTGTTGTGACAATAGTAAAAATTAGTGGAAATGCAAGATGTAAAGACAATGGAACCATTGGAAATGTTCTATTCAATTTAGATGCTTGTACAAGAAGATTATTCAGATCCCTTGAGAAATACACAAGGAAACTAATCAACCGTAAATATGGCGTATTATTTAATCAAACCTGTATAAATGAAGGACTGCTTTCTAAATATACTAATATATATATATATACAAAACTATAGTATTATCGGGACTCTGTCAGTTCTTCAGGTTCAAATTAAACTCTCATTGCCAACGTTTCGGTCTTTATTTACAACCTTTTTCATGGGCCTTCAAAAAGGTTTTAAATAAAGACCGAAACGTTGGCAATGAGAGTTTAATTTGAATCTGAAGAACTGACCGAGTCCCGATAATACTACAGTTTTGTTTCTATTCCACGGTCGATACTTTTATCAATATTTATATATATATATTTATATTTCAGTTCTGTCCAGTTTGGATCGTTTTTTCGAATTTTGAGTGAACTGATTTGCGTCCAGTTTGGATCGGTTTTTTGAATTTTGAGTGAAGTATATATATATATATATATATATATATATATATATATATATCAATGATCAAACCACAATAAGAAATGGGAAAACAAGACTAAGATCTTTCAACTGTAACAAGCGGTCTTCGTCAGAGTCAAAAACCCAACTGACGTCTCCGTTCCTTCATTCTTTCTCCTTTTATTTTATTTTCTTTTTTTCTACTCTCCTGAAGACGGCAAGACGCCGAAATAATCGAGATTCGTGAGTGTTCGTCCTTTTTCTTGTGTTCTCTAGCTGTAACTTTAATTATATATATATATATATATATATATATATATATCTGTGTATTTTGGGAGCAGACTTTCATTCATTTAACTGAGGGTTTTTGACTCTGACGAAGACTGCTTGTTACGGTTGAAAGATCTTAGTCTTGTTTTTCCATTTCTTATTGTGGTTTGATCATTGATTGTTATTTCACGTGTTTATCTGAAATCTTTATATATATATATATCTGTGTATTTTGGGAGCAGACCTTCATTCAAACAGGTTTTTTTTTATTTTTATTTTTGTCCTTTTGCGAGTGAATGTTTCTAACTTTTTGAATATGGCTTTCCACCTTTGCGGTAAGATATAAAGCAATTCGCCAAATGATTTATTCTTCATATCCATTTTTCCTTTTTTTTTACAAATTCCCAATAAATAATAAATATTCTGTAAGATTCCAACGATTCGATCAGCTTTGACCATGATCAGGGAGTCTTTAGGGACTAATAACAAGATTAAGCAATAACTTATATCAAATGCAAATAAAAACTATCTAAATTGTTGAACATACTAACGCAATAGGAAATGTTTACATATATATATATGTTGATTTGAAATATGCGGTAGTCTCTGCATTGACGACTTTTTTGCTGACTGTCTCTAATTATCTGATTATTCTCCTTTCAGTTCAGAGTAAAGGAAAATAATCAGAAAATTAGAGACAGTCAGTAAAAAATTCGCCATTGCAGAGGCTGCCGCATATTTCAATTCAACATGGTTAAATGTTTGCTGCCTACCTATACAAATATATATATATATATACTTTAACACATAGAAAAGTACACAGAAAGACACTACAGAACTCACTTCGATATTTCGACATCCGTCGTCATCGGGAAGAAGTGCGAAGTACTCACGTTGAGAAGCAAACTGCTACTGGCCCCCAGAGTAACTCGTGGAACCACCGCAATGCTGCTCCCCAGCGGAGGAGAGGAAAAACAGAAATCCCTCCAATATTTATTTAGAAAACAAGATAAAAAGTATATAAAATACGAAATAATAATGATAATAAAAATAATAAAATAATAACATAAAAAATATTTAAAAAAAATATATATTGAAAAAAATAATAATAAATAATAAATAATTAACGGTACAGGTTAAGACCAGGAGGAGAACGAGCCCCAAGGAGGCATATGAATGCCCTTCAGAAGCTCTAAGGGTGACATGGGAATTAGACTCGGGGATTTGTTTGAGGATTTGTACCCTGAAACAATCATTGAAAGGGAGGTCATGGGAATTAGCATGGATAGCTATGGGTAGGTCTCTGCGCTGACCAACGGACGCCCTGTGATTGTTCATACGCAGGCTCAGCTTGGTTGAAGCCAAGCCAACGTAAAAAGCATCACATCGAGTACACTCCAAACGGTAAACGCAGTTACAGGAAGTGCAAGATGTATCAGAAGGAACAGGATAGGAGTTGTTACTGAGAGGAGAAGTAAAGTAAGGACTGGAGTTAATTAGGGGACAGGTTTGGCAGTTACGGCGTTCACATCGCTGCATCCCTCTGCTAGCACAGGGGCTGTTGGAAATATGAGTGAAAATGGATTTAAGGTTAGAAGGTCTACGTTAGGTGAAAGTAGGGGACTGACTGAAAATGGGAGAAGTAGACGAAGAAGAAGAAAGTATAGGAAAGAACTGCCTAATAACAGCGCCGAGCTTGTGGGAGCCTGGGAAAAAAGTAGAAATGAAGGGAGTAGTAATCCTACGATCCCTTCTAGCAGTAGGGCGGTGAATACTCTCAGCAGGAACGATGGAACTGTTGATTATATTACGAGGGTATCCTCGTTCAATAAATTTTTCTTTTAATAGATTAATTTGTTTAGTTCTACTATTAATGGAATTACAAATTTTATGGATTCTAATTGATAGGGATCTAGGGATAGCTTTCTTTATATGTGAAGGGTGACAACTGTTATAATGGAGGTATTGCTGAGAGTTAGTGGCTTTTAAATGAACAGAAGTGGAAAATGAACCGTCTTTAAGGGTGACATCAACATCTAAGAAGGAGAGGGAACTGTTGGATATCTGATGGGTGAAGGAAATAGTGGAGGAAAAGTTCTGAAAGGACTCTAGGAAAAGGTCTAGCACACACACACACACACACACACACATATATATATATTATATATATATATATTATATATTATATATTAATTGGTATTCGGTTAATTTTCTAGGTTCAAAAATTAAATTCTCGTTGCCAACGTTTTGGTTTTATTTAAATCCTTATGGATTATTACAACGTGTGGAATATTACTATTAAAAGTATTTTAGAGATAAATAAAATAATATAACTTACATAAGTAAGAATTTGTTCAATAAGAAAATTAAATTGCATTGTACAAACGAACTAACAATGCTGACTAGTCGACAGCTTCAACTAGACTAATCATGTAACATTACAAGTAACCTTATACACTCTTCACTCAAAGGACACAGCAGGAACTAAGTTAAATTTCAATAAACTTCAACATATTACTCCAGAATAAATTTATTTAAATTAGTAATATCATTTCTTTCTATTAATATATTATTCAGTTGAATTTAGATCCTTTTTAATGTATGACTAACAGAAATAAGATTTTTTTGAATTTTTATTATTTTATATCAAGGAAACTATCTTGAGATGATATTACTCATACACAGTTTTCACACATAGAACATAGCAGAAACTAAGAAAATCAGATATCACTAAAACTCAGCGTCACACTGCAGAATAAATATTGCTTCAATTAGTAATATCACATCTATAATTAATTCATGTCAGAATGATGAAGTCATGTCGTTAATGATTAAGTCAGATCCTTTTTAATATATAACATTTCAAGTTTCTTCCTTGTTTCTTTGTTTCTTTTTGACTTCACAGTGGTCCTTGTGATACTGCTTTCATAATAATATTTTTTTTCTGGTGTTCATAGGCTTGGTAAGCATTTATTAGAGTTTCTTTTTTGTACTTTCTTCTTCATTGTGTGTTTGTTCTGTCTTCTGGGAGGTGCCTTCCATTTCTTTCCGTTACGCCATATATCTATTTTTTTCACATATATTTCCTCCCATCTAGCTCTAATGTCACTTTGAGGGCTTTAGAGGAGGAACATATTTGTCCCCTTGGATGTAGATCTACCCCTGGACTCAAGCTTAACTATTTATTATTTGTAATTCTTCATTTTTATTTGCAATTCTTTCAAAAATATTTTTAAGTAGAATATTATTTCTATTTATTTATTTTTTACTTTATTTTCTATATTATATTTTGTACACTGTTTTTAATGTATTTTAATATTATTATTTTTTTATTATTTGCTCTCCTCTGTACGGTGGTGACACTGATAGAGTGCTTCTGAGAGGGCCTTCCCCAGCTGCTTACATCACCCTTCTGGATCAGTTTTTCAAGTTTAAATCAAACTTTCGTGACGACTTTTTGTTTTTATTTAAAAATCTGTTCATAGGCCTACTGTTGGAGTAACTCCAACAGTAATCAATTTAATCCCGAAATTTTAAATAAGAAATATTTCATATTTTCTTATTTTGAGTGTTTATCAAATACAATCAATAAACCTTTTTAAACGAAATATCCCTAAAGTTACTTTAGCATTTTACAGTAAAACTGTGGAGAACCTAGTCAGTTTCTTAAAGAAAAGACGTCGTCCCTCGTATAGGACTTTAAGCTGTCGGTCCTGAGTACGACGTCAGGTACTCGTTAAAGATCAATGCTCTAAAAGACTTGAGTTTGGCAAAATTTATGACTCCCAATGTAGAATCAATCTTCATTGTGTGGTATCACAAAGGGCAATGTTCGGCGTATGTGTGTTCTCTTGAGTGATTTCCACTGCAATGCTGAACTGATTTGTCATGAATGAAATATTTTTTGCATGATTCAATAATTTTAGATAATAATTATTTTTTAATATAATTGCTATATGGGTAAAAATAAGTTTGTGACCCGTTCAGCGTTGCTATCGACCAGTCGGTGTAAACAAATGGTTATTTATAAGACTGGCCTTCCTGCCCTGTCACTTGGGAGCTGATTCCAATGGCTGTGGTGGGGAAGGTTTCTGGTTATGTCGCCAGATGGCTCCCTTGCTTCGTCTTATGTAATGCCCTCGGCACATGCCAGACTCTGTTTCTCTTACCTTAGTCCGTCCGTTCCCATCTTCTCCTTAACCCTGAAATGGGCTCACGTGTACCCTACAAAAGGTTGGTTTATTATCGTTCTTATAAACAGTTGGTATATTATTCATACCCTCTTAATTGCTTAGTGATTTATTCTTTGGTGTTCTTGTTCCTGCTCTTTGATGCTTACTTCCGCCCGCATGATGTACTTAACAAGTTCTTTATTCTGACACGGCGATTAGATTGCCTTGTATGATTGAGAAGATGTTGCAGTCACCACTCGTCCTGTGATGACTTAGCCACCTTTGTTGTTGTTTATGACGTGCGAGGTATGTTGCGTTTCTTTTTGCCATGTTTGTTGTTTCATGCGTAGTTGTTGCTGGCCGTCACATGCTACGTGTTTACTGTGTTGTGAGTACATGCATAGTGTGTATACATTTAAACAGCTGCCGACACTTCATACGTCAAATCGCCCTCCATTCTCTTTAGGTACTCCTCAATTACTCTGTGTGTGTTCATGATTGCCTCTTAGGGTAACACCACTCCTATTTTACAACAATGTTTTAAAAGTTTTAAATCATTTTTATGGATGCTTGTAGATGTGTCAATGGTAAGTTACTAGTAATAACATACTAATACCGGCATATTTTTTCTGTGAACTGATGTCTACTTTTTTCAAATTCACTCTCTCATTGTTCAGTTGTTCTGGTAGCATATTAACATTATGCTTACCTGGATAGTTCAAAAATCATTTGATTTCGCAATTTATTTAATTGATTTCACTCCTTATGTCCTTTAATTGTAAGTACATTTAGTACAAATAGAGTTATTAAATAAGTTTTGTGGTTTTATCAACAGAGATGTAAGAGGTGTAATTTGAACCACATTTAAAAGTTAATCCTTACATTTACTAAAGTTTGATCAAAGTGGATTACATAAAACAGAAGGAATGAGTCTCTTTGAAAGATTATTCCGTTTTATTCCGATAAAACAAAAAAAAATAAAAACTAATTGTTATTGTTTCCTTTCAAGCCACATAACTGCATTTCTCTTCTTTCAGTAATTCTAAAATCCTCGAATCGGGCAGTGGAGATCGTTACAATTTTTTATTCACGACATTTTGATTATAATTGAGTAAATTTGTTTGTCTACATGACAATAAATCAATTAAAGTAATTCTCAATGACTTTTATTTACAAACATTTAAAGTAAACATGAGTCTAAACACTCTACATTTTCCACTTTCATTTTATTAAAAGTAAATATTTAGTAACAATCGATATAACGGACAGTTTAAAAAAATTGTAGTTAGATGAGTTTTTAAAATGTTATTTTAGAAATATATGAAGTCTGGAAATTTATAAAAATGAATACATTGTGAGCACAAACATGTTTCGCTTGCCCTGAACTTATAACTAGAGTCATTTAATAAAAATAGTTATTCATAGTAGTGATATTAATTGGTCGTAGTTATATATGCATTTATTGTTTCATTTATTAGGGCTAAGTTGTTTTTTAATGATTGTTAGTAACAATTAAAGTAGAATCATACTTCTGATATCGTAAATTTCCTTCCTCCTTCAGTTGTTTTGGGGTTGTCATATTACAGAGTGAAACTAAAAAACCCGTGGAAATCTCTCTTTCATTAGCCGACGGCTATTGAATTTATTAAATTTAAAACTAGCCGACGGGAGTAAATTTAATTGCTCTTATATTTTGGTTAGTGGGGTTTGTTTGTTTTTGATTTCTGATTCTGACACAATTCCAGGTTCCTATCATAATGATGAATTTACATTCACCTTGGTAGATTTAGACGAATGATATTTTGGAATTAAAATTCTATTGTAAATATAACGAAGAACAGAATATGCTTGACTCTTGCGTGAACTAATAAGTGAAAACAAAGAGTTTAAAAATTTGTCAAAGTGATGACTGCAATTGTCTTTTGTCACTTTTTCTCAAGTAACCAAAGAATTGCATGTACCTCTTGAGATCAGGCTGTTGACGACTGCTTCTATACATGCGTAGCACTGTTAGAATGAGTTTTCTAGTTTATGAATGGGTATACCAAGGTGTGTAAGTTGCCTAAATGGTAGTTTAGTTATATCTTTCAAATAAGTAAAAGCATGTACACAACATGGCTTAAGAGAACAGTCATGTTTCTGCTGAAATTCATATTCTTCCAGTTTTGATAAACATTTAAAAATATTTTGATAAACATTTGATAAAGAAATGTATTGTTCTTCCCCTAACAGATATGACATGTTAGCTTGTTTGAGAGATGTTAAGATTCTACTAACGGCGATGCGGAGAACTTCAAACAAAGGTTTAATTATTAAATCAATATTTGGAGTCTTTATAAGGTTTTTTTTTAAGAGATAATATTTTTCACATACTGTTTACATAGGTAGTCGCAAATTACAAGGAGTAAATAGTTGTTGGTCTTTTTATTCATGGATGGGAATGCGCCCTAGTTATTCATGTGTTGTACCTTTATTTTATTCATTCATTATCCGTGTGAACCCCACATGATGATGGCATATGATGAGTGTGAACCCCACATGATGCATATCATTCATTACAAAATTCCTAGAGTACTTACAAATGGTATAACTCAGGAAATCCTATGCGGTAATCCTATGTGCTATGGTATAGGACGAAGTCGTGTGCGAGAAGGCGCTTCAAGGGTATACGAGTATAACACGTGTCTAAGGTTTCCGGTGGTAACATTGTCGAGAAGATAGCTCTGGAGGGACTTAGTCTTTACCTAGAAGTAGTCAACAAAAATAGTCGAAAGTATGAACATAGCTAAGATTTTTGATTTTTTTTTTCAAAATAATACATGGCGCTATTAAAAAACGCTAAATCCATTTGTTACACAATGCACCTGGAACATAATCAAAATTAACTAACCTCCGACTTCCTGGGAAGAATACCTGTAGTTATTGACAAGTGAATGTCAAAATGTAATAATAAGGGAATAAATTTACTCTAGCTAAATGGAAGATAATTACTATATTTGATGCAGAGTGCTCGTCACCACTCTGCAATTATATTTTACAATGGTGAAGTAATCGTTTTTTACATTTTATACTCTGAAGTGAGAAGAATGAGAAAAGCATATCAAAATTTTTGTAATAAACGGGACGTGAATCTTAAGGAATCATTAAGACGGTATAATGGACGACCACTGTGATCTACCTATCTACAATTCATTGTTAATTGCGATTCAATCACTTGTTTGGCGGACGACCTTTTCCGTTATCTCTTGGAAGGAGGTTATCACTGATGACAAATGGGCGTAGTTGTCAGACACATGGTTATGTTTTTTTTATCAAAACTATGATTATTATTGTAATTATATTTCTTACATCATTCATTTAATTCCTTTACTTTATAAATTTAGCTGGTTGATGAATTTTATTGATGCCAAGTTTTAGTGCAATTTTCGTCGGTTCTATTTAAGTCCCAAAGTTATCAACATTTTATTTTTTTGAAGTTGATTCGTTTTTTGTATGTAGTAATAACTCGCTGTTAGGCAGCTCTTCAGTGCATTAACAATCACATACTGTCAGTGTTTTTGAAGGCAGCACTCTAAAATACATCTCCTTCATTAGCATTATACACATTTTTAGATTATTATCAATCCACTAGAGCCTTAATTTTCCCTTGTCAGTCCATTGATGTCTGTCTTCGTATCAACACAGTCTGATTCAGCTTTAAAAACAAGCTTTAAAAGTGGCGACAATTAAAACTTGCAAGTGATCCATCGTTGGACACTAGTGTTTGGCTGTTCAGTCTGTAGCAATGGCCCATTAGTAGCAATTCCATCAGCTCTTACTTACACTCTCGAACCACTCCAGGATGTTTACACCATTAATGCCCTTAGAATCTGTAGGTTTTGTGGCGTAGTGCACACGGGTTTTTCAGTTTAATCAATTTTCTTTAATTATCGTTTTGCTTTTCAAAATATCGCATATCTAAGTCTTTCATACTTTGAACAATTGCATTCTTTCTTTAGTTAGTGTTTGTTTTTTCATGCTACTCAATAATATTAATTTTCCATTGGGAGAGTAAGTTTTCTATGGTTAGTAATATTTGCTCACTTTCTTTTTTCGTGCTACACCTGTGTCAACGCATTGCCAATTGTCACAACATAGTTTGGGTATTCCACTTAGTTACATGGGGTTAATAGCTAATTTGGGGCTGAGTAACGTTTTCAAATTGCCAAACGTTTTAAAATCAATGTTAATATTACATTTTTTTATAAAGTTTTTCCATGTTTAAGAAAGGATTCCCAATGCACGTAACATAATTGAGGCCTTTTTTCTTGATTCCGAGTTGTATCACGTAATTTGTATTAAATGCGACTGTATACGCCTTTAATAAAGCTTTTCTATTTTTCTTATATACAGTTTTGTTTATAAATTTTATTGATTCCAATTATTGTTATTCCAATTATTTTAAAATAAATGTTCACTTCGAAACAGTTTGACATGAAAACTGTTTTTAACACCGGCCAGTAGTTTTATTCTTAGTAATGTCATCATTTAGAAAAGTTAGCATTCCTGTTCATGTTCTTATTCACCACGAATCTTTATATGAATAATCTGATGGAAGAAATTGTCTCCTTGATGACGTTTCGGTATAGCAACTTGCTGCAGGGTTGTAAAGCAGCCGCAAGCAATCCTACATATCAAAAATAAAAGCATTAGCCACAATAAACTTTATAACATTTTATTATTAATAATAACGTAAGAACGTCATTTTTATCAATGAATGACATAGTGTGAAGTTAGGTATCTAATTATATTCAGTATACAGAGTTTAAATCCCGTTTAAAACATATAACGGGATTTGATTTTTAAAAGAAATCTGAAAGCCTGAATTGATCATTTTGACTAAAGACTGTCTGCCTTGACTGAAGAGTCTGACCAACAGTTTTGGTTATATTTGGTATTAAGTTCATTTAATCTTAGATTTCTTTTAGTTTATATTTTTTAAATGATTTTTTTTTAATATTTTAAATATGTGAAATGTATATCGCTGAAGTGTTTTTTTAAAATAAGTATTCCTATTTATTTTATTGATCATACTAGATTTAATGAGCAACTTCAATTTTTTGAAAAATATTCTAAAAATAGAGCTTATTTGAACATCGTGCGAAATATTATATTACCTGCTGATTGCAATTTTGTATATTTTATGTTTGATGGGATTTAGTTAGCAGGTTCATGTCTGTTTTGATAAGTTGGGTGTATAGTGGTATGGAATTCCTCCTCAACGTCACTCCTTTCGGTGTTGCATATGTTAATAATAAAGACATATTAATGATAGAACATGTCCTCTGAGTGAACGCCCATGCTGGTCACCACACTTCTCATGGAACAGTGGTTTTGTTTATTACTGTATGTCGAATTTATGATTTTCTGTTGTACCCTGCAACCTTGAGCCTGATTGCAAACACCCATTCACATACAGCAACAGCTGACAGCTGTTTACATATTTAAATAGATTGTTTTCATGATTCATACATTAACAGTAACATTAGTTATTACGTAATTGCATTTTAGTTACTTTCTTGCAGAAAGTTAAAATAAATTTGTTTGCTCTTTAAAATATGCTTTGACACTTTTTTCTTTTTATAGTAAAAAGTTTAAAGGCGCTTATTTAAGTTTTATATCAGGTGGTTTTCTAATTTATGACTTGTTCTTTTTGAAGTATAAAGAGAGTGTGCAGATATGATTGGCATAAAGCACAGTTAAACTAGGATACAAGCATCATTGCATATTATACGATGAGCAGTCAGGTATTTAGGCAGTCGTGTTTGGACAGTGATTGGAGAAGGTTGTGTGCTGGTGCTTTTCGAGTGTCTCGGTTCTTCGGCGATGGTTTATTACTCTGGGTGATGCCTTCAGTCTTGGGGTTTAACAAGTTCAGAGGAATATTGTGTTTGCCTTGAGGGACGACGGTGCGAAGGATTTATGAGGGTGCCATAGAGCAGACTGACATCGAACCCGGGGGTCAGCACCCTATACCCGCTTTTCACCTTATACTGTCTCGCCAATGCTTTGTTTACATTGTTTCAAATTCCCCTCTAACATTTTTAATTGATACTAGACGACCCCGTGACCTCTTGTGTCACTCAGCCTTAAGAAATTACAGTAACAGTTAATAACATAAATTCACTGAACGTGATTAACAGGAATAAACTGTTATTGCTGTTTCTTGTTATTAAGTCATGAAAACAAAATTCTTAAGTGGCCCAAGCTTTTGATGTAATATTTTAAACATGATTCAAGATAATGCACAGAAGGTATATTTAATAAAACAAAAAATCATTTAAAAGTGAAAAATTTCATTTATTTTATGACATAAATAAATAAAACATCAATTCAAGTTATATTTACACTCAAGCATATTTGAAACAAACAAAACCTGTAAATAGAAATATTCAATTTATTTTACCCAACATAAATAACATTAATGAAAGGTATGTATTTTTATAATATTACCTCAGAACATTCGTATTTGTGCTGACATTTCCGTTCAAGTTTGTGTTCCTAAAATTGTTTATTTTAAACTTCTAATGTAATTGTTTATTATATATACTTTCCGAATTCAATATATTTGGTTAAAACGAAGGTTTGAACTATGAATTTTAAATAAAAACGTTTGTTTTGAACCTGGTAAACTGACCGATTCCTCATAAATAAAACTTGTTTTATTTATATGTATAACAAGAATTGACAGTAAATGTGTGGAAAAAAACCATTGTCTAAACAACAATAAGATTCCAAAAATGGGACTAAGATCGGTTAACCTTAAGATCTTTCGTAGAAAATAACTGGTTAGGTTTATTCCTTATCGGTAATTGATTTTATCTGGATTCATAAATTTACCTATTTATTAATTATGTTGAGAGAATTTATTTTTGATTCTTTTTTTTAATGCCGTTATTTGAAAAGCAGCATATTACTAATTTTTTTCTTTAATATTTATTTAAATAACTTAGTATAAACTGGAATTAACAGGTATTCCAAATTTCGCCTGTGTGCAAACAATCAAGTAACAAACAATTAACGTCAACAGAGTTTTATTAGTATTCAAGACGTTATTTATATCCGGTTTGGAAGACAATGTTAATAAGTTCCCTTGGCACAGAGCGTAGCGCGCTGGACTTACAATGGCAAAGGGCGTGGGTTCGATTCCCACAAAATTATACGTATATTTTTTTATTTTTGCAGACGATGCACGGTGGCAAGAAAACAAACAAGATCGGTCATCAGAGTTTTAAGTATATAGATAGATAGATAACTAGTTGATTGTGTTTGTGAAGTGAAAAGTAGTAAAACTGCGTGTCGGTTTTGTAGGCGTGAGGATTGCCGGCGGGAACCGGTGATTGTGTCGTCAATTAGAAAGTTCTTTTTAGCTGTATACTGATATTGCAGAGTTTATTGCCATGGCTGAAAGCCATGAACAATTATTTCACAGTGCAGTTGAGAAGCTTCTAAACGTAACGTGCACAAGTGGAAAATTGTGTAAAAATCTAAAGGATGATACAACTGAATTTGTCAACACATTAAATACTCTGTATAATGATTAGATGAAAAATAGATGATAAGATTCGACACAGCATATAATATATTATATGGAACATACTAAATCAATGGGTTTAAAAAAAAAGTTAAGTATTTCCGTGAGTTACTGAAAAATCGTCATTCATCATCACAATCGAAATAGGTAATTGGTTTCTCTGATGTAAAAGTTTTCAGAAAATTAGCATTTTAGGCAAGAAATGAGCTATATTTACAAATGAACATTTTGGTGAAAAGTTTGAAAAACTGTATACTTGGTGTGCTCAAGAAATTATTGTATATTATGAACGATTCTTGTAATACCAAATGTTACGTCTTTAGATATTCTTGACGGTGCACCAATCTTGACTTATTATAGCGCTTTTTCCAATGCAGAGATCACTCTACTCTATCATGGACCTTTAACCTCCTATGTGTTTGCATAACGATGTTTATGGCTAAAGTTTACGTACAAGCGCGCAGTGGAATGTGAGAAGGTTCATTAGAGTTGTGAAAAAGACGTTCATTTTGTTGCGAAGAGTCCGGACGTTTTTCCTATTGCTTCACCTTGAATGCGTTGAGCTTGTTTGTAGTATGTACTGATCGTATGCTCTTGTGGCAAGAATCATGTTGCACCATACCATTAATCGAAAAAGGCAGTGCTCATGACCTGCACGCTTGACCGCACTTGTCCTATTTTCTTTGTCTTGTTAGACCAGAATACCTCCGCTGGGATGGTTGAACCTTAGATCGCCTTGATATCCGTCACATAAAAGATCTTTGTGACATAATGCAGTGGGTCCTCATCTTTACTGACTTCACTGTGCGAATTCCATTAGACACTGTTTTATTTAGAATTGAATAAGTGCAGTACAAATATTACTGTCACATGCATCTTATCCAAAGCTCTACAACCATTTCATGGCATAAACCATTTGACATACCTGTGGCATTAGCGGCTTCCGATTGTATATCAGACCAAATTTTTTTCTTCACTTCATGCGTCTTTTCATCGGTTGTTATGTGATGTATTATTGGACTTATTATAATTAATTTAAAATAATACGTAATTATATCGCTGTGTCCAGGGTGTTTGTCATCTGACTTCCTTCTTGAAGACTAATGAAATATTTAACATTTCTAAAACATTATGCACTTTATTATATTCTTATTGCAATATTCAATGCAAATTCTCTTATCCATTTTTAAAGAAATAAATAATAGCTGATCATACTGGGTTGTTCAATTTGTTTTTGCTAATATAAAATGAATTAGTAATCATATTTCATTTTCAATATCATGCAATTATTATGACATATGCGTGACACAGTTTCATGTTTATATTAATACTGAACAGTTGATTTCCACAAAAAGTCCATATGAGCAAATGTTATTTTTGACCATATACTGGTGTTAGTGCAAATTTCTTCAATTATCATAAAGTAATAAAATAAATACATTTATTAATGAACCAGGTTTGCAATTTGTAGTCGTTAATATATCACTCAATTAGATGGACTAGTAAGTGAAAAGTGTAGACAGATATCATATTTCACTTCATTTGGGGTTGCATCGGTGATTGGTCGCCCCTCTCCCTCTGAGTAATTAATACCTGGAATGTTTTGAAATTAAAATATTATGTCCGTTCTATTGAAACACGCTATATGGTGTCATTACATGGGCGTTATAATATGTCTCATGTCCAGATCAATAAAGAAAGTTGATCAGAATGCCTGTTTCTGCATATAAATAAAGGGCTATGAGACATTTCCTCCTTCTAATATTGATAAGTTTTTAAAAGGTGCTACAGAAATTTGCTGCCAGGAGCCGCATGTAATATGAAAAGGCATATTTTTGCTATATTATAAGTGTGTAGGACTCACATTCTAAAGTTTCAATCATGATAACATGACTTTTGTAGTTGTTGTCATAAGAAAATTAAATTTTATAAAATTAATAAATTGAATTAATATATTTTAATATATTAAAAATTTAAAATCGAAAAATTCGTTAATACTTTATATGCTTGTATGTGTTATGAAGGCAAAAATTGTTAAATTCTACAATACGTTTTATAATCCTTAAAATTAGCTAATTGAGTGTTTTTATAGTATTAGTTTTTTAGTGGTTTAAGTATAAAGAAGACAAAGTGCTAGGAATTGTAAGGCTGACGACAGTTGATGATTGTTGTGTTGATTGTTTGTGATCCTGTGTCCTGCTTTCTAATAACCCTGATAACTCATGATCAGATGGTCTTTTGTCTTGGGCATAACATCATAGGTACTCGCCATTAAATTTTATAGTGCTGTAGCGCCGTCGTTATTTTTATCTCACGAGAAAACACCACGTCAAAGGATATTTCGCGGTGAGGTTTATGAATGCTGGTCATGGAATTATAGTGTTTCCTTGTTCAAAGCAAAAAGGATACTACTATATCAGAATGTATGCATTGCTTTTAAATAACAAGGAGGAGCTCATTGATCTAGATAAGCGGTCGTTACCCCATCGATCTTTGGAGTTTCATCGACCAGTGCTGCTACATTATGCTGAATATCCATTATAATGTAATATCATTATATAATATTTTATTTTAAGAACATTCCATCCCGGTTTTGCCGAGTCAAAAATAATAACACTTATTAAACTGACCATATTTTCGTTTAAAATAGATGCTTTCTCATTTGTGCATGGGGGAGTACCTAAGCTAAATTTCAAGAATGAGAATTTTTTTAAAATTAATAAAAAGTTTTATTTGTATTGTTTTTGTGCCATCAAAACAGAATATAATTCATGAATTTTTTAATACTAATTTTAATGATAATAGATAAAAGGTTATCTATGAGTTTATGGACATACATTGGAATTCAGAAAAGAATAATCCGTTAATGTGGCTGGCTTATAGCTAAAGCAGGTTCCAAATAACAAATGAGCCAAACTTCCTATTACATCAGCAGTAATAAAAGTGTGAAAGGTTATACGTGTTGGCGTTGACCAAAATCACTATTTATTTAGTTACAGTTTTTAATTTCGCCAACAGTTCTTATCCGTGTAAACGAAATGAATAAAGTTACCAATAAATAATTTAATCGTAAATAGAGAAAATATTAATATAATAACATTAATTAAACAACTGACGGATATATGTCAAACTGTAAACAAATCGCTGACACCAATTTTACAGTTTTACATGTTTTTGAGAATTCCAAATGACTGTTACAGAAAAAAATGTGTTTAATAAATTTATAGAAAATTGCATTTATAACGAATGTGTGTTTCCGAAATTTTTGCTAGAATAATTTGTTTTTGAAATATACTAATTTTAATATTTCTATAACAATTTTTTGTATATTTCATTGCTTATAACTTTTACAAATGTAGACGTATAGTATGTCTAAATAGTCATCCACATTGGGTTTTTAAGTAGTAATTAATCATACCAATTTTGATCATTAGTAGTTTACGAACGCGGAGTTTGGTAAGTAAAAGGGATCGGAAAAAGTGCTAAAACTCTGACTTTTTATACATGAACACTTAGAGTAATTTTATACGAACTAATTTTACCCTGAAACTTGATCGGGGTAAATTCAACAAAGTGACACCTATCCTGTTTAATTTAGATATCATTGGGGCATTTCCATATTGCTGACGGACACACTGGCACCTACTTGGTTTTTATATTTATAGGTTCGGTGACTGACTTGTCTTGTGGAATGTAGGTATTGAAATAGTAGTAGATCGTCAAGTCCGTGATCGTGCAACAAGCTGTGTTACTATGTCACCTCAAAAATCAAGGTCCAAGGGAAAACAAATAAAATCACAAGGTATCCTGAAAAATGTACAAACCGATAATCTGGCACCCAATCACTCCATCCCAAACATTTAACTGGCCTTCTTGTGAAAATATCTTACTAATTAACATTGGTATTGTTAGTGTCAGTTGAAACACCATATCCTTTAAAAAGATATTTTGTCATTTATTGCAAGTACACCGCCTCTAGTGGGGCCATGCAGCCCTACCACGGGCTTCATCGGCTTTATTTCCACGTGGTTCTTTGAACCGGGGGCTACAAGGGCCACTGACCCTACCTGCAGCTGAACAGGTTCAGTAGGACCATTGGTCCGGACATTGATCCGAAACTCTTAAAATAAGTCGGTACTAAGGGCGGCGGGGCCCATGGGGAGGCTTTCCCTCCATCCCGCCAACTGAGGTTGAACTGATAGTTGCTTTCTCACTACGATAGTTCTCACCCAATTTGGGTAGACCCTTGTGATCGCTGTGTGAGAAGCAGTAACTTCTCGGGCGGATGATTGCATAGCATACCGAGGAGCTAGAGCCCCAAACCTTTACCACTAGGAACGGGCCACGATCTCAGCTAAGGGGGTTTGATTATTGATAGCTGCTTTAATAGAAGCTTTGGCTTTTGATGGGCTACTCAGAGTGGGGACGATTAGATACACCCTATCTCGTGCCCTTTATTTTCGCAAAGAGAGACCATATGGATCTTCTCTAATCTGAAATACGGACCTTCCAAGTGGCGTTTAGACGATGAGAGGTTTTAATCTCTCTACATATTGTACTAAGACTCCCCACGATGAGGTCCTGATGGGTCAAATTGACCATCATTGCAATCCCTGGTCCCGGGTAAACGGGCATTCATTCTCTCCTCGGAGGGGGACGACCCAACTCAATGAGTCGTAAGGTAGTCCTAAAACTGAAGGATTTGTAGGATCCTGACCACAATTTATTGCAAGTACAGACCAGTTGGTGATCGGCAGTTCGTAGAAAAATACTACGTTTGTAATAAGCGTCAAGAATTTAAAAAATATAATAGCTTTACTGTCTTTAATATCTTCAATAAGAGGTATTGAAATTAAAATCATCTCGTTAATTCATGTATTTATTATCTTCAAGTGGTAACCCCAGGAATGATACTCATAGACACTCTGCACTGGCATCCTGATAAATATTTATGCATTTACTTGAAGGAAAGAAACAAGTATATGGTATATAATCAAATAATGTAGTAACTTTTTATATATTAACGTGATATAATTTATTAAAGTTATCAGTATTATATATAAGAATGAATAAATGGTAATTTGTTAAATACATTTTTCGACTTACCCGAAAGCTGATAGGTTAACTAAGTTAAACTTTGTGGCCAAAGCGTGCTTCCAATCAGGGGTCAGCCCCCATGGCTCGGTGGCCGCCTGCGGCTCTTTACCTTTTCGAATATGTGCATCTCAAATTTATTCAAACATCCAAGTTTCATTTATAAACAGCAGATATTTATATGTATTAGGGGTTTCATATGCAACTACCTGTGCATGTCCTGGCTAACAAGTACAATATCTAGAAAACCACTGCATTCCCTAACTAATATATAAAGTTATCTAGGTAATTAAATTGAAAGTAACAAAATTGACAGAAAGTAATTAAATGACAATAAGTAGAATGAACATTTAAATCCTTTATAGATTAACTAATTTATCTTTAACAAATGGATTGTTTTTCTAAATGTTCAATCAACTTCAGCTGGTGACATTCATAATCTTTGGATCCATTTATTACTGTGTCAGGAGTATAGCATCAAGCCATACTGAAAAGTCAATTGAGTGCCTAGATTAACTATGTTAGCTTCAAACGTTTTTTAAAATGACAAGTTAATAAATGAATTGACATTATTTTCTTATATATTTGTTTATTAATTAATCTCTTAAAAAATACAAGCCATTAGCTTTCATTGTGTTAGACAATATTTACGCTGTCATGTATCCTGTTAAAATAGCCATCTTCATAGCAGACCTGTTGTTAATAGCCTAGTTTTAATGACGGTACTCCAGTGATTTGATGTGCTGGTTCTTTTTAAAGATATTTTTTTCGAGTGAATATTTAATGTCTTTACGGATGACACTCGTCTGTCATCTTTACGATGTCTAACTGCTCAATATTGTTACACGCCACTCCGATATAAACCCTTCACTTTCATCTCCCTATCACCCCGATGTATTTGAATCTTCCCGCCCAATGATTATTAGTAATCCTTTCACTCTGAGTCCAAGATGATCTGGTTTCCCCTTCTCCTCTCAAAAATTTGCCTCTACAGAGACTAAGACAGTACTTAATCCCCTGGTTTTGAAACAAGCTTGTGTGTGGGAGATAGAGTTGTTTGTTATACAAATTACAAAATTACTATGTTTTTCTGTGCCTATCATAATTACTTCTTTATCTATATATATAAAAATGAATGTATGTCTGTTTGTTTGTACTCGATAGATTCAAAAACCATACATCCAATTGCCGTGAAAATTTAGGAAAGTATTAGGTATATCCCCATTAGGTATGTAAAGATTTTTAAAAATCAGAGTTGTTGTTCAGGTAACATCCCAAAAATATTATAATAGATATGGTTTGCTGTATAACCTGTTTGTTTACATTTTGACTTTAATTGGTAATAGCGGCCGCAGGTAGCTTATTCTTTATGATAATATTTCCACAAGCTTTGTTCAATTGGAAACAACCAGCTACCCGAAATTTTTGTATTGTTTTCAGATTGATATTAAAGACAATTATTGTAATTTTATATGGGTTTCTTATTAACTTCTACAAAGCTTTAGTTATTGTCAATAGTTTACAATTAACTTTTCATATCTAATTGGTTTAACTTGCTTTAAGCATTAAAGAAAGTTATGCGTTAAATAATAACTTATTCACTTTAAGTATGCATAATAGTATTACGAATAATAATGATAGTATTTGAACCATTAATTCTAATCTTAAAAGAATAGTTAGGGTATTTTGTTTAAGTTTAATAATTGTAAGGCTTCTTTATTTATTCCTGATTGATTAATTCGTTTGTTTAAAATATTTAATTACTAGTAATTAGTATCCGGTCCTACTCTATATATGCAAAATCATAAGTTATTATATATATCATTTAATATACTTATATTATATATAAAAGTTATTATATTATAGAAGACGTTTATGAATGTCAAAATCAGTAAAACTTATAAGAGAATATATACAGCATAAAAAATGGATGAAGAAATATTCAAATCAAAATGTACACACATAAAACTTAATCTCTGTATGTATTTGTGGGTATAAATACAGTTCTTAACATAATAACTCTTATCATTACATAATGAAAAATATATTTAGAATTTAACATTTGGAACTCAATTGACACTTTTCGATACAATGCTTCTTCATAAATAAATAGTATTTCATCAAAATATTGTTATTCAAACTTTTAAGAGACAATTTTGTTTACTGATTCACTGCGTGAAGTCTTCAAATTGAAATTATTGAATGAAATGTAATGTGATATGGTTCAGGCCTTAGGCTCTTCAACTAACTGGTTCCTAATTGAAATGATTTGGGGGTTTAAAATTCGTGTCATTATATTTAACAGATACGACATATCACATTTAATGAGCTTAGACTTCTTTCAACATTTCTTGATGTATTGTTCGCAAAAAATATTCTTTTTATTATTTGTTTAATCCAATCTATCAACTTCCAATATTATTAGACAATGTGTGAAATTTATAATCACTGTTAGATTATATATTTTTTGCGTAATCTATAATTTTAATTCTGTGTTAATTTCGTTTATCTCAAAAAAATTAAGTGTAACGGAATTATAGAAAATTTAAATTGTTTTCGTTATATGTAATTTATTATTACAGTTGAAATTAAATTGTTTCGCGGGTAAAGCCGGGTAGATAAGCTAGTTTAATAATAAAGTTATCCCTTCTAAAATTCAGTTATTTTAAGATATTTTAATTGAAATATCATGTCTTTGTGTGATAATGGAATAAATAATCAGGAAATTATCTTCTACAATAAATATAGAAGTTCTTTTTGTGAATTTGGTGTGAAAGTATCTCAAGTGTAGTATTCGATTACGAAATTTTTTAAAAAAAATATTCACCAGTAAAAGACGAAGTCATCAAGAAACCCAATCATATTTTCCCTTCAAAAACTTTTCTCGTTTCTGTGGAAATCCTTTTGAGAAAATAAGTATGTAAATCAGTTATGACTTACTAGAAGGTTCTTTTAATTACAGATAAAATTATACCTTATGCGTAGTATCTGAAAAGTTTCTTTATACAAATTCTTCAATTGCGTCACAATTGGAAACGTTTCATAATGTCTTAGAACGTATGGCAGGTGTTAAAATTACCTTTGGCAGCACTGACCTGATTCTCTTCTGTTTTATTTTCTTTCCGAAGTGCCAGCTGTACACTATACTATCTCAATATGTTTTGATATCGTATATACTCTAATATAATATTTAAATCAATGCGATTGAGTTTCCATGAATAATTGGATAAAAAAGAAGAAATCGTGTTGAACCTTGTTTAATCTAAGAAATATTTATTTTCGGCTGCGTAGGAAACTAGGGTGTCTAGTTAGTCATGAAAGCATATTTGTTCCTTACTGCCAAGTAATATAATTTATAGAAACATTTTCAAACAAAATCAGGTCTTGTGAAATGGGCCCAGATAAAAGAAAAAATTGAAATCAGCAGCTTTGATTAGCAATTTTTGCAGGGTATTTTGCAGCTAATGTAAAGAGCTACCAAATGATGTTTTTGAATTGTCAAGGAAATGAGTGGTTAGGAAATACTTGACAGGGGTAGTAGAGTGTATGAAAAGCGTGTTGTAAATTAAAGGGAAGGTGGGTTATGTTCTGTATTGCTGTCAGTGTCACTAATCGCTGTGTGTCTGCGAGCAGGCCAGAGTGGAGCAGCAGTGTAGTCAAGCCGTGAAGCAGTAAATGACAAGGAGAGTAGCACAGTGACAATTGAGTGGTCAAAACCCCCATAGAATATAATGCGTAACAGGTGATGATCTCGGGGCAGCCCAATTTCTGATTTTCATAAGAGGTGATACAACTTTAATGTTAGTGAAGAACTTCTTTTCATGCAATCGATGACAATGGTTGAAAGACCGGAGAAGATATCTGCAGTGGAATTACCAATGGTGCAACTTAGCAAGTGCCGTATGGTTATTCAAATTGAATGAATGTATGATCTAGAGCTGGGTTAAAAAGCTTTCACATAAACACGTGAAATAGCAATCAATGATCAAACCACAATAAGAAATGGGAAAACAAGACTAAGATCTTTCAACCGTAACATGCGGTCTTCGTCAGAGTCAAAAACCCAACTCAGTTAAGGTCAGTTGGGTTTTTGACTCTGACGAAGACCGCATGTTACGGTTGAAAGATCTTAGTCTTGTTTTCCCATTTCTTATTGTGGTTTGATCATTGACTGGGTTAATATATTTATACAAACATTTGCAGTGCACGGCATTTCAGTGTGGTATCTAATAAGCAACGATTACTGTATCTAACGAAGTATAATATCGTGCAAAACTCCAATTTATGTTAACGACGTATTTGACTATACATCACACATTTCATCACACTCAAGTTTATTTGCATACTAGACTACCCGTGACCCTTTGTGTCATTCAGAAATTATAACAATAGGTATTGAAATTAATTCACCGAACACGATTGACAGGGATGATTTTAATTGTTGTTTCTTGTTATTAAACCACGGAAACAGATTCTCATATGGCCCAAGCTATTGATATAGTATTGTTAACATGATTCAAGATACCATATATAAGCACAGTCAGCATATTTAGCAAAATTAAAATAATTTATTTTATCATATAAATAAATAATACTTCAATTCAAGTTATATACAGAATGAAATATATTTATAGGAAACAAAAATTTTAATTGAAATATTCAATTTATTTACCTAACATAAAATAACATTAATGAAAGGAATGTGTCTTTATAATATTACCTTACAACATTCGTATTTTATCTGACAGTTGTGTTCAAGTTTGTTTTTAAAATTATTCATTTTTAACCTCTAATGTAGTAGTTTATTATATATTTGTTACATTTATTTATGATACATTTGCACTACTGTCATCAGCGAGCACGCAAGCCTCTGGCCTACTCTGACTCCATGCCTTTATTTTATTACCATTGTTTAAATTACTCAAGTATTAAATTAAAAAAAAATTTAGTTTACATATTTATAATACATTTGCATTACTGTCATAGGTGAGCACGCAAGCCACTGGGCTACCCTGGCTATATATCTTTACTTTATTACTAGTGTTTAAATTACGCAAATATTAAATTAAAAAAAAATTGTTATTTATATATAATAGATTTGCATTATTGTCATAGGCGAGCACACAAGACACTTGTTACCTTGGCTCCAATTTTGGGAATATAGTGTCATTTTCTTTTGTTTAACATTATTCAGGTAATAGATAATATATATTTAATTCAGGTTTCTATCTCCATGGGAAATGGGTGAACAAACAAACAAACAAACTCACCAACTTTACAAACTATATTAAAGGACAAGTGAATTTATGGCCACCTACCTTACGCAGTATAATATTCGTATAACCCTAGTGTTCTAGTAGAGTATTATAGTAAAATATGACTTGCTAACCCTATAGAGTATAGTATATGGTACTATACTATACTGTGTTATTGTTTTTAACAAGATTATAAGTATATTGTTCTGAGATTCATGACAAACCATCCCTGAAATAAATAAAAAAGAAAAATCAATTACTTATTCTTCAAGTAGGGAACTTCATATTTGAGTAAGGATATTTTGCAGACATAGAAGTTTTTATTGTCTTTAATATTAAGTTAGTTTTTATCTTTGTCGATTGACAACAGTAACAGCTCTCAGAAGAGATCAGGTTACCCAATAAATAAGTTATGTAGGTATGTAATGCAGTAGCCATTTTTATGTATTTTAATTATTATTTAATTGTTAATTTTCGTTTTTATAAATTTAGATCCCATTTGCTGTGATTGCATAAATGAGGTTTATAAAAACAAAATATAACTTGAAATAGTATTAATATTCCACAAATCCATTGCAATAAATTGATTGAAAAACAAGGAGTTGTTATAATAACATGAAAGTGATCAAACAGAAAAAAATACTTCAAATTAATCATTCTTGACAAAAGGAAAAAAACCTGAGTGGGGGATGTTTACTAATTGTTTCTTTCCGAAGATAGGAGATGTGATCATTGCTCCAGTTATCTCTGTACATTTTTAGACATTGCTGTTTTTGTATTTCATAGAACCAATACATATGATGCCATTGGTTTTACCATAGTAAAAATAATAATTTTATGGTATACAGCTAAAGTGAATATTTGTTGTTCAATCCTTATGTTCTATGAAAGAAAAATCCTCACGAAGTACATTGCTTTTAGTCTTTCATCTAAGGAGACTACAAGAGTCCGTATTCTTGATAGTTCTAGATTAATATTTTTATTGATAGCATTTTTTACATTTTACTTACATTCTCTTTGTTAAATGTAAAAACTGTGTTCGATGGATTTATATTCGCACCTTTCTACCTTACCTATCTTTCTACAATTCGGGAAGCACGCTGCATAGTCAGAAAGGCAGTACTATCACTCATTCCTCTTCTTTCAATAACAAGTTCATCTGTATACACTTGCATATCAGAACTTTCATAATTTAGGGTATATATTAGGTCATTGACAACTTATTACCACAATAGCACACTTCCTGAGGACATTCTTTGGTGTTTACAATTTAAGTTAAGGTAGGTCTAATACTCTCTAATTATTCATACTGAGGTAAATACCACACAATTACGGATTGGACAACTAACGAGTCTCTAATTATCCTTCTATTAGATAACTGTAATCTATTCTATATTTTGTGGATTGATGCATTCATATATATTGATGTTAATTCATCGATTTGAAGACCTCTATGATTAGATCCTTACATATTCAATAACCAAACCAAAGTGATTCCTTTACGGCTCATGATTTGTTTATTTTAACCGAGAGGTTCTGCCGATTTGCTCTTGTGACAGATATGTTGTTTCTTATGAAGTTTCTTAATTGACTATATGTTAGATATTGAATATTACTATATATAGAGAATTTGTCATTTTTAATGTATTAGTAGCCGTTAGACAAGTATGATTATGAAACATTCGTACGAAAATAATACCTAACATTTAATATTTGTTCAATCATCGGATATAGTATAAACATAGTACAAATATTATTATACACAACGGAAAAGTTCCTTTCCCATGCTATTATTTTGGCTAAATAAGTGAATCACCAATAATGCAATTTACCTCGAAAAAATAGGACAGATCTACACTGCAAGACCCATTTTTGTGTCAAATATGAAGTTAATCCATCATATGGTGTTGGCTATAGCGTTTCCATTAACTTTTGGATGCACACCCATCCACGCCCTCACAGACACCATCGAAAAACCTCAAAAAACACTTTGGGCTTCTCAAAACATGTAAATCAGTCAGAATCTAGACATAGAATTTTTCACGATTACTATATGGTATTATAGTAATGTAAAATATTATTTGCTGAAAAATAAAATCGAGTTATTTGTTGAGAAACTGAAATCTAAAGTAGTGCGAAATAGAGAGTGCAGGAGCCTTAAAAAGAACATCGACTCAATATCTCAGAGCAGGATGAAGATAAGACAGGTCTCTTGTTTGTTCTATTTACAACTTGCTCTTTTGCACATTACTTTCTCCCACATTGAGTATAAAAAGATAAATACATGAAAATGCTGTTTCATTCATTACCAGTGCAATCTGTTGCAGTGTAGTATTTACACATGTAGGGGAATTTCAAAAATTATGTCTTCAAACATAAAAGAGTTTAATTTCAAAACTAACAATGCGTTTCGAACGCTTAGTGTTCTTCTTCAGGTTTACATCTAAACAAATATATATCAATAAGCTTTAAGAACATCAGAGTGAAGTATTTGAAATTTAATATAATATATGAATATTGAATTCCACTACTGAAGTTTTAACAAGGGAATTATTATGATAATTGACTTAATTAATCTTGAACCTTAATAAAACATGACAACATGCAGCACCATGAACGAATTTATATGTAACAAAGACTTTTAATAACTCGCGCTGTAGAGAGTGTTATTGCAACACCCTCCTCAGAAGGACTGAGGGTGTCGAGGAGTGTTGGTAGGGGTGGGAGAGAGTCCGGGGGATGTAGGAAGTATTAGCAGGTGTATTTACCTAACTGTACGTAGATATGTATTTTTTAGATGTAATCCTGAAGAAGTACAAGGATGTAATCGTAAGTGTTCGAAACGCGTTGTTAATTTTGATATTACACTTTTTTTCTGTGAAGACGTAATTTTTGAAATTCCGTAATATGTTCTTTTAAATATGAATATTATAGAACATCATCGTGCTTAAAATAATCTTTTTTCTGTGAGCTGTAATGAACCTAAATTAGAATTTTGATGAAACAGGGTCAAGTGTGATCCGATGTCCACTTATCCTTTTATTGATTACATTTTAAATGCCGGACTGAAGTTTAACGATTTTTTATCATAATCAGTACACGTTGCTAAGTATTTTGTGCATGGTATATGAGTTTTGAATCAGTTGTTGAGAGACTTGATTTAAAGAAATCCCTTTTCATCTTAAGAACCATAATACTTTAGATAAACACTTTTCCTACGTACTTTAGTACATAACCAGAAGGGCTTTGGTTATGAAACTTTGATAAAAAGAATGACATACCGAAATTTGCACTGTGAGGAACTAGCTCTGGTAACAAGAATTATTCTTCAGATATGATGTTGTCTGCTATACTGTATCTATATATCTCTTTTTTCAAGATTGAAAATCACCAACGGCCTGGTGACTGAATTTAGTTTCATGAAAGATAGGTTTGGGCAAGTGTTAGTCGCTTCATCAGGCGTTCTTGCCAGCCCCCTCTGATGTTTGAGATGATGCCATCACGTGTAGATATTTTGTTCTGTCCTCGTTAAGGTGCCAAAGAGAATAAAGATTTGTGCGTAATGAATGTTGGGAATGAGAGGCACGATGCGGTCATTCAAGAAATAAAAGGTGGGAAAGGGCTGGAAATACCAAGTGACCGCAGAGAGCCTAAGATTACTGTGTGCTGTCTGGGGGACTCCCTAGACAGAGTTAACTCTGAATTGGATTTCAGCAGCGTCCGTCTGTGTATGTGCGTATGTCTGTCTGTTTATATCCCAAACAACATATGATGATGTTTAGGATATAAACCATCAAACGCTACAGGTCACAACTTTTGAAACATCAAATTCATCATATTCAAGAAATTCTGATTACTGTAAAAGGCAATATAACTCCAAAAACTCAACTTGAAACGATGATTAACCTTCCATGTTCTTGCTGGATTTGTTTACATTGACTTAGAAATTCTTTTTCAGTTTCAAGTCAAAGAGAATTGTTATTAAAAAGTTACTTTCTATATAATAACTATAAAAAGGTACATTCCACACCAAACACCATTTTTTCCTCTCAATTTAAAATTTTTAATAAGTTTTATGACTTTAATATCTTTAGATGTATTGTGGCTTTTATGATTTTATATAAGTCAAAGGAAAAATAAGTACCACTGTTTCTTGTACTATATTTTTTATATTTATGTTTTATATCCTATGATATATTTTAATTCATATTTTTCGTCAGAAGGACCATGTTATTTTTAATAATTTAAGTGGCCCTGATAATATATTGCATGCAAAAGCACTGATAATGCAATGTTGATTACGTAATTTGTTGCACTGATGTAAGATTGAGCTTCTATGTTAGTCATTGCAATATTTAATTACATTAGCTCTGTTAACAGTCTGACGTGAATTCGAAAAAGACTTCGTGTTTTTTGGCTGACGCTGCAAGTAGTGAGTGTTCACTTCAGTTGGGTAGAACTGTTATTGTAGTGTACTAAACAGTATATCAATAAATATAAACTAATCAAACATTGTTTGCTTTAAACAGTGAATACAGATAAATGAAGTTAAATGCAAAGCATAGTATTTAATAGAAAATCTATCCTTAGTAAAATACTTTTTATGGAGATAAGAGGGTAATATTCTATCGGTTTTTTAAAATATCGTTTAAGATAACTTCTGTAATATTCTAATAACTTCTGTTATAAACAGACCAATGGTCTCAACAGTTCTCTTTTACTTACTTTGTGTTTGAAACACGGCTGAGAATAGCAACGAATTCGATTTGGTAAATAATTAAGCTTGATATATTTTTTGAAATTCACATCAGAAAAACATTGGAGTGGTATATTTTGGGAAATTTGAACCACAAAAGAGTTGAAAAAACTTGATATATAAGGGTTCGAATAGAAAAATCTCGCGTGGGATGTTTCACAACTTTTATTTACCTGAATATAAATTAGTAACAAATCGCGTGGGTGAACAGAGAATAAAAATACTTCCATTTTTTTTTAAATTGTTATCTGAATATTTCGCTGTCCATTTTTTTGGTACACTTGACTTATATATCTCTTACAGAATAATTTGGTTCGTTAACAATGTCCTTACTGGGAGTAGAGTCGTTAAATATCGACTATAACACAGAAAATACGAATTTCGGTAAAAGATCATGTTTATGACGTCATGAAAGCTCGCACCTGTAATGCATAAAAGAAATATACATTGCAAGTGGTCTGGTACACGAGTTATAAATTATGTATAATTATGGGCATCTATCTCTAAAACCTTAGAGGAGTTTTAATGAACAGAGGGTAAAGGAAGAACAAACTTTATTATTTTATTTATAAACTTTGATTTCAATTCTGTACAAAAGTGAATAATTTCTTGACTATAATCATGTTTTGAAATTATAATTGTCTTCACTAACAATTACTTATCAATTAAAATTATAAATTTCATTACGAAAAAGAAAGAAATATATTATTAATTAAATCAACTGAGGGCCGATGATAGCCTTTAGATGCTAACAAAGGCTTCCATATTTCACTGGAGACTCTTCGGTAGAAAGATAGGTTTTAGTAACTTCCTTTTTTAGCAAACAATGTTAGTTTTCACTTTGATTGATTTAGATCAGGTTTATATCTATTATATACATTTTGCTTCCTTATCTATTTTTTACATTAACATAATCCTTGTCCCTTGAAAAAGTTTTATCTCTATTTCAAAACAGAGTATTTCAGTTTTTGACCGTGAAGGACAATTTCTATAAAGAAATGCACTTTGGTCATATTTAGTCCTTTGTTGATCAAACGAAATGTCGGCTAAGAAACCTGAAATACAGATTTTAATTATGACTGTGTCGAATTCTGGTTTTTGCTGTCCTCTAGCACATAAATACACACACACACACACACACACGCGCGCGCGCACATACACACGCACACGCACGCATATATATATACATGTATAAAAAGATTTCACATAAACACGTGTAATAGCAATCAATGATCGAACCACAATGTGAAATGGGAAAACAAGATTAAGATCTTTCAACCGTAACAAGCGGTCTTCGTCTGACCACTCTTCCCTCCGACTCTTCTCAACCCCTCACCAGATGTTTTCTGCATCTAGTGTTTCAGTTGGGTTTTTGACTCTGATGAAGACCGCTTGTTACGGTTGAAAGATCTTAGTCTAGTTTTCCCATTTCATGTGTAGTTTGATCACTGATATATATACATATACATATATATATATTTTTTTTTCGTTGGAAATACGATCCAAAACGGACAAATATAGTTCAATATAAACAAAGAAACATAGAGAAATCAGAAGAACACACTTACAGTCTCTAATTTTCGGTTTGAACCGTCTTCAGGAGAGATAAGAGAGGGAAACCAAGCGCACTGGATCAGAGACGGTTGGAGACCAACAGTGTTGCCGCATGCGCGCCCGTTCACAGAAAATAAGGTAGACAGGAATCAATTTATAATTAATTTATAATTTATAATTACATTAAATTAATGGAATATGAAAACAATAAATATATAAAAAAGAAAAAATTGAAAAAAATAAGGGAAATTGATACAGAGAAATTGATACATAAACAAAAGTACTGACTAAGCTATGGTAAAATAAAATAAAACTAAGAATACAAATAATAATAACAAATGAAATAAATTATTTAAAAAAAAAAAAAAAAAAAAAAAAAAGGTGTGAAAAGGCAAGGAACTTTTAGACATTATCGCTTTAGATTGAGGCCAGGTGCACTGCGCGCACTTAATAGCCAAATATGGGCTTCTTCGGAGGCTCGTAGTGTGAGATCTTTGCAGTCAGGGGGTATTTGTCGCAGAATCTGTAACCTGTAGCACTCATTAAAAGGAAGACCGTGGCTATTGGCATGTATGGCAATGGGAAGATGGGAGCGGCTATTGACTGAAGCTCTGTGATTGTTCATACGGAGACTAAGCTTGGTGGATGCTTGGCCTACGTAGAACGAATCACACTTGGTACACTCCAAACGGTACACACAGTTTTTGGAGGTACACGAGCAGTCAGTTGCAACAGGATAGAGGGTGTTATGGGGGGGAGCTGTGAAGTGTGGTTGGGGATTTATAATGGGACACGTGAGGCAACCTCGACGTCCGCACAGTTGCGCTCCAGAGGGCAAACTGTTTGCCCTCGTGGAGGTTAGCTTCCTGTGCGAAAGAAAATTGCCAAGGTTGGGAGGACGTCTGTAGGATAGGCGTGGCGGATTAGGAAAGGTTTTGGAGGTGGCTGGGGAAGAGGATATGATCGGGAAAAGTTCTTTAATGATGGTACCCAGTCTGTGGATACCTGGGAAGTAGGTTGTAATAAGGTAGGGAGACCCAGAGGGAGAGGAAGAGGAGGTTGATGTAGGATTGTGTGGGGTTGTGGCAGGAACCAGTCTTCTTGTTAGGAAGGGGAGAGGGTAACCTCGCTCTTCAAATTTACTTTTTAGGCTATTGATATGTAGGTGTTTATCTTGTAGTCTGTTACAAATCCGGTGAATTCGTATGGAGAGGGATCTCGGAATGGATTTCTTAATGTGGGGAGGGTGGCAGCTATTGAAGTGTAGATATAAATGGGGATTAGAGGGTTTAGAATGGACGGAAGTAATGAGAGAACTATTGTTGAGGGTGATATCGACATCAAGAAAGGTAGTGGATCTGTTGGAAATGTTATGGGTAAAGGAGATGGAAGAGCAAAAAGATTTGAAGTTGTCGATGAAGACTTCTAACTCGGAAATGCCATGGGTCCAGATAAAGAAGATGTCATCGATGAAGCGGGTATACAGTGAGGGAAGAAGGTGGCAGGTTTGGAAAAAACTATTTTCAAGGTGGGCCATGAACAGATTGGCGAAGGAAGGAGCCATTCTAGTTCCCATGGCTGTTCCTTTGATTTGCAGGTAAAAGTCTTCATCGAACTTGAAAGCATTGTGTTTGAGGATGAAGGAGGCTAAGGTGATAATGAAGTCAGTGGATGGCGAATGAGGGAGTGGTCTGGAAGAGAGGAAGTAGCGCAAAGCAGTTAAGCCCTCACTGTGATCTATGACAGTGTACAACGAGGTTACATCCATAGTTACAAGGAGGATTGGATAAGGGGGAGATTCAGGCAGGGATACACTTTTGATTTTATCTAGGAAGTGAAAGGAATCTTTACAGAAAGAAGGTTGACTGCTCACTAGTGGTTGCAGAATAAAATCTACGAACGCTGAAATTCGCTCAGTGAGACAGCCGTAGCTGGAAACTATGGGTCTCCCGGGAGGTGGATTATTGTGGTGGATATTGGTGGATTATTTTTTTCAATTTTTTCTTTTTTATATATTTATTGTTTTCATATTCCATTAATTTAATGTAATTATAAATTATAAATTAATTATAAATTGATTCCTGTCTACCTTATTTTCTGTGAACGGGCGCGCATGCGGCAACACTGTTGGTCTCCAACCGTCTCTGATCCAGTGCGCTTGGTTTCCCTCTCTTATCTCTCCTGAAGACGGTTCAAACCGAAAATTAGAGACTGTAAGTGTGTTCTTCTGATTTCTCTATGTTTCTTTGTTTATATTGAACTATATATATATATTCGTATATTTCGGGAGCAGACCTTCGTTTATGCATGTCTTGTTAAATTGTATGCCTACTTTTAATCTCACAACTTTTCTACTGAATCTCTCGATTTCTCTAAAACACTTTCTCCATTTTTGTGGTACAAGATAGATTAGTTGACCAAAGTTTTTATTTACATAGTCCGACATGTTTCGGTCCTCACTGACCATTATCAAGGATTATAGTTGTACAAAATCTTAAATAAACTATACATAGCTAAACATAACTTAAAAACATTTATAATTAAATTAACACTACATATTATATTCAACGCCTTAATTTTGTGATAACTAAAAATGGTTAGATGACAAGGAGAGTTTATACACAGGCAATGGTTACCAAGTGTAGAGTTCCTTGTGCAAATCACAGAGGGCAGGCAATCTCATCACATTTCTGGCTTTTCATCTTTCCTTCGTATAATTTTAAAATTCGTCTAAATGCTTCACCTTGCTTGTTCAAGGCAGGTTGTTTCTCCATAATGAATAATGCTTCAATTATGCGTAGTCTTGTTTGGTCATTTTCCTGTTGCAGGATCCTTGTGTTATTAATTAGCATTTCTTTAGTTAACTTAATGCCATGGGAAATTAAAGCATGTTCCTTGGGTCCACCTGAAGTGAGGTGCAAAAATGGAGAAAGTGTATTAGAGAAATCGAGAGATTCAGTAGAAAAGTTGTGAGATTAAAAGTAGGCATACAATTTAACAAGACATATATATATATATATATATATATATATATATATATATATATTATATCAAATATATTATATATATATTATTTCAAAACTCATTTATGTCTTGATAATGGCTGAGGACAGCAGAAACATGGACTCATGTAACATGTCGACTATCGGAAGAATATTGTATACTGTGGATATAGTGACAAGAACTCTATTTAGAAAACTTGAAAAACTTAATAAGAAGCAAGTTTCAGCAAGATATGGTCAGATTTTTAACAATGTATGTTTACAGGAGGGACTGCTACCAAAATTTACTAATATATATATATATATATATACACTCGATTTGTTCTTCATTTAACAGGATTTAGTAAGTTTGTTCTTGTAGTGCTGAAGACGATGGTGGTGAGGATAACTTGTTTTGGTTGAATTAGTCATTTCTAATTTTCTTACTGTGGTTTATTTAAATGTTGATTTTTATTTCACGCGTTTATTGTAATATTTTGTTATTTATACAGTATATGTATAATATATTATATGTCTAAATTTATTTGAATGGATTAAAGATCGTAAATTAAAAACTGTATTTCTAAATTGAGACCCGACCGTAATACTTTCATTACTCATATTAACCATAGTAAAAGTGGTTTAATCATTTATGCCATACGACAACTAAATTCTAATCAGCAAATTAAGAAAATTTAATTATTTATTAATTATTTAATTATTATTAAGAAAAATTAAATTTAAATTTAATGTTTTCTTTTACATAAAAATTATAATTTGTTGATTCTCAATCCAAAAAAGTATTATTTTATTATCCTCATTGTTCCATTGAGACTTATTAAAACTTAGATAAAATTGGTAACAAGAAGGAGACAAAGTTTTATAACTTATCTTGTTATAAATTATATTTTATTGAAAAAAAAGAGAACATTATTCGAAAACTCCCATAAATTTAAGGATGTGAAATACAGGCTGAGGTCAAACGAAGAGTTGGATAATGGAAAAAATCCATATTACAAAGTAGAAGGATGATTTGAATTGAAAAACATTTCAAGATGTTGAATTGAATTGGGATTTGATATTCAATTGATGTGACGGTGCTTGTTTGAAGTATGGGAGAGCTGATTTTAGCTGGGGTTACCTGGGTATTGTCCACGCTTCCTAAGTGAGTGCTATCGACCGCTCTTAATAACCTGTGTTAATTCGATTACTGCTTGGGGCTTCTTCTGCTGAACCGACCGACCTACTGAGTCTATCAATCCAAACGCACTGGCACATACTTCTAGTTTTATTTCAAGCGCAACTTGTCTTCGAGAGGAGACCACTTCTTAAAACATCGAGCAAAGACGCTTAATTCGTTCAGTCGATTCGGAAGTCATAAAAACAAAACAAGTGGTACTACATACAAAAGTAAATGTGTACAGTTAAAATCGGCTATGGCGATTTTTTCCGATGTAACAAAAATCATTCCTTAGAGTGCCTTAGAGTGTTTGGGAGCAGTGGTAGGGTTTATGCAAAATATGCTATGGAAAAGAAGCCAGAGCTTACTTTTTCTTAGTGGTCAGCCAAAATTCATAGCCAAGTAATTTAAATGCCTTCATTGTATTTTGATAATCTATGCTAAGCTATCTCTAATGTACGCATTGTGGTACACAAATTACTAGCTTCACATTTTGAAATTTTTTATAATCGCTTTAATTACTTACAATGGACACGTACTTTGTGCTAATAAAATTATGATTTAAGAACCTAAAATATTTTGTTGGTCAAGACAAGTTACAGTATCTGAATAACTTGTTTACTTTTTGTAATATGACCAAAATATCACACTCGTTTAGTTTGTGATTGTTTGATCGACATAACTTTAAAGCCTCTTTTTGATATAGACATAATTATTCGTTTTTAATAAATAACTATAATGTAGTCGGGTGGAAGGAAGTATACAACGTGTGTAGTAAACCAGACATTATCCAAATCCCCAAGATAAATATTAATGCTGAGACGCCAAGAAGAGTTTCCCATAGCATTACAGATTTTCAACTTCACCAATGTTAGCGACCCTTTTTCATAGACCAAGAATGACCTATGAATGACCTAGGAAATCTAGCAGTCTTCAAGAGAGATGAGACACTGGAGTAAACAAATTTGACAATCATCTAGAAACAATGTGTCTCAATCAATCTGTCAGTCTTCAATAGTCAAAGTCACGAAAAGGTATGTAACATGCATTATCTTGGTCCCGAAGGTATGAAAAAGGTTTGTAATATATATTAACTTGCTGTACTGGAAGTAAAAGGATTTGTAACAAGTATTGGAACCTAGTGTACTGATGGACCTTAAAGGATTTATAATGTGTTAGCTACTTGATAGAAAAACTGAATGATTTTGTAACATTGCTGGATCTAAAATTATTTGTTTGTAAGTATGAAATAATACACTGAAAGAACATGTACAATAATGACAGTGTAGACAGTCGACCAGTGGAAAAATTTGTAACGTGTATTACGTGGCAGACTGATGAATTGATATTATTTATAATACATGTTATAGTGTAGTACTCTCGACTAACATATCAGATTATTACGATGTATGACTTTAATGGTTTATTGAAGGATATTGAATGTTCCCTACTCGTTTATTTTTATTGTAAATATTTAAATATTTGATTCTGGTTGGTACAGTATAATTTGTATACAACTTCAGTTATATTGATCCTGTATTCTCTATCACTTTATGTTCCTAAGAGTGAGTGATTGTATTGTAACTTGTAGCTTGTTGTGATGTAAGAGTTATTTTTGATTAATTCCTTTGTCAGAGTGGAATGCTCTGCTTTGGTTGTTATTGATTAAGTGGACATAATTTCGGGTGACAGAATGTGCTAGGGTTGATAATATTAGTTGAGCACATTTCTGTATCTTTTTATTATTATTCTTATCTCTTGTATGTGTGATCTGAAAATTCTTTTTTGATATTAATATATAATATTAATATAATATATATAATGATCAAACCACAATAAGAAATGGGAAAACAAGACTAAGATCTTTCAACCGTAACAAGCGGTCTTCATCAGAGTCAAAAACCCAACTGAACACTAGATGCAGAAAACATCTGGTGAGGGGTTGAGAAGAGTGGGAGGGAAGAGTGGTCAGACGAAGACCGCTTGTTACGGTTGAAAGATCTTAGTCTTGTTTTCCCATTTCTTATTGTGGTTTGATCATTGATTGTTATTTCACGTGTTTATGTGAAATCTTTTTATATAATATATATAATATTAATCTTTGGTATCCTGAAAACTGGATACTTTTGTACGTATCGTGTCTTAGTTTGTGCTATCTCTATATACTTAATTTAGATTTTTTTTAAATAAATCGACTTGTGAATCTCCCAGACATACTTATCCATTGTGAAAGGCAACATATCCTTCTCCAGTTTGTTATTTCATGCTGCTTTTTTTCTTCATGATGATTGCTATATTTTGTGAAGTTCACTATAAGAAAAATTAAACATCAACTGTATTGTTCAAATCTTGTTGGTGATGTTCAGACATAAAACTTTGTGTAGACAGCAAGGCTGTGGTTGTGTGCCGGATGCTAGGTAGATTAAATGGCTTTCTCTAAAAAGAGTTAATGAAAAGATTTACTACCGGACAAGAGCCACTTGTGAATTGAAGCATGGTAATATGTTATAATGTAGTCACTGGGGGATTTGTATAAATGGTTTTTTTATTTCAGACAGGAACTCTCACATGTGTGTAGTACACTTGATAGATCCATAATGATCGTTTCAATTTATAAAATTTATCTAAAATAGAGTATAACCCATGACACAATCAAATCTTATTTTGGATTGCGGCGGTGTTGATGTGTACGTATTTTACTCTCTCTCTCTCTCTCTCTCTCTTTGTCTACCTCTATCCCTTCCTCTCAACCCATTCTTTATCGCTCTTTTCCTCCAAGTTTACCACTCATTGTCTCCCTTTCTATTACTCTTCATGCTTACTCAACTCACACTCTTCCTCTAATTTCTCCCTCACTCCCACTCTCTTTATCACGTATACATATTCTCCCCATCCTTCTCCAAAAGTTGGTTTCTATTCCTCCGACTGTGATTCTATTCCTCTGTCTTTCTTGTCTAACCAGTCTCTTCAGTGTCACTCCACATCATCACAATTTCATATCTTTTCTCTCTATCTCTATTTTCCTCTTACGTCCCTTCATTTTCAGATTTCACACTTCCATTAATTACATTGGTGTTTTCTGTATGGGTTTTGGCTCCATTTAGCTGACCTGGGCTTATTATCATGGATAATCGCAGATAAACATAGTGTCTTCCCAAGGCCTTTCAAAAAAATTATCATTGACTGAAGTTTTAATGTTTGTGCCTTGTGCCCAAGTGCATATTCTTAATCGCACTTAATTCTAACTTTATTCTCACTTTGAGGACTTCAAAGCAAGTATATATTTGTCTTCCCGGATGTAAATCTCTCTCTAGACTCAACTTCGTTAATTAATCGTTAATAACAATCAGTGAGTTTTATTTTTTATGTTTTATTTTATTTTAATTATTTAATACATTTTTTTGAAGCTCACAACTATTTTTTTACAGTTTTCTATTTTTATATTTATCAATATTAATTATTTTTGTTTCATTTGAATGTATTTTTTTATTATTTTGTTTGATTCATTCTTATTTATTTTTTGTCTCCACTCTTTCCCTAAGGCGCTACTGAGAAACTTACTTTATTTTGATTGCTTTTTTAATGGCTCTGTTCTCTTCCTAATAACGATGGTTCTTGAAATATCATCAGGATGTTTGTGATTTGTTCCGAGTACTTTCTATAGGTGAATTTATTTTTTCAGTTCGTTGATTAATTTTCGATAAGTACTTAAATATAAATCAAATTCTAAACCAGAGTAAGAAATGCATATATATGACTATGATTTTCACAAATGGATGGATGGATGATTTTTACAAAACAACTTGTCTCCGTCAGTCTCATTTAAATTGTCGAAAGATGTTGAAAGATCTTAGTCATATTTCGGAAATTCTTACTACCGTTTAGACTTTGGTCTTTATTTCTTATGTTTACTGTGAAATCTATATATATATATATATATATATAGTCTTTCTTTCAAACATATTTCATTGAATAATTTACCATCTTTTACTAAAATCATTTTGTTCAGGAAAACGTTTTCTAACAACCAGTTTACAACGCTTACTTCAAACTGTGTTTTAATACCACTGCTAAACACATTAAATTTTTATATAATTACCCTGAAGATGGCTGAAGGCCAGTCGAAACATGTGGAATCCACCCTAACGAATATTCTTCAATGTTTGGATGAAGAACAGAAGAAATTATTTCGAAACGTTAAAAAACTTATGAAGAAAATTACTTCAATAACATATGGTCACTTATTTGATTATATATATATATATATATATATATATATATATATATATATATATATAACAGATTAAATAATATATCGACCGTTTGATAGAATAGGTGTGTTCTCTAATCGGGGTTCGGTCAATTTTCCAGGATAAAAAATCAAACTCTCGTTGCCAACGTTTCGGTTTTATTTAAAACCTTTTTCATAGGCCTACAAACAAAGGATAATAAGAAATCACATATCAACATCAAACATAAACACAATATGAAAATGGATTGTTACAACTCATGAATATTACAAGCAGAAATATTTCAGAGATACATAAAACAATATTACTTACAGAAGTAAGAATTTTTTAACTAAGAAAATGAAATTTACATTATTTAAAGGAACAACAATGTTAGCCGGACAAAACCTTCGACTAGACTAATAAGATAACATTACAAATAACCTCAACACTGTTCACTCAAGGGAACTAAATAAATCAAATTTCACTAAACCTCAGCACAACACTCCAGAATAAATATTACTTAAATTAGTAATATCACTTCTATGATTAATCGAACTTAGATCCTTTTTAATATATAACATCTCAAGTGTCTTCCTTCTTTGCTCATCTTTTTCTTTTTCTATTATAGTTGTATCTTCAAAATCGAACGTGTGACCTTCGTTTATTGCATGCCCAGCTAAGGCTGTTGCGTTACTTTTATTTGTTCTTATGGAATAATTATGTTGGTACAACCTTTCTTTGAGAAAACGACTAGTTTCACCATAGTAACACTTGTCACAGTCTTTACATTTGATGGCATAAATGAGGTTACTTTGTAACTCCTTCGGTATTTTTTCTTTCAAATTTGAAAATAAAGATTTATTTTTTCTTTTATTATAAAATGCCAGTGTAACTTCAGGTACGTTTCGTTTGAACACTTTTCTAATTGATTGTGATAAGCCCTCAACATAAGGAAATTTGAAATACTTCCTATTTATAACTTCCAGTTCAGCATGATCTTCATTTGAATGTGCTGGTTGCTGTCTTAAATATCTTAACCAATATCGTTCAACTAAGTTCTTCGGATAACAATTTTTCTGTAACAATAATTTCACCCTTTTCTTATTTTCATTTAAAAAACATGGACTACTTATTTCAATAACTTTTTTAACCAAATTTTGGACGCAATTTAATTTTTGGTTTATAGCATGAGAAGAATGGTAGTTCAGGATTCTTGCAGCACTGGTAGGTTTTTTAAAACCAATCCGTTAAGATATTGCCATTTTCACCTCTTATAACTTTCACATCTAAGAATGGCAGATTTCCATCTTTCTCTACTTCACAAGTGAATTGTAGACGATTATGAAAATAATTAAATATATTTAATACATTCTCTTCTTCTCCCTTTTCAATAATTAAAAACAAATCGTCCACATATAATTTAATAAATTTCACCTTCGTACCTAATTTATTGATACTGTTTTCCAATAGTTAGGGCTTATCACAATCAATTAGAAAAGTGTTCAAACGAAACGTACCTGAAGTTACACTGGCATTTTATAATAAAAGAAAAAATAAATCTTTATTTTCAAATTTGAAAGAAAAAATACCGAAGGAGTTACAAAGTAACCTCATTTATGCCATCAAATGTAAAGACTGTGACAAGTGTTACTATGGTGAAACTAGTCGTTTTCTCAAAGAAAGGTTGTACCAACATAATTATTCCATAAGAACAAATAAAAGTAACGCAACAGCCTTAGCTGGGCATGCAATAAACGAAGGTCACACGTTCGATTTTGAAGATACAACTATAATAGAAAAAGAAAAAGATGAGCAAAGAAGGAAGACACTTGAGATGTTATATATTAAAAAGGATCTAAGTTCGATTAATCATAGAAGTGATATTACTAATTTAAGTAATATTTATTCTGGAGTGTTGTGCTGAGGTTTAGTGAAATTTGATTTATTTAGTTCCCTTGAGTGAACAGTGTTGAGGTTATTTGTAATGTTATCTTATTAGTCTAGTCGAAGGTTTTGTCCGGCTAACATTGTTGTTCCTTTAAATAATGTAAATTTCATTTTCTTAGTTAAAAAATTCTTACTTCTGTAAGTAATATTGTTTTATGTATCTCTGAAATATTTCTGCTTGTAATATTCATGAGTTGTAACAATCCATTTTCATATTGTGTATATGTTTGATGTTGATATGTGATTTCTTATTATCCTTTGTTTGTAGGCCTATGAAAAAGGTTTTAAATAAAACCGAAACGTTGGCAACGAGAGTTTGATTTTTTATCCTGGAAAATTGACCGAACCCCGATTAGAGAACACACCTATATATATATATATATATATATAGGAGCTCTGAGACCTCCTAGATTATATATATATATACAGGATGTGCGAGTTGGAGGTAGAAAGATTGAGATAGAGAGAAAGACACTCGTAGTTTATATTCTCAGTGAGTGATCAACTTGTTCCTATTCCCGGTTATAGTATCCTCGGGGATGTTTGACTTACACACTTGATTGTATTACTATTGAAATGCTTTTATAGTTTGTTCGTTGAAAACAGTTGTAGGTAAGGTCTGTGATTAATTAAAGATAAACAGGTTTAGTATTTGGATCAAATACAACCCCTTTAGTTTTAGTTTATCATCGAGAACAGTGTGACCCAATGAAGTTATTGTTTTGTATTATCTGCATAAAATAAAGAACACGAACTTTCTCAGTAGCGCCTTAGGGAAAGAGTGGAGACAAGATAAAATAAAGAAATTTCATCTTAATGAATGGTAAATTATGAAGGGTATATTTATAAATTTAATAACTTAAATACTGAAAGATATGAATGAAAACCTTGTTATTTACTGCTAAATCTACAGTAATTTAGTTTTGTAGAAAGTTCAATATATTTGATAAGTTTTGAAGTCTAGTGTTTGGTATTTACTCAGGTTATGGAAAATAACAAGGTCATTTGTATGTGGTTACTAATTATTTTTTTTTAAATATAATATATTTGTATATTATTTTAATTTGTTTTTACTTTTTCAGGTACGTATATCACAATTCAATGGCACAGCAGATGATGAGCTATGTCAACAGAGGAATGACTCTACTATAGATTGTATAATGGGATATACAATGCTTTACCCTGAGGTAACCAACTTAGTTATGATCCTGTCAACTAGAAAGTAACTTATTTGACCGAAATCCCTATTCCACTCTCATGATGTTTATGGTGTTCACAATTAACACTTACTCTGAAGAGGCTTCAATCTTATAGCTGGTGTTGCGTTCCGATATTTTCCTTTGTAAATGGCCAGACGCATCTAAACGATAATTTCATACAATTCTTACCATATGGAACAGTCAGTGCTTGCTGTTTATAAGAACACGAAATTAATGCACCGGACTTTCATTTATCTTTATTTATTATTATTTCATATGCTACAAAACAATTTAGACTTTGGTTTAAGTTATATATACACACATGCCTCGGTTCTACAAATTAAAAGGGGGAACACCTGTCCGAAATTTCCAATTGTCCGAAGCTTCCGATTCTACTATTACGAAAGACGGAGGAATAAATACAGTACGGTACTTTGACTTAAGCATTGTATCCAGTCTGGGAGTGTGAATTCCTATACTCTGTACTTGCACCATAAGATAGCCAAGTAGGCAGTATGTGAAAAGTAGGAACGTGGTGAATATTCAGGCTTACCAATGATGAGCATGGTTAGGTTAAAAAAAATGTTGAATATTTCACAAACAACACAGAAAACAGGGCCAAAAATGTCAAATAACACCGACCAAACGGCTACATGTGTTTCGATACAGCTGTGAACAAAGCGACCATAGGTCATCTGGTAGTCAACTGCGGAACCATATGGCCGATCCGGACGAATCTGAAGCTCCAGAAATTATCCGTTGCATCCAAAATTGGTTAAAGGGAGTCCACAGAACCGTGATATGAGTATACCTATATCTATTAATTATATGTATTAAATAATAATACGGCTTTATTGGAATTTAACTTTATATTGAAAAGTGAGAGGGAAGGCATGTGAATGCTTGAATGAAGCGCCCACACTTTTGGCTTTCATATTTACTACTGTTGTAGAATCGTTGACCATAAGTTTCTTACAATAGCATTTTTTAATGATCGTCTGACTTCGTAGAGGCTCGATACAGCTTTATGTCCTCATCGACATATGACGTGGGCAAGATTTTCTATCTCCCTGGTGAGAAATCCAGGTTAAGACCAACATTCGAACCCCAAATTCAGTACAAAGACAGTTTATGACTCTAAAACTGAAAAAATACAACTAAGTCCGGAGCGGTCTACACTTTACTTTACCATAAGTAAACAAATCAAACTCGTTGACAACCAGTTTAATTTCATTAGGGATTTGTTTCCATGTGGTTTTCGGGTAGACATATCATATTACTCGATAACGAAATTATTGTAAAACTTATAGGTAATCAAATTATTGACTCCACTTATTTTTATAAGTTATAATATTGTCTATTGTAACTATATTATCAGTTATAACAACAATGGAATCATTTTTATAATGAAATATGTCATGTTACTGTAGATGGAACTAATGTCAGTATTAGTGTATTATTTGTAGTATTTCCTCTTGCAATACATAAAATTCTTTATGACCAACAATAATTTTAAGACAGTATTTAATACGAAATTTAAGATTTCTAGAAAAATCCAGGAGAGGGGATCAAAATTCGTACCTGTTTAGCTATGAACTACGAAAAAGGGCAGTATCAATGTTCTGAAACGAAATAGTACGATTGTTGTATAATAGTACCATAATTGTACTATTTCGTTGAAAAAGGAAATGTCTCTGTCCAGGAACATTTATTTACATTAAATAGCTAAATTTATGCTTTTATATCATATTGTCCTTTATAGTTCAAATATTTTCCACTTGTTACGTGTTATTAACCATTTAAAAGAATTATAAGATTATTTTAAGAATATTAGTAAAAGTATAAAATCCGTTTTGCTCGATTGTGATAAACCAACATAGAAGTTAATGTAAAGAAATCCAGTATGTAGAGTTAATATTGATTATTTGTATCTATTATTAATTACAACGCTCCTGCTTGTTTCAGTTGCATAATAACTGAAAAAAAAATGCTATTGCGTAAACAATTGGGGAGAAAAAAATGTATATAAGAATATATACTGGGCAATAAGTGAACTTTCCATGAAGCAACATGTCCAAAAGGTTCACAGCTCATCTACGGTTTATGTTTTTTTTTTTGATACCCTTAATGTATTTTTTTTAATATCGAAATGACCCATCAAATGGTGCGACCTGTATCGCGCTGACAAACATTTGGACCCACACTGTCAACTCACCAACCCACCCACAAACATTCAGATACATCAAAAAGACTGCAAGAATAAACTCAGGGAACTTCAAACGTATCAGTCAGTCAAAACCTAGAAATCCAATTTTTCATCATTAGTATACACTACTTAGAATGAAAAATTGATCTTTGACGTAGAGTTATTGTTGAATCGGGAGTTATTTAAGAGTTAGTTATAAAAAAAATGGCCCATTCACGTAAAGTGATTGGTAGGTTATGTGTATTCTAAAAAGAGTTGCCATTGGAAAATAGAGCTTCGATAGCGTTATATCTGAATTCAGTAATGTTTAGAATGACTTACTGTTGATACAACTGTGTACATGTGGAACGTAATAATTGGCCTTTCTTCTGTACTATTTTCTTTTCCAGCATTCGAAATTTATTACATTTTTATCATTCAATAACTCTAATTCAAACAATATCTGGTATGAATTAACTTTTTTTGAATCATCAGAACTGTGGAATAAAATTCGTATTGGTTTCTGTATGAAGTGCGATAACTAACTTTCCTATTTTTAATATTATCAAAAGCATAAGGGTTGTTTACGATATAAAGAACCATATGTCTGGTAAATATTGTTACAATTGTCAAATGGTTTGGCTTGAAACTATTCAATGGACGCCCAGTCATGTGAAGCAGACATCTTTAAATATGGAAATAAAAAAAAATTGTGCAAAGGCACCATAGTTCTTATAATAAACTTACATTTCAACTTATAACCACATGAATTACACAGATTTATAGTTATTCTACCATTATTTAACTTATTTACAGTTAATAACGATTTATTATCTCTGTCAACTTTTAGTTTGAAAAAAGTTGTAGTTTTTAGACACCAAATTAACTGTTTAAAACACTTTACGATTATTTTCTTTAAAAAATTTTAAATTTAATAAATTTCCTAGTTGTGACGAACAATTTTTTAAGCTAATGTAAATAAAATTGACAATTAAAGCAAGCTTACACTTATACTGAATAGAGTTTGTGTTTTTAGGGTTATATTGCCTCTTCCAATGAAGCATAATTGTATATTTTTTTATGGTGGACTGATTTTAGGCAGATGCCGTATGCAAAGTTTTAATAATCTAGTCCTGGGGTCTTCAACCGGTGAGTCCCCGACCCCCAAGTGGGTCTCGAAAAGGTTGAACTGGAGTCGCGAGATGTTTCAAATTGTTCATTTCTAAATATAATATAAATGACTAAATTAAGTAAATGATGTCTTAAAAAATAACTCTTTAAAGATTGTAGAATAAATTTATCAGCAAAAGATACAGTGGTACCTCTACATAAGAAATTAGTTGGTTCTGAGGGTCTTTTCGTAACGTGCACATTCGTAAGTAGATACCCTGTAAATTCCCTCCTAGTCGAAACTAATTGAGACCTCTGATCACTTAAATACAACAAGGATTTGATCGTTTATGTCAAAATATTCAGGTGCAACGATTTCATTAAAGTTACTGTTGATCAAATTTGTTTTAATATCCTCTCTTTTATTGTGGTTAATTCACTAAGGTCTCGCAAATAACTCTGGGAGTCAAAAATGGGATCGCAATGTAGAAAAGGTTGAAATCCTCTGTTCCAGTCTATGTCGTTTAGCGAAAAAACTTTCTGATTCTCAAAATGTTCATCTTCCTCACATTCACAATCAACTTCATATTCTCTCTTCCCCTGAACAATAAGTATAAAATGGGTCTCTATAAGGACAGTTATTACCTGCCACATATGCTTACTTTTATCAATAGTAACTCATTTTAAATATTACTGAATTCAAATACATCGCCTTATGAAGCTATATTTTTCCAAGTGTTACTGTCAGACTCATCTTTCAAGTGGACAGTCCACGACCCCGTCTCGAGATGAATATCGGCTATCTGTGACGGAGGCACAAACAGTTGCAAGTTCAATCTTTCCACTGACAGCTGGCCAAACCTCCCGTCTCCCTTCTTCCTCCCACTTGATCTACTCGTACTAACGAGGCTACAAAGATGACACCCCCTTCTTCATTAAATACCGCAATCTCAAAGCACCACAGGTGGATAGTAGTAGTAAACAAAAAATCAAATAAACAAAGTTGAATTTTATGCTCCTAGTATATTCCAGAAAATCTATTTTAGAGAGATTACATTTTTTTTATTAACTTAATTTACTATTACCTTTTAACTCTGAATGTTAATTCCACGTTTTCGTAGCATATCGAGGGTTGATTAATGTGTTGAAGAGAACATGTTGGAAGGCTGGGCCATTCAGCGCTGCAATGAGTGGACCAGGGTTGGTTATGACTAGTTGGGAGGATGTGGGTGTGGTTGGGGAAGTGCTGTTGAAATGGAGATAAAAGTGAGCCGGGAACAGGTCGGAGCCGCTGCGACTTGTTGAAAGCACGCTCTTTCTGCACAATTTCATTGGATTCCTGCCACAGGCTGCTCTCTTCTTATCTGTCATCTCCCTTCTCTGCTCTTTTCACGGTGCAATGTCAAGTATTCTCACTATCCCCTGCCGACATTTATTATACTTCTCATTCTATTTTGTCCTTTATGTATTAGATTATTTCAATTCTTATTTCAGTGCTAGCCAAATATTTATATCAGGGGTACACTTCTGAGTTGAACGACTTTGTATGACAAACAAAATCAAGGCAAAATAAACAAACAAACTATAACCATCTTTCTATGTGGTCAGTACGCGGAATATAACTGTTTAATATTCCATATTGAGTTATGAAATATTTAAGTTTAAACATTTTAAACTATTGCTGATGGCCATTATTTAAATTTACTGTACTTTAATGTTTACTTATTTTGAAGATTCACGCAGCCCCTTAAATTCTAGATAGACTACTAGCGCTGCCAACACCATAGAAACATTAGAGCTTTTTTCCCCCAAAGTTAAAACAACAGTACGTATTATTCACAAAATATGTATTTATAAAACATTGCTACAGAATACATGCTCGACTTCATAGGCTTGTAAGCATTTTATATGGACCTCACAATTACCCTTAATTTACAAATACGATTTTTTTTTTAATTGAAAACAACAATATTGAACAGAAAATTTGTCTTTCATTAAAATTTTTTTAATTAACCATTTTATTTGGTCTTCACAGTTACTTTAAATAAACCGACAAGGCATTTTTTTTTCAAATTGAAACAGCAATATTAAATACAAAATATAAAAGGTGTGATCAAAAAGTAAGGACACTTTTTGATTTTCTTGCGCAGCTGCAGCTGTTACATTGTCGCCCCCAGCTATTTTTGTGTTACCGCCCCTTTTAGTAGTTACCGACCCCCCGATATTAAATCATCGCCCCCAGGGGGGCGGTACCGCCCACTTTGGGAAACGATACTCTTCTATGTCTGTCACCCGCTGGGATGCACTCTATATTTAGTGTTCAGTTATAACTATTTAGCTTAGTTTTCACTTTCCTTTTAAAAATTCTTGATCGACTGATATTCATTAAGAAAAATATAATGTAGTTTATATTTAGTTAATATATTTCCCCTCTAATACTTACTCGTTGTTGGGATAAGGAACAATCTCCTTATTTCTTAATATGAATAATTTCCTTTCAGATTCTCAGTCAGAATAACTTTAATATTTATATCAATTTGTAATAATGAAAAAAGTACTGTGACTGTACAGAGACTATTGGGACTTACAACTATTGGTTCATTGCAAAGTAAATACAGTGAGGATAAACTCAGTAGAAACTGTAGACCAGTAGTGTTCTATACAACTGAGCAGCACAAAGTTCGGCAGGGGTGAGCAACCATAGTCCCCTACCACTTATAACTATAATCAATTATGTCTGTGGGATGTTTAAGATATTTAACATCTTAAGGTATATAAGTTCTAATGGAGTATTTGAATAAATATGCAGGAATAATGTTATAGTACACGTTTGTCTGAATAGCGAACTAACTTGTGATAGAGGGTGGAGATGTCTAGAAATAACAGTGACGGGTGTTGTCAGAGGCAAGTGCTCTCGTGGGGAATGAACTCATTCTATTGATTGGCTGCTAATTATAATCACTTGGATAGTATTGATTAAGACTTTGCTGTAACAATCATTGGATGGTGTACTTCAGCTTAATCAAGTTAATGCATTGTTACAATCAAATCTAATTTGATTCAGAAAATGTGGCTTGGTCACGCCTATAACTCTTAACTATTTGGGTGAAAATATAGTTAGAAATTATGTGCTTCCATAAATGAGGATTACATTTTATGCTTAACTGTGTAGCAATCATGCTTGAATTCTCATCACAGTGATTACCAATGGAATTATCGGAAGTAGGTTTTATGTTTTGATGAATGTTCTATACGCTTTGATATCCCATGAATATTGGTAACACATATGAACTTTCCAGTCTATTACAATCTTCTCGGTCATCTGACTTTAACGTCCTTAGGTCTGCTGAACCTGACTGTATTGCACATTTCAAATCATTTTTGACATCACTTAGTAGGGGTGACGTTAAACACACCTCGAAAGACTCAATCAGAAATGAGGTCAAACCAGTTGTCTATTGACATTTAATCGCACGAACACCCACCAAAGTGTTTCCAATCCAATCTTATGTTCCCAAAACAAAGCTGAGGGGTTAAATGTGCTCAAGTATTGGACACATTACTATTTTTAGTTGGAATCTAGTAATAAAGCGAAATTTGTTTATGTAGAAAAAGGACATAATGTGTTCGCTCGTAATGGTTATCTGGCTAGAGGTGCAAAACCAGTGGGTGGTTTTACTGTACACTAGCCTGATTACAAACCCGTATGATGCCAAACCTTCTATGAAAATCCGAGCTAATGAAGAGGTAGAACTAGCAATGTGGAATCACATGCAACGCGATCAAGAACTCGTGAAACGGGTGACAAATAACAAATGAAGCATACTTACACTCTCAGAAGGTCATTATGTTCTATGAGATACACTTTGTTAGGAAAATGAAATAAAAAAAAACTAGTTATCTGAAAGTCTCAATAGACTATTTTTATGTATAGAAACTTTAGCTTTGTTTTTAATTTTGAAATCAAGTATAAATATGAATGTTGAATGAAACATTTACGTATATTCAAATCATATTGAAAATGATACCAAACTTTTAGCTGATACATGTTTCTCAACAAGTTTCTCAATTTTTCTAAATAGCACTCCGTTATTTCATCTACACAGTAAAGTACATCTCCTGTAGTCGACATGTTTCGAATGAATATTGAACTAGAAAATTCACCCAAGAAGTTATTCACGTCCTGAAGACGAATGTTGATCATTCGAAACATGTCCACTATAGGAGATGTACTTTATTGTGTAGACGAAATAATAAGTGTGTTATTTAGAAAAATCGAAACATTTGTTAAGAAACAGGTATAAGCTAAATTTGGTGTTATTTTCAGTAATGTATGTTTTAAGGAAAGGCTGCTATCAACATTTATAAAAAGTATATTCAATTATATATTTTTTTATTAAACTTGTTTTTGCTTCATATTATATATTATTTTACTAATCTGTGTCAATATATACGATGTTCTCAAGTCTGGTTATCAATCACAAGCAGTCATAAGTCGAGAGTGAATTACAAGCAGCCATAAGTCGACTATGAATGCTAAGTAAATTGAACAACAACTTGAAATGATTGGAGTGTGTTTAGCCTTCTAGACGGTCGCTAACTGGCTTTATTGTTTCCTTTACAAACGATGGAATTGTTGCTTTTATTATGTGACTTGGTCATGGCAGAGTCGGAGAGTGCCGACTCTGTTCTGTGACGCACACCAGGTCTGACTCTCGGCTTCGATTAATTCTTCCAGGTTATCGACATGCCAGGTTGATGGCCTGCTCGGCCGTGTTTTGGCTCCCGTCTCCATGGTCCCGTTGTCTTCTCTAACTTTACACTTCATTTGCTTCCAACACACAAGCTTTATTACTTAATAAATGGTTGGATAAATGAAATAAAAATTGATTTCCACTTAAATTTGTAGCAATAATTTTGCAATTTCAAAATTTAATTTTATAATAGCAAACCGATAAACATTGTTAATATTGCCTGTTGGGGTTAGCTCAATGTTTCCTAATATGTCTTAATATGTTTAAATGATACTTCAGCCTAGATATTCTGTTACCATAAAGGCTCATTAAAAATGTTACAGTCAAATTCATAAATAAAGTCTTAAATACAATACGTACTTCATGAGATACGGAACACATGAAATCTTATTGTAGCGCAACACAACAATGAATTCATGAACATCGCATATAGCATAAGGCAAGTCAAGCGGTTTAAAAACATACAGAAGTAAGGATTGAGGAAAACCAAAAGTATCAATTATTAAATTCTGGGGTTGACCGTTTAACTTCATACTTTTGTTAGTTCTGTGTGACAGGTGTGGTGAAATATTGAGAAATAAATGGGATTAACTTATAAAACAGTTAGTAAAAAGGCGCAAGTTTTTAATTTGGTAACTTTTATCGTAGTTTTTTTTAAAGAAAAGAGTCATTTAAGGACAGATCCTTTGGATATACTTGGAAAGATGGGTGTGTAATTCTGTGAAACAAGCTACGACTTTATCTTGACATTAGGCTTGGTGATGCAAAAACAAAGGAACCCTATAATATTTAAAAAAAAAACTGCTGCGATTGACAGGCTCATATCATATTTCGAGTTGAAAGAACAAATAAATTATGAAATAAAAAAATCGTTTAACAATTAATGTGAGCAATGGATAATAAGAATCAAGTTATTTCCGCGAATAAAGTTTCTGGTTAATTTGGTATTGAAGTTGATGAAGGGAGGACCTAAGTAAAGATGCTCAGCTCATGGTGTATGTGCGATATACAGGTAGAACGACTACGAAGGATGAGACCACATTTTAAATTTAAAATTTAGAATTCAATAGAATTAGTGTTTTAGTGTCTGCACGGAAGGTTCAGAGCCACGGCAGCGTCTGCAAACTGATTTAGACAAGACCAAAACATGTGAATTTACATGTAAAATCGATTCATTACAGTTATATAAAAAACATAATTGTTTCAAAAGATTAACCCTCAAATTATGTATTTATGTATGTTTTGGATGAAGTTCATATGAACAACTATATCAGATCAAGTGCTTGTAACTTCATAATTTTTCGGGGACTGTGTTCGAAAAGTTGTTGGAAGAGTATTATCATTATGAACCTAAGTTTATTGGATACGTAATCATACTATTCTTAATTGGATTAAAAATAATTGTGTTTTAAAAATGAACAGTTATGGAAAATAACGTAAAAGTTAAGAATTTTGTCTCGTTCATGTATAAGAACTCTCCGTCTTCCCAGGATTGAATATAACTACTTACCGAACGATTTAGGTGCATGTTGATAATGTTCTTTATTCTTACTAATTTATTCTTCTAAACACTCAAATTATTTTTAATTCAAAGGGTTTCTGTAAAACATTGATAATCATCAGAGAGTGCGTTAACTACTGAGCCAACCTGCCCCCAAACATAAATGCAAGTGGTTGGCGTTCACGATTCCATTCGCGCATAGGTTGTAGTCGGTGGTGGCAGGACATGCACCGCTAGATAATCGTGGCCACTCCTAATCGGCGTGGTAGACTTTTTGGTGCTAGTTTGGTCCAGCTCTTGTTTTTTGATGCAATCGTTCAGAGCTAGTGGTCTTCTTGTCTAATTTGCTGTCTGATAAAGTTGAAAAACGTGAGGGAATGGAGTTGTGGCATTGCAGCTCCAAATAAAATGAACTGTTCTATAGTTTATTTTCATATTAAAAGAACGAATGTTTTATACAAAAACCAGAAGATATTCAGAAATTGGGTGAGAATAAATATAGGAAAGACATTTAATTATATATAATATATATATCGTCTAAATTCCCTTAAATTCTAAAGTATTTTTATTTTAATTATTAAATAATTATATGTAAGTTAAAAATACCATTATTATAAAATAGAAGTAAATCTTTGAAATGTTACTATATATATAAAGACGATTGAAAATTGTTACTTTCTTGTGTACCAGCATGACTCAGGTTCAAAAGGATTTAGAACCACAAGTACAATGAGGGATTCCGTATGTGTTCAGTAGTAAAATGAACATTTTCGAAACTGTGACTACATTCCTTAAGTATCTTTAGCAAGAACACTTGTCGAATGAGTGGTGCCTCAAGTGTGTATACGTGTTATTACGATGAGCAGTCGTATTTGCACGACTGGGCGTGAGAAGTGCGAGGCCTCGGTGCTGTACCAGAGTAGTCGAAGGGATGAAGGTCAGTGGTGTGTTGTGGTGGCAGGTGTGGCTAGTCACCGGAGGCCTCCCTCCCTGACCCCCACTTAAGTCAGTGCTTCTTGAGACTGCAGCTAGTTCGTTACCCGCCGCCCGTCCTTTCGCGTCCTCTTCCCCGACAATACCAGTGCCGCTCTAGTGCCGTCCCCTTGCCAGGTGTTACATGAAGTCCTGCACGTCATGTGCCCTCTCCCCAGTCTTCTGTCTTCCCTTCCCCTGTCATCTCTATGGTGAACACCTGCTCGCATTCGTTGCCTCTTCCCGCTCAGTCGCCTCCGTCAGTTTTATTATCAATTATTATGTATTTCTTCTACAAGCTGTTGTCACTTATACTGTTTTGTTTAGAGTAATGCCGATGAGTAAGATGGTAGGATTTGTATGATCTTGATTCCTGACAGATTGACTGTTTCGTTGTTAGAAGTTGAATGATGTGCCTGCACCCCTAGTCTTATTCATAACGACCGTTATACCGTGTAGTTCTCTAGGCTTATCATGTGTTATAAACCTGCTTTATACTTATTTTTATAAATATGCTTACCATAATTCTTGTTTCTGTAATTTTCACGTTTCCCTTGGAAGAAGTTATTGAAAGTGTTTCACAGTTTCCTTTGTCATTGTCAACTTATATCTTATAAACTTGGCCGATTCACTTTGATGGAAGCCAGAACGGTGTCACTTGCCCTAATGCCACTGTTATGTACACAGTCCATTATCACTCTATAGCGCTTCAAGCACGATGTGCAGGGTGGTCAACAGTACTGCTTTTATTTCCCAACATTCCGTATAAAAAGCAGATATTTCTCAGTCATACACTTAATGTTCTGAGTACAGTCTCGTATCTTATATACTTGTTTAAAAGTAGCCATTATGTGTTAGGCTAATTACTGAGTGCAGTTAAGTCATTGTTATTTGTGCAAGTTAAATAATTGCTCGTAGATAGTTTGATGAATAATAATTATTGGACTGTTTAGAGCATATCCTAATCAGATAACCATAGTACCATGGTGACTGTGTAGTGTGAGTGACATGTTCATGTTGTTACAAGTTGCGTGTTATATGGCAGGTAGTTTACTCTCTGTCTTTCAATTTAAAACTATCTTTCAACTAACTTCTGTCTTCTCATATGGAATATTCAAACTATATTATATATAGTTAAAATCATTAGTGCACATTTTTTATTTATTTTGATCTGGTTGCACAATTATCAATGTGTTTTGAACATCCATTAGGCTTTTTCAGCCCACATGAAACAGTCTACGAAGAGCGGCTTGTATAATGAATAATATTCATGGTTTAACCAATATTTAATAAAATTAGCAAATAAGTTTAGTTATTTTGGTATTTTATATGGTCATGCATGTTTCATGATTATTAGTATATATAAATATGCTATAGGATATTGCTTTAGTTCGCAGACTCAGGATGGTCACATGTATGGTTGAACTATATAATTGTATAAGCTTATTGAGTACCATAGTTTTTCTAAGACTAAAGATATTCTGCAGTCTTTACAATATGGTGTACTTCAAATGAAGTAATGATATTGAAACGAAGTTTGGATAACACGTTATCCACTTTGCAAAATGAAGGTATATATTGCATTGCTAAAGGGCAGTTACTTAGCAAGTTTATTAGGATACTGGAGATATTGACTCTGCTAATAATGTAAGTTATATTTTATTGTTTGCGGTAGTGCTTTAATTACCTATCTTACGTTTTTCTAACATTACTACTAACATTTCCGGATAACTTTTAGTCACATTGATTGTGGCTGCAAAACGTTAACAATGACATTATTTGCTCTCGCGACTCGAGAAAATTCTTGAGAGGACAGTGAAAAATCTAGGGCGGTTACGTCGGAAAGGACTTCAAAGAAAACGTTTTATTTGATTTACGATAATTCAATCAGTGTTACAGATCTGATATTCCTTTTCACAGTGAAGTTAGATCGTATGAGGTTTTTGTCTTGAAAAGGAATCCCCTTTAGCAGCCCAGTCTCGGTAATGGCCTTTCGCCTGTATAATGTGACGGAAGGGTCCAGAAAGCTGAGTGAATGTTTGATAATACTGCTCTGCCGGACAATCTATGTCCCATCATAGTGAAGTAGGTAACAGGATCAATGTTCATTGTCCTCGCAATTCTGGACCAGGGAGCTGATCCAGATTTAATCTAATCTATTATTATTATTATTAGTAATTAATAATAATAATAATTATTGTATATTTGTATTTACCTGATGCAAGGGTTCTTTCTGCTTGATCACAAGTATTGAAATATAGGAGTGAATTATACCAATTTTTCCTGCTTCAGAAATTCTGAGCTTCTTACATTGATTTTTAGTTCACTCATTTATTTATTTCCATATTATTTATGTGTTGCAAGCTTTTATGAACTTTATAATTTAATAAAAGCTTGTAAAGCTCATACAATTACAATTAAATTTCGTCAGAATTTTATACAAACAGTAGAACATTGTTATAAGAACCTTCTTTTAGTAGTCTGTAAATATATAAGGACTGGACTACTACTGTTTGAGATTAACATTGGACAGTTTTAATAGATAGTGAAGGTCCCACAGTGATAGTAAATGTTAGCTTCACAGTGTCTATATTCACACCTGCTTGCAGACACTTGCAGGCATGTTGTACATGGTCAGTATAAAGGGAAAGCTTGTCAAAGGCCGTAATGCAGTGTGCTCATGTTTGCATTGATAACACTTGTTTTTCCTCCCCTTTGTTCTAACATCTGTGGCTAACCAAGAACAATAAATCATAAGAATTCTAATTGTCCAGCGACCTCAGTTGCCTGTTTAATACATAATCATTTATTGTTCTTTATACCAACACATTGAAACAACATGAATCTGCTCAGTGCAGAAATCAACTGTTTAAACAAATTGCACCTGTTGCCTCATACATATTAATGACATGTTTGTTATTTGTTCATTTTTTTATCATTAGAAAATTAGTTATTATAATACAATTCAAAGTTTATTTATGCAAACATTTGTATGAAGTAATATTTTGCCTCAAATTGACTTCTTCTACTATAACGTTTTCTTAATGTTCTAATAATTTTATTAAATCAGACTTGAATAAGCCTCTTACTCCTTTACTTTAATGAAAACTTCTTTAACATCAATGAATCTTTAATTTATTATCATTTTATTTTTTTTAACTAAATCTAATAACTATGAAGCAAAATCTACCATAATATATAGATCTAATTTAAATTTTCCGGTTGTTGAACTTTTATAAGCGTGTTTTTAATATTGATCGATATATTTTGCTGTTCTAAACTGATATATTTAATTCCAACCTAACACAATGGATTATGTTTTTAGAGACAAAAATAACAAATTTCTTGAAAGAGAACATTCCATTATATATTTTTATCTCATAGTGTTAAGAGAAGTGTTATTAATGGAATAAACAGTGTGTTCATGTTATAATAATTTAATTTAAAGAAGTTGATACAATTTTATTTTTCTAATACAAATAATTTCAAATAAAATAAATTATATTTTATTCATATTTCCCAAAAAAATGTATAGAATCAATTTAGAAAAACTTAATTTTCATTTAATGACTAAATCAATAGTAATTTAATAATTGACACTGCTGGTAAGAGTTATTTTAATTGTAATTTTTTAATGAAGTTTTCGTTATTATTTTATGATTGAATGGAATATAAATAGGCTTTGTCACATTTGAAGTTGCCTTAATAAATTGTCTTAATGTTTAAAACACCGGTCGTTTCTAGTTCAGGACCGGTGCACGCAGGACATGGTAACATGCGGGCTTCAAGATATCAATGTCGCAAGCAGCTGGAGGAAAGTCAAACTAACACTTCGTCGTCGAGAATTGCTGCAGACCCTGACAGGTCGATATCTAAAGCAAATTATCGTACGTCTAGGAATATTGAAAAATAAAAGGTTAAACTGTAATAATCGTAAGGGAACTTTTCAATAACCTACTCTAAATTGACTGAAAGCTAAATACAAACTTTTATGTAAATATATTTAATAAACATCTTGTCTATAAGAAACATAGGTGCATAAGTATATGCAGTCGTGTTTAATATCGTGGGTGTCTGGCTGCTGGCGGGTTCATTCTCCTTCGTCACAAGTGTGGAATTATAGAAGTCAATTGTACCAATTTTTTCTGTTTCAGAAGTTCTGAGTTTTATACATTGATTTTCCTTTTACGCATTTCTTGTGAAATTTCATATCTTGGATGTTGAAATGTGGAAGTAATTCTTTGTCAATGTAATCTATGTCTTTTTTTGGGAGTTGGTTCAGTGGTTCTCAGTATGGTCCACGAGGGAAAATAGTATTTTGTGTGTCCTATGCACACGGATAGTGCTCCATGTGAAGTTTTTATGAATATATTAGGATTAGTATAATTAAAAATATATCAAAGCGTAGCGAGCTGACAGTTAGATTGTTCAAATATAATAATTAAAACATAAGACCCAATATTGTAGTCAGTTTGTTATAATGTTGCAATGTTTTAAAGTACTGTTACAGTTTATTTTATCTTATATTGAAAACTGATTCTTTTACAATTTATTTCAGTATACTTTATAAAATATTAATTAAGAAATATTTTGGTATAATTTAGAGAGATTTTTGTATTTCGACATTATGTTGTAAATGTCATTACATTTATTTCATAGTTAACAGATTGATTCATTTACAGTTATTTCATAGTACATTTTTCATTTACCAAAAAACAAATATTTGTTTGAAATTTTACACGCGCATAAGTATGTTTTTTAGTATTCGCGGGATGGGGGGGGGGGGGGGGGGTGAGATTCCGTAGATGGTAAAATCTCAGGGGGTCCACAAACAAAGAAAGGTTGAAAACTCCTGTGGTAAAGGAGTTAAATCGCTAAAGTGTTTAATCTGCCGTAATGACAATTTCATTTTGTTATGTACATGTATATTTAAAAGCTATATGAAAATGTTAACAGGCTTTTAGAAGGTAGATCTGAACATAGTTCCTGGGTGCCTTTCTGTTTACTGGCTTTTCTCCTTTCCCCTTCCCTTGTGTCGCTGATGTGACGTGAAGCAGCACTACATTTGTTTTATGATCCATTGTCTTACCAGTTCAGTGATGACTGAACCTTCCCCATGTGCACAGCCCACTTGTCAATAGTTCATGTATGGGAATAGCACGTGAGTTTCTTATGTGCTCGACTTGTATTTGTATTAATTAATGTGTTTGTGTTCACCGCTTTACTTCAAGTTGGTATCTTCCTTCAGTGGCATAGTCCTTAGAAGTTATTCTCAACTCATTGCTCTTTTGGTAGAACAAACAGGCGCCAACTTTGGCTCCAGCCCCAGCAGACCGTCAGTTCAGTCGAAAAATTATTGGCCGATAGCATTTGCATATCATATTGGAAAAACCCATCAAACCTTTTTACTAACTCCTCCGATTCCGCAACGCTAGTTTTTCATTGAGACTTTCTTCCGTTTATTACTGGTAGTTCTGTTTTTTCCTTGGATGTTCTCCGAGTGGTGAATAAAGAATGTTAGTTTAGGAAATCATCAATAAGAGGCATTTTGATGTTGACCTGCTGTTGAGCAACAACAGGTCAAGATCTTACATTCACTACACGCAAGGGTGCGCATATAACCTTTCGAAACATCAAGTTTTGCAGAATTTGTGAATTCAGATTATTTTAATAATTAATCAATGGCAACTTAACCACCACATGTAATGTCTTACAAACAAACTTGGACTAGTTGAATATACTAACGAAATTCATTGTTTCGGGTGTTGGAAAATATATCGACGTAATTGAGGTTTTATCTTCTCCGTATTTCATTATAATGAAATGCTAAATTTAAAATCATAAATGCATTCATTAATCATATATTCAATTAAGCAGTAAACATACAATCAGACCACGAGTATATTGTTGCACTGTTTGGATGTAGTGCTAATGATGATTACATAAGCTACTCTTTATTCTACGGCTCGTAAGTCCCTGGCAATCCCATACTCGAGTTGAAAGGTCTGACCTACTGCAATATTAATGGGAATCCGTTTCGTTTGTAGTGTTTAATTTGTTCTGTTTTAGTTTAGTCCGTGAGGTAAATAGCATTATAACAGTTTCATCCAGTTTATTAAAATCTTTTCATTTCACACTACTATTCATATCTGTATTCTGTCATAATTATATTATAAGGCTTCTAGAAAGTACTTTGACCTATTCATAATAATAGTATTGGATGGAGTCCAAATAACAAGTAGTTAGACTCTGAAAATTCTATTCACAAGTTTCTTAAAATGAAATACAGATCGACTATATTTAATCCTCCGTGATAATGTTTGGACCTGCAAATACTGCTTATCAACACTATATAAAGTATTTATGCTATTATGTGCTGTGTTAGTGAGCTCGACGATTGCTAAGAGAATATCCTTATTATCCTTAGATATTTAAAATATAAATCAAATCGCAAAATTAATCCCATACAGTGAGTATATGAATGTTATTAAACCATACAGAAGAATTTAATTAATTTTGTAAGCTTTTAGTCTGTGGAACCTGTTTATTTTCTGCATATTGTTTTTGTAATTATGATGAAAAGAAACCTACAAATATGTTGTAATTTTATGTGATGTCTTTAATGTATCTATGATGCATTCTATGGAGGACTTAAAGTCGTGAAAGATATAGTTATTAATACGAATACTAGGAATCAAAATCAAAAAAGTATGTATAAATATAAAAAATCAGGTGTCTGCCTATGTGTGCGTTCGTAATGTTGAAAATTCAAAATAATATTCTCAGTAATTTTGAAGTAGACATTTTTCAATTAGTTAATGTAGAGTTTAAAAAAAGTGTTGAAATGTAAAAGTTGCGTTTTTAGCACTTTTTTATAACTTTAATGAGATATACCTGCATGTGTGGTCGGTTAATGGGTCGTTAGAAAGAACTGTCGTTAGTTAGCTCTTAAGGAGCTCTATGTGAATGTGTTGATGGATCCTATATATATATATATATATATATATATGTCAAAATCTATAAATTTTATAAGATATAAGTAACTGATAACAACATATTGAGATTAATATGCTTTAATAATTGAATTTTTGAGAAAATCTGCAAACTGATATCAGTTAAAATTTTAATTTTTTTTCGAAAAAATTTTCCCCAGTGACGTCATATAATGTCTGAAAAAAAGTGAAAAAAGAAGTCAAATTTTGTTTTCTTCTCTCTATAAGTGAAGCCTAACATGATACCATGCCCTTGGTATCATTCGGAAAAGTTTTGAAACTTGTTTTAGTATGACATTACTTTTTGCTCAGCCATGTGACGCAGGGGGCGTGCTATGCTGGATGTATATTCCATCTTTGGTGATGTACACTGCCTCGTGTCAGTCGCATTACCTGTAGTGCTAATCGACGCCATAAGCTCGTCCCTGGTCCGTTTCAGTGCACTACTTGTTCCCATTGTCCTGGGTAGCACTGTCTTATTGCAAGCCGCCGAGTGAGCCTAAAGGTCATCCAAATGTTAGAAGGTCGCCCTTCTCTTGCCCCCCACCTACTCTTCTCTACACTCACAGTGCCTATGTGTTCTTCACTATTTATCACTAACCCTTCACCATTTACTGCAAATCTCGTTCAAGGGGTTTTTATTTTAAATTTCATAGATGTAATGTATAAACGATTACAAAGTTTGACTTTGAAGTCCCTGAGACAACTTTAAAAGTAAGGTCATTTGCATAATTATATGTAAAAACAACTTGTTGATAGGGGTATTTAAATGTTTTTAGTTCTAGAGAAGTGTACTTAGAGGAGTGCTATTATCATCTTTGTTACAAACATCGCTCATGGCAGGGAGAGTAAAGTTTTTGCTTTTACAAAATTAATATTTTGGTAAGTAGTCTGATGAAGTACTTATGACATGAGTGAAAAAAAATAGAGTAGTATGAATTACTAACTGATCTTCACGTAGAATGAAATAATAAGTGATTGAACATTGTCCAAAGAATATATTCATACAAGCTTAAAAGAGTTTGACATTATGAAAAAAGATAGAAGAAAATGAAACCTGTTAATATAAGGGACCGTATGTTTTGGGGAAAAGGGATTGAAGGGGATTTCTTGAATGCAATGTCAGTATAGGCGGAGATGGGAGCATGGCTTTGCCAACCGAATCCTCCGACAGTGCGCTTAGCCTTCGGTGCTGCTTCGACATGAAACCGCCTGTTCTTAGTACTGCATGTAATCTTTAACTCCTCAAACTATTTCAATACTGTTACGATATTTACAGTAAATGAAGTTGGAAGAGTGGTGGATTTTATTTATTGTCATCAATAAAATAGTTATCAAAGATTATATTGATTTAACTGCTGATTTATTTTATATAATGAAATTTAAAAGACGTTTTAAAAAAAACTATTCGCATTTTCTTCACTTCCCATAAAGAAAATGTGGTTGTAAGACAATGTTGTTTTTGACTAGAAAAGATTATTAGAGATGGGTTTGATGAAGCACTGTGACGAGTGAGACGTCTGGAGCATGAATCACGGTCGTTAGGGTCATATCTAGATCCCGGCTGTTATCTGTTATCCCGGAGACGCTATTCTGAGAGTCTGTGAGTCAGTCGCCGAATACAGGATATGACTGGAAGGAAAAGTTACCCTTACTAATCCTTTTCAAATTACATCACATCTGTTGTAACATTCCATTTTCCTAAGATCGTCGGTGCATAATTTCTTTTCTTGAACCTGTCAGAATATGAAATTACTGGGAAAATTGAAAATATAGACTATTAGTGAAATAAACGCACATTGTGGTCAGGTCATTAGTAATTCAGTTAATGACGTCTACTCACTTAATTGGTGTATATCTAGCTGATAAAACTGATTTCATTAATTTGTTGTCATTTTATTTTTATTTTTTTTTTCTTAAATAGTAAGAAGGTCGTTTACGAACGTACTGGTTGAAATCATATTTGGAAATATTTAGTTTGTTGGGGAAAACCAGAACAATGGTCTCGAATGAAAGCCGGTTTTCTTGACAAAAGCTCTGTTACCTGAGGAGTGTAGGTATAGATAACAACCTGCTACCTGTACAGGCTACTGCACCCTGCTTTGGCTCTTCCTGTGCTTTTCAAATAAGTTGAGCTTGTAGTTTTAAACTGAATTGCAAAACCCTGTAAGTTTTCATTCAATTCTTGTATATTTTACTATCGTTGTTTCTTTACACTATCAAGACAATTCCAACCGGCATCCTTTTTATTCTCCAATTCAAGTAATATTCTTTTGTCACATTTTATTTTTCGTTTATTCACATTTCTACCTTTAGAAGCATTAAATTGTTTATTATGAATAATGTATTGATAGCAGACTCAGATTACGGACAATTTGTGTCAGTGGGTTTGAATACTGGACCTCCCTCCTTCAGGTATAATACTTATTTTTCATCCTGCAGTATAACAATGAATGTCTTTAAGCCTTGTATAATGCGCCTAGAAGTAATACAAAATCAGTACTATTGATGTCAAGTAGAGAAGTTAGAAAAGAACTCACATGATTACATGGAGTTACTTGTCTCTTTCTCTTGGTGAACCATGTAAGAAGTCATAGTAATCGGTGTACCTCTCTAAAGTTTTTGTTACGGAAGATAAAAGTTTAATACATCGCTTCTTTTAGTCCATGAAGAGTCTCAAGTGTCTCTTTGGTCATTATAGTCTTAAAACAATCTGTTGATTACTTTCCTGAAGAAACATTCCCAGCAATCTAGAGTTGAAAGTAGAATAAGTAACATCGTTTGGCCTATTGAACATTAGTTAATGGTATATCGGGTGCAACCACCATCTCTTCCAGGTAACTTAATGCTGTGGGGACCAGGTTAGCCCAGTGGCAACGTGCTCGCTCTAGACTGGTAGGTCCTGGGTTCAATACCCACTCTGGCCATCGATTTATTCGTACTGGAAGTGAGTAAGGCTGAGCACATCGTCCCTCGGAGAGGACGTTAAGCCGCCTCTCCCGAGTTTGTACGATGTCAGGTACTCGTTAAAGACCCTTACTCTAAATTCACTTGAGTTGGCCAAAATGTAGTACGCCCAATGTAGAATCAATCTTATAATAAGCATTATATAATAATTACATATTATAAAATGAAATATTAATAGTATTAAAAATTATATAATAATAATAATGGTAATATCCTATAACATAATTATATTCCTATTTATTTATGAACTGAATATCATTTCGTCCATATTTTTGAATTTTTTTTGTTACAGCTGATCCTGTATATACACCGATTATTACTAGTTGTATATTACGAAATGAATGTTATGTTGAACGTTCACATTATTTCCTGCACATGACTTAGTGGGTAGGTAATACAACAATGGTCCACATTTTTCGAATTTTTTAAACCTGAACTAGAATATCGTTATAGATAATCCAAACATAAAACCTTGTAGAGTATCATATTTGAATTTTAATTAAGAGTAGTTGTTATAACAAGCTTGTCTTGCATAGATAAGTTGTTTAACTGCAGTACTAAATCAGTCACGCCTTACACATTCAAGTTTCGATAATGGGAATTAAAATGCCTGGGTGTTTCAGTTTTCTAATCGAATTTGAAGTCAATCAGAGAATTTCTAAACAATACACTGTTAGTCCTATCCAAAAAAAACTTCCTCCAGAGCGTGGTGACTGAATTTAACTCCTTTTTTACTCTATTACCCTTTGTATGAAATAAGGCAGCGACTTTTAACGGAGATTCTTCAGATCCCCTGAGACATAGGCCTGTTTGTGTTTGTGTATCTGTGAGCAAGCTAATTTGTAAGTTCATGTTAGCCCTGAGTTAACACTCTGGACAACACTCGGCACCAAAGTTGTACTTTTCTAGAAGGTATTTTATCTGAATTTTTTTTTTGTGATTTGGTAGTGTCCATAATTTTGATTAAAATCGTTACGGTTCTGGCTTTTACTTGACAGTTAATATGTATGAGGTAGATGGGAGTGGAAATTATCATTGACTGTTTAAAGTTTAAAAACTCCGTTATTTAAAACTTTTGTTTATCAAACATAAATCAGTTACCTTCTAAAGATCTCTGATTAAGTTAATACGGATATTAAACAGAAGGCAGGGAAGTGTAGATAATAAGCATTAAATATCAAGTTTGATGCGAGTAGATAAAAACTGGTTAGCGAAATCAAAGAGTCGGCATTGGTAAATAAGCTAACATGATCTTATCTTTCCATAAGCGCTCCTCGTGAGGGAAGACAAAAGCTTCTTCCTATCGTATACTCCAGTTATCTAATTCATTATTATTTAATGAATTTTTTCAATGATGATGGATTGCTAATCAATTTTCTCATTATTACATTTATTGTAATGACCTTTGTATAAAGAAAGCCAATAAATAAATCATTAATACAAGTTAAATTACATTTTAAATTAATTTTTAATTAAGTTAACTTTTAAAGAATTAGTAGTGTTTATAATTATGAATTAGTTATATTCAAATTAATAGTTTCTGACCATGTTTAGACAAGTATTTATCCATTTTTTTAAATGTAATTTAATTCAATTTATGAATAAGTTCATAAATGAGTTGTCACCTATTTGATACAATAACTGTCACCTTTTAGCATCATTTCATAATCAATCATGATAGATGCTGAATGATAAAAAGAAGTTTTGAGTGTTGCTATAATTATCGAAGACCGCTTGTTGTCTTCGATAATAAAATAATAAATATCTTATTATTTTTGTTCTAATTTCATATTGTGGTTTGATCGTTTATATATACATGATCAAACCACAATATGAAATGGGAAAACAAGACTAAGATCTTTCAACCGTAACAAGCGGTCTTCGTCAGAGTCAAAAACCCAACTGACTCTGTATACTGACTCCATACCAACTGACTCCATATACATATATATGGATTACGAAAACTATGGTGTAGTTAGAGTTAAGACTAGATATTTTTTCTTTTTAGTGAGACATAGTTAAATCAGCCTAAGTGGCGCTATGTATGAGTGGGTCTAGTGCTAAGACTGTTTGTTTATGCTGCGCAGCGTGTCTCTGATAAGCAGCAGAGACATGTGCTCGTCAGACAGCCTCCCGGTCGGGCTGTAGACTGGCGAATAGTGGAGCGAGATGCTGCTGGCTCCATTGAACACTCAGGTATTTTAAGAACAGCGCTGTCTCAGATTTGGCAGTGCACTCCGGTTGTCGCCCCGCTTTTTCCTCTTCTCTTCTTGTCTTGCCTTTGCAACTGATAACTTATTTCATTAGTTGTTATTGAAACTCATAATATTTGCAAGCAATTCGCTCATCCTTCTGTTGTATTAACAAATCTTACGGGTAAATAATTTGTCAAACAGTTGTCAAATCTACAAGCATGTCTTTTATACCAAGATCAACTCACAGTTACTAGATTTATCTCAGCTATTTAAAGATTATTTTCTTGTCAGTTACACACACAAGTAGCGCTTAAAGTTTTCAAATATATATGCTCTGCTTTTTTATTACAAGCGTATAGTTCATTATGACACTTTCTCGCCAAATTAATTTTGGGCATAATCACCAGAATCTCAAATTTTTAAAATGAAAAGTATATTTTAACAAGTAAATAACTATTTTCTTAAATTGCCCAAATTTAGATTCTTTAAGAACGACGTTATACAGTCTGTCTCAATTAAAAGAATTTTGTTATTTTTCTTCTTAGTGCTTCAAAACTTAATCTGTTAGTTTATTTCTTTCATCTGATCGGGCTGTATTATAAGGAATGATATTAAATGGTGCATTCGTATGGAATGTGTCAGCAGGAATTCACTTTGTTCTTCATGACGGTAGTGTCGTTATATGTGTAATGACAGGCTCGCCAACACAATGGCCTGACTTGAGCGAGTCATGCTTAAAATAAAACCTGCATCCCCTCAAACTCTGTCAAAAGTCCCAACAGAACCCTGTCTTATCCTCCTTCCAAGTAATCCATTGGTCATTTGCAAACAAAACATTGCTAATGAGATTTCATGGTGACTCACTTGTTTTCAAGAATGAGTCACAATTATCAACAGATGATTAGTATACGGCCAAATATAAACATTTCTCTCATCTCATCTCCTTTCATCTGTGATTTATATACCCTTATTATTGCCAAACCATTCCTTCTCACATTTTTTTCAAGTAAGATTTGTTTATAACAAGTATAAATAATGAAATATAATAATTAACAATTTAATACATAACATTATTAATTAAATTTTATTAATATTTTTTTAATTATATATAGCTAAAATTAAAAACTAAGTAAAAGCAAAAAAAAACTAATTCGAAACAAAATTTAAAACCAATTACACGCGTTTCTGTATATTATATATTTTTTTATAATTATAATAAATAATTATATTTTTGTTTATCGTGGAAATGTTACTTGGATGTTTTCACCAAGTAATTGTCTTTACAATTACTTTTTCGCGTGTTCTTTAAAACCTGTTGTATAAAGGTAAATGTATGGATTGCGTTGGGGTCTGTGACCTTGTGCTACCTTGAATGACATTAAAACTTGTTTTTCTTCCGTTTATTTCTTTGGTAAATTATTTTATTATTCAGTTAGGTGTGATTATTTTAAATATTCTGATTGTGTTTATATAGCATGGAAAAAATAATTTAATATGCATATGTTGCAGTGGTTTATGTTAAGTTGTGATTGATGTGAATAGAGTCGGAATGGATTAAAGCAAAGCTGTTTCAGTAACTATCGGAAGCACATGAAATGGTTTCGTGTTCGTGTGTCTTACAGCATTTGCTCCACGTTCAAGACATGGGAACGACAGTATTGAGGTTGCGTAAATTGCTTTGTTTCTCTTGGTCAGCTGCGTTCTCGCAAGGTCATTTTCACCTTTTTCTCCATACTGTTTATCCACTATGTTGTTATTTTAGACAAGCTTTATCTTTGGTTGTAGGATAAACAATTTATCATCGAGCAAAATAAAGCTTTTTTTTAAAAAAAAAATAAAAGATTCTATTGATGGAGATTGAAGTTAATTTTTCTGAGTTTTGTATACTTCATTTTGAAATGTGACTTGATGCAATCATTGAAAGTCAGACAGATTGTTGCAATAGAGAACAACTGGAAGGGTTATTGCACTGTTGCACAAAAGCTCCATGACTATTCATACGAATGCTGAGCAAAGTGGAGGAGAGACTGATGCAGAAGGTGCTACATTGAATACATTCTTGTCGGTTAACGTTGATGGAAAGTATTAGTGGAGCTATTAAGAGAATGGGATGAATATTGATGGAAATAGAGTAGAAGGAAGCTGGATTAAGTTAAGGACATACAATGCAAAAGTGACGGCCACGTAACTTTATACCTCTCAAGCCTGAAAGTTCCATGAGAAAACACATATCCAAAATTAAGAGCGGTACTAACTGACGGAGAGATTGTGGATATTAAGAGAATGGGATGAATATTGATGGAAATAGAGTAGAAGGAAGCTGGATTAAGTTAAGGACATACAATGCAAAAGTGACGGCCACGTAACTTTATACCTCTCAAGCCTGAAAGTTCCATGAGAAAACACATATCCAAAATTAAGAGCGGTACTAACCGACAGACGAGGGAATTGTGGAAGATAGAAGAGACCGAGAAATGTCCTTGATAATTATCTTGATTCTATAAACCTTAGAAAGAATATATATACAAACAGTTGCTCTTTGCTCTCCGAGCAGAACTCCTCTTCTTTTTTCTTCCTCCTCCTGATGACGACGAGGTAGTTATTGAAGTAAGTTTTATTGTTGTTTTTACGTGTTTTTTTCTTGTAATCGTTATATATATATATATATAATATCATATATACAACACGAAGAAAAGCAACACACAGAGAAAGAGACACACTTACAAACTCAAATTTTCGGATGATCCGTCTTCAGGAGAAAAGAGAGAAAGGGCGACCAAGCACGCCGGAAACACAACGGCAGGATAACCTGTTTTCCTGCCGTTGTGTTTCCGGCGTGCTTGGTCGCCCTTTCTCTCTTTTCTCCTGAAGACGGATCATCCGAAAATTTGAGTTTGTAAGTGTGTCTCTTTCTCTGTGTGTTGCTTTTCTTCGTTTGTGAACTGATTTGCGTCCAGTTTGGATCGTTTTTTCGAATTTTAAGTGGATATATATATATATATATATATATATATAATTAAAGTTACAGCTAGAGAACACAAGAAAAAGACGAACACTCACGAATCTCGATTATTTCGGCGTCTTGCCGTCTTCAGGAGAGTAGAAAGAAAGAAAATAAAATAAAAGGAGAAAGAATGAAGGAACGGAGACGTAAATGCGTCCACTGGCCGATGTAAACTCATATATATATATATATATATTATATATATATATATGCTTCAGTTCGAACGCCAAGTCAGTCGTTATCAGCCTTTGGAGCGATTCACTTCTTTTCCTGAAGACGAGGACATCGAAATATAGTAGTGAGTTCAGTGATTTCCTTTCTATGTGTTCTTTTTAAATTCTAGTTTATATATATATATATATATATAATATATATATATCGATATTAAAGTTATATAAAGAGAGAAGTTGGAGATTGAAGTTAATTTTTCTGAGTTTTGTATACTTCATTTTGAAATGAGACTTGATGCAATCATTGAAAGTGAGACAGATTGTTGTAATGGATAACAACTGCAAGGGTTACTTCCAATCCTTCCACCTTCCTTCTACTCTGTTTCCATCAGTATTCGTCCCGTTCTCCTAATAGCTCCACTAATACTTCCTATCGACGTTAACCGACAAGAATGTATTCAATGTAGCACCTCTATATATATATATATATATATATATATATATATATATATATAGTGTCAGAGATATTATATATATTCTAATTAAAAAATATATATAGAAAAAAGGTTTAAAAATTTACAAACACAATTTTCTTTAATATTTCAATATGAAGTCAATAGATGGAAATAAACTTAAGTATACTTTCTACTATTTACTTAAACTTGGCTGTTGTTCTCCTAATGATGGTGACAAAAATTATAATGAGTTCATTAAATTAAAAATTACAGCTTTATTTTTCTATATATATAACATCATAGATTATGTATATAAACCAACTTTTTTTGATCATAGCAGGTATATAAATATTAAAAAAGGATCTTTAGTTTGCGATGCTTTTTATGTGGTAGTTTTGTTTTGTGGTAATACAAGGAAATTGAAGACAGATTACCAAATTTGTATATGAATAATACGTATGAACAAGGAAAAAGAAAGGAACCTGTCCAAATTACACAGAAGGAACGTGAGAACTGAGAGATCTCACGGTCCAATCGAAAATTAGTGAATGTCTTGTAATATCTATTGGATGTGAATTAACCGTTTATACCGGAACTTGTGTTGGCTTGGCTGTTGTATGTAGTTAAAATGTCCATTCCTAAGCAGTATTATTTATTTTAAATATCTGATGTTCTACTTAATAGTTTTTCTTTTTTCGAAATTTCATTGAACCCTAAGTTTTCTTACTTTTTACTGGACATTTAGTTGATGTATTTTTTTTTTTTAGTTTACATATTTTATTTTCCTTATTTAATTTTTTTGTGTTGTTGTTTGCATTTTGTCTGTCAATCGTTAATCTTTGTATGATTTCTTATATTTCCTCTAATATCCAGGTTTATGAAAAGGTTTTAATTTCAACTGTAACATCGGATTTGAAATCTCCATTAAAAGAAAAAAAAAAACTGCTCCTTTGATACATTTGTCTTTAATGTGAGTAAGTTCAAGATCAAATAAGTTTACTTGACACGTGTGTGGAGTCTGTTGTATGGGAATTTTTCTCAGAAGAAATCTATTTCAATCTTGTATTTCATTCAGCATTGAGAATCAATAAATTCTAAAATTAGCAACACAATGGGGCTAATCTTGTTTTAGATTTGAATAGCTCAGAAGCTTTGAGTATGATATATTGACTATTTTGGTTGAAAGAGACGAGGTTATTTCATTATGCAAGTTTAACTCGGTATTAATAAGAATCTTTAGTAATCAGAGGTGCATCATTCCCATTGCCATTATACAAGTGCTTTCTTATCTCATGGCCAAATCATTATTACTTCATTCATTCTTATAGCTGAGATAGTATTCTATATTCCACTAATAACAACTACAAAAAAACTCTTACCATGTTGCCTTGTTCCTACACAGCAACATAGAAAAACGAAGTAAAGTTCTTGTTTAATCTGGTTAAATCCTTTGTTAGTACACCAGATAACTATTATCAAAGTTTGTTCTTTTTATGCTTAAAGGAAGTAAATATCTGGGATTGGAATTGTAACGAGGTAACTAATTTATTCGTGTTCTTATAATTCAACCATATTAATTATTAACATTTACGCTATAACATTGTCTCCATGATGTCTTCTTTTTCATTTTTAAACTTCACTTTTCATTAATATTTATCATGGAATAGAAATAGTGGGTACATAACATCTATCGGGTTTTACTTTCTAGAAGATCTAAGGTAAAAATGTAGTGATTAATATTACAGTAATCAAATATTTGACGCGAATAGTAAAAACGTTCTAATAGAAAGGAGTTCTAATACCTTCCTTAGTAGATCTCCAACAAAAAAGTCAGTTACTTGAGAACAAGCTTGCTATTTGGAAAAACTTGAACTTTCTTTCCCCTGATTACCATGATGGTATTATTGTTTAAATAGTTGATTACCAACTTAAACTTTTCCTTTCCGTCCTCAGGAGGAAAGGTGAAAGTGAATTGGATAGTATTTCCTTGCTATTATAACTGTTATGGTTATAACTGTCTAAATATATACTGACCAAATTATTACTCCATTTGTCTAATAAATTATTCTTATAATAAAGAAATTACTTAAGAATTTAGAGTGAGTTACAATAACCAGGTATAGTAATAGTGAAGTGTCCTGTTCTAACCTACTGGACCTTCCCTTCAATATTCTGTTGTCTATAGATTTGCTTATTTTTAATGAAACACAAGAGAAAAACACATCGAATTCACTCCAGTATTTCAACGTTCATGGGCGCTGAAAGTAAGCCAGGAATCATAATTTTTTGTGTAACTTGATGTAAGCATCTAAAAATGTAAGAGATGAATATTTTATTCCCAAATTGCTTGTCAGGTTATTTAATAATGTTGAGTAATTCTCGGGATAATTGAAAATTTGATCAACTATACATTTATTGTTTCGATTTTGATTTAATATGCAACTTAAATAAATTAACGTATATCACAGAGGAAATTTATTCTATTTTTTGTTGGCTTGATAAAGTATTTGAACCAATTGTTCAAATATATATCAATTGAAATATCGAACGTGCGATATTTCGCAATCTCCGTGGAATGGACAGGACACGTGTTTAAACAGGCAGACTGTAGTGTGTTTCTGTAAAACACTTGACAGTCATTTGAGGCTACACTGTACCACTTTATTGATTTTGGGTTTCTGGATATCCTTTCTAATGCCTGTCAAGGTCCATTTCGTCTTCTGCGTCGACTTTGAAGTCCTTGGCCGACTGATTGATGCTATCTAATTCGCAATCCTTGGAGGATTCTTCTGAATTCCTAACTGCACAATTTGTCTTGTCCTCTAATCTCCTCAATTAAATCCTTCCGCTTCTTCATTGTGTTCATCTTATTACATTGTTTGAGATCAATTCAATTGATAAGTCACCAGTCAATCAGATAGAAGTCATTTTGCCTGGTAAATGAACTGACACAGATTACTAATCTACATTTTAAGATCGGTAGTAATAATTTTTTACATGGATATCGGCTTTCACTAATACCCAGTACTAGAAGCATTTGTCTGAATGCAAACCTCTCGATTGAGTATTGATAAGTGTCAATTTATAATTTCACTGTAAAATCGCAAAGGCGATCCAAACCTGACATATATAAATTCAAAATCGAAAAAGAGTAACACAAAGAGTAAATGCCAAATAAACATACTTACCCACTGAAATTTTCGGAAAATCAGTTTTCCAAGGTAAAAGCACGCTGTTTTTGCGTTTCTTTACTCTTTCTATTACTCTTCTTCGATTTTTAACTTCAATTTATAATTTGATATACCTTATACATAACGGTTGATAACGTGATATGTTACAGTGTAGCATAAATTAACTTTTATTTAAATAACCATGTTAACCACTTTTGCAATATATATCAACTTTTAAACGATAGTAAGAAATTCAAATAGATATACGACTAAAATCATTCCACCAAAATAACTGATCCTTGCGTCAGAGTCACACTTAAACTGAATCATGTGGAAGTGGATATGTGGTGTGATATTGTGAAGGGAGGGAGGTAAGGGAGATATTTTAAAGGGCGTAAGAGGCAAGGAGAGGTAAAAATAGGTGTTCAGGAACAAAGATGTAGAAACTGCAGTCAACGATTGTAGACAAAACTATTGCTCTCTTTAATTTAATACTGAGTCGAATTTAAATAAACCATCATTAGTGTTCACCCTTTGATCTATTAAATTTGATTAACGAAACTAACATCTTTAATGAGTGCTAATTTTAGCTTCTATTCAATTTATATCATTATCTCATTATGTATATAGAAACTACTTTGTTCAGCCTTAACTAAATAGAATTGATGTTGTTTGAAACGCAATTTGGAGAAGGTTTTTGCTCTCTTGAAAGTTTCGTAAATATAAGAGGAGGAAATTTGTTTGTATTATTTCTTAATGTGAATAATTGACAGTGGAAGGTTTATAAAGTATTCTACTATTAAAATCAGTTGAATGACTTTAAAAATGAAAGGAGTTTTTTTTGTGTAGAAATTCTATACTGCATACAATTGAGTCGCAAAATAGTGCAGATAGAAAGTATTGTGGGATGAGTTGAGTTTTGGAGCAGGTTACGTGGTGCTTTTTGAAGGAAATATGCAGTTGAGTCAAAGGGGTTCCAGTGAAAGGTGACCCACGGATTTATATCAAGATGCGAGGCAGCCGGGAAGCCAGTGTCGAGAGACGTTCTTGCTATAAATACATTTTTCTTAAAATTTTGCCCTATTCATAAAGCCACCCACTGTCTTGTTCTGTTGATTTGCTTTTCTTCCTTCTTTCCTTATACTCCCACTTGCCTCATTCTAAGTATACCATTATTAATATAAACCATACTAGCCTCTTTCTTTTTTCAAAAAATGCTTCAAATATTTTTAAATACTTTCAACTCATATATTTATTATAATTAATTTCCCCATATAATCGTTATTTTTAGATATTGTATTTAGTTCTCCACTGATTCATTTGAATTTGTTATGTACATTATTATTCTTTAAGTAACACATCGTAATGTTACTATTTCTTTGCTTTGGTAGAAGGAGTGATATGTTATGTGCTGTATTTGGAGTACTTGGTTTTCTGTATATGTTAAAACAGGACGTATTTTTACGTATGTTGTTTTACGTAATGCTATGCATATTAAGGTTAAGTTACTGTTTTTTATATTCTTTTGAGGAAGTTTTATTTTATTATTTCAAGAATGTTGATAATTCTTTTTAGATTATTTTAATTGATATTAATTGATAAAGAAGTAATCAGTGTTAAAAAATTAATTATTAAATTGTTCTGCAAATTTAAGACTATCAGTGTTGACATAAAACGTGAAGTAAACTAATAATTATAAATTTCTTCAATACTCCTGTAAATTAACGACTCTCTTTAGAAATCTTTGCTGTAATAGGTTGAAATTTATATTTAATTATTTTATGAGGGTTTTTCATTTTTCTGTTTGAGCAGGAAGTTATTATTCTTCTTCGACTCAACAGTCTTAAAAAAATAATTAATCTTATTACATCACTGCAGTAAAACTAAATTGACCATAAAAAAAAGTGAACTTTGAAATTGTGGAGGATTTACTGGTTTTCAGGTCCTTTGGGCCTACTTTTGACATTTTTAGGATGATAGATAGGTATATGTGTGCTTGGTGTAGTGTGTTTGTGATGTGTGAATGGGTATGCATCAAAATTTTCTAACCGCTTTAGAAGTCACATTGTTTGATATATCATAATGAAATTCTTCAAATATATAAAACAGGATTATATTATTAATAAAATATTCATAAGTATGAAATGTGACATACCTATTGCATATTATATTGTATGTCTCAATAAATAATAATTTTTCCCGTGCTCTTCTTCTTGCTCTAGTGATTTGAAATTTAATAATACCTTTATGTCGGTAATTTTTATACCTATAATTTCATGGATTTTGGATTTTTGTTAAGGACATTATAACACTAAGAAGGACGACTCGTAAATTCCATTGGTAGCTAGGTATGTGCTATCACCAGCCAGATTTGTGTATTTTAAACTCATTAAATCTGAGGGTTTTAGTATATGTTTATGATTATAATATAAATCAATAGCATATCTTTCACTGAGATAGTTGTCAACGTAAGTTATTAAATTCAAAGAATGACATTACCATTCATACCATTTTAAATAAAATGTAATATAAAAAATGATCTATTATCTCTCTTAAATGATAAAAGAGATCGGGATAATTAACTACTTAACTTCACCATTGATGCATTATCTTTACTTTATTATATCAATCCACCAGAGGATTGCATGTTTCTTTCATTACATTTGGCGATTAATAATATCACGAATTACAAGTAACAGTAAGCTCCAGTGGGTGTGACAAGGATAACTGATTAGTTATTCGTCATGTTGTTAGTCCCACTGAGGTTAGTAAGATTTATATTAGTAAGGTCATTCTATATTTATAACAAGATGAAACCGTCACACCTCGTATAATGCTGTTGGAGTTGTCCGACCGGTTTCGGACGTTACCGATCTTCGAATGGAACTGATCTAGGGGGTTATTGTCATATAACCTACTTCCACTGCTGTCTGGATTTATTTTTGTTATTGTTTCGTTATTTCAGTTATTGTTACCTAATCTGATTCTTTAGCAATAATTGTCGTTATTATAAAGTCTGTCCGGTCGTCGATTCATTTTTATTGGTGGTTTAAATAGAATATTTTTTCTTTTGTTATTTGTTGTCTTTTTTTTTATAATCAACAGTTGGCTTTCGTAAATAATAGAATATTACCTATTGCAAATGTTACCCGTCCCATTTCAATATTGGAGCATAGCCATTAAATAGAATCATTTCCATTTTTTTCGCCAGTTGTGTTAATGAAATATAAACGTTTAATAAAAATTTCCATTATAATTGGCTAAATGATGTAATGGCAGTAAAAAAATCGAATAATCAAAATGATACTGAAGTTCAGTGTAGACCACTCGATATATTTTTCCCAAACTGATTTATGGTTAGGGTAGAGCTTGGCTTTGTATACAAATTCCACTATTCGTTCGACTGGTTAGAAGTGCGCCTGGGTAGATACAGAGAACTTTAATTTACAAACGCAACCTGCTTATCTTTATAACCTTCAGTCTAAACCAAGCACAGATCTTTCAAATAAATACTGTCTCTACATACATCGCTTCCTTATCATGTTTCTCTATTCCACAGGTCGTAAAGAGTCTTTAATGTTTTCTAGAAAATACCCAACTAAATGTTTCTTCACAGTCACTTTCTCGTTATTTACTACCTCTTGTGGCTAATCTAGCTTTATATTATATTCCATTGTCTTCGACTTCAAATCCATAGACTTGAATACAATGTATTCTTTGCTTCATAGTCTTTCTCCAATTAAAAGTCATTTTTTTCAACGACTTTCTCTTCCTATTTATGTTGTATTCCTGATTTTTTCCTTTCTAAACAATTTCATTAAATCTCATGAGTAATTAACCCCTTCCATTTACTACTACCATTTTTTATATTTCAGTTTTAATTTTTATCTTTTTATCGGAAATAATTTCGATTTTGGGTTCAAATTCCAACTGAGCATCACTCCTGTTTAAAAAAGTATTCGAACATTGTAGTGTTCTGTCTTTCAATTTATATGGTGAACTTTTCTTGGGACAAGATTATTTATTGGAGCTAAAAAAATTGTTTACATTTTATTCTTTGCCTCTATCCAAATAATGTCATCAAGAGAGTGAACCATCTAGCCATATTGGGCAATAGAATTTCACAAAATTGCATTAAAAAAAATGTCGATATACATGTTACTTAATACAGGAGAAAGACAATTTCCTACGTCTAACACACATTTTTTTTGATAAAATTTATTATTACGAGAAAGCGAACAATCTGAGGCATAAAGTTTAGTCTGAAGAGAGGTGGAGCTGGATTGCTGGCTCTAAATGGGGAAGAAATAAAAATATTTTTCAATCTGTAAAAAAGAAATAACCATAGTACTAAATTTACTGAGTCAGGGAAATCTGGACCAATCGTTTTATGAAATAAGGTACATTACATTTGTAATATTTTTTTAATTGAAAACTGTAAACCGAAGATTACAGTTCTACCACTAATTAGACAAGAAGAGTGGGTGATTTTCTAGAATGTCAGCATGGTGATTTTGTACATTAGACGTATTATACACATTTTATTTTGTTATAAATGTTCGTTTGGATTTACAGATATATGTTTTGTTTATTAAGCGATTAAAAGATTAGAACACGGAAAAAATTAACAAGATTAACTTCAATATTTCAACCTTGTCGTCATCAGGTGTTGAAGACGAGCTCTGCTTGGCTAGCAAAAAGCAACTGATATTTTTGAATTTTATTTGTCAGGTTATGGTATACGTTTCTGTCGAGCTTGTGATGACTTCTTTGGGACTTTGTCTACGATTTCTTAAGAAGACTTAGACAGCGTGACAACCTTTGTCCATTTTTAGGCCAGATTACTTCTCTGGCTGCTTGCGGAAGGAGGATTAATTATTGGCTTAAAATATGTGTGCTTACTACTCAGATACATTCTTATATAGTGTGTTTTATACATGTATATATTATTCAACTATTTAATGCTATACTAATTTATAAACTATACTATAATGGTATACTTATTTAAGAAGTATACTATAATGCTATATTCATTTATGAACTATACTCTAATGCTATGCTCATTTTTAAATTGTGTCTCTAAATAGTGTAAAAAGTTATTGAGATAACAATGGTAATGGGGGTAACAGTTGGAAAAAATATTTCAATAACTTAATTTATTAATTTTTAAAAGAAAAAAATCTGTGGAAGCTGCTTCTAGTACGGGATTGGTTGAGTGACCAAGGTCTCGGTGTTTTAGGAAATGCTGGAGGTGGTTTGCAAGGTCGTTGAGTTAGCCTTGATCTTGTTTTTGATTTTATTTGCTTCAGTTTTGTAAACACTTGCTCACTAAGTAATAGACAGTTGTTGTCCAGACTTAGGTTCTTATTGGTATCAACAGTTTTTGGGAAACTTTCTTTGCCATTTCTTTCAAAGTTATAATAGAAAAATAATCATGATGAAAGGTGTTTGCCGACTTGGCAGCCCAGACCCTAGACTGTCAATGGATGCTCCGATACATCTTATTCCTGAATGATATGTCATTGTTATTTTCACAAGTTGGATGTTAACAATTATCAAAATATGTATTTGACAGTGTTTTAAAAGTCAATTAAAGCATAAAACAGTGACTTGATACAATAACATAGTGTGTTTAATTTATTGCACTTTAATATGCAACTAAAATATAAGGCCAAACTGAAGGGAGGAGTACTGGGTGATTTCCTGAGTCAGTCTCTTCCTCTCCCTGACTTTATTGGCCCGTTCTCATCTATTTCGTACATTACTACCTAGTTTCCTTTTGCAATTTCCTTTTTCATCTCTTTTCCCGCAAAAGACTTTTTTCGCTTCTCCTCCTTGCCAACTTTTATTTAGAAACTCCACAATTAACTTCCTTTGCTGCAGTTTAATTTATAGCCCTCTAATGAATATAATCTATTTTGGTAATTTGGTTTTTTGAATAAATAAAATAAGTATGCTTGTATTAGAGGCTATAAGATATAATAATTGATGAAATAATAAAAAATCCTGGTTTGAACCACAAATACTAAAGTGAAATAATAATGAGTTGATACAAGAAAATTTATATTTTATTGTCAGGAATTTTTAAGTGTTACAATTACCGCTGTAATTGCAAATGTGTCTGAAACCGGAAGCCAATCTGGACAAATGTATTGAATTCATGTGCTTATGAAGCACAATTCGAGTTTGTTAAACTTTAGAATTAAACAATTTCGAATTAAATATCTTGATAAAACACAGGTCTGTAGGTTATTGCTGCTATAAATATATTTCAATCCCAGTTTAAATATTGATGCCTCTGATTATTATCTCAATTTCTTGTTAAAAAAATAAATACCGAAATAAATTAAACTTATGAGAAAATAATAATGCAAAGTACCAAATATAGTTACCACAATAAAATCATTACCAAGAAAAATGTAGTTCTAGTCATCAAATTAATCTAAAGCTCGCAATTTTATTTTGTTCACATATTATTAATAAAATCAAAAATACATGCATCATTATTAGTATAATTATTACCAGATTATACTAATAATAATACTAATAAATAGATTACTAATAAATAAAGTAAAACAAAGAGAATAGAAAAATAAGTCTACTTTTGAAGGATTTCGACCTTTACAGAGGTCGTCGTGTGTCAGTGTAGCAGAAGGTATGACGGAGACTAATATGTTCCGGATCATTTGACGGCTATGCTGCAGTTTAGCAGTCAAGGCCACAACGAACTGGAGGACGAAAGAAAAAGCTTAATAAGCAGTAACAAAAGAAAAGCAAATTATAATAATCGCAAAAGAGTAACTCATAAGAAATAATATTAAAAATGAAAAAAATAATAAATTAATGGAAATAAAACATTTTACATTAAAAACAGTTCGATATTGAAGAATGTTCCTTTTAAACATCTTTTAAAGCTTTTTTAATACAAGAAGTAGAATGTTTTAATGAGTGCGGAATAGATATAATGCTGTTATGTCATAATTGCGGAATTCAGGAGAGTAATTTCTTAAAACCCTCGAAACATATTTCTAAAAATAGATATTTTAACATTTCCGGACGGACAGAATGAAAATGGACGTAAGGAAGTACATTGGTCAGTTTCCGACACACACTAAAACGTAATACTTTTCAGAATCTATAAGGATATCTAACAATTTCAGTTTAGAATTTTCTTCATTTTCTATTTTGAATTGGATTTTTGACACCATGAATTTGATTTTGTTAAAAAGGTACCATATTTATAGATTTAGGACGGAGCCATAATATATCGGAACCATTTAACATGATTAGATAGAAACAAATTTTGCTATCAACCACAAATAATTTATTTAATTGGATTTTGGTAAAGGTAATGTGGGGAAAAGAATAATTAACTAACTCCTATTGAAGGAAACTTAACTATTGTGCAGGTACATTAATGAAAAAAATTTTAATAACGAGACGAATTAATCTGTATTCTTTATTATTATTGTCTTCCCTTAATCTAGTCTTTAAATATATTATTTTTAAAATGGATGCCTGAAATTTCACTAATTTGAGTTTCAAAATATGAACTAACCATTTGGACGGAGTATGTGATGGTAAACCAACCAAACCAATTAATTAGTCTTACAGGGAAATTATTGTCAAGACCTTGATCGACCCTTACTACATGGATATATGACAATGAAAACGATTATGTATATAGCAATTTCTTAATTAATTTGTGTTGATTTTTCAAAATTGTGTTTATTTTTTTTAATAGAATCTTTTACTCCAGAGTTTCTCAAACTTTTTTCGGCCTGGAACCCTTTTTGCTTCAGTAACTTTCCCAGGAACCCCAGGTTCTAATGATTTTATACAATCATAATATAAATATTTTCATATGTTTTTATAAATAGTACGTATGTTTAAAAACAATTAAAAAGTAATATTACTGCAATGCGTATTTTGTCGAAGAAAAATTCAAAACTTAAAGATTTTAATTTTCATATCTTCCACAAGTACATAACACATGAAACAGAATTATTAGCAACTTAAAATAAATTTTATTTTGTAATCATTTTTGGTTTTATAGTTGAAAGTTTGATTCTCAAGTCACACAGAGCATTAAGTCTACCTTGGTATTTAGTTTTTATGGCAGTATAAAAGGAAAAACCGGTTTTACATAAGTAGGTAGTGGGAAATGGCAGCAATATGTGAACTGCTATTTTTACAATAGAAGGAAATTCGGGAATCAGACAGCTCCAAAAACTGACTAGTGATTCATCCTAAATATGAATAAAATTTTGGCCATTTCTACTTATGTGTATAAGTATTATTCGGTTTCATGATTCACAAGAAACACAGAATAAATCCATACCCACTAAAGAAAAAAAAATAGAAAAATGTTTTCTCTAAATGTTTTTCGCGGAACCCGAGACAGTCCTTAAGGAACCCACTTTGGGAATCTCCGGTTTACTCTATCTAAAGAAGTGACCTTAATTTAGAGTAGATATTTTCATCACTTCAAATGGTTTAATATTTTAGTGGTACATTTTTTTATTTAAAAGGATAATTACTTTTCATTTTTCAGCTGTATTTTTTTAATAGCATTATGTTTTCTAAGACCTTTGTTTTCTACAATCAATACACAGCAAATGAAAAGTGTATTTGAAAAAATGACTTTGATGTTTGTTTCTAAAATAATTTGTTGAATCGAAATAAAATGAGCAATTGGATTACCTGGAGCTGTCTTGAATAAATATATATTAAAAAACGGCATATGATGACTATGCATCAGAAAGCATGCATTATCAGAACTGATACCTTAATTCAGCTCACCTCTTTATTTCGTCTGCCATCGTCATCAGGAGTAAAAGTTATCCTGGTCGTGAAATAAAGATTTCCTCTTTGTATCAGTGATGTGGATTGTTACTGGTTGAAATGGTATCTTACTCCATTTTAGAATTTCCTATTTTGGTTTATAAGATAACTTTTTTTATTGTGTTAAATATTATTATATTAACTAAATTGTATTAATAATAATAATATTATTAATTAAATATTGTTGTATAATAATTTATATAACACTATTTTTCTTTTTTATCGAGGTTGGGTCTAGCTTCAAACAATACAGCACCTTTAACTCAACGTTTCGTCTATATTTAGACACCTTCAGGGCTACAAATATAAACGAAACGTCGGCTTAAAGGTGTTGTATTGTTTGAAGGTGGACCAAACCTCTTTAAAAAAGAAAATTAGTGTTAAATATATGCAGTCGAGATAAGAACATTTAATTATGTATATCTCCAACCGCAAGTGAAGTTATTAACAATTTTGAATTTTATTTGACTTGATTTTTGATTCTACCTGTATTTTGAACTCTGTGGCTCTTGTATGTTTGTGTTTTACGTTGTGTGTATTGCAGAATTTGGTTTAGCTCGACTTTTGCTTGTTTGTAGACGAGATTCTTTAGGAAGATGGACTGTATACTTGTTTGTTTTGGTTAATTTACAATTGAATGGTTTTGTGGGTGACGTGACGTAGCCGTAGTCGATGGGGTGCAGCCCAGTGGCGGTGTGAGTTGCATTGTCGTCTTATTCTAATGAGGGCATTGTTGCCTGCTAATGATTTTCTTAGCCCCCACCCTATCTGTCTTTCTACCTCTGCTTTAGGCCAGGTCATTGCAATGACAACAACTCTCAGTTCTGAATGCGTCATAATCCTCGTATTATTGACTACACTGGTTAACACATTTTTTTGTGTCCAAGGTTTCTAAGCTAATTTTAGATCAATTTAGGGATGCTGATTCCGAAAATCATACTAATTTTTTCTGATCAAGTCAAGTTATTGATATGTTTGCTATTTCATACCTTTTTTTACCGTTAAATTAGGAGTATTTCTAAATACATTCTAGCGTCATAATTACAATTGTAGATTATTATGTTCAATGTTAAATGATTATTACATCACAAACCTTTTACCTGCGTTGCAGATTTTTGGAATAAAACTTGGTCTCCTAGGAAACGCCGGTTTCTTAAACAAACCAAATGTGTTTTGCTATATTTTCGAGGAATATATGTTGAAATCCAAATATATTTGAGACGTATTTGTACAAGTGTTGCAAATATTTTGGGGTGATTAGTGAATATGCGTCTTAAATTTAAATAAAAATATTGTTTCTTTGATTTATCTGTCGTTATTGTGGCTGTTGCCTTCCTACAGAGAGAGGTATACCATAGCAGAAAAACTAGACCTGATGGAGAAAATACGACAACATTTCTGAAATAAGCGGCCTTAAATTAGGTAAAAACTGTTAAAACATCTTAGACACCATGACCAAAATTTTTTTTTGTTGGCCAGATATACAGATATACATTTCTTCACAGAATTACATTTCTGTTACGTTTTCATTTACATTTACTTTCTTTAAGTATCCTGGCCAATTATATGCTCTCTTCTTCTCTTTCCGTCTCTTTCATAGTCTTTTAAGTTGTGCTACTCAAATTACTGTACTTTTTAAAAATATGATATTCTTAACTGCCCAGGACGTCTAATTTGTGGTTCTAATCCCTTTACTCTGATTTTAGTTTTAAAGATTTAACTGACATTTGCAGAATAGTTTTTTAATTTTCCGATTAATTACTTTCAGAAATTGAAATATTAGTGTTCAGAAATGATGATATATTTAATTTTATGTTTATTTTAAATTCTTTCTTGTTTACACACATTTATTTAGTGTGTACAAAGGTGCATCTTCTGTTTGTTTGTTTATGTAACTCTTTCTAGGGTTTTAGAAAAAGAGACCTTCACAATATTCTAAAACAATATAAAAAAGTGTGCTTTCAAACATATTGTCATTTATGTTGTCATATATGTATTAGACGTGCATGTTGCGTAATAATGTATTGATATCCAGATCAGGATATAAGTTGTATATTTTTTGTTTACGAGGTTTTTAATAAATTAGTGACTGTGAATTTTTTAAAATTTTCTATTTATAATTACAAGTTTATTGAAGTTTTCGAAAAGTCCCTAAGTCAGAAACAGGCTAAAAGATCTCCAATCATTAGCATTGCTTGAACTCGATTCTGAATGGCCTTCAGCTGGTCTTACAGCAGTTTGTATGTTTTGTTAGTGTCCTGAATTGAGTAATCAAATTCCTTGAAGTGAATTTTACAATCATCGAGATGAATATTAGTGACTAGATTCAAGTCTTGTGAATAAGGAATCATTAATTAGAACAACTGCAATATTGTTGTTAAACTGGCCAAAAACTTTCGTTCGATCTATATCGAGAACGTCTTATTTCGCACAATTTTTTTTATCAATCTCCAATTTTTCATTGGTCAAAATGTGATGAACGGAGTGTGATTCAAATTCAACTGTTCCCGATCATTCTGACTGTCAAGCGTCGATCTGAACGCACAAGGTTCCGTACTCTGTTGACATTTTCATCGGTGTTTGCACTTGAAGGCCTTCCGCTTCGTGGTTCATCTTCAATCGACTCTCTTCCTTCTGAAAATTCCTTAAACCACCGAAAAACCTGTGCCCTTGATAAAACACGTTCTCCATAGGCCTCCTGAAGTTTTTCAAAAGTTTCGGTTGCATTATGTCCAAGTCTGAAGCAAAATTTGATTGCACACCGCTGCTCAACTTTGAGGTCACTCATTTTTAAAATGCTCAAGAAAAAACCATTTCACGAAAACCAACGCTACGGACAAACAAATGACTGTGGTGAGTTCAGATTCATACTGGAGGCGCATCACACGTGCACCTGACGCTACTCAAGGCCACGCGTCTCCAGCGTTGCCAGATCGAAAGCGACGTTGCCAGTCTCACTACTTTATTTATACACCTCGTATTTCGCTTACTTCGTCTGCCTGTGTGCAAGCTAAACGAAATAGGCGCCGCTTGTTTTGTATAGGCCAGCTTTATGTGAAAGAGTTTTCAGGTCTAAATCTGCAGAAGTCGTAGATAACAGGAGATAAAAAAGAAATCTGAAGTGGCCTACAATAAACCTTACTATAAGTAAACACAATATCGACTTGTTGACAGTCATTGAGTGTCTGTTTTACTTTAATCTAGCTCTAGTGTTGGAGTTATATCAAACTCTCTGGTAAATAATTATGAAACTTGTACACAATCAATGTAGTGAATTCATTTGTTTGACTGTAGCTATAATCATTTTGTCAAACAAATTTCAAATCACTTAATTTAGAACAATCTGACATATTATTGTTAGTGTAAACTGAGGGCAGACTAATAGACTCCCGTGCAAATCTATAATACGAGAATCTGTCTTATTGTGCTTTCCTTTGTTGTTTTTAAAAACATGAATCAAATTTAATTTTTTTTTAACTTCAGAATTGTCCTTAGCGAAGTAAAGAGGTGTCCCTTCTCCCTTCTGTTGGGAATAGGTATGATATGGCAAAAATAGGCGATTGCTTCTCATTCAGGTAGAATGTGATAAGGTTTCCTCATCTTCCAAAGAGAGTCTGCATTGTTCGTATGACCTTAATTTTATTTTTTATAAGTTGTTGTTAAGAAGAAAAATGCAGATTAGATATTACTAGATACATTTATGAATTCTTCCTTTGAAGATATAGTATGATGTACAATGTAAGTTCAATTTGAATAAGTTTTTTTTTTGACTAAATTAGACCCCGTAGTTGTTCCCACTCAATTGCAACTTTGAGAACGTTGGGGTATTTTGTACAAAAGGGCTCCAGGCGCAGGAGGTTGTTTGGCTTCAACCTTTTCCTCTTTTTCAATATTATACGTCAAGGAATATGTTTATTAAGACAATACCTAATACGATGTTTTATGTTTGTTCAATCACCGGAAATGTGGCATAAATATAGGAGCAGTGTTGTCTTCAAATATGAAAAAATACCTTTCCGTTCTCTAATATTACCCAAAAACCTTGAAGTCTTGAAAACACCCTGAATTATATGTCTGCCAGTGAGATATGTTAGAGTTCAAGATGTAGATTAATTGCTAGATCATCCTTCGCTCTGGTATTCATCGTAAATTATGTTATTGTTTGGCGTTTGTTTTTACATTTTTAAGAATGGCATATATCATAATAACTATTTGAAATATTTAAAAGTTTCAAAAGAAAAATTATGTTTAACTGGATTCTGTTGGGAAGTTTCGAAGCTAATCCAAACAAATCTGACAATTACAGCGAGTTTCCGTCGTACCAAGTTGAATTTTCTGTTTTTTATAGTAATCGGAATATATTGACAATTTTTTCGTACCATTCTGATTTAGCTATTTGGCTTCATACCTACCCACAAATAATCAGACACCAAAAATTGATTTTGGAGACATCAAACCATGTAAATCCGTTTAAATAGGAAATTTAATATTCCCATGATCGCTATACTTTGCTTATGGCAAAGTGAAAATTGGTGCAAAATATCGAAATAGAAAAATATTTCAAGGGCCAGCCGCTATCGAGAATGTCAGAAAACATCTAGTAGATTAATAATTATATTCCTTTTAAATTGTTCTTTTAAATATATTCTGTGGACTTCGTCTGAGCCATGCTTCCCAAATGGTGTGGGCGGGCGCTTTGGCGCGCCCCAAGATGACTAAACATTGTATTTATATAACAAATTCATATTTCAAAAATTTGCATTATTTTCATATAGTTTAGAAACACCAAGTATGTGGTTTTCAAGTCTAAGTCAAGTTTCCGCCATTTGATATTTTGAACTGGAAGATACATTTATTTAATATTTTAGCAACAATGGGTAATATTTTCTCATCTCCTTTCCTTGGGAATTTAAATCATTTGTGACTGACCTATCTATCTTAAAAAACTATTCTTTTAATTTCTTATCATTTTTATATTTTCAAATTTCAGGACTAAATTTTTTATATTAAAATCAATGATGCGCCCCAAAGTTTTGGTTATTTCATAGGTGCGCCCTGAAGTAAAAACGTTTGAGAAACAGTGATCTAGTCCCTCAAAATCTTGAAAAAAAAAAACAACGGGTAGATGAGAGTGATTGAGGAGCTTTACCAAGTATTCCAAATTATTGTTACTTTAACATGTGTTAATATTTACCTCCTTTGTATTTCATTCCGTTGATGGAATTATAACAGTACGTTATTCAATAGTAATTTTTTTAAAAAAAAAAAATTTTCTAAATTAATATGTGTAACCATAAATTCATAGTTAACATTTTATGCATTGGTATGAATTATTTTTATTTTATTTGATAGCTTGATTCTGATAAATTTTTATTAAATTATTACTCTAGATTAGAGTAGTGGCAATACACAGATAGCAGTATTTCAAATAAAGAAAGCTTTTAAAATGATTCATTATGACGATGTTGGCTGCGGATGAAGACTGACAGATGGAGGGTGTAGGTGGACGCTGTGCGAGTGGTGTGCTAAGTGGGTCTGTGAGGCAAGGTCGAGGCGGGAAGTGGCCACCGCCCACATGACTCATGGCCCTTCCCGCCATATGCAGCCCATTTAGCGCGCTCACTGCTTATGTCATCTTCATCAATTCAGTCCTCAAAACGCCAATAGTTCAAATGTGCACTTATCACGTATTTAGTTGCAGTATCTAGTTCACATAGTAACATTATTCCTTATAATTAAGTTAGCGTTTACTATTATGTTTGTTTTGTTTTTCAACGCTCACACTTTAAGGCTTTCACCTTTTAGTGCTGTTCTAGAGGCGGAATTATGGTTCATTTATTATTTGGCACCCATTTTAGTAATGTTCAGCCACATTACGGGGCTGATTCTACATTGGGAGTCCTAAATTTTGCCTAGCTCAAGTGTATTTAGAGTACAGGTCTTTACGAGTACCTGACTCGTACAGGCTCGAGACCGACAGACGACAGGCTGAGTTTGACTTCCTCTCCGAGGGACGATGTTGCTCAGATTTATTTACCAGATTCGAGAGCCAGAATGGGCATCGAACCCCGGACCTACCAGTTCTGTTTACTATTATAATGAAACACACTCTAACCGTTATAGTTATTGGATAGTCTAGAGCCGTTTTATAGTTTTAATTACATTTATAGTTTTAATATAGGGTTTATATTATGGAACTCAGTACTTTAAGATTCATTTTTTAAGAATTTTTTACATTTTTCCCTTTTATTATTCCCACAGGTTCTTTTAATCTTGCTTTGGTGATTATTCAAAACGAGTCAACGGACTAAATAAAATAAAATTACAGAAAATAAAAAAAGAAATTAGAAGGAAACATGTAAACTTATTTCTATATTTTGACAACAGTTGTCATCAAGAGGACGTCGAAACGCTTAGAAAATATTGCAAAAACTCACTTTGATATTTCGACGAATCGTCTTCAAAAGAGGGAATGTGACTGGCTTGAGGAGCGGAAACACACTAGAGAAACACACTTGTGGTAGTCACAGTGAAAGTGCTATAATCATACGAGGTAGGGGAAGGGACAGAAAATATAGTAAAAACAAACTAAATAATGTAAATAGAGTAAATAATAAATTAAAATCAAATAAAACGAGTAAAGAAGAAGTAAAGGTTAAGTAATAGAAAAACAAAACTGAAATATAAAATGCTAAGTAATACAAATAAATATTATCTAAAAAAAGAAGCTGTAAATTATACATGGGAATAGGTGAATAATATACTCCCAGATTTGTGTATTGAGTGTTATTCAAAGCAGGGGAAAAATCAATAGGGTTATAATTTGAATTTGATTTGGATCAGAAATGGATGATTCTCAGATTAAAATGTATTCATTTATCCATTATGAAGCTGTGAAAGTACAGTCGCATCCTTATATTATATTAAACACGTAAATGAATCTGGTTTGCACGCAATAGTAACTGACATTTTTCTGTTTTTAATTGCCTAATTAGAATGGTAGCAGATGTTGAGTCAGTTTCACAAATTGGTTTTCTTGGATTGATTCGATTAGATTTGTGGACTTTTTGTAATTTTCATGAGGGAAAGATTACTTCAGTTGTATGAATCATTTATTAATGTGGTCAGATTTAGTTTCGTTATTTTCCTGCAGAGCTACAAATTCTATTAGGGCTTAACCACTAGAATCGTGGTTGCATTATTAATGATATCCATAATGTATGTTTGCCTTACGTATCCTGCTCAACTTGGCCTAGAAACCATCATTCGCCAGTTTTTTCCATTTGGTGGATTCTGTAATGAACAATACTCAAACATTACTGTTGGAATATTTCTGAGGGTTTAACTCTCTTCACAGAAAGTAATGAAAAAAACATACTTTTTAGCGAAATTTAATTAAAAAGTTTGAGGGTATTTACTTTTTTTTCATTCACCCTGGCCTTGCTTTTTCACCATTGATAAGACGTTGGTCGGCTTATTACCAGCGCGACTAGTGTAAAGGACTTTGTCATTTAAATTATTGTCTTGTTAAAGGCATATTATTGTGACTAAGTTGAGTGATTGTCTAACTAGGTGGACAAAAGTTATTTCCAATGAGGTTGAATCAGTATGAATGCATAGGGGTTCGTTCAAGAAGGTAGACAAGGATTGGCACTTGGACTTGGCTGTAGACTGAAGTGTCGCGGCGGAGGTTTGGGCGCACCGTGTTGTGACAAGACAGGTGGCGGCAGAAGGTGTTGGCGTTGGAGGGCGAAGGACGCTGATGGGATTAACAGGCACGCGAGCCCCGCCCTTGTCGTAGGGCGCCGCCCTTCTAATCAGGTCAGCCCTATTAGGTCAACAGCCACTACTCCTTCATTAATTAGTAATTCTGCTAACTACTTGCGCTAATGTGACAACAACGCTCCGACCATTCATTTATTAAGATGATGCCTTCATTATACCCATCCATCATGTCTGCTCAACACGATTTTTAGAAACCAAAAAAGGTGAAATTAAATTACAGTCAAACATTTCACTTTAATTACAAACCAGAATATCACTCAAATCTCAACTTTTTTTCATGACTGTCAGCAGTCATTCAGTTTTCAAAGGTATTCAATGATTTAACTCTTTACTCACTGCCTACTCGAGAAATTTTTGGCTGTGTTTTTGGTCCGACCATTGAGGGGTAGACTGTGAAATGCCACATGCATGTAGAGTGGTGTAATGTGCTGGGCTTCCTACACCTCCCCCTATCGTGCATGCTTGAGTGATAATTCATATCAGTTCTACTTGGCTACCCAGTGGGATCTTAGCCATTGAATAAAACACATCCTCTAGTGAAACGGCTTCCTGTTTTTCTAGCTCTCACTTACGGTTTCAGTCGATTCGTAGGCTACCTCTCAGACTATTCCAGACCACTCGAAGTGTTCCGTGATCTTTTACTCCACGCAGTAAACAAGCAATAAACACCGTCTGACATATTTGCTTCATCTTTACTTCAGTTCTTAAGATTGTTATATCATCAATTTGCTATTTAAATAGAGTTTAAGACTGTTCGTTTGCGCTATAGAAATGCCCATGTGATATCCACTTTGAAGGGGAGGGGCACATTTTCATTTTCGTGGAAAATAGTGTATAAAATCTCATAAAATTAGTTTACATAAAATTCGTAAAAATATTGCTGAATGAGAAGTGGCGTTTTTGGTATTTTTCCTATCAGTCTAAGCGCCCGTCCATTGGTACAGTTACCAATGTACCAAATCGGTACCATCAAATACGTCTTGAGGAGCTCTGTCTATAACTTTTATCCCATGTGTATCTAAATGCGTGAAATATATAATTGAGAAAAAATTAACAAGTTGATGACAATGCATACAGGTTAAAATATTTTAAAAACCAAAATATCCTTGGAGAAAAACAACACAGTCCATTGTAATTTATTTTTTACATTTCCCCTAAACATTATCATCTGTAATGTCATCTACTGGAAATCTTTAATAGCTGCAACAGTATACACATGTTACACAAAACGTTATATTATTTTTTCACTTTAAGGGCTGGTAATATTGTATTAATTTACACTTCATTCCATTGACGTAATTAAGAACTATACGTTAATTATAGTAATTGTTGAACAATAGTGAACATAAAGAATAATTTAAAAGTTTGACGAAACTAGTTTGAAAAATCATTTAATAATTTTTATTTAATCAATAAATTTCCCAAAATTATGCTTATATCACGAATTTATTGATAAACTCTTTTTTATTAGTATGCATTATATCAAGTTTAATTAATAGTTTAATTTTAACAATTTCTTTTATTTATAATTTTTAGCTTTTAGCTTTTGATTTAAGCTTTTTTTTATTTCAGCGTAGATTCTTACAATACCAAAAGAACAAACTCTTATACCAGAATTTAAAAGAATAACGTACCTACCAATTTTTGTTGTTGTTGTATTTATTCATGGGCCTGCTAACAGATGTCTGTATCATTTGGGTTTTTGTTACATTGCATGACTATAAAATCTTAATTGACTAATTTTGATTTAATTTGACTGAAAAGAAATTTTAAAAGATTAAATTACAGGTTTAATTTTCACTAAATAATTTTTATGAAATCCTTATTGCACTGCGTGTCTATCGTGCCGTTCACACTTTTAGCTTTAAGAGACTTTCACCTTGTTTTTAATTTCTCCTATAGAATCACAGTCAATGTCCAATTTTAAGTGATTAAATTGGAAATCGATTTTTAGATTTTAAGATAGAACTCATTTATATTTTTATCCAATGTTTGAATCTTTAGAAAGCATGTGGTCATTAGAAAAAGAACACAATAACCTTTTGCAGCCCCTGGTCGATCACCTTTAATTGTGTGTCTTGCTATTCTGTCATTGATTACTTGGTGACGATAAACTTATTTTGATTTTCAGTGACTGAGTTGAATGTGGAGGACTGCGGTTTGTTGTTATTGATCTTATGGACCCAGACGGTCATTATAAGGTTTCTGTCATAGCGTTTAGTATTTGATAAGCAAGTAAAAACCTAAAAATTCCATCATTATTGTTAGAGTTGAGAAGTAGCATTAGATTGTAATAGATGATCCCAGAACAGATATTTTCATCGTGAGTCAGCTATTGCTTGAAACTACAAACCTATCTGGAGGAGTCCTATGGACTTCAGTGAAACCATTAGTGTACTTTTGGAAGTAACTAAGCACTGGGTAACGAGGATAAGTTACAGTTAAAATCAAAAAGATTTTGTTATTAGTTATCTAGGTGTATCATAAGAAGGAAAGTCGCGAAGGTAAACGTCTCTTAAGGTGTAACCTATTCGTTATGAAAAGAATCTATTATGGTCACAGGGGAAATAAGAAATATTTGAGTTAATTTATTTCTCACTCAATCATTTCTTTTACGAGGGAGGAGAACATACATAACGAGTTTTTATTAATTGGCGTCATCTTAATCATCTAAGATCATGAGCTCTTCTGGCGGAACTGTTTAAATTATTTCAGAATTGAAGCTAACTAAGAAAATTAGGGTAGGATATACTGTGTAAGAAGTAGGAATAAGGTGATAAACTATAATAAGAGGGGACTAGGGGAATGAGGGGAGATCCATAGGAAGAAAGGGTTATATTTTAAAGGATAAATGAACTTTACTATGAATTGTTTGAAATTGTTTCAAAAAATCTTGTAAAGCCAGAGACCCTTCAGAACACTTAAGTAGAGAATTTGTGCTTTAATTTCGTGGACAGCTTTTATACCCGAAAAGACGTTGCGAATATTCCTAGTTTAGCATTCTACGATATCGAGTATACTCATAATTATTAACGATTTGCAGCTGTTACAGTATTGTTTTTCAAAGAAGTAAATAATACTTGTAGTAAGGGATCTAAAATGATGAACTCGTACTTGCTGAAATTTCATGCTTATAGAGGTTGAGCCATTCCAATCCGGTAACCACCGGCCTTAGACTTGTCAGACCATGGAACTCCGAACTATACGTGATCCTCAAAACATCCTTTATATACATGTACTTACCTTGCATTGTGCTGTACAAGTAAAGTAAAGTAAAAATAAATAAATAAATAAAAATAAATAGATAAATATGAATAGTAAATATAATAATAAAAATAATAATAATAATATAAATACTATTATAATAATAAATAAATAAATAAATAAATATAAATAATAATAATAATAATAAATAGTAATAAATATAATAATATAAATATAAAATATAATAGATATAAATAAATAATGGATAATAATAAATAAATAAATAAAGTGAAATAAATTTTAGTTTAACGTAAATTTTATGTATATTTAATGTATTTTATTATATTATGTATGTAACGAATTACATACATGTTTATTGTATGTAAACATGTTTATTTTTACGAAAATATACATGATGTTTGTGACGTAGATATGACAAATGTCCATTGTTTTTTGTTAGTTTTTAGCCCTGAGGATGTCTTAAAATAAAGACGAAACGTTGGCGAAAAGGTGGTTCCATATATTAACTCTGATCAAACTCTTAGAAGAAAGAAAAGTGTTTATTAGTAAATTGTAGTCAAGAAAACAATACCTTATTATGAAAATATACATACAGAAGTATAAAGAAAATCACTTTGAAAGAATAATTATCGATTTATTTTTTCAGCTAGACAAGCAGATTAACTGTAAAGACTGTTCGTAACCACCCCTGAGAATATTCACAATCATGTGGTAAATGAATTTCAGCATGGAAAATTTTTGCCTGTGCCATTAGTATTTCGACGAACACATGGACGCCAAAGTTTAAACCACTGTTTAAAAACAAACAAAAATTTTGCCGAATTGGAGGTGTTGCCGAATGAAATAATATCGGATTAAGGAGCTTCAACCTCCACGAATTCATAGATAACCTCCTGAAACGTAAACGGACGAACCACATATTAAAAAAAAAAAAAAAAAAGTACAGACATTTACTTACTGACCCCACCACCACAGCAGGACAATAATTCAGCAGTAGTAGGTTCGTGACCTGGAACTGCTAATACAACGTGCACAACAGTGCGCGGAAAGAATCGTTGGTCGTTGGTCGTTGGTCCTGAAAGATTAAATACAAGATTTGCTACAAAAGTTCAAGATACTTAAAAGACTAAATTGTTCTCAAAGAGTTCGTAGGGTGTGTTGAGGATCTAAAGTTTGTATAGGAAGTGTATTAGTTTTATTGAGAACCGTCTGGACCAAGCTAGTCTCTCTCCTTGAAGATATATTCTATCCATGAATATTACAAGCAATGTATTACTGATATTTGTAGGTAGCATTCATGTAATATTCATGCATACATATCATTAGCACCACAGAGGTACGCGCAAGTTACATTAAGAAATATATAAACAGTCTCATCTCGTATCCTCGTCTTGCAGTCCTTGAATCGGTTTCGACACGTTTCATCTTCAACAACACTGATTTAAGTCGTTGGAATTGCAGATTTATACATACATATAACATAGTATTAATTGGTAATTAGTTTTTATTTCATGATATTATTGTTTTATATAATTAGTTTTATTTATGATTTTTTTAATTTTTTATTTTTTGTAAAGTTTGTTAAGTTGTATTCTTTATGTGTTTGAGGCTGTAGAGACTCACTTTCTCACAAACCATTGTCGGTATGTGTTGGTTACATTGGTTGGTTACAGTGATGGTTACATGGAATTCAAGCATTGTATTATTGGGAGTTTAATTGAGAGTTGGATGGGGTAGTGGTGGTGAACAATTCTAGTTTGGACTGCAGTGGGGGTTGTATTTTGCGTTGACAGTAGAGTGGACCAGACTCTGGGTGTCTGACGCATTCCTTTTCTACGTCTTTGTATTAAGCCGGTCTAATTAGCAAGGCTCTTTGTTGGATCCTTTGTTCCTCCTTCTCCAGTCCTCAGAGCTAACCTGATTAACTGACGTCTTGGGTCGTGCCACTTAACTCAATTAGCCGTTTGCCTTTACAAAGCTCTCCTTACTTTTACCGTCAATGAAGGCTTCATTGTGTTCATTCGGTGATTGACACTCGTTTTTTAAACACAAGAGCCCTAGTCACCTCTCAAGGATTCTATTCTCAATGTTAATTTGGGATACTCGTATTTCATACTGCACAATGCATTGCTTTTGTCCATGGTAACCCTTTGACGGTAGAATGTCTCTTCCTGAGAATAGCCTTGACATGAAGAGGGTAAAACTTTTTTCAGACTCGGAATATTTCGGCAAAAAACCGAATAAAACTAAAATTATAGGAGTAAAATTATTAGTAACAATTACTAATAATTACGCAATTCGTAAGCTGGCATATACTACTTTTGATATAAATATAAATAAAATATACTTTTAATTAGTATATTAGATCATATCAGTTTTAATTAGATCTTGTTTCGGTTCTTTGGATGGAAGAAATCATGTAACTTATCAGTAAACATCACATTAATAACATTGATATGAAATTTTAAAACAAATTTGGTGGCGTTATAATTATTCTGAAATACATATTTTTATTGTAATAATTTAAATTTAGTATATATGTATATTTGACTTTAGTAATAAAAAACTTCAAATTTGAAGCATTCAGTAAGAGGTACTGTGTTTACTTTCCACATTCCTCACCGTTTATTATCTGCTGAAAAGGGTTAAGAAAACATAGACATGATGTAGTTGTTTCAAGAAATGGTTTGAACTACGAGTATATTCATTTAAAGAGCACCAGTTAATCATTTTGTGATTTTTGGTTAAATCTTTAAATGTACTGTAAAGTTGAAGTTACTGATTTTCTTTAACTGATTGCACACTTTTTTCGCAGGTATGTAATATGTTAAATCATGCTCTACATTATTACTAAGGAACTTATTTGTTCTTCATTCATGCCGTTTATTCCGTCCTGTTGTTTGAAGCGTCAAGAACATAACTGTTGGTCTCTTTTTCTCCCTGAGTATCATAGCAAACTTATTACTTTGCTATAATCGTTAGTGTTATAACGACGTCATTATTTTCAATAGGATTCACACCATCTGTGGGACGTCTTTTTCTGAAGTCCATGGATTATGCAGTCAGTAATTGGAAGTTTGTTTAGTTATACTCTGGCTGCTAGCTTAATCCAAGGCCTCCGTCTACTGAGTTGTCAAACTTTTTCCCCTGATTTTTGATAATGAAATGAAGCAGGTCAGAGTTGCTGTTGGATTCCTTCATCTATTCCTTACTTGGTACATCTTTCAGTATTAGTAACGATGTGGTTTGTGTTTCAGAATGGTGCTGGAGGCCAAGAGTGGTGGGGGCGGACATAACGACTACGGCAGCATAGGCGGCGGCGCTCCACCCCCGGAGGCCCACATAGCGGACCAGGCCTCCTCGCCAGCCTCCGGCCATCCACCCCCAGGTCACCACCCCTCCAGTAATCATTTACCTTTTTTATATCTTTTATTTATTTTACATTGAAGTAACGGTTTTTATTTTTATAGCAGTGTATAATACATAGTAACCCATATTACAAAATCTTCATTAACAATAATATTAATTACTTAAATAAATTATTGAGTAGCGTATTCTGCAATAAGACTGTGTCCAGCATGCTATAAAGAAGTTATTTATTCTTGAGAAGCTCCTGGTATAAGTGAGAGAGTATTAAATCTGATCTGAGAGTATGAAATGTACCTTCTGACGTATTCCCGCACAAGTCAAGTATTTAGCTACTCAAGAAAAGAACTTTTTTTTCAAATTCATTAATATAACTTTATGCTTCTCATTTGTGTAGGAGAAAGACTGATGTAAGTAACTATATTGTAATTTTTAGTTAGTCGTATAGAAAGAGGAAAGAACAGAAGTGTTAAGTTCCTATAGATTTTGGTCTTTTCTCTAAATGAAAGGCCATTTCATTACCAGCGAAAACAATTGTTCTAATAGTCACTTGTAGAAAAGTTATTAATGAAGCATTTGCAAGAAGGATAGGAAGCTGGCCTACGGTGTGGTAATTGTCGCTCATTAGTGTTTGAACACTTCCTGAAAGACACAGCTGTCCGAGGTTGCTTGATTTGAGGATATGACTCAGGGGATGAAACTCTGAAGGCAGCAACATACTCGTAGATTGTCCATGACTTAAAACTGGTTGGTTGTTTTAATGCCATATATAATGGCATTGAATAGCCATTGTATATGGTCATATTCTACCATCCTTACTTTTCTTTTTTAATAGCCTTATTTCGACGATCCGCGATTAATGATAATTCTAATACTCGGAATAAGGAGGTCGGACGTCATAAGTGAACACGGAGTACAGACAAAATGAGAAGGCCTTACAGAATATTTTTCACACGCACCAGCATTCTACAAATGACAACGATCGTAGTGGCCTTGTGTCTTGTTACAAAAATAAAAAGATGTATAACCTGCCGAGAAACTGTCCTAAGAAGAAGATTCTAGACCCTCAGCAAAGTCACTTAGTGCATGGGTATGCAAACATGCACTAATAGAATGTAACTCTTGTTATAATATTTAAAAAGAATGTTTAAGAAATGTATATTTTTAGTTAATAATCATGTTTAAAAAACTGCTTAAATATTAATGCAGTATATTATTATTTAATGTTTTCTTTAAAAAAATGTTTAAAATCATCAAAATTAATATTAAACACACATCCCTTTTTTTATTTGCAATTAACTACTTGTGTGTGGATGTAGATAATGATTTACTTGCATGCTTTGAAATAATTGCCGCTACTTATCTGACCAAGGTGATAAAAATAAAACATAATTTTAATAAATATAATTTGTTTCCTGGATATTTATACAGAAAGATAACTGGAACATTCCTGAAGTCGAGTAGAAAAATCGTAAGCATGCATTTATATTTTGTAATTACAGGTCCATTTTCTCTGTCAACATGTTTCAGTAAAATGCAGTGAAGGATAGAGTTAATACGAATAATAGTATTTGATTTCAAAGCACTGTTTTGTCAATAATATTGTGAATTATAGGAAATGGGAAGCATTATAGGCTGTAAGCTTGTCAATTTTTGAGAAAGCTGTCGTAATTCTCTCTTTTTGCCTTCGTTTCCTCTCGATGCAAGGTTAACGGGGAGAGGATAGGGTGAATCCGGCTCTTGCTCCAAATCTACTTCTAATAGTTCCCGTATTTAACTTCGAGTTTTTTATTTCATCTGACATTAAGCAGTTGTATGGGAGCTAGCAGTAACGCTTTAGTCACGAATGACTATTTCTGCTCTTTTTGAATCTTCCAGCGTCGAATTTGACTGTAACAAGTATTTCTTTATATTCCTCGGTGACTTAATATATTGATATTTGTTTGTTTTTAACAGTGACATATTGTAAACCTGTTGTGAAAACGTCAACTGGCAGATTTTTATTGATCACCTACATACTCCAGTATATTATATATTATCATTATATACATACTTCAGTATATTATCTTCAGTAGATTAGTCACATTTATGGGAAATATTTTAATCATCTTGAATGAGTTTGAACTTCTGGGAGGAATCTGTTCCATATATTTCGGAGTACACCATAATTAAATTTGTTGTTCCTATTTATAATAATAATAGTAATAGAAATACAAATAGTAACATTAATGCAAATAATTATTAGGAATTTGTAATACTAATGTAAGATCAACCTGTGCTTGTGTAACTCCAGGTGCACTAAATGCTGTTAACAGACTTGAACTTTTGGTGTCTTTGAAGTGTAACAGGGTTAGCTAGGAGGCCAGGTTAGCCCAGTGGCAACGTGCTTGCTACTGGAATGGCAGGTCCGGGATTGAATACCCACTCTGGCCCTCTTTTTATTCACGTAGGAGGTGAATAAATCTGAGCACGTCGTCCTTCGAAGACGGCATTAGGCTGTCGATCCCGAGCCTGTACAATGTCAGATACTTGTTAAAGATCCTTACTCTAAATGCACTTGACTTTGGCAAAATTTAGGACTCCCAATGTAGAAACAATCTTTATTGTGTAGTATCACATAGGGCCAATGTTCGGCCTATGTATAATCCTTTGTGGGACTACCACTGCAACCTAACCAGTCTGTCGTTAATTATGGTTGTGTTCGAACCATAATCGTGTAGTTTTTATTTGTGGTTGGTTATTATGATTTCCATCTAATTTTATTTATGAAATGATTTTGCTGGCATTTCATAGTTTGTATGGAGTTTCACTTACATCACTTCCATTTTCATAACTTTGTAATTAGTTTTTACTTTTCTTTTTTAATGTCCTTATTCCGACGATCCACCAGTAATTAATGCCGCTCTTCTGGGTTAGAGCCTCACAGATGCTGCATGATTTACGGGAATTACTGGCATTGGGTTTCTCATAGTTTTCCTCCTTCGGTCTTTAGGGGTATTCTATTCTTAGAGAGTTTTATCTTTTTTCCTGTATTTAAAATATATCTTATAACTTACCCAGTTCTGTAAGCAGCTTCTTAACAGTGGTGTTTACCCTTTAAATCTTTTCAATTTTTTTTTAGTTTCTAAAGCTAATAACTAAAACATATAATTTAATTTCATATTTCTAGGGACTTTTTTAATTTTAATTGACTTTTCTAGGGAAAATGTTGAGAATCAAACTCTTCTAGTGATCTGTTCTTAAAGTATATATATCATCTTCTGCATCAAAATATTCTTTTTCAACATCTTCACAGATTTTAACCCAACAGTTTTGTAATCTAACATTGTTTTAAAAGCAGATACTGCATTTTTAATTCTACTTTTGAGTAAAGCATAATGAATATTCAGATCTCTTGACACAGGAGGTGCTGGAAAATATTTTTTTAGAGGGACACATCAAAGGTCTTCTTTACAATATATACAAAAAGCAATCTTCTTACTTCATTCTACTGTATTTTGATTTTAAGAGTGAAAAGAAAGTAGTTTTATTCTAAACAAACATAAAACACCCAACTGACTTTAGGTTTTTTCGCCAGTTGTGTTTTTGATTTTGACGAAGACCGCTGGTTACGATTGAAAGATCTTAGTCTTTTTTTCCTATTTCTTATTGTGGTTTGATCATATTATATATATAATATATATATATATATATATATATATATATACAAAACTAAGTTTATCGGGACTCGGTCAGTTCTTCAGGTTCAAATTAAACTCTCATTGTCAACGTCTCAGTCTTTATTTAAAACCTTTTTCATTGGCAGAAGTATAAATTTTGAAACAGAAAAACTAAGTATTACATTACAAATTCTTTTACAAAGAAAAATAGTATGTGGATTTTTAACAATAACTGTAGTCTTGTTAAAAATCCACATACTATTTTTCTTTGTAAAATAATTTGTAATGTAATACTTAGTTTTTCTGTTCCAAAATTTGTACTTCTGCCATTGAAAAAGGTTTTAAATAAAGACCAAAACGTTGGCAATGATAGCTTAATTTGAACCTGAAGAACTGACCGAGTCCCGATAAACTATAGTTTTGTTTCTATTCCATGGTCGATACTTTTATCAATATTTATATATATATGAATTAGACTAACAGCAGTTTTCAACGAAGGTACTCTTTGAAATTTGACTCACCAGTGCTGGAATTTAAAAATTGTCAGATTATTCCCTTCTATTTCCATGCCCTCCTCCTCTTTGGTTTCAGTTTGTTTAATTCCTGTTTTATCAGTATTTCTTAATTAATGACTGCTGATAAAGAATGCTTAATTTGATAAAGTTAAGTTGAAAAAGAATGCTTAATTTAATTTCTGGTACAACATTTCTAGTAAATATCACTAATTTACAATTTTTCTTCTGTTGTATTTATCGCCCTTATTGGTAAAAAAAATATTAAAATTAAATAGAGCATAGAGCAAGCAATATGTAGTTTTCACCACAAAATCAAAATCACTGTTACGAAATGTGCCGAGTTTTTCCGGACTCATCCGAACATGGCTATTGACACTTGTACTTTCCTTCTCTATTCTGTAGTAAGAAATGTTGCCTTGCTTCATAAGTCTCACAACTGCATGGACCTGATCTTTGTTTGGGATGTTTTATGTGAATATATAATACATATATGTGAATATATCTTCAGACCAAATCTTTAATCTTCCATCACTATCGAGATTATAGTAAAAATAGTCTGCATTGTTCACGTTCTAGTTTATTTTATCTGCTAGTATGATTTATATTTCCAAGTAGAAAATGATTCCGATTCGTCTAGACTTAGGTACTCTAGAACATTGAAATGAAAAACTACGTACACTAGAATTTTTAAGTAAAACACTGTTATTTTAATTATTATTATTTTCACTCCGTAAAGCCATGTTTGGTTGCTGGTATAATAATTCTAACTTTTGTTACATGGGGATCTCACCTATAATTTTCAAGTATGTTAAACTTTTGAATGCTTTGTCTTTCGTGCCAAAGCTTTTTGGTCGCGGTGTCCATGTTATTGTCGTTTCAGTAATCTTTTTCATTTGGTGTATGAATTTATTCCTACATTTTTATCTAAGTCTATTTTACTTAGGTATGTTTGCAAGAAAAAAATGTATTCTGAAAGAAAGTTGAAAATTTTTTTTATATTTTTTTTGACGTAAATTGAAGTGCATTTCAAGTGATTGGTAGATTCTATGAACAGAATAATTTGTATGTTGAAGAAGTGAATTCGATGCCTTGGGAATGTGCATGTGGTTGCCTTTATGTTGCACTGATTGGGCTTCGCCCTCCTTGCTGGTACATGGTAAGTTGAGCTGTAATTCGAGAGAAATAGTTTTGAAGTCGTCGACTTGGCGTTGATAAGCGCTTGGTCGGTGAAAGTCCTGCAGTCACTCTATTTCCAGTTGTTCATACTGACTACACTTCCTTCGCCAAGCACCGTTAATGTCCTCTATTCAATGAGGGTAACATGTACTATGTCTCCTGCCTACGTCCCTACTCATGCAGTCAGTAGCCAGCGGAATACCTTTGCATCGTGAATCATAATCCACTAGACGACCCCGTGACCCCTTGTGTCACTCAGTCCTAAGAAATTATAGCAACAGTTATTACAACAATTCACTGAACATGATGAACAGGAATAACTGTATTGCTATTTCTTGTTATTAAGTCATGAAAACAAAGATACTTATGTGGCCGAAGTTTTTGATATAGTATTCTTAACATGATTCAAAGATGTATACGCAGAAAGTATATTTAGTAAAATAAAAAAAATTATTTAAAAATGAAAAATTTCATTTATTTTATGACACAAAGAAATAAACAATTCGAGTTATATATACATTTGATATTATTTAAAACAAACAATACCTGTAGATTGAATATTCAATTTATTTTACCCAACATAAAATAACATTAATGAAAGTATGTCTTTTTATAATATTACCTTAGAAAATTCGTATTTGTGCTGACATTTGCGTTGAAGTTTGTATTCCTACAATTATTCATTTTAAATCTCTAATGTAATAGTTTATAATATATATTTTCGAAATTTCATACCTCTGTTTAATGCTGATCTTCCAAATACGGTTGTTAAATCAAAACGTTGGCTTTGAATTGATTTGCTCAAGGAAAACTAAACGATTCCTGATATAAAACAAAATTTGTTTTATATACATGTATAACAAGAATTAAGAATAAATGCGTGGAATAAAAAAACCATTGTCTAAACAACAATAAGATTTCCGAAAATGGGACTAAGATCAATTAACTCCTAAGATCTTTCATAGAAAATACCTGGTTAGGTTTGTTCCATATCGGTAATAGATTTTACTTCTGGAGTCATTAATTTACTAAATTATGTTGAGAGAATTTATCTTTGATTCTTGTTTTTTAATGCCGTTATTTGTAAAGTAATATATTACTCACTGTTTTGTTTAATATTTATTTAAATAATTTCGCATAAACTAGAATTAACAGGTATTCCAAGTTTCGCCTATGTTCAAACAAACAAGTTACAAGCAATAAAGGTCAGCAGAGTTTTATAAGTATACAAAACGTTATTTATATCCGGTTTTGGAAGATAATTTAAATAAGTTCCCTAGGCGCAGAGCATAGCGCGCTGGACTTACAAAGCAGAGATCGTGGGTTCGATTCCCACGAAATTATGGGACCTGACCCGACCGAACGTAATAGTTGACATTTTGGGCCCAACTCGGCCCGAATTTCAGGGTCAGTTCGGGTTCATGCTTAGTATCTCACCTGTTCATTGTGTTGATGTGTTTGTACACTGTTTATCAGTCGGGATAACTGTTAAGCATTTTATCCTAGAATTATTAAAAACAATAGCGTAATGATCAGTACCAAACTCCTTTATCTGTTTAGTAAGTGGCTAACACATTTTGTCATCAATATTCGCCATATTTTATGTCAGGATTCAGTAAGTCTGATTTATTAAACTGTACATTGACTGTGTTCGCATGACACTTGGCTTTTGATTTAAATCATTGGATATGACAAGATGGCAATGAGCTTATTGTCCGAATTGAAGCAGCTTATGTAAGAACCTCTTCTGATTTCCTCGATTGGAGTTAATATCGACTAACCATATGTCTCCCCATTTCTCAGATCAGACAACTGGCAGCATAATTTGCTAAGTTTTTTCAGGGCGTAGGTCAATTGTGACTATCGATCTTTTGTAAAAATTATTTAATATTTATAGCAGTTTTGAATATTTTTTCCTAAATTGTTATATATCGTTATCCTACTCACTAATATCACAGATAAGCAAGGATATCCAACGCCTTTCTTGCTATACATACTCGTGAAAGATACGTACTATACAAGAAAGATTAATGGTGCTTTTAAGCAATTCCTATACATAGAGACAGGACTGAAACAGAAACAAAATAGAAAAGTTTGAATAATTTTATTTATTTTATGAGATGCGTTAAAATTATTTTTCTTTGGAAAATAAAAATTCATATATATGAATTAAATACCACAATAAACAATATAAATTAATTAAAATGCTCTAAGGCCTTTCGCTTCAACATCATCAGAGAGCTAAATGAACCAGCAAAAAAAAAAAAACATAACAAGTTAACCTGGCTGATTGAAGTCTTGAAGATTGAAGACTTAATCCCTGTATTAAATTCAGACAGGGATGCCAGCAATCTTGAAGACTTAACTTGTTGTTATGTTTTTTTTTTTTGGTTGTTTCATTTAGCTCTCTGATGATGTTATTACGAATGGCCTTAGTGCATTTTAATTAATTTATATTGTTTATTTTGGTATTTAATTTATATATCATATCAAGAATTATTGTTGATTATTAATTTATATATATATATATAACACTTACAATAAACTGCGACACAATAGAAAGAAACCACTCACTTTTCAATATTTCCACCGTTATAGCGGTCGTCATCAGGAGAAGAAGTGAATTGAAGGAAGGACGAGAGTCAACTGGTTTCTTTCTATGGTATGTGTCACAGTTTATTTTAAGTGTTATCAGTCATTTTGGATCGAATTTCGTTTATGATACCATCTTTATCCGAAAATGAGATATAAGAAAATGTTGAATTTAGTAGGTATCTCCAGTTGCCCTAATATTTCAGAGAATTGTTTGAAACAAAATATTCTGAAAAATTCCTTTTTTACCTGTACAGTTCGTTCATACAATGCAGAGGACGTTCAAAAATTAATTCCTAGAATATATAAAGTAGAATTTATCTTGAAAGTATAACAGAAGGCAGCAGTCAACATAGAGTGACGGTGCTGGTACAACGTTTGTGCATTTCAGTCTTCTAAGTCTAATTATTACCTATTACTTATTGTACTAGAAGCCCTTCCCCGAAAATAAACCCTAGTATGTATTTTGGACCTAAGAAGAAAGTAAGACAGTGTCTTATTTTCAGAAAAGACGGTGTGTATATACGAGGGTCGTCCAGAAAATAAGTTCCGTTTTGGTCTGTAGGGCGGTAGGAGTGGTTTTTGCCAAATCCGGCAACACCGCTCGAAAGAGGAGAGGTAGGGGAATAGAATGAGAGGTGGGGGACCTCAGTCGGTCAATTACCAACGTCAGGGCAGGTAGTTGAAATGGAGCCCTCCATGTCACGTCCCGCCACCTCGATCCCGTTCCCTCTCGAGTTGTTTGCGCGGAGTGATTCAATTTCTTTATGCACAGGGTTTCAAATCAGTTCAAATTCACGAACAGCTCATTTCTGTTTATGGAGAAGGTGTAATGAGTGAATCAATGGTGAGGAGATGGGTACGTGAATTTAAGGCGGGAAGACATTCAGCTCTCTAGGGACCCACCGGGCGGAACTTTCCGAAAGTCAAGTTTTTTCGAGACGATTCATGGATGAGGGATCGTGAGATGTCTGGGAAACTCAGGTGGAGTTCATCAGGGTTGAACGACGATCTTTGCGAATTGCATTGTCGATTTCTGCGACAATTTCGTCCGTCACAATGAGGGTCTGCCTCTCCCACTTTCATCCTCAAGTGAATGTCTTCCCGCCTTAAATTCACGTACCATCTCCTCACCATTGATTCACTCATTACACCTTCTCCATAAACAGAAATGAGCTGTTCGTGAATTTGAACTGATTTGAAACCCTGTGCATAAAGAAATTGAATCACTCCGCGCAAAACAACTCGAGAGGGAACGGGATCGAGGTGGCGGGACGTGACATGGAGGGCTCCATTCTTGAGTATATAAGACATAACGTCTCATTTAAGCATAACGTAACATCTAAATGGGATATGATTATTAGTCTTTCATTCCTGAGGTAGTACTGATAGTGATTGAAAGATATATCAATATATATCCATATTTTTGTACATCACACAGCTGATGCAAATAATTTCATTAGTATAACTACAACAGTAATAACATTTTTGAAAAACCAATGTGAACATTTCTTGATACGAAACATTCTCTTACAAGAGAACATGACTTTTGTTCAAATAGCTAGTGGACTTCTTACATCGTTTACTTGACGTCCTTCTACATTGAATATTAAAGTAAAATTTTCAAATTTAAAACAGGAAAATACCCTTTTTTTCTCTGAAAAACATCATAAACAGCGAAGAAATGTTGTTTTAAGATGATTTATAATTAAAGATGTACGATGATTACATTTATTAATCTCTAAACGAAAGAAATCAATTTTAAATTATCTTTTACATGTTTGGTTTTTACGGAATTATTATACTTTGAATTTTATGGCTTCTTAGTATTTAATAAGATCATTTTCCTTCCCCTTTTGTCAAATAACATTTATACGAATTTTTACTGAGTGAGTATTACCATTTTCCTGCACAATATTATTCCTCATACATCTCATATAAGTCATAAACAATTTAAATTGTTCCTTTATAAATATCAATTTTATCTCAGTGGATTCGCTCAAAAAATTTCTAAGTCAATGTAAACAATGTAAAAAACTATAAAAAATTCGACAAGTATAGCAGGTGTTCTCATAGTCTAGGATAAACAAACAGTTTTTATATCGTTATTGCTCTTTACCGTAATTGAAACTTCATGAATTTTTTTTATGAATTGCTAATTTGTCGTTCCATTTATGGTCAAATTTTCATTATTTTTTAATGAGCCGTTTCGCGTCAAAAAATCATTTTCTGAAAACAGAAATCGTACTGTAACGCCCCTTTATCGAATGTAATTTTGAAAAAAAATATCTCAACTCATTCTCCACATAATGCTCTATTTTTAGCCATAGTTTCATTGTGATCCGTCTAACAGTATGGCTTGTATCGCTCTCACAAGGTTTGAGATTGAATTATAAGTCAAAATTTTTACATTTTATTAAAAAAAAAATATTTCCTGTTGTTTTAAAATTCTGAATATATTTTTCGTTTGTTCCATTTGTAACTTCAAACGTAACGTCAAAATTTCAAAACTCTAGGGTTATCAGTTTAGGAGAAATAAATGTTTTCAAAAAAACGGTTTTTGGCAAAAAAAGTGACTTTCCCATCATGCATAATTCTTCCCAAACAATAGGCATCTTCTTCCTTATGAGGCCGATTTTTGTGTAAAATATCAACTTGATCCATCAAAGATTCTGGACCGTAGCGTGGTAACAAGCAATGCTAACACACTCACCCACCCACCCACCCACACACACACAGACATCATCGTAAAAACTTCATAAAACGACTTCTGGGACCTCAAAACATGTAATTCCGTCAAAATCTCGAGATTGAATTTTTTCACGACCACTATACTTTACTTATAGTAAAGTAAAACATAATAACAAGTTAATCTGGCTGATTGAAGTCTTGAAGATTGAAGACTTCATCCCTGTATTCAATTCAGACAGGGATACCAGCAATCTTGAAGACTTAACTTGTTATTATGGGTTTTTTTTTTTTTGCTGTTTCATTTAGCTCTCTGATGATGTTACGAATGGCCTTAGTGCATTTTAATTAATTTATATTGTTTATTGTGGTTTTTAATTCATATATAATATCAAGAGTTATTGTTGATTATTAATTTATATATATATAACACTTACAATAAACTGTGACACAATAGAAAGAAACGTAACAAACCACTCACTTTTCAATATTTCCACCGTTATAGCGGTCGTCATCAGGAGAAGAAGTGAATTGAAGGAAGGACGAGAGTCAACTGGTTTCTTTCTATGGTATGTGTCACAGTTTATTTTAAGTGTTATCAGTCATTTTGGATCGCATTTCGTTTATGATACCATCTTTTTCCGAAAATGAGATATAAGAAAATGTTGAATTTAGTAGGTATCTCCAGTTGCCCTAATATTTCAGAGAAAGTTTGAAACAAAATATTCTGAAAAATTCCTTGTTTACCTGTACAGTTCGTTCATACAATGCAGAGGACGTGCAAAAAATTAATTCCTAGAATATGTAAAGTAGAATTTATCTTGAAAGTATAACAGAAGGCAGCAGTCAACATAGAGTGACCGTGCTGGTACAACGTTTGTGCATTTCAGTCTTGTAAGTCTAATTGTTACCTATTACTTATTGCACTAGAAGCACTTACCCGAAAATAAGCCCTAGCACGTATTTTGGACCTAAGAAGAAAGTAAGGCAGTGTCTTATTTTCAGAAAAGACGGTGTATATATATGTAAGTATAATTGCCTGTTCAACTATTATGTTATATAGGGAATCGCTTTTGGAAGGATCCAGGGGCACATTTCTCATGGTCATTCATATTTGGAAGTCTGTCTGTATTACTTCATGGAATAAAGGTTGGAAGAAACGGAAAGGGTTGAGTTTTTAAAAGTGAACATAATATTATAAGGATTAAAATCTATTGAAGACAACAGTTTACATTATGTCATGTTGTTTGAAGATAAAGGTCACCACTATCTTCATGCCTTTCTGCCCCGCGGATCAGTTAACTAAAAATATATTTCCATGTACCGGCTTTCAGGGTGTGGTGACTAGACAAGGTAAAAGATGTTGATTAGAGGAGTATAAGTATTTGAGGATTCCATGAAAACATGCACATTTATGAAATGAAAAATAAAAAAGAAAACAAGTTTTGATTTGGCTAACGTTAGCGCATCAAATTTTAGTCAACTTACTACTTTAGCCAGTTTTTTCGCAGAAAGATACGTGGGTAGAAGAGGTGGTGATGAAAGAAGATAGATGTGGCATCATGTCAATTCACCAGGGTACGCTCATGTTGATCCATGAATACATTTCAATGTCTAAACCAGAAAAAAAAATTTGTTATTGTGGTTTAGACGTTGATTTTTATTTGACGTGTTAATTGTGAAATCTTGTTATATGCGTTACAGTAATTGATATGGTAAAATATACCACAGTATGGTGGCTTAGGTATGCTATCGACTAGATTAACAAATGCCCTTCGTATTATGATCACTTCGTAGAGGGATTGCTTCGCGGAAGCACTGCAGTCACCTCTGGCGGGCTGTACAGCCACTCTTGAAGCCATGCTACCAAAATAACCCGATTTCTGTATGAAAGAGAATGTATGTAGAAGACATCGTATTATTGTCTGGACAGTAGTTCGTAGATCTAGCTGCAAACATTATTGAGCACCGTTTAAGAAATCAAAAATTGTTCATTAGTTAATTTTTTTAATTAATATTGGCTAATTAATAATGAAATTAATAATTTATTATCCAATAAATTAATTAATCAATGATTTATAATAATATCGATCCTTAGATTTTTCTAAAATTTAAAAAATATTAACATTTACAATAAATGTGGAAATAATGTTGAACAGTAATGAATAAATAAAGTGATAGACTTATAGTTATGAATATCTAAAGGATGTTGCTGAGATTGTTGTGAAACAATTATGAAAGGAAGCAAGAGTTCGTTGTTTGTTGTTGAAATCGTGTTGTTTATTGAAAACATCTGGTGTTTGGACATTTACTAGTTCTTGATCTTGAGTATTTATGTGTTGTAAGAATGTTGCCTGGTACAAGAAAGTTGCACTTTGAAGGACATTGTGCTTCGTATGCAGTCATCTATGACTTTTGTGCGTACTGATTGTTGCGTACATTAAGGAATACGTTGGACAAGGCCAAAGAATAGAATTGGCAATGGTGGGAAGAGCATTTGACCTTTGACTGGCGAATGAAAGACAAGGACGACGTCAGGGCGAGCATGTGACGTAACTGTCAGAAATAGAACTGACCTGCCAATCTTCCAACGCGTGTCCTATGCCCTAGTCAGAGTGCCTCTTATGAGGGCATAGATTTCATTCTACATATTGAGCATTGTTTTGTTTAACACAATAATATGTATTCGTGATAAATTGTGCTGATCATCATTCTACCACTGTAGTTTGAACATGATTTCGAATCATGTGTACTTTGTAAACAATTATGAATCATAAGCATTCTGGATCCTGTCAATTACATTATGAAAACACATAGATGCTAGTAATACCACATGTGAACCATTATACAATACATTAAATATCCATAGAAATACATCTACAGATGTATTTTGTACTTGTACTTTGTACTATTATTAGGAGTGCTTCATTAAATGACATTAGTAGATTATCGTTTTAAAGAATAATGCTCTGAATAATTACCTCATTTCCATTTAAAATGAGACATGCATGTAAAACCAATGAAGTGTTATTTTGAAGAGTACGTTAAACATTCAATAAACCGGTGAAAATGTTTAGAATTCTGTGTGGACTAAGACATTTTAACTATATAAACACTTCCTAAAGTCATGATTAGTTCAGAAAAGAATCACTAAGTCAGTCTTCCACCACAAAGAACTTTGCTTTTAGTTCATTAGTTGTGCAATCCGTAATTGTGTGGTATTTACTCAAATAGTAAATAGTAATAGATAAATCAAAATCTCCACACATAAAAAAGAAGCTTTTTTTTATGTTTCACTTTTCGAACTTTTCGTGTCCATCGTCAGGTAAATTTCCAAAATGTAAGAGTAGACGATCAGAGTCCAGTATTTAACACTGAATACTGTAATACATTACTTTTACTAAAAGCAATAAAAGGACCACACTAAGCATGAATCATAATGCTACAGACATTTGGGACTTTTTTATTACTTCATTATTATGATTTTATAATGCTATAATAATCAACGTATAATGTTTAATATTAAATCAACATATTGGAAAATTTGGGTAACACAAGGGTATCATATTGTCGATTTAGTACATCTAACTGGAGGAGCGAGGTCAGGTAGGTTCCCTGTTTGCGTTTAACAGTTATGTAATACTGTTTAGTAATGTAATAGTTGAGGTAAAGTTTTTGTTTCCGTATAGTTTGAGTTGTTTGGTCTGGTTGACGAAGCAATGGACTCAATTAAGGAAGCTTGTTAACGATGTGGAAAATAACCAAATGACGGCTTTTGAGATACATTAACTGTCAATGTAACTTGTTTGGGAGTTTGATACGAGTATCTAAGACTACTGACAACTGCTAACATATTCTACTCCTATTAAAAGATATAGTGAAACCAGTTTTGGGCAACAGAGTCTCTTAAAGTGGTGCTTCGGTTGCACCAAGTAACTGATGTAAGGATACATATCATCACCATCACTTAGTTGACATCTGGAAACAAAATTAGTTCATAAGAAAACATAGATTAATATTAACAGTTGCATAAATCATGGTGGACTCTTTTATAACTGCCGATATCAGTGTCGAGAGCAGACCACTCCCTCATTTTCATCTGTTGAAATCGGAATCTGTTCCCGAGTCTGTCTGGATATCTGTGAAGAAAGGATTGAACATCAGATAGAAGCGAGTGGCAAACCTGTTTGGAGTAAAATGATAACATTCCTTTTTCCTTCTTTGTTTTTATTTTGTTCGCTCTCTGATGACATAAAGTGAAAGACCTCTCAGCATTTATTTCTATTGCTTTTTTTTTTTCATTGATTGCGTTACATGTTTATTATGATTCTTCTACATATATACATTTTCGATGAAAATATGATCCGAAACGGACAAATAAAGTTCAGTATAGATAAAGAAACGTAGAGAAATTAAATAAGCTTACTATCCGTATGAACAATCATAGAGCTTCCGTTAACAACCCTCCCATCTCCCCATATCCATACATGCATACAATACACATGGACTCCCCTTTAATGAGTGCTACAGGTTGCAGATTCTGCGATAAATCCCCTCTGAATACAACGATCTCACTCTACGAGCTTCCCAAGAAGCTCATATTTGGTTACTAAATGCGCGTAGTGCACCTGGTTTTAATCTAAAGAGATAATGCTTCATTTCATTAGTTCCTTATTAATGCATTTATGTTTTATGTTATTTCTTATTGTCTAATATATTTTTTATCTATTGTTATTAAATTATTTTTTATTATTGAATCATTTTATTCATTTAATATTCTTATTTGTATTCTTAATATTATTTTATTTTATTTTTTATTAAAGCTCAGTCCGTAACTTTTATTTATGTACCATTTCCTCTGTTCATCCCTCAGTTTAGCTTTTATTTATTTATCATCATTTTTTCATATTTCCTAATTTAATCGTAAAGTGATTCTTGTCTACCTTATACTCTGTGGCCGGGTGCTTGTGCGGCAATATTGTTGGTCTCCAACCGTCTCTGTACCAGTGCGCTTGGTTTCCCTCTCTTATCTCTCCTGTAGACGGTTCAAACCATCTTCTACATGAAAATTAGAGACTGTAAGTGTGTGTTTTTAATTGTTTTCTATTTCTTTATCTACATTGAATTTTATATATAAATATATATATATATATATATAATATATATATATACTATATATATATTATATACCAATTAAAAGAAACGGTCCAGCGGACTTTTTTACAATAAAATAAAAAACGAAGGAAACACACAGAAAGAACACAGACATAACTCACATCGATATTTCGACAATCGTCGTATCAGGAGGTGCGAAGAGCGAAGAGTCCGCAGGAAGACAGGGCGGTACTGAACTCGGAAACCGCAGCCAGTACCTCCACACTTACCACAAGCGGGGGAAGGGAGGGAAGGAAATGAAGAGCCAAATTAAGACGTAAAAGGAACGAGTAAAAATTATAACTATAAAAAATATAAAAAAAATGATAAATCAAATAAAATTAATAAAAATAATAAATAAAAAGTAAAATAAAAAATAATAAATAAATAAAAAATAATAAATAAATAAATAAAATAATAAATAAATAAATATAATAAAATTACGGTTGAGGTTGAGTTACGGGGGAAGAGCGAGCATCAAGTAAGCATATGTATGCTCCTCTGAAGCTCTTAGGGTAACTTTACCCTAAGAGCTTCAGAGGAGGCATACATATGCTTATCTAGATGCTCGCTCTTCCTCCAGAACTCAATTTCCGATAATTTATTTATGATTTTATTTATTTATTTATTATTTTTTATTTATTTATTTATTATTTTTTATTTATTATTTATTTTTTACTTTTTATTTATTATTTTTAATTTGATTTATTTTTTTTTTATAATTTTTTATTTATAATTTTTACTCGTTCCTTTTACGTCTTAATTTGGCTCTTCATTTCCTTCCCTCCCTTCCCCGCTTGGTGGTAAGTGGTGGGGTACTGGCTGCGGTTTCCGAGTTCAGTACCGCCTGTCTTCCTGCGGGACTCTTCGCTCTTCGCACTCTCTGATGACGACGATTGTCGAAATATCGATGTGAGTTATGTCTGTGTCTTTCTGTGTGTTTCCTTCGTTTTTTATTTTATTATATATATATACATAAATGAACTTCAATTTGCCTGATTATGGATTTTTTGTTGTAAGAATAACGGTTGAGATGATACTGACTCTTGTTGACGTATATATCAACTATATATCAATAAGGTATATATCAACATCTAAACTACGTAATAAATTCAGAAATGTGACCAATATCATTAAACGAGACCAGTAGTCTTTGTTAGAACACAGTCATACTGAAAAACATATGTAGGGCATTTGATGTGTTATTGAGAAGAGAGAAAGAGAGAGAGAGGGGAAAGAGGTATTTTAAAGGGCGTGAAGTGTAGGGAAGGGGAATAAAGGACTGGACAAGAGAATTCAGGGTAAAGAAAGGAGTTCACGATGAAATAAGTAAAAGTTATCTGCCAGCTGTCACACCAACTCTTGTATACAAAGCTATTACTATGCTTAATACTGAGTCTGACTTGAAGAAACAAACCATTACTAGTGTTTATAGTATTTGAACTATTAAATTTAATAAGAGAGGATTCGATAATATTTCATAAAATCATCGATCTTTCATATGTGATTCTTTTAGCGTCTGTTCATTACATGTATTACATATATTTTGTTTATTTACATGTAAGAATGTACGACATTTACGCATAATTTTATAAATACCGTAGATACTGCAGTTCTCTCGGAGAGTTTAAAATTAACAAATTATCTACATATTGTTAACAATGGACAAAACTATATTAAAGTCAAGATTTAGAGCATATCATAACAAACTGGAAGCTGTTTCAATGTTATATAAGCTTTTCTAACCTTATTGTCCTAAAAGTTATTTTTCTCTTTGTTTAATTTTGTTTTTGATGAATGACATTTCGATATCATGAGTGTTCACAGAGATATCGGATTAAAAAGAACGTAGTATTGAAATTATTATGTTAAGCAATAACTTAGATTGCAACTTCAAAGATTATTAATACTTTTTAAAAATTTCTGTAACCGTTCAGAAGTGTTTAGATTAGATAGGAAATAAGATTTAAATATTATTACTAGAATCGCGATTAGAGGAGTTGGCATTTTACATTCTCTCAGGGAGAAAAATGATGTCAGGGCTGATGTCATTACTTGCCTTAACTTGATACCCGATTACATCATGGCCTCAAGCACTGCTCAAGCTTTTCAAATGAAACTGCTTGACCAACCAGCATGATGTGTTTAACAAGCGTGTTGAATCTTCTGACACCGGCATACACACGCATGCAAAGCGAATCAAACATCCAAACAAATACACAAACTCTTGAGCTTAATATTGAACTCAAACTATTAAACAGATGTAAGACACACACCTCAAATCAAACAACCGAAGAAGCATACCAACTGTTGATCTCAATATATTGAAATCAAACTATTAAACAGATGTAACACACACACCTCAAATCAAACAACCGAAGAAGCATACTAACTGTTGATCTCAATATATTGAAATCAAACTATTAAACAGATGTAACACACACACCTCAAATCAAACAACCGAAGAAGCATACTAACTGTTGATCTCAATATATTGAAATCAAACTATTAAACAGATGTAAGACACACACCTCAAATCAAACAACCGAAGAAGCATACTAACTGTTGATCTCAATATATTGAAATCAAACTATTAAACAGATGTAACACACACACCTCAAATCAAACAACCGAAGAAGCATACTAACTGTTGATCTCAATATATTGAAATCAAACTATTAAACAGATGTAACACACACACCTAAATCAAACAACCGAAGAAGCATACCAACTGTTGATCTCAATATATTGAAATCAAACTATTAAACAGATGTAACACACACACCTCAAATCAAACAACCGAAGAAGCATACTAACTGTTGATCTCAATATATTGAAATCAAACTATTAAACAGATGTAACACACACACCTCAAATCAAACAACCGAAGAAGCATACCAACTGTTGATCTCAATATATTGAAATCAAACTATTAAACAGATGTAACACACAAATGTGTGTGTATGCTTAAAATATTTGCGTATAAATAGGGTTTTTTCTATTCTACTTTAGAAATTCAAAAGCTAGGTCGATATGATTTCCGTTTTCAAAAGATGTGTACTCCTAAATATTTAGTGTCTGTGAAATTTAAAATATTTTTGATATTAGTGCTTTTAAGGAAATAAGTTTTAATATTTTCCTTTTATTTCGTATTATTGCAAAATATTGGCTTTTACAAGTAAGTAATAGTTTCTTGTTATTATAGACAAGAAAATTTTTCAATTTAAAAAAAATGCTTAGTTTAAATATATTTCGTGGTAAGTTATTAAACTTTGAAAATTAGTTGTTACATGAGATGGAAAATATGAGGGCGCTTCTAAAGCTCGGTTGAGAGATGAGTTTTTTTTTTCAATTACGCCAGCAGCATCAGGCTTTTGCCATTAACTTCCTTGCAGCTCAGTGTAATTCATGGTCCTCTGCAGGTGGAAAGGGCCGGATTGTTCTTCCGTAGTGTCTCCTTTGCCTCAGATTTGTCACCACTCTTATGTGGTGGAAGTGATTCTCCAGGTAATCTTCGGAATCCTGCCACTGCCTGCTGTCAGAGTAGCTTTCCTTTTAGGTGCCTTTCTTTTTCCTCTACAAGTTTCCCAATGGTTTACCGGCTGCATAAGCATGTTATGCAGTTTAGATTTCTTGTTTTACATTTAAGACCTTAAATACTGATTTAGAACTATAGACTTGTTATTTGTGCTGACCTTTTTCCTGCTCTATGTCATTTATTTCATTTATTGCCTACCGCGCACTTCGCTAGAGATGTCAGTGGCAGCCGCCACTGACTTTTCAGAAGTTATGTCATTAATTATAATAGAATTTTACAGCCCTTATATAATAGGCCGTGGTCGACCAAGTCTCACAGTCTTCACTTGGTGGGTGAGTTGCTTCGGCGAACGGCTCCATTTCGCTGCACTCGGCCCATTTCCGTCCTTACACTCTTATTTATTTATTTCTTTTATTGAGAGTGATTATAGTGCTGCGTTCTAAGAACTGTTGACTTTACCCCCTTCTGTACTATAGTACCCAGTTAGCTTCAACGCCTCCAAGAAGCTCAGCACTTCTGGTGGGTCCAGCGGTAAAAGTTCTTCATAGTTTTGTTGAGTATCCAGATGCACTCGGCTCTGCCTTACACTCTTGGTTGTCATGATTATTAGGTGTGTCGATCCTGAATGCATCCTCTGTCACGAGTATCAGCGCTGCAGAAGGGTCTCTTGATCCCTCTACCGTCAACTAGATCAAGGACTTTCATTAAGACCATATTGTCTTTAATATTGAATAACAACAGAATGGCATTGATGTTATGTGTTTCATAAACGTAGTTTGCGGAGTTTCACGTATTTTAGGAATGATGGGGTATATTTATTAAGTCATGGGAGAACTGAAGCAGGCCAAACAATTATTGTCAAATTATTCATTGAAATGTCTTGACTAGAACAGCGACTTCATTATTTTTAAATTACGGGCAAGGAAGTTTCTTTTTTCATTTCATCAATAAAACAACAAATTCTGTAGTTGGGCAGTCAATTTCTATGTAGTATTTACTCACCCGAAATTTGGATCAAAGTCACCATGTAAACAAGTTATATTAACAAGTTTAACAAAATATTTATTAACAAAACTTTACACAACTTTGGCATAGTGTTTTTCTTCGCATTTACATACAATAACAATTGTAGTTTTTACAACTTATTTGTTTTGCTAAAAATTAAAATTATCATTTAATTCAATATAATGAATTGCCAATTGTCTACCATTATTTCATTAATTTGTTTATATTTATTAGAAAAAGTTAATTAAATTCTTAATTTATATTTTAATAATTTAGAAATCGATAAAAACATTTAGAAAGAAATGCTACTTTTAAAGTAATCTCAATTGATTCGTGCAGACTTTAATCATGGTTGATTGGTTTGTCTGGGTACTAGTGGATTGATTTTATAAGATCTTCTTCCTTTAGGCCGGTAGTCCCTGCATATTTGACTAACCTATAAGAGCACATGCACTTACTCTCTACAGAGACTATTTAAGATGCATGGAACAAGTCTTTAGAATTAATATTTCCTTTGGAGTGATATTTATATATTAAAAAATTCTTTATCATATTTATTAATAATAATTTATCATCCATGTAATTAGTGTTTTTATTGATTGCATGGGTAATCATTGTTATTTTTATTGTTTAAAATGTTTATATTATTTCTTATTTTTATTAATATAAAATAATATGTACACAATCTAAAGACGATGAAATTAACTTATAAAGATTATAATTCTTTTTATTTTATTTTTAGATAAATAGTAGTGCAATAATATTAAACAACTAAAATAAAAATGGTTTCCTATGTAATTAATAAGTAACAGTTAGAATGAATTAAAATATTTATTAAAATAAATTATTAAAAATAATTAATATTAGTTTTTACTGTTTAGATATCATTCTATAATCAAATGTTAAATGCAAAGAGCTCTCCTTTGTATATGAAATGAAGTGACGGGATAATTACAGTACTGAATGAATCTATTTGTTGAGACATGTTAAAGACAGATGCGAGCTTCCTCGATCAACATCCAGCTTCACAAATACCAAAGTGGGGTTGAAATGTTTCATTGCAGCATCTCCTTTTTAATTTAAATGTCTTGTTAAATGTGTCATGGACTGGGGATTCTGATTGCATTGTCGACTGCTTTAGCAGGCATCGTGGAGATCTGTAAAAACTCAAACATTTTACTAAAACATAAACAAATATTAACAGGAAGCTTAGTACCTGACTTATCTTTTAAACATAGATTTAATAAGCATTTGTTTCGACATTAGGTTACATAGTAATGTCAAGTCATAATAATTGGATCCGTTAGGATTTCTAATCTCAGTTTTTGTATTATCAGTGTATGAATCAAAGTACACTAGAAAGTAAGAACTTAACTTGGCTAAAAAATCTTATGCCAATATCCTATCCATGAGACTACGAGCTCATTTGTTCATTTGTCCACATTTCATGTTCTAGTATTCTTTTGTGGTGGTTTGTTAATTAATTTATTTAACATTTTTTTTAACGAATTTCTTTGTTTGTTTCTATTTTTACTTTGCTGAATTTTATTTATATTATTTTTACCTGCTCTTCTTTATTTTGCTTTTCTTAAAATCATTCCAAATTCTTTTTCTTTCTATTCTATTTATTTTTTTTGTAATTATTTTTTTTTACTCCTCCGTCCGATTCACAATTGTATTTCATAAGAAATTCTTTTAAAGTTCTATGTAAAAAGAGGTTCTGTGAAGGCAGACCATATGGATAGGAAGGATGAAATTAGGACAAGATGTTACTTAATTGCCGTGTATTTATTAAAACTCTGGCTTAAGTGATAGAGGAAAAAGGTGCCCCGTTAGAATTCAGATACGTTTCTCCTTAACTATAGGTACAGAGTAAGGGATGAACCACTTATAGTCTTTAATTGTCGGTTGAAACGTCATCAGGAGAGTAGAGATAGGGACACCAACGGCTACTTCGCAAGTGTGCTTGGTGACCCTATCTCTACTCTACTGATGACGTTTCAACCGACAATTTCTGTATTTATTAATCTATTTATACTATCGACTAGCTCATTGATTTTGTTTAACATGTCACTTGGCCAGCTCCTTTTCCAGTTATATCCTGTTAGCAGGAAGTTAGTTGGTAGAATCGAATCTCTCAGTCTGGAGATCGTGAATGCCGAGACTCTTTAATAATACCTGTTTGAAAGAAGATCTGCTGCCTATTTATAGCAATATATATATATATACACAATTAAAAGAAACGGTCCAGCGGACTTTTTTACAATAAATAAAAAACGAAGGAAAACACAGAAAGACAAGATCATAACTCACATCGATATTTCGACAATCGTCGTCATCAGGAGGTGCGAAGAGCGAAGAGCGAAGAGGGACTCTTCGCTCTTCGCACCTCCTGATGACGACGATTGTCGAAATATCGATGTGAGTTATGTCTGTGTCTTTCTGTGTGTTTCCTTCGTTTTTTATTTTATTATATATATATATATATATATATGCAAAATGATCACAATAACACTTGATATAATTGATGGATTATTTTACCACAATGAAAATATATTTTAAACAGTGTTCTAAGGCCTTTTATTAATACATCACGGGAGAGCAAGAGAACTAATAAATACTTGTTAACCTGGTTGATTGAATTCTCTAGAATTGCTGACAACTCTGACTGTGTTAATGTTCCTATAATTGAAGGATTCTTGATAATTTTATTAATCAATACTTCATATAATTTATAAAGTCCTAGAATATGGTTCATTACTTTCTCATAAAAGTTCTTTATTGAGATCATAAAAGTGATAATAAAAGTCAGGGTTGCCACCAATTCTAGAGACTTCAATCAGCCAGGTTAGCAAGTATTTGTTATTTATTAGTTCATTAGTTCACTTGCTCTCCGATGATGTATTAACGAAATACCTTAGAGCATTATTTCCAGTATATTTGCATGCTGTTAAATTAATCCGTATATATATAACAAGATTTAACAATAAACATCTGAAATCAAAATCAACGTCCAAACCATATTTCTCATTTCATACTGTGATTGGGAATGAGAAATAATACGTCGGCTGTATTTATCTTCTTAATTCTTCTCTCCATTGCTTAATAGTCGAGTTGTGATCTTCCCAGGGGTAAGGCAATTCAAACGTAGATCTTGTTTGAAGATATATTTGTGAGTTTCTCAAAGTTAAATTCCTTTTGAATGATGCTGGTCACTTTGTGGATTTGACTTTTGAAATCGAATAAAAATTGTTCATTAGGACTGCATAAAACGCAGAAGTTCTCCCAGTTGTGCTGCAGATTCTGTGAGAGGAGTATCTCTATACATAGACATATTTGCAACCTGTACAAATGTGAGAGATTCACATGCGGAGATCATGTGTTATGCTTTATATAAAAACAGTAATTGAAAGCATCACTCTTGTGTATTGCACAGAAGTGCTAATAAAATACCAAAAAGAGAAAGCCTCTAAATCAGAATCGTATTTGCATTGATAAATAATTACACGTTTGATATGATTTTAAAAATAAATCGTTCACTTTACCTGTGGTCGAGCAACTTGGATTGCTTCATACAAATTGCCTTCATTAAGAATCGAGGAGTGGTTAAAAATGTGTATCTATTTGGATTGCATTATTGATATGGGTCGCGCAGACTTTCCCCGTCATTGCCATGTGGATTGGAACTGAAACAGTCAATTGTGGTCGAAACAGACCGCAGAGCATTAAACTGACAGACTCGACTTTGTCTTGTTCATTATGCATGTCAGGAGTATTGCTTGTTCGCAACATCTGCAGTTTAGGCTTTGGCTTTTACTGAGCTGTGAAAAGTTTAGGTCATGACAAGGATTGGAACTTTTAATCTTCATTGCTAAAGGCACTCTACTTGTTACACCAGTGGTTTCCAACCTTTTCGAATTCTCGCCCCCCTTCATTAAATAATAAGTTCCCTGCACCCCCCCCCTCCACTCTGGTTTAAATATTGCTATTTACTGTCATAGTCGGCACAAGTCAGAGATAAAAAATGATACAATACATAATTATGTACTCATATGTATGATTGAATGTATAGGCTTACCTTTACTAGTGTGATGGTTGCGCTTGCTTCTCTGAGCAAAGTTTCTCAAATATTGGAGAATGTGATGAAATTGAGACTCGTAATTCCTTTTCTATTACTAAGCGAGAACGGTATTTTGTTTTGAGAACAGCAACTGAACTAAATCCTGATTCACACAAGTATGATGTCGCAAACGTAATAAAATGTCAATGGCCTTAGTTGACAAGGAAGGGTACTCATCTTTAACTTGCAACCAAAATTTTTCCAAAGGTCTTGCATCAAACACAAGTTTCAGTGAACCGTCACATGACAAATCAATAAGTTGCTCCTGGTCAGCTGTAGATAGTGTGCTTGTAGAGTTATCACCAAATGGGTTCCTTATCCATTCGTAATCACTTGTGTCTACATCTTTGAAGTAAAATGAGCACTTCCCCAGGAGAGTGTTCAAGTGTTCAGCAAACACCTTGTTTAATTGTTTAATTCCTTAGTAGCATTTGAAATAATTTATAATTGTATTTAGAAAAATTACTTAGTAATTAAGTAATTTTTCTATTTATGAAGTGCTTGCGCCCCCCCTGGCAGCCCTTCGCGCCACCTTAGGGGGGCGCGCCCCACAGGTTGGAAACCACGGTGTTACACTGACCCCTATATTATGAATGTAAGCTAGTGGCGTTACTATCTTATACTGGGAACAATGGGCAATTAACTGTCTTTAGGTAGAGAGTGTAGAAGACTACCATTTTATTTTTCTTTCAATGTCTTTTATTGTAGTTTCTTTTTTACAGCCCTGTGGGATGTCTTTTCACATACATGTATATAACAAGATTTCACAATAATCAGGTGAAATAAAAATCATCGGCCAAACCACAGTAAGGAAAGAGAAAAAAGGCTAAGATCTTTCAACAATAGCAAGGTCTTGGTTAAATATATTCCCTTTACTGGGAAGAAGCAAAGGAATTGTTATTTACGTCATGTGAAAAAAGAGGAAACATTGTTGAAAGCGCCATTCATAATCATAAAATAATTCGTAAAAAGCTTTTCTAAGAGCTTAGTCAACACAAGTCCAGACCTTTTTAAATTGTATGAATTTCTAATTGAAGGAATCGTTAAAGAAATTAAGACTATTTCAACTGTAATAGGGAAAAATTCTGTCAATGATGCCAATCTTCGTTCAACTTTAAATCAGAATTCATAACCTGCCCACAACTTGTATTCACTTGCTCTTTGACGACGTGATAAACGAAAGAGCTCAGAGCAATTACCTTCTATCATTTGTGGTGAGTTACCTGAATATATATATATATAAATGAATAAATCGATTCTAGGAAATAAACCAGAGTCACATGAATTACGTATAAAAGAAATCACAGACACTCATTATATTTCGATTGACTCATCATCAGGAAGATAGTAGTGAGTTTCTGGGTTCCAGAATTTCGGGCGACAAACGATTTGGTCGAATACGAAAACTAATTTTCACATAAGAAATACATAATGGAAAATTGGATAATCCGTTCGGGCAGATCATATAGAAGTGTTATTTTTTTTTATCCATTGTAGGTTTTCAGTATAAAAACGTATATAAACTACTAAAAATACATTACTGAATCTAAAGTAACTTGGACAACAGGTGGAGTTCCAAAACTATGTTCGAATTCTGGGGGCATTTCTCTAAAAATCTCTGTTCGAACTCCATAGGAACATTCCATGTAGGTGTAGCAAACCACTGTGTAAAGCCTTCGAACGTTTAATCATAGGTCCTCAGTCAGTCGAGACAATACCATACACTCCCCGTCCTGTTCACACTAATTCCCACAATCTCAACTTTGATGATTGTTGTAAGGCTCAAATTCTAAAAACACTACCTCGTCGCTATATGTTTATTACATTATGAGTTTCCGAAGTAGTCCACAGTTAGTTTCTTGGAGCACTCGTACATCCTAGTTTTAACTTTTATAGTTTATTTACTCTATCTCAGTTTATTTATTTATCCATTTATTTATTATAAAAAGCCGTTATTTATTTATTTATTTACTTTACATTTCAATTTAATTTGTAAATTTTCTTAATATCTTTTTATTATATTTATTTTATATTTATTTATTTAATTTTCTTCTTCTTTAGATATTCCTAAACTTTTTTCGTTTTCTTGTGGTCAACCTGTACCGGTCTGCATACTATGAAACACTCAGTTGACTGTCATTTTCACACGGTACCACTTCTCTCCTGACGACATCCACTAACAAGGTCGAAATATTGAAAGTAAGTCATAGTGTTGTTTTTATTTGTATTTCTTTATGTTCTAGTATATAAATATATTTATAGATATTAAGTGTGATACAGATGAGGGATTTAAGGGAATCAGGAGCCCAGCCCATAAAAACTAATAAATACAAAGATAGTCACTCTCTAAAGTGGGAAAATTTTAAACAGTGTGAGGATATTGCAGGCATTTTTAAATGCATTACTTCTCAGAATACATTAATCGCGTGGATTAATTGCTCTGAAAACTACTTTCGTTCCATGAAAGCACGTTAGGATGTGTACAGTCAGTCGTCTCAGGTCATCACAGGCAACTGATTTCTTTCCTTCTTGAAGGAGCCTCAAGATAGCTATGAAGCTGAAGTACTTTATCTTTGTTAGTGTACATGTATAGAACCAAGAATCCGTGCCTTTTGAAAGGTTCGCCTTTGTGCGAGGTAGGCAGGTTGTATATCTACATGAACTTCGTTAACTAGCTTTACTAGAGTAAAAAAATCTTTAAATGGAATGGTCGTTTGGTTTTACAAGCAAATAGAATGCAATAATTTTTTAAACTAATATGAACTATATAATCATTAAACATTACTATTGGACCTTCATATAAAAAGCGTTGGTCACTGCTCAATTTCCTTAGGTTGCTTGTTTACAGTCAGCAGGATTTCGGAGTAGTGGGTGGTACATTATATTTTTGAATGAGAGCAAAGCTTGGTGTAGTGTTCCAGATTTGACTGTGTATTTCTTTAATCGTTTAGGAATTATAGAGACGTTTCTCGAGGTTGGCGGAGCTTTTCAACGCCGTCATCTTCACGCCCTCACATGATTTCAACATATTTTTGATAATTAAGACGGTGATATGGGTTTGCAATCACTCTGAATAAGATGAAGAATAATTAAAATAAAAGTACAGTAAGAGATGTACTGCAGATAGACTGCAGATTCGAACCAAGTCTTTTTCTCCTTTTGTAATTATACTGGTGACTACTCCAGAGCAAGTGTTATTAGCTCATATACCCACCAGTCGGGATGAAACCTTTGAGAAATAAATCAAATTTAATTTTACTTGCATTTTTAAACAAAGTCTTATATTATACATTTGTCATCATAAGGTGATGATAGATTTTATATTAAATTGTTAATTTCTTAGAAGTTAGATTCATAAAATCTTCTCATTTTTAAAAGTATCAATGTTATCAACATTAAAATATAAAATATTATTTTTCTTGTTTACAAAACCATGGTTAACATTTTTTTTTCATTACATTTATAGGGGACATTGTATTGAATAATGTTGACGTTAAATCTGATTATTTGTGAAAGCGGTGTTACTACTTGCAGTAAGATCCAACTCTTTAATCTATCTTTTGATAGAATAAATTCTCAAATTTTGTAACATATTTTAGAAACTAGTAAGGTATTTCTTTAGTTCGTATCAAGTATTACATTTCATAATCTTAATTATATTTTAAAGAGGGAAGGTAATATCTCCAGTGAGTAAACAATACAGAGGGTTGGAATGTTCAGAGTGTAATCTAAGTGTAATTTAGAATTAGCTGCTATGGACGCTGTTTAGCTTGAATATTGATTCTGTGATTTCGACTAGAGATGACAACTCAGTAAATGTGATGAGTCATAGGAGGACAGGGTGGGGGGTATGGAACTAGGACAAGTATATCTTACTGTAGATAGCTATAGGAGGTATGAAGTAATGTACGAAGTAAATACTGCAAGGCAGTGTGGCTAAGACAGCAGACCTCAAGTGTCAGGAGAGATATTTGAAAACAACACATACATCAACAATCGAAACAAAGAAATTTCTGTCCAGCAGCAATAAGGTTTTACGATGTCTTAAGACATCGTAAACATTTTGAAACTACCCTGTAATTATTTTGCTTAGTTTAAAATCCTTCCACAGAATTTGGCAACTAAGGGAACTTCAAAAATAAGATAAAACTCTAACTGGTATAGAATTTAACGGAACTGATTTATCGATTGACACATTTGTAGAGATTTTATTTGAAAATTTAGAATTGCTGCAGAGTTGAATATACGTCTATACAATTTAGAAAACAAAATTACATTTGAAAAAATGAACGTTGAAATTCTAAATCTGTTCAATTTGAAATATTTATCACGGACTTACATAACTTACATAAAACAATCATTTAGTCTGAAGAGAGGTTCGTTCTTGATAAATATCCTAATGGGGTTTGATTATGTATTGACCAAAAAAAGGTGCAAATTTACTTAGTAAGTGCTCAACCAGACGAATTGAACAAACAGTGCTGGTTGGCTTCCACTAAGTTGCAAATATAACAACGGTATTTCCATATTTGGTAAAAGATGAAAGCAAAGAATTTTCAGTCCCATTAGGACAGTTTGTATCATTTATAGTATCGTATATGAGCCATGGGAAATAATAAACATAGACAATTGGTTACAACAGCGTTATTCCAAGTGAAGATATACAAAAAAACAAACCCAGTAAATATATTTTAAAAAAATTGGATATAATGTAATTAGCAAATATAGGGTAATTACTCAAATGACAGTATGGTACATTTTTTTATAATATTATATTAATCAAATAATTCTATTGCGACAATTTGCAGGCTCCTCCAGTGAAGAAGTACTGATATTAAGTTCAGTGAAATGGCTAGCGTGAGAAAAATAGTGGAATGCATGTCAAATGCTTGAAGAAATAAGTACAAAGAGAATGCCGAATTTATGAGAGGTATAAGTGAACTCTTCTTCAAACGTTAGGTCAGGAACATGCAGCAATAGTTAGCTCTATTATTTGGCACCGTAATCGCCAAATACCCTCTAACCTCGAGTTTACGAACTAATAGAGACTGAGGCAGGTCTGGAAACAGAAAAGTCCGGAAATCGGTAACACTGGTAAGTGGTAGCCTAATAATGGTGGGTAGGGTAGCTGTGTCTTGACTAAAAGTTTCTAGAAGGGCTAGGCTAGCTCAGTTTCATTTACTTTAGCACACTAGACATTTAGTTCAAATAAACACTATTATTAATACATAATTAATAGTTTACCTTTATTATTCATTAAAATGTGTAATAATAATATTGATTATGCATAATAAAGGTATAGATTGCTTAAGATAACGAAATTGAGTAGCTTATGCTACTCGGTCCCACTCTGACCTCATTGTGAAGTACCAATACCCGGATGATTATTAATGCTATTCAGAAGAAAAAAAGTACGGAAACTTGATAGTACGGTTTCTTGAAGTACGGAAACTCGAGAGTCGAGGGTAGTGTTACTACAATAGATTATGTATTAGTTTCATTATACGTTTACTTATGGCAAACATTAACGTTAATATATTTTTTAGAAACTAGTAAGGTCTTCAATTCGTATTTAGAATCAAACATACATTTGAATCTCTTTTAACCATATATATACTAATTGTGTATGTCCGTATTGTATAGCATGGATTCTAGAAATCCAATAAAGTGGTGAAACTAAGAGGCAATAAAAGCTAAGAGAGTCGAAACAAACAAAAAAGGAAATGAAATCGAAACTCAAATTGAAAGCAAAGGACAAAATTGAAAGCAGGCGCTGAGAGAAATCATTATTTTGAGTAGAGGTGGCTTCCATTGAATCCATCCGAACAGAAAGTCAGTGAATACTGCAGGCAAAATATTAAAGGACCTGATCCCTGCTCCTCTTCTATAGGTGGTGGCAGTCAGGCTGTCAGTGAGTGGTAGACCGACATATGGTACAAGGGTGCTCTGCCTTCTGCTTGGAAATGAACCTCTCATGTATAAAATGTAGTCATTTATATACTTGACATAAGACAGACAGCTAAAAAAATAAACTTTAGAAACAGGTAGATATTGTTAGACGTACTTACAGTCTACAATTGACTAAGCACACTGCATAAGCAATATTTGGAAACAAAACTTTATGTATATTAAAAAAAACACACAATAAACATATGATAAAAAAAGTATACCAAAAATTTTTTTTGGCTTTTTTTATAGATTTGTAAATAATAAAGAAAGCAACATTAAGATAGACCAGATAGACCATTAACTCATTTTTATATTTCACAAATCGTGGTCATCAGGAGGTGAAGTTTCCCCCAGGGAAGCAGGTGGTGACTTATTGTATGACTCGTGTGACTCATATATATATATATATATATATATATGCATGCTTTGTTGAACACGACAGAGTAGTTCTTGTCTATAAGCTTCTTCTCAAGAACTTCGACTTGCCTAAAAACAACTTTTTTGTTGTTAGAACAACGGTTGAGATGGTCAGCGATTGTAGTCGATGCGTTTCGATCTACTTCGCGATGATTACGGAAAGTGATCGAAACGCGTCGACTACAATCGCTGACCATCTCAACCGTTGTTCTAACAACGAAAAAGGTCTTGAGAAGATGCTTATAGACAGGAACTACTCTGTCTTGTTCAACAAAGCATGCATATCTGAAGGACTGCTAACAAAATATACTGATATATATATAACAGTTCAAAATTGAAGATAGGTAGCACAGAAAGTAAAAGAAACACACCTACAGACTCAATTTTTCGGGTAATCCGTCTTCAGGAGAAAAGAGAAAGGGAGACCAAGCACATTGTAGACGCAACGGCTAGTAACCGCACGGCAACCGCCAGTCCTGCTGCTCCCCGTGCCCGGTCTTGAAGTAATAGAATTAAGAGAAAGTATAAACAGAAATACAGATAAGCAATACAAGTTGGGAAAATATAAATGAATCAGAAGAAATTGTAGAAAAAAAACCTTGCAATAATCCATAAAAGGTAAAGTGAGATAAAAAGAGTAAGAGGGAAACTAGTTAAGAATGAGTGTCTTAAAAAATAAAATGAAATATAATATATAATGTGTAGATCAAACTGGAATTAAGGAAAAAATGAAATAAATAAATAATTACAGAAAAATATAAGAAGGAGAGAGGAAAAAATACCAAAAAAAATATAAATGATATTTTTTTTTAGTAAAAAGTGCTAGTAAAAGCACTGGCGGTTGCCGTGCGGTTACTAGCCGTTGCGTCTACAATGTGCTTGGTCTCCCTTTCTCTTTTCTCCTGAAGACGGATTACCCGAAAATTTGAGTTTGTAAGTGTGTTTCTTGTACTTTCTGTGCTACTTATCTTCAATTTTGAACTGTTATTGTGTCCAGTTTGGATCGTCCTTCCGTTTATCAAGTGATATATATATATATTATTTATCAATGATTAAACCACAATAAGAATGGGAAAACAAGACTAAGATCTTTCAACCGTAACAAGCGGTCTTCGTCAGAGTCAAAAACCCAACTGAACACTAGATGCAGAAAACATCTGGTGAGGAGTTGAGAAGAGTGGGAGGGAAGAGTGGTATTTTAAAAGGGTGAAAGCACAGGAAAGGGCTAATGTCCAGAAAGGGATGTTTGGGGAAACAAAGGAGCACAGCAAGAAAAAGTAAAAAACTATCCGCTAGCTGTCAACCCTCTTTGAAGAGGCTATTGCCCTCGTGACGAAAGTATCAAGTTTGAAGAGACCGTTACTAATGTTTATAATATTAGATCTATTAAATTTAATTAGAGACGATTCAATAATATTTCTTAACAACATTGATTTTTCATAGGTAATAAATTTAGCTCCTGTCCAATCAATATGATGATTTTCATTTTTTATATGCAAGAATAAGGCACTACTTTTTTCCTGTCTACTTACGTTATATTGGTGTTGTTTTACACGTGTCTTTAATGATTTACCAGTTTGACCAATATAAATTTTATGGCAATTTTTGCACGGAATTTTATAAATACCAGCGGACTCCAATTCGCTGGGAGAGTTTTTTATTAACATATTACCCACGTTATTACGATTAGAAAACACTATATTAAAATCAAGTTGTTTGGCTAATCTTGGAAGGGGGTCCAATGATTCGTGGTATGGCAAAACTATAGAATTTGATAATAAAAGGGGCTCTTTTGAAGTATTAGAGAAAGTTTTTTTAGCACCCTTCATGTTGTTTCAATGTTTATGTGAAATCTTTTTATATATATTTATGTATATATACTACGAAATAAAGAAATAATCTTTGGTAACTTTTGTTAGCTAGGAATAGTATATACACCAGCCATTGAAAAGCCTTGTGGAGGGATCTGCAAGGCCATCACGCACTTAAGATGTTTAGAAGTCTACATTGACTAGGGGTATTTTAGTTATATATTGCAGAAATTATCATGATTAGATATTGATGATTTTCACTTGCAACTCAAGAAAGCAATAATTTAACAGAAAAAAGAAAAAAAATAGAAATTAATATTAAAGTGGTGTCATACGCAGAGTTTTCAAACTTTTTAAAAACAGTCGAGTATTCTACAATTTACTTTTATCAATCGAATTTTCTTATTGAGGTAACCAAAAGATGAAGATAGTTCACAATTTAGTCAGAAAATATGGAGTGGTTTACACTCAAGTTTATTGGTGTGAACATATTATTAAAATCCATTAATGATGGTTTAATTATTTTTTTATTCTAAACGCAACATTTTTTTGTCCAATGATTATAAGGAAAGGAATCGATAGTTACAGGTCTGCATGTGATATCTTGAGTTCAGGATATTATATGTATTCGCTGACTAATGGCAGCGAAACGTCTCATCTTCGCCGCCATTACTGTGCTTAATATCTTTCAGTGAAGTTAGAATATTTGCAATTTCGCTTGTGGGAGCAACAGTAACAGTTGGTTCATATTTAGAGGGACAGGTTCGTTAAATGCGAATATATTATAGAATTTGTGATATCCTAAGTTTTCCAAAATAGATCAGAGAGGCTATAGATTCAGTTGAATACTATAGAACAGTGACTGATTCTTAGAAATCCAGTTACTCTTCGTATACGTGTGCGTCGCTTAGTTTTGTTATAAATATTGACTAGCACTAGCAGTTCATCCGAGTAGATATATGTTGATGATTCTGTTAGCAACGAATCTGACCTTTGAACACAAAAAATTGTATTGGTTCGATATTTCAAGGAAGGGATGCCCACACAGATCTGTGTAGGCATCATACATTTGAAGAGGATGCTGCCTGACACAGGGGAATGCTCACAAAGGACGATGCGCAGCTCTCTTGGGCACTCCAAGGGAAAGGTTGTTAAATGCGTCAAGCGATGTTTCTTGTTCAGGTTGGTTGGGCTCTGCGAGGCCAGTAGGCCAGGCGGCTGGAGCCTGGAATTCTTTTGACGCCTTTCTGCGTCCATCAAGTGCCAATTTTTTCACATTAGTCATGCCTCTTCTCAGCTGCCTCCCCCTTACCAAAATAGAAGGATGATATCATCTTGAGCTGTCATTATTCTAGTTACTCTGATGTGTACTGATTTCATCCCTACATGCGTTAACGTTTAGTTTTTGAAATGAAATGATTACATTAAGTAAAACATTGGAATCGATTTTCAACAGAAAAATACGTTTAAAGCACTCTTTGGCGTTCGCGAGCGTGTGTGCGTGCATGTGCTTATGTTTACATATGTATGTTATGTGCGTATGTTTATATGTATGTTAACATTTGCTTAATGATTTCAGTTTAATGTTTTGTATATTTCTTCTGTTTTTTGTGGTGGTGTGTGTGTGTGAGTGTTTGTGCGTTACATCGTTTTATGGTTTGAGTTCAGTACATTGTGTTTAATGGCTTGTATGTTTCTTTGTTTGTTTGATTTGTGGTGTGTGTGTATGAGCTCACTGTCGGGAGAGCGTTCAACACATCAACTGGTTGTGAAGCAGTTTCATTTAATAATCAGCAGTGCTTCAGGCTGCAGATGTAATCAGGTATCATTAAGATAAATAAGATATCAAACTCTGGTATAATTTTACTGATAGCACTATTCATTGTAGTTGTAAACAATGTGTGTATTTTGGTTCATATAACACATATTGGACAAAAACATAAACAAACCATTGTTGTTTTGTTTTATTTTAAACTAGCTGGTGAACCAGATGGTGCATAAAAAATGGGGTCAAAATTTAAATCTAAACTTTGATCAAGTTTATCATCGAAGAAAGGGTTATTAAGACTATCCAAGAAAGTGTTTTAACTGCTTTGTAGGAATTTCTTAAGGAATCAACAATTGTTGTGGCTTTCAAATAGTAAGTAGAAATTATCGCGAAGAGTTATTTGGTATAACAAACACGTATCACCTTAATACCTTAATTACAATTTATCTTAAACTCTTAAGAGATAACATTTATGAAGTTTGAAACCATAAACAAACGATCTATCTCTAATTACTGTACTTGATAAGAATATTTAAAATAATATTTAATCCTACTGGCATCTTTGGTGTTAAATGAATAAAACGAAATTTATGCATTATGTTAATATATAAACACAAAATAAAAATTATTGTTTGACGAAAAGACAAAGAAATTATTCATTATGGATTATATTGTTTGTTGTATGTAGAAAAAAAATGGATGTAGAAAATTTTCATTTTACTGATTAGGTTCAGTTTTTTATTGTTATAATTAAAACAATTATTGCGAAAGTATTGAATTGCGAATATTAATTGACAAAGAAGCAGGAAGTTTTATCATAAAGTTTATCATAAAGAAAAATGTAACCTAGTATTTACAGATGATTGCCCTGCTGAACAAATATTTCAAACTTCTGCCTAAAGAACATAATAGAGGCTTTAAAACTGACATGTGAAAGTTAGAATATAAACAGATTGTGTGCTTAATGTCCGTAAACATTACCTTTTCTTCTTTTTTTCTTTCCTTTCCCCTTTTTATGAAAAATAGAGGTGTCAAAGTATTTATTGAGTTCGGGTCAACATTTCCAAATCAGGTTTTCAACGCAAATAAACATTCGAAATTTTGTTATACATTGAGTCCAATTGATGTCCAATAAAATAGGTTTTGCAAATTGGTCTAACTGAATGTGTCTAGTAGAACAGGATATCTAGGTAAAGTTGTTATCACGAAATTTCATGTTAAAGTTACTTTTAGTCTGGGGATGGTTCAAGAAGTTTGGCACCAATATTGCACGCCTTTAGGAGTACTTTAAGTAAGAAATCTACATAAGGAAATTTTGATTAAAAATACTGTGCTTGATATTTAATTATATTGAGTGCGATCCGCGTAGAGACTGTCCTTTTGGTTCGAAAGTTCAGGAAACTCTTTTAGAACAGAGATAAACGATCTTTTAAAGTGCTCTCCACATGTTGATATGTTGTATTAAAGAAAAGGAAGTAAGCTATGTATAACATAGAAATTGGATCCCAATTGATTAAACTGATAGAAAACTATTATTCCCTTCCGCATACCAGGAATTGATGTTTGTCGTGATTGAATCCACGGGTCAACGAGTTTGGTATTGTGTTTACTTATATTGAAGTTGAGTGTAGGCCACTCCAAGTTTTTTTTTTATATCAAACTCGTTGACAACAAATTGATTTTTTTTCTTTTATCTTAATTTTACTATCATGATGAAGTTATATCATTCCCTCTGATAAAGTATTATCAAGCTTGTAGATAATTAATTTCATTTCATTTGTTTAATTCCATTTGTTTTTGCAGCTATTAAAATTTTTCAGTTATAACAAATTGAACAGTTTATCTAGGATCAAACTGAGGGTGTGAGACTCATCGGACTCATGCGCTGCGCTATCATATATGACCTATTGACTTTGACTTTGTAGTTTTTAAAATCAGCTTTGGATTAAATTTCTTTATTGAAGTTTAAAGTATTGTCTCTTACTTCGATTGATTAATAGAAGAGACAATTTTGGTATGTTTTCCCAAAAATCTGTAACCACACAGCTGTTAATTTTTTGTCATGAGAACACGTGGGACTAGTTTTCAGAGCGTGGCAGGCAATCGGCACAAATGCCTATCGTGCAATTAGGTTAGTCATGCGTGTTCACGATAAACTGCATCAATGACTCAATAGCTTGTTTATGCTACGCTACAGTGATTGAGTAACACCTCTAATCTGTCTATTTCGATGATCAATAAATATTTATATTAATATCCTACAATGTCCTGGTTTAACGGCCTCAAGTAAATGCCTTATCTCTTAAGTTGCTACCCAGTTATAATTACAGTTCGGTATTGTCAAGGAATACAAGGGTATGGTGTAATTTATATAGAGTGTAGTGAGAATTTTTCTATATATACTCGTACATAGTGCTATTGATTCATAATAAGCTGAAATTATTACCAGATGCCAAAACATGTTTTTTAGACAAATTGTTTTCATCCCTTATGTGATGCAGCAGGACAAGTCGCATACAAGCCTGTGGTACGAGCCGTACTATGTATATAACAGGTACATAGCATATAAGATACATGAAATACACACACACACACACACACACTAACACACTGACACTCACACTATGAGAACTACCTTATTGATCTTAGGCAACCCCTAGATGCGCATTTTCTTTAAAAAATGGTTATCAAAATTTTTGCACTAATTCAACAATGCCATTTTATAAGGCATATGAAAGTAGTAAAATGGATCATAGAGACCTCAAAACATGAAAACCAGACAAAATACCTTCTCTTTTTTCCTGTTCTTCTATAATTTTTTTTACCATAATTCTGAGCTAACGGTACCTACCATGTTTGTCTTTTTTTTTATGTTACTCTGCTAATGCGCAGTGACATACAGGCAATTATCGACATACGTTTTAGTTACATTCCGAACGTAAGTTAGAAATGGACGTAAGTTGTTGTATTCTATACCGTTCATATTGTACTGTACATCCATTAATTCAATTACAGTATTTTTTAAAACACCCCTAAATCATATATTATAAACATAACATTACAAACTAATAATAAAAATTTAATTTCACATATGTAAATGAAATTCAAGGAAAATGCATGTATTTGTAATTTTAATTAAATGAGTTTTATCCAAATTTGGGTATGTTTGGCAGTGGGACTCGAAGCAGATTCAAATTCACATACACGAACACTTTCTTTTATAATTTTGAAATTGTATTTAATTTTTTTGGCTTTTTGGTGTTAAAAATTTGAACAAAAATCGGAAAAACGTAAAACGAATGAACGTAAGTCGAGAATTGTCTGTATATATATATATATATATATATATATATATATATATTGGTATAAATAGGCAGCAGATACTCTTTTAAACAGGTATCATTAAAATTAACCGCAGTCTCGGCATTCACGATCTCAAGACTGAGAGATTCGATCCTACAAACTAACCTCCTGCTAACAGGGTTCAACTGGAAAAGGAGTTGGCCATTTCACATGTTAAATTAAAACCGATGACTCATGCTTAGTCATTGCTATTAATAGATTAAAAGGATTAGTACAGGTTAATATAAAGAGAAGGTCAAAGGTCAATGAAGAACAAGAAACAAAACAAGCGGTTAGAATAAAAGAGTTGAAAGGTCAACAGTATAACTGGACTAATAGGTAATAAATAATATATATGATCATCAATAGGTAATACACACATATATATATATACAGATTTCACATAAACACGTGAAGTAACAATCAATGATCAAACCACAATATGAAAATGGGTTGGGTTTTTGACTCTGACGAAGACCGCTTGTTACGGTTGAATGATCTTAGTCTTGTTTTCCCATTTTCATATTGTGGTTTGATCATTGATTCTTATTTCACGTGTTTATGTGAAATCTATTTATATATATATTTATATATAATGATCAAACCACAGTTTGAGTTGGGTTTTTGACTCTGACGAAGACCGCTTGTTACGGTTGAAAAATCTTAGTCTTGTTTTTCCATTTCATATTGTGGTTTGATTATTGATTGTTATTTCACGTGTTTATGTGAAATCTGTTATATATATATATATATATATATATATATATATATATATATATATAATATAGAGAGAGAGAGAGAGAGAGAGAGAGAGAGAGCTATCAGTTTTTCATTCCTGTTTTACTAGATATGATTTATTTTGTATACTTGTTACTTGTAATTATTTCCAGATACCCCAAGTGTATCTGAGAAAGCTTTATTATTATTATTTTCTTATTTATTCAGTATGAATTCAGTATAAATTTCATCCCTTTCGCATTTAACCTATACTCTTTCTTTTGAAGCATTCAGATCTAGTGTTTAGTCCAGTATTTGTAAAATGGGGAGGATCTTCGTGCTCTCGGAGATACTTTTAAACGATACTTTTAAGCTTCAGCAATAAATATAGTCCCGGAATTGATCTGGAAGCAAGAAGGTAATGTTTTTCTTCTAAAGCTCTTAAGGTCAGGAAAGGAGGTTCACTCTGGTGGAACAGGGATCTGATAACGAGTTGCCACGCTAATCCCCACGGCATTCCTTCAGTGAGTGGTTGGGGGTTGAAATTTTAAGATGATTCCCCAGTAATGATACCCGAAGAGTATCTGAGAAAGCCCTTATAAAGTTGTAGGATTTTAGAAATGTTTTGTGGCTATTTAATTAGATAATGCTTCTAAAATTTAATTTCTTTTTTTTATTTATCTTTTTACAGGTTTTTTATTTATTTTTTTTCTCTCCATTGTTTTTTAAAATTGTCATTTTCTTTTTCTCATTTTTTAATTTCGAAATCCTTTTTTATATCGTTTAATGATGAATAATACTTTTTATATCTTTCGCTCTTACATTTAATTTCTTATTCCTAATTTTTTTTTAATTTATAAATGTTTCAATTCGTCGTATCTTTATTATTCCTTGGCATTTTATGAATGGAGACAGTTTGACAAATTACCTTATGAAGAAATGTAATTTTGATCATTTGACAGTTTATAAGTTACCTTTATTTTTAGTCATCATTGTCAACAACAGTATTATATATTTTGACTTCTAGTGTTCTTCTTTTGTTAACACAACTGAAGTTATTAGCCAGGGTCAATTAGCCAGTGGGTGCAGTGGTGAAATTGTTGACTGATGGAAAAGTTTAGAACAGATCTCTTGCTGACGTGGTGTTCCTTCAGTTTTCAGATTTCTATGATTAGTTGCTTACATACCTAATTCGAGTTCATTCCACTGCTTTCTTCTGGTTTCTTCTTCGAAAGTCAAAGCTGAAATTTCCTTTCTGCTCTACAATGGATTAATATCTTACCCTCTTATGAAACGTTTGAACCGAACTACTCACTAAAAACCAGTGGACAAAGGTTATAAACCGTTTTTTAATGATATTATTTTCTCATTTTGTTTTAAATTAAAATAATTTTGTACTTTAAAAAGTCAGTAGACTGTTTTTTGGACTTAGCAATTTTTACCTTTTCTTTTTTACATTTTGAAATATGATTCCAATCATCTGAAATAATGTACTATTTCTCAACTAGGGACTTTAGCACACCTTGGCTTAACATACAATCAGGGAAATCCATTCTTATAAGTCAAAAATATAAAGGAATACAAAACATGCATATTGCTATCTTATACTTCTACATGTACAGTAGAATTAATATATAAATTGGTTTTTGCTTTAATTGACCGTATATATTAAATGTAGAGGTATAAAGTATTGTCTTTGGGTTAATTACTGTATAGAGTTTTCAACGGAAATACATATTTTGATATCCCCTCAGCCCTATAAAATTGGTCTTGAACACACACACACACACACACACACACACACACACACTCTAGTCTTTTTTTTCATTTCATATTGTGGTTTGATCATTGATTGTTATTATTGTTTATTGTTATTGTGTTATGTGAAATCATTGTATAATTATATTATTTATATTATAATATATTATAATATATATATATAATTAAACGAAACGATTCTACGATCTGAATAAACTAAATTCGCAGAAAGAAAACTCACGAAAGAGATTGCAAAAGCTACTATCTTCCTGATGAAGAGGCAATCGAAATATAGTAGTGGGTTTTTATGTGATCTCTTTCCTGTGAATTTAGTATATATATAAATATTATCATGAAAATGATCCAAAATGGACAAAAAAAGTTTCAGGGTAAACTGCAGATAAACAGTAAATAGATGACACACACTTACATTTCTAGTTTTCGGTTTAATGGTCATCAGGAGAGAAGAGATAGGGATACCCAGCGTACTTTCGAAAGAACGATTGGAGAGGGTGGTGCTAACTGTTGGTCTCCAAGCATTGGTTAGCAAGTGCGCTTGGTGTTCTATCTCTTTTCTTCTAATGACGGTTTAACCAAAAATTAGAGACTGTAAGCGTATGTTATCTATTTACTGTTTACCCATATGTATATACTGTTCTTCTTTATGGAGGTTTGCCCTGAACCAAACCTTAATAAAGAAGAGTAACGTAGAATAAATGTAGTTGAGTAAGAAAACTTTGTGATATATATACCAAGATTTTACAGTAAACACATGAAACACAAAAACCAATGGTAGAAAATCTGAATATGAATATGATATTTCAACAAGTAGTCAAAATAAGTGATATTCGTTGAAGGCTCATACTAGTACGGTGAGAGTGAGACTCTGACGAAGATGACTTGTTGTAGTTGAAAGTTGTATTGCGTATGAGAGCATGATATCCCTATAACGATCAGACTTATCTTCACCAAGTGTCGTATTATTCAAGTTACTCTTTACCCTGAGACGGGTAAACACGTTCGAAACCAAAAGCTAATTTATCTGAAACAGGATTAGTTTTTTTGCGATTTAATAGAGGTCTTCCTGCATGTTTTGAATAAAAAAGGCTGTATCTTTTACTTTTAGTTGGCATATAATATCTGAAATGCGGTAGAACTTGGCCTCTGAGGGCACTACTGCCAATCTACATTTTAGTGGTAAACTACATTTCAAAAGATAAATTGGTACAGGTTTTAAACAAAAGGCATTTAAGTATAGATAATTAAGTATTAAATATAATATTTCAATTGATTGATGCAGTCTTTACATATTTAATATGATCATAAATGAAATAATACAATTTTGTGTAAAAGGTTCACTTGTACTTCAAGTAGCTGACACTGAATATCAAAGAGTGATGAAATACATAGAAAATATTTCATATTTTATTCATGTATTTACAGGGAGGTTGAGATGTGATTTAATTGTTTTATTATTTATTGAAACACTTGTGTATGATGGGCTTAATGAAAGGCCAGATCAGATGTTTTCGTGTATGTCGCAGAGTGAAAGCTGAGTCAGTTTTCTTTGTGGTGTTGTATCCTATTGTAGACTGTGCGGTATTCTTAAGCCATGACTAGTGGGACACATTATGACTGTGCTGGCTGGCTATGAAAGGCCAGATCAGATGTTTTCGTGTATGTCGCAGAGTGAAAGCTGAGTGAGTTTTCTTTGTGGTGTTGTATCGTATTGTAGACTGTGCGGTATTCTTAAGCGATGACTAGTGGGACACATTATGACTGTGCTGGCTGGCTATGAAAGGCCAGATCAGATGTTTTCGTGTATGTCGCAGAGTGAAAGCTGAGTCAGTTTTCTTTGTGGTGTTGTATCGTATTGTAGACTGTGCGGTATTCTTAAGCCATGACTAGTGGGACACATTATGACTGTGCTGGCTGGCTATGAAAGGCCAGATCAGATGTTTTCGTTTATGTCGCAGAGTGAAAGCTGAGTCAGTTTTCTTTGTGGTGTTTGTTGTATCGTATTGTAGAATGTGCGGTATTCTTAAGCCATGACTAGTGGGACACATTATGACTGTGCTGGCTGGCTATGAAAGGCCAGATCAGATGTTTTCGTGTATGTCGCAGAGTGAAAGCTGAGTCAGTTTTCTTTGTGGTGTTGTATCGTATTGTAGACTGTGCGGTATTCTTAAGCCATGACTAGTAGAGAACACTTTATGACATAGTGCATAAAGGCTGGCTATGAAATGGCCAGATCACGATGTTATTCGTGTATGTCGCAGAGTGAAAGCTGTTAGTCGTTATTCTTTTGTGGCTTGTTTGCCTATGTATAAAAACGTATTGTAGATATGTGCGGTATTCTTAAGCCATGACTAGTGGGACACATTATGACTGTGCTGGCTAGGCTATGAAAGGCCAGATCAGATGTTTTCGTGTATGTCGCAGAGTGAAAGCTGAGTGAGTTTTCTTTGTGGTGTTGTATCGTATTGTAGACTGTGCGGTATTCTTAAGCCATGACTAGTGGGACACATTATGACTGTGCTGGCTGGCTATGAAAGGCCAGATAGAGCACACTGACTCTTCGCCTCTCTTCATATCAATAACTCTCTGCTCAATTCTTCAGTAGTCGTATTCTTTTTCGTCCCGCCTCCCACAATGCTTTTCGTCATCAACATACACTGCTCAGATGAAATCAACAGTTTATTCTAGACAAAGACAGTTGTTGTAGCTTTTTAAGGTTCTGTGGATTGTCTAGAAAGGCATTTTCGTTGTCCTCCGTTATTTATTAATGGTATACTTCATGTGGATATTTTTAACAAATACTTGTCTACAAACGAAGAAATAACAACAATCACAAATAAATCAACAATAAAAAGTACTACTATGGTACAATTGTACCAAGACACTCACCCTTAGTTAATGCCTGAGGAAGAACACTACGTGTTCGAAACGCGTTGTTTATACCTTTAAATTTTTATTTGTGGAGACCACTTCATTAGCTTTTTGCCCTAGAAAGTATAAAAAGTATATTATAGGAGTTATTTGGGGTGTTGGATTCCAAGCAGACTTAACTTTAATTTACTTATAACTCTTAAGTGTATTTAATAAATACAGTGTACGTGCCTACAGTCACAAGGAACTTCCTTGAGTGAAATAAATGTGCCACTATTAAGGTGCCGCAGTATCAACAGGATTAGATGTGTAACATAACTAAATCACTCTTATGATAAATGATGGTCTGAAGTATTAGTAACCATTGCGCGTAGGAAATAAATTGCGTTCAATCAAATTTATGTTTAATGTATCTTGTTGAAACAGTTTATGCTGAACTATTGAATTGCAGATTTCTAAAGCATTGCCTTTTTCATTAAACTCTTTTTGAATCCTTATTTTGCGTAATTATGGAGCAGATTTTCGTGAATACATATTTCATTAAACTCTTTTTGAATCTTTGTTCAAACCTGCATTATTTCAATTATCATAGCCTAACTGTAACCTTCCCTTATCTGTGTACTATGTATCTCCACTGTTTTACTGTTTTTCTTAAAATTATTTTTCCTTTGTTAATATAGATTTATATTGAAGTTTTTATTCCTAGTAATAGTAAGTAAATTTAAATACCCTGAAGATGGTCAAAGGTTCTGAAACGTCGGTTTGTTGCAAAAAGTGAATTGCGTTGGTAATGTAATACTAATAGTGTTAATAAGGCAATATCTACATTTTTGTAGATAAGAAGTTTGGACAATTGTTATTTTTTTATACCAGAAAACTTCAAAACACTATGAGAGAGCTAGAAAAGTAATCAGAAAAGTGAAAAACAAAGATTCATAAATAGTTTAATGAAATATATATATATATAACAATTAAATACCACAATAAACAATATATATTAATTAAAATGCTCTAAGGCCTTTCGTCACAACATCATCAGAGAGCTAAATGAAAGAACCAAAAAAAAAATAATAACAAGCTAACCTGGCTGATTAAAGTCTTCAAGATTGCTGGCATCCCTGTCTGAATTTAATGTTCCTAAACTTGAAGGAGTCTTGATCTGCTTACTTATTTCTTTTATTAATATTTCATCTATTTTGTAAAGTCCCGGACTATTGTCATTAAATTTCCATAGAAGTTCTTTATGAGTGCACTTTCAATAATATTTCTCCTCCTTTCTGAAGGTACAAAAATTAATTCCTTTGTTTCACTCCAATTTATCATATGCTAGCCAGGCATATTTATCACTTCAATTTATTTATTTATAAATAAAACTAGCAAATGTACCCGTCTTTGACGGAATCAAAAATTCTATTATACTTGGTATTCCAACATATCAATTATAGTATTATACTAATACTATAATTAGAAATTATAGAATAGTAGAAAACACCATTATTAGTACAGTGTTAAACAAATGCCTCTGTATACACTACATTAGCTGTCTGTCCTTCAGGTTCATGGAAGAACAATCAGTTGAAACCTCTGACTATTGAGCAAGTAAACTACAGTTGACCATGTGAGAAAAACTTGGTTTCGCTAACTTGAATTCCTGCGTTAGATAAAGTCTCCCTTTGCGACTTAGTTAACGTAATTGCGAAATAGACTCTGAGGGGACCTTGCAATCATTTGAATGGAAACAGACAGTGGTTCGGAAGACTCCCCAATACCACATCCAGTCATTATGTCCGCCTCTATGGCATATCTGTGTAGAGCACGAACTCAGAGTCGTGTCCCGTTGCAAAGTTTTTGGGTCACTCATGTTTCGTAACATGAAATTTGTTACTGCTATAAATTGCAGCATCATTGGTGCTCCTACTTTAAGTTTTTACTCATGAGCAGGCAGTCCAGGAGAAATAAATTCAGAGTCAAGAAATTCAATTAGATAATGAACTGCTTCTTCATCACTAATCCAATCTCTTTACTGACTTGTAAGTTCTTTCCTCGGCTTCATATAGCGTAAGAACTTGTTTGTTGATTTCTCATGCCTGTTCATATTAAGGGCTGAGAATTGCTCGTTTACAAAACATTTATTCTCAATAGATAGTACATCCTTAACTCTGTGAAACACCATTTCAATGATGTCAAATACGCAATATATTCATGTGCTCAATTGAAATTAAAATCAACTAACAATACCTACTTGCCACACCTGTGTATTTTCAAAACAAACTTGTCTGTGAAGTTAGGAAAATACAGCTAAAAGCCCCATAACTTCGCTTCTGTACTGAATTAATAATCTATTTAGAGCCCATATTTTAAGTTAGGCACACACAAATCCAGTGTCAATGTTTCAGCTCACTATGTCTTATGGTGGCTGAGTTTACTTGTGACAAACATTTTTGCGTTAAACGTCCATAACTTCACTTCTACGTTGAATTTCCAATCAATTCATAGCCTATATTTTAAGTTAGACCTACACAAATCTACTGTAAAAGTTTCAGCTTTATATGTCTTATGGTAGCTGAGTTTACCTGTGACAAAGTTTTGCGGACAAACAGACAAACCGACAGAAATTTTTCTAAGGGTGGATTCGGTTTCTCCAATGTATGAAACGTAAAGAAAAGTTGAAATGAGTCAGTTCTAAGCAATGTACAGACAAAATCATTATTTTATTTATAAAGATTTATCAGTTCAATCAGCCAGGTTAACTTGTTATTATGTTTTTTTTTTTTTTTTTTTTTTTTGGTTGTTTCATTTAGCTCTCTGATGATGTTGTGACAAAAGGCCTTAGAGCATTTTAATTAATATATATTGTTTATTGTGGTATTTAATTCATATATTATATCAAGAGTTATTGTTCATTATTAATTTTATATATATATTATAAATAAAATAAAAGTTTATCAGGATGGGATCAGTCCTTCTCATTGCCTGAATTTAATTTGCCTGAAAATTTGAACCTGAAGAACTGACCGAGTCCTGATAAAGTTTAATTTGTTTCTAAATCACGGTCGGTTCTTTTTCCAATATTTATATATATTGTAGAAAATACTACACTTATCTGATACTTGTTTCTTAACAAGCTTCTCAATTTTTATAAATAACACTCGTCACAATTGTAACGTACACTTGTGTCGACGAAATAATGAGAGTGTCATTTAGAAAAATTGAGAAGCTTGTCAAGAAAAAGGTATCAGCTAAATTTTATGTCATTTTCAATAATGACATGTGTTATTATGTGTTTATGTGTTAAGGAAGGCCAGCTACAAAATTTACAATATAATTGATATTGAATGGATTGTAGATACCAATATGCTACTAATTGTTCATTAACACTTGTTGAGATATTCTTCAGCTGTAGTTTAAGTTAAGGAACAGATTCTTTTTTGATTATGAAGTTCGTTTTAAGACCTTCAACATTATGTTTTATCCTACCTACTCTCTTAAAATTCACGATGGTTGATTCATATTTTCTAAGAATTTAAAGCGTGAAATTGTTTTTCATGCACCATGGAATACTGGTCATAGCGTTTTCCTGCTAATCTATCCCTGCGCTCACTCTATCAATGGGTTTACTCTAACCTGAAATAGAGTCTTATATACCTTTTGAGCAATAATATTTTCTTTACTAAAAGTTGAAAAGTTATTTTTAACTAATACTTCTCCTTCTCGATTTTACTCAGTTAACAGAGAACTTTGTTTAATAGATGTTCTTTTTTGTGCTAAATCGTGTTGATATTCCTTAATAAATTGTCGTGTATGCCTCGTACCATCGACTGTTAGCATGGCAGAGTTTCTGTTGTGTTGTCAATGCTTGCTAAAAGTAATATGCTTTCACTTGATCTTTACGTGATTCCATTCTACAGTATTGCAATAGAATGCTACATGGGAAAATGTGTTGTTGAAGGGTTTATTTCTGGACTTTTCTTTGAAATGATATGCATTGAAATTCTTGTGTTTCTCACCATTTAATATTACAGTTTAGATGACAGTGTTGATTGTTGATGACAGGTGGAATGTCAGGTGTGGGAGGAGACGTGTACCAGCGCCAGCCCCTCCTGGGAGGCCAGGAGTGGGGCAGCGGCACCATCCACATGATGCCTCTCGACGACGAGGAAACCAGCGGTGACGACAAACAGGACAAAGTCATTTCGCCCAATGGCATTGTCAGGATAGATATGAGCACGGCAATTAGAGAAGAACCTCGTTTCCCTAAGGAGAAATGGAAAACTTTTATCGGTGAATATGCTTTCATTACGCTAGAGTTGTGCATCTCTCTTTATGTAGCATTTATTCACATTGGGAAAGAGTAAAGGCAATTGTGCACAATGTCTTAAGGTAATTTAAGGGCACAACTATTTAAGGGTATATGTTTTAACCATTCCAAAATGTGACCTTAGTTATTACTTTGGATATATCTTTGGTTTGACGAAAAATCTGAATTTCATACTTCCTTTATTACTTTACTGTAAGTAAGATATAGTGACCATGAAAAAAGTCGATCAATTATTTTGATTAATTATTAATCAATTAGTAATAATTATGATTTTTAACAATTATTATTGACTAGTAATTTCAATAATTGAATTAGTACACAAACAAGCACGAACATACATAGTAAATATATTTTTTACAGTATTTTTCTTCATCGAGGTTCGGTCCAGTATAAAGAAAGTCTTAAAAAACACCTTAACCCCATGTTTCGTCTATATTTTTAGGATCTTCAGGGCTACTTCAATATAGAGTTAATTACCATAACATGAAAATGAATTACGGTAATTAATTCTCTGGTGATGTAGTCCTTAGGTGTCTAAAAATGTAGAAACATTTAACACTTCATATTAAAGTGTTAAATAAACTTATTAATACTTACCGTTTATCACTTAAACGATGGCTTAAAGTATTGTTCTGAAAAATTTTTAATGCTTGACCAAACCTCTTTTAAAGAAGAATAGTCTACTATATACGTGTTCGAGATAAGAAAACTTTGATTTACACTCCTGTGCAAAATTATCGCACCACTTTAAAAATTGGAGATTTTATTAATAATATCGAACTGGGAGCATAGTTACTGTAGTAAAGAAATGTCCAAAGGTCGTTTACATTATTGTGATCCATGTTCCCACGCCAGGGTTTCCTCATAAACTAGTAGAAGTCCAAACTAGTTGAATCTCGTCTATTGACTGCCTAACCTTTAGCACTGTTTTCAGTCTTGTGTTGACTTCCTAGTGTCCACAGCGCTGTAATATCTTATTCTTCAAATTAATTTTAACTTTTAAAAGTTAATAATGGACAGAGGTCGATTTCTAAATGTTCCACAGTGTGTCCGGGCTCAGACACTGTTAGAAGAAGGCTACAGCCAGAGGCAAGTGGCTCAAGTGCTGGGGGTCAGCCATTCAACAGTCGGGAGACTGATCACTCGCTTCAGGGAGACTGGAAGTCACACCAGGAGATCAGGTCAGGGTCGACCTCGTCTTACTTCGGAAGTCGATGACCGTTTCTTGAGGCAAAATGCATTGAGAAGAAGGGATGTAACAGGTCAAAAGCTGAGTGCTCTAATCCAAAATGTTAGAAATTTGACAATCTCTTCATCTACGGTGAGAAGACGACTGCGCGAAGCAAACTTAGATGCTCGTCGGCCCAAAAAGACCCCCTTCTCACCAGGCAGCACCGTGTTGCACGGCTTCGGTTTGCACGGGAACACGCTGATTGGACTGTGGACGACTGGGCCAAGGTTCTATTCACGGATGAGGTTAGAATATGTCTTCGTAGGCCTGATGGTAGGGGAAGAGTATGGAGGAGGCCTGGAGAGAGATACGCAGCCTGCAACATGGTGCGCCAGGTACCCTTTGGAGGATGGTCTATCATGTTCTGGGCCGGTATTTGTCTGACTGCTCGCACGGAGTTAGTGCCACTTCGAGGGAGGTCTATGGATGCGGATAGGTACATCTATACCATTCTGGAAGATCACGTGACACCTTTCGCCCCTTACATCGGAGAGGAATTCATCCTAATGCAGGACAATGCCCGTCCCCACACCTGCCGAGAGGTTACCTCCTACCTCAGTGATGTGGGTATTAATGTTATGGACTGGCCAGCCAGAATTCCGGATCTAAATCCAATTGAATGTGTGGGACCTGTTAAAAAGAAGAATTCGAGCTCGTCAGCCCCCTCCAGAGACACTTGACCAGTTGGAGCATGCAGCTGTGACAGAATGGGACAACGTGGAGCAAGAGATGATAGGCAGTCTCATCGAAAGCCTTCCCAGGCGGATCTGAGCTGTCATTTCCTCAAGAGGAGGACCTACTAAGTACTAAACTAAGGCCACGTTGCAAGGTGACGTCATTATTTGTCTCTATCATCCTTCAATGCATTACTAACGAATGGCGCGTTAACCTACTTTTAAAAAGATACAAACTTTTTCTAAATCAAATTGGTTCTTTACGCTCAAAATTGCTAAAAACTGCTTTGATTAATTGAAAATGATGACTTAAGTAAAATGAATAAAAAGTAAAACAGAATTCAACAATTATCTACAAAAATCCAAAAATTTAAAGTGGTGCGATAATTTTGCACAGGAGTTTATATTTGTTAATACATATTTTATGGTTCGGTATATATATTTGACAGACTTTTACTCAATTTTGTTTCTATTCTATTTGAACATATAGTGTTGCTCATTGTATTTGTTGTATTGTATGGTCATTATATTATTATTGTATAGTCATTAATAATTGTAGCCATTATTACTATATATACGACAAAGAGTATCGTAGTGATGTTAGTCTATCTGTGAAGCTGTTTATTTGTTACTTAATATTCTTTGACATAATTAGTTCTGTGGGATTGTTTCTATATTTTTATACTGTGAAGTTGTCCAGTTGGCTTTCGTCTTCTCGCCACTCAACTTCCTTTCCTGAGGACGACCGTTAAAAAGGTCGAAATATTGAATGTGAGTCCTAGTATCTGTTTTTTATTCGTGTTTCTCAAAGTTTTTAAAGTATATATATATATATATATATATATATATATATATATATATATATATATATATCTTATGAAATAAGATCTTTCAACCATATCAACCGGTCTTCGTCTTGTAACAGTTGAAAGATCTTAGTCTTTTCTTCCCATTTCATATTGTGGCTTGATCATTGCTTATTTCACATAAACACGTGAAATAAACAATGATCAAGCCACAATATGAAATGGGAAAAAAGACTAAGAAGATCTTTCAACCGTAACAAGCGGTCTTCGTCAGAGTCAAAAACCCAGGGTTTTTGACTCTGACGAAGACCGCTTGTTACGGTTGAAAGATCTTAGTCTTGTTTTCCCATTTTATTATTGTGGTTTGATATTGATATATATATATATATATATATATATATATATATCATTAGTTGTGCAATCCGTAATTGTGTGGTATTTACTCATTCTGAGGTAAAATGGATAAACCAACAAAATTGAATAAAACTTCATTTGTGTGGAGACTTTTGTTGGTTTATCCATTTTACCTCAGAATATATATATATATATATATATAATATATATATATATATTATAATGAAAAAAGACAACAAATAGAAGAAGCGAGAAAACTTACTGGGTCGATATTTCGAACTGAAGTTCATCGTCAGGGAGAAGAAGGGAAGAAGAAGGGAAGAGGAAGAGGCACGTGCGTCCACTCACAGAAGCAGAGGGCTACTGGGAGCCCCAGTAGCCCTCTGCTTCTGTGAGTGGACGCACGTGCCTCTTCCTCTTCCCTTCTTCTTCCCTTCTTCTCCCTGACGATGAACTTCAGTTCGAAATATCGACCCAGTAAGTTTTCTCGCTTCTTCTATTTGTTGTCTTTTTTCATTTATATATCTGTCCGGTTTGGACCGTTTTAATATTTTAATTTATATATATATATAGTCAGAAAGTTAATACGTTAAATTATAGATAAGGAGATCATGGCAAGATCTGACACAATTGATTTTTATGTATTTTCAGTCGACATCATTCGCAGAAGAAGTCAACTTTTTTACGATTGAATAAGTGTCAGCCTGATAGTAAAAGGATTGTTTTAATCAGCATTCTGGGAATTATATTTAGAATCCGACAAGCATGTGGACTCATTGAGTCCTCATTGACAATTAGAGAGTCAATACATGGTCATGTCCTTTCCATGGACAGCAGGATTCCATAGAAACCATGTAATCATAGATATAAATTTTTTTCATATAATTGGATTAAAGTATGTCAAAATTTATCTGTTTCAAGGGAATAAGAATATTTTACTTGTTTCACAATACCCTCTGAAAACGTGAATTTCCCTGGTGGAGGGATCCGGCTCAAGTATATGTGGTCTTCATAGAGAATTGTTTCCTTACTTCTTTCTTTAATGATTTTGTTTGCCGACTGTCTATTAAGGCAAAGATATACTTCTGTCATGTAATTTGTACGTAATCATTGACACGCACATGTGAATTGATTATTTGGTAATTTGGTATTGATTATCATGGTAATTGATTATTTGGCCGGCACGCTGACAGTTTTTTAGCCGTTATCTGAGTGTGAATGGTGCATGTTTGATTCGCGCACTGTTGTTGGTATTCCTCTATTGATCTGTTTGTTTTGAGACTCAGATAAGCTATCCTGCTATCGAAGTTCACTTAAAATTAACATTACTCTATCTGTCACCGCCACTACCATACTGCTGACTCTTTTCAAATTAATCAGCAATTAATTTAAACAGTTTGCTGACAGGGGCGAATAAATTACATTTGTTCAGTTGCTCTATTTGTTGATTTTATTGCACTTACAACATGATTAATGAAGATACCGCCGAGATTCCTGGTTTGACCCTAAAATGTAAACAAACACACACACACGCACACACACACACACACACACACACACTACAGGTGGTTAAGCTTACTTCCGTCTACCCTATGTTTAGAACACATTTTTCTTTAATTACCATTCAGAAATGCCATTTTTCATTGCAGTAATGTGTGGTTCTTTGATCTGCCTGTTAGCCGAGTGTATCTCTAATTATTTCGTGTTTCATACTGGTGGAAAAGTTACTGATACAAGACTCCTCATTAGTAGTTTATATGAAAAACAAACAAAGCACTTTTATAACACTTTAATTTACAGTCTAAATATTACAAGTTAAATTTAAATGTAGTATTAATGTCATAATTCTAAGGTAGTGAAATCGTTATTATGTGGTATTTACTCATTGTAGGGTAAAAAAGTTAATGAAATAGTCTCCACATATGGAACTTTAATAATATAAACAATGCGTTTCGAACAAGTAGTGTTCTTCTTCAGGCATTAACCAAGATGGGTGTCTGTGGTACAACTGTACAGATGAGTGTCTGTTGTTCCACAGACACCCATCTTGGTTAATGCCTGAAGAAGACACTACATGTTCGAAACGCATTGTTTATATTATTAAAGTTCCATATGTGGAGACTACTTCATTAAGTTTTTGAATAATACTATTAATTTCATAAGTGATGTTATTCAAAAGTTGTGTTGTGCATCAGGCTCTCAGTTATCAGGGTGACCAGGAATCAGGGATGAACAAATGGGTATTGTATAACATTTAGAAAGCTACACTGAACTAAGACATTAAAAACCATCAGAGTTACCAACAATTAACCCTGTTAATTAGTAATGTATATTATTATTATTAATTGTAATGTATATTGGAATATTTCTCCAAGCTTTGAAGAAATTTTGGTTAAGTTAGTGTGTGCGTTCAGAAATAATGAACTGAGATTTAGAACGGGTAAAGATGCATGGTTCCGCCAAATCAAATAATTGTAATTGTAGAACAAGTCCATGTGTACTTTTTTATGTTTTACTATCTAAGCCAAACAAATGTGTTTCAAGCATTTTGTTTCTTCTTCAGGATATCTGTTTATATTAAGAGTATCTCTTTCTTTTTTTTAGGTTTCGTTGTTTCTTTCAGCATCGGGAAGAGTCCTTACATTCTTAATTTAAGAATTATTCAAAATCATTAAAAAAGAATCATGCATTGATGTATAAGAATTATATGGACATGCAGAGAATAGAAAACACGAAGTAATTTTAGCGGCTTATTCATTGAGACTTGTATCTGTGATGAGATTGTTTGCTGAATCATAACGGCTTGGACTGTTTAACAAAAACATTGAAATAACTAAAGAGGAATGAAATGTCTTAACTGGTAAACTCTTTATATGACATTTCGAATCTTGTCTATATCACAGAGTGATGTTCCGATTGTGGAAAACATTTTCATTTAGAACATGGATAACATACGAAAATTTACGCTAGTAACAATAATTAGATGTATCTTTTATGGGTTGTATTTTATAAGAGTAAATTTGAATGATGTTGTTGAACGCAGCTTTCCTGGTGTTGGTGGTGAACTTCGTGATAACGACTGGTTCTCTTGCCTTGGTGCATGAGAAGGTGCCAGACCGCGACAAGTACGGGCCGCTGCCAGACACATTCCTCGACAACTTGCCTTTCTACCCCTGGGCCCTTGACATCTCCGAAATCATCATCATGGTCTCCACCTGGGTCACCTTCCTAGTCATATTTTTACACAAACACAGGTAAACACAATATGAATTTCATAAAACCATTTTTGTATCAATATTTTGAGTTTTGAATATCACGTCTCAAGTGCCTTAGTGGCATGTCAGATATGTTGATTTCAGGTCAACCCTCGTCCTGTTTATTGTCAATCTTTGTTACATGTTTTCTAATGGATTTTATAACAATTCAACTATTGGCCATTTTTATTTTGAAACTATATAAATATTGTGTTTTAATGTATTATGTTAGCATATGTAAGTATCTAATACTATATATTTATTTCTATTGGATAGAATCGTTTTAGCGTTGAGAACAACTCTGATTGGTCGAGAGACGGGAAGTGGGAGTGGACTAAACTGGTCACCCATCATTATGGTCTTTCTTTTATTATATATGAATTTATTCCTTTTTGACGTAGAGAGAGTGTTTAAAAACAAATTGACAGTGACAAGGAGAGAGAGAGATCGATTGACAGGGATAAAGAATGAGAGGAGCTGTGGGAGTGAGAAGGAGGGAGGAATGATTCTACACTGGGAGTCTTAAACTTTGACAAACTGATGCTTATTTAGACTGGGCATCTTTAACGAGTCCTTAAAAAAGTACAAGAGCATTGAAACAAGCAAATCTTCAAAGTCCTTTTAAAGAGTACGGCTTAACGTCCTCTCTAAGGGAAAGCGGGCTCAGTCTTTTCGACCTCCCGCGTGATTAGAGGCCCAGAATGAGTGTAGGACGCGGGATCTGGCAATTGTGACCACGCAAGCTACCCTGTAGTTTCTCATAAAGGATATTGTTGCTTCTATGTTTGTATTCATATGAGTGTTTTGTTATATTACAAATAAAAATCTCGTAATAAACATATGAAATTGAAATTAGTCGAAGGTGAAAAATATATTTTAAGTAACTACACCGTACATGTTAAATAGAGCTTTTCAGCAATATTTAACTGTATTATGTTTTATATGTTTTTATTAAGTTCCTCAAATAAGAACCAAAACAAGTTGGCAATCTATTTAACTGAACTTTTTGCTGTACCTAATTGATATCAATGTTTCTAAAATCCCGTTCCTTATTTTGAGTTCTTGAATCTTCGGTGCTACTGACTCCATCTGCAGCCAAGGCAGGTTTAATAGGCCTTTGGTCCGGAGTACCACCCGAGTGCTTCTAAAATACCATTGACACTATGGGGACAAGGTTCCAAGTTCATGAGTGATTTCCATACTTCCCTGTTCACATCTTATTTCCTTCATGTTCTGCTACTTCTCTTCGGACTCGTGGTGGCTGTTCTTCCTTTCTAAGGTTAGAATAGACACAAATGATCCATTGGATGTGTCGCTGCGTGAGAAGCATTGTCTTCTCGAGAGGTAGGCTGCATAGCAACAGGAGGGAGATAGACCAGTTTTCAAGTCCCATTGCTAAGGTAGTCCTTAAAGGGTGACTAGTAGGTGTCTGCCACTTGGTTTCATGCATTACTTCTTAGCTATCGTTTCTCGTCTGATTTGTATTTGCCACTAAGATTAAAATCGTTGCTTTGTTTTCTGTTTCTAATAATTGCTGATCACTGTCGTGTTGAATAAACACTCCTCGCAAGCGTTCACCAATTGCTCTAAACAAACACGCCCATGACGTATATCTTAGTTAGTTACTTGCGTTACCAAATTTGAGTAAATTATTGTTGATTGTTTCTGGTAATGAGTTTAATTACACCAAAGTGAATTTGGACCTCTACGTATATGTTTCTTCTAAAGGTTATGGTTAATAATAAATAATAAATATGGTTAATAATAAAGGTTATTGAACCTTTGTGTTCATTATAAGTGTATAATCTCTCGGTATGTACAAATTTCTCTGTTTGTCTGCTATCCCAAATAACTTTATTAATCTTTATGACATGTTATATGTCAATTCAGCTTGACTCTGGGAAAGCTTAGCTAGTTCAAATTGATGGTAGGGGTAATGTCACAGTGAAAAAATACTACTTTTTTTACTTCTGTTTTCTGATTCTTTACATGTTGGTACTCACCTATTGGTCAGTGGATGTTTCTTCAACAAAATGTATTATGAAGCAATTGTACTTAAAAAACACATACATGCATTGCCTTTATCTATCTTTGGAATCTCCAAAAGTTAATATTATGGAGTTTAAGGATGACCTGAAAAAAAAAAACAAAAAGCAGAAAAACCTAAAACACCCAGGTCTTTTACATAAAACCCATTGTTGAAGCATTTAGCGTCTAAGGCGTTATTATTTACAATTGCAAGTTTAAAACTTATCTATCTTTGGTGGATCCGAGTCAGCAGCTAGTTACACAGGTATATGGGAATAAAAGCTTAATAATAGACATGTGCAATTGAAAATTGACATTTACTCTGTAACTATGTTTATTTTATTCATTTAACCATGCCAAGCCATATATGATGTCGCTAGGATCCTCATATCAGTTATGTTGTATGTTTTCATAACATATTTACCTTGTTTTAAGAATTAATTTCCACACTTAATTTGTAGGTTTATTTAATGTAGATTTATGGCTTTCATATTTAATACTTGATGTAATTATTCTATTAGTACAATTGGAAATTAAATTGTACATCAGACGACTACTGATAGGCAGACGAAACCGAGTCTGACAATGCACTATGACTTGCACAGTGTTATATTCAAAGCTACATTAAGGCTATCGCAATGTCGATGAGGTTGAATGAAGTAATGTGCTTCTTTAAAGTAAAGGTCATCATGTGTATATTCATTGTACTGAATTTAGTTTTTTTTTTATTAGAAGTTCCTATAATCTTGAGTTCATTAATATTTCAACATTTCTAATGTGTATTGCAGTAATGTTTAATAATCTAGTTACATTGATTTATTGGATTTAGAAGATCATGATGTTACCATTTTTCTGAAAATTTCATTTCTGGCTAGATCTGAAGAATGGAATTGAACATGTGAAGTAGATTCAAGAAAACAAACTTTAGTAATGAGAATTTCCAACAGGGTTGAATTTGAAATAATGTTTGAAAAAAACTATATGATAGCATAGTGTGAAACCGTTTTTATGTTCAATCAAAATGTTTAAGGAATGTTGTTTATATGGCTGATGCGTTGCTCCTTACAGCTGGGGCCTGAGACGGGTGCGTGCTCAGTGGACATGTCCTGTTACAGGTACATCATCCTGCGACGAGTGTTCCTCATGCTGTCCCTGCTCTACCTAATGCGCTCCGTCACCATGTACGTCACCGTGCTGCCCATGTCCAGCACCACGTACTTCTGTTCGCCCAAGGCTAACTACACCAGTCCAATGCTGGTTGCCTCCAGAGTTCTTCAGCTTATTTCCGGCTTTGGGCTCTCTATCAATGGCAAACACACCTTTTGTGGCGACTACATCTACAGTGGACACACTGTCATTCTCGTCATGTGTTACCTCCTCATCAAAGAATGTAAACTGTTTTCATTTTATTTACTTAAACCTAATGGTGCAAGTGTTTTGAGAAATTGACGTAAATGTTTAAAAGGGACAAAATTAGGCTGAAAAGCAACAACATGCGAGATGAATTCAAGCTGGGTTGAAATTACTAATGAAAGCAATGAAGTTTAGCTTTATCACAAAGCACCCTCATGAGTAACTACTTTTGAAAACTTATATACATTACGCAATAAGTGTAATGTATTATAATATTATAATAATTATAATAATAAGAGTAACATCAATTAGTGTATAGATTTATAAACTCTTTTAGGAACACAAACACACACATAAATAATAATAGTATAACTATATGTCAGTATAGTTATGTTTTTATAACTGGGGATGGTACTCACATCACAGTCTGTGAATTGATCAGGATCTTATTTTCTTTTATATATAACGTCTCAAGGATTTGTAGTTTAATTAATGTTCTGTCAGTTTAATGTAGTGTACTATAATTAGAAATGGTTTAAAGAAAACCTGATGAAAACAAAACTGTTGATACAAAGTTATGTTTAGTTTTGATGTAAATTTTAGACTGTATAATTCGTTTTAATAATGGTTATTAGTTAATGTGAATTAAATTAGTATTATTGTTTATGACTTCCCTTGATAATGGTCTGTGTAGACAGAAATGTCGGATCACTTGTGAATATCGGAGATTTGGTTTATATGTTACCAAAGAAGTGGAAGACTCATGTAAGACAATTAGAGAAAGTATGTAGGAAACATACAAGATTGGACATTTTCAAACCATTTAACGAAATGTGTTTTAAAGAAGCTCTGCTCCCAAACTATACTTATATTTATATATTTAAAAAAATGTTTCACAATAAACACGGGAAATAACAATCAACGTGTTTTACATAACAATTCAACAATCTTTAAAAGCAGTCTTCGTCACTTGGGATTTGACTCTGATGAAGGCCGCTTGTTCGGATGAAAGATCTTAAGTCTTTTTTCTTATTTCTTTTTGTGGTTTGGAAGTTGATATATACATTTAAATATTAGTTTTCGCTTGTCTTGGGCGCGACTCACACATTCTCCCTGATGATGAGGCTATTGAAATATAGTAGTGAGTATTTGTGTATTGTAATCTCTTTTATGTGTGTTCTTTCCCCTGTGAATTTAGTTTATATATATATATATATATATATATATATATATATATATTTTGACTTACATATTGCCTTTAACATACTGAATACTTGCTGCTGCTCGCATTGACTGATTGCCTCCAATCTATATATTACTTTTCATTGAGTAGACAATTTCTGAAGATATTAATTTGGCCAGAGACACACACTTTACACTATCACTACACACTGTGCCTAAGGGTATGGGGCCGGTAACCTTAATATTTCCGACCTTAATAAATTCTGGGTCAACCTTAATAAATTTCCGGCCTCGTATGGAAGCTGTTTACCATAGCCACGTAAACTAAAAATGTTGCGGTTGATTAGATAAGTGTTATTTGATAACTAAAATATAGTTCCTTATTTTAGATTCTTATTTCATAAATTCGGTTTATTTATGTAATGGTTATTTATACTTAAAATCCTACATTTAAATTTAAATGACTGTTAAATTTTTCCCAGAAATCCTGTAAATATTTTTTCCTTCCAAATTTAAATGTATAGTAGCACTAATTGAGAATGTTGAACATAATTTCTTATTTTAAGATATTAAGTTTAAATTATTTGTAAGAATGACCAGACAGAAGTAGATTCGAAACGAGTATAAATTGTTCAATATGGGAAAAGATATACAAGTAAGGACAGGTAAACTAACTCTTACCGTCTCAACGATTGTGCTTAAAACCATCAGGAGAATAAATATTTTAGACCAAGCGCACTGATGCAGAGACGGTAAGAAACAATCCATACGACTTATTAATGTGGAATAACTTAACTGTAGAGTATCAGTTTTACTTTAGAGCTGCTGTGGGCTAAGGGTTTGTTTTGTCCTCGATAATAAGGGAATTAATTATGGTAAGCGGGCAATCGTTTTTGCAATTTTGGGGGAAAAAATAAATAACAAGTTAGTATCAATGTGCTAAGAGGATATTTGTTCTATTAAAGATGAACATGCCCCTAAATGTTCTATAAGTTTAACCTTTTGTGCCTTGAGTAATTAATATTTGAAATAATAAAAATACCAAGGCTGACAGAGTGCATTGCATCCGGTTGAAAGGTGGGTAGAGAAAAAGGATGGATAAATTAGAAATGAATATCAAACAATGGTTATAAATAAAAGATAAAACACAAACAATAAATAAAATATGTAAAAATATAAGTATTGTCTTTTTATTGTGAAATGTCTGCAAATGTATATATGTTGTATAGTATTTATGCTTTTTAAATCTTCTTTCATTTTTTACATATTTTGTTGGGGGGTTTAATCTTTTAAAATAACATCCGTTATTTTTTAAATTTCTTTCTAATTTAATTCGTGATGTCCCTTATAGTTTCGTGACCTTTTTTCGCTAGTTTTACTAAAAGGTCCTTTAATCCTTATTTAATATGTTTCTTTTTTCATCTTTTATCTCTCTTCATTTTTCAACCGGGCGTGTACATAACAGCACTGTTAGGTTCCAACAGTCTCTGCATCGTTGCTTTGATTTCCATTTATTTATTATTCTAATGATGGTTGAATAAAAATATGTGTCTCCCAGATATATAAACAAGGGGGTAACTTCCACTCTTTTTATATCACTTTTTCAAGTTTTTTTTTTACCAAGACCTATCTCTAAACGCCTTAGCAATTCCTTTTTAGTTTTTATGCTGTGGTGTTCTCGTTGACTGTGGTATCACATGTTCATATTAAAAGTTTCGGAATTCATGTATTTTTAAATATCTGACCACATAAGTGAAGGTATTGTTTTGAAATTTGTTTCGTTTATCATAAACCTGGTTCATATTTTTGGAAACAATTTTTCTGCCCAGAATACAGTTTTGACCAGCTTTTAGTCTTATTAGAATATTTTATTTTTATTACTTTTATTGTTTAGATTGGAATAAAGACGATGTTGTGAATAATTTTGTGAGTCAATCAGGTCGAGCTGGGATCAGTTCGATAGGATTTTTTTTTGAAGTGTTTCGGATAGTTGTTTCGACGACCACACTTATTGCCTTTCATCTTTAGTAACATTCTGTAAATGGAAAGAGTGGATCATTTGTTATTTCATCCTTATATTTTTTAATATTAAAATTATGGATCTTTCTTCCGTACTTTCTTATTAAGTTACATATTTACTTTCGTTTATATTATTATCATGAAGTCTTGATAATAATGAATATTCTTTCCCTTCAAATAATATTCTGGCCATTTACCAAATCCATGTTATTTTAATATTGTTGTGCCCTTCTGTTCCATAAAGCTACATAATTTAGCTAGATAAAATTCAACTAAACAATGAAGGGGTCAAATTTTTCGGTTGTATACGCAAAGAACATGTACATTAAAATAATTTTGCATGTAGGTGTTCTCTTTTACCAGGTGATGAGATGCATATTTAACTTGTGATCATGGTTTGTTATGATGGGAATATATTCTTATCTCCCAGATTCTTTGGAAAGTTATCACCTAGAGAAAATAAGTTACGAGGGAAGTTTGACTAATACAACTTTAACACATTTCCCTGTCTTTAGGAATATAGCTTGGGAGAAATATAGGAAAAAAATGCACTTGAGATCAGGAAGTTGTCAGTAAAACATTGGGGAATCAGTAAAAGTGGAAGAGAAAGAATAAAGTATAGGAAAGAACTGTTTAGTATTAGTGTGACTTCTAAAAAACAGTTAAAGTGAACTGTTCTAATTTCTACTAATATTGCCATGTTTCAATAACTGAAAGTGTCTACTCGATGTTATTGTTTCACTTTAAGTTAAAATCAGTTTGTGCAATAGGTCTTGACATGGTTTTCATTGAATTCGCTTTAAACATTTCTTTCCAAATTAATAGTAGTAAAATACTTTAAGTTTGCAACTATAATGGAATGAAGGATACACTGTGCCTCATGATTGTCATTGGGACATTTCAGACTCTCCCAAGCGAATGGTGATTCTACACTGGGTGTCTCTGATGGCTTCCTTCTCTGGAGTCGTCTTGGTTCTGTTAGCAAGAGGCCACTACACCATAGATGTTCTCGTCGCCTACTATGCCACCACGCACACTTTTTGGATATACCATACTCTGGCTAATTATACTTATTTAAAGGTAAATTATATCACTGTTTTTGTTAATAATGAATGATTTCATTGCAGTATTTAGAATTGGCTATTCCAGAGTGACATGGATTTCTATTATTTACAAGCAGTATCTAGTTTTGTTGCTCGGAAATCATTATTTTGGGTGATAATTCACGAAGATAGCCTTGGCGTATGAATTTGTGGTCCATTGGTATGATGGATAAATTAAAGATGAATTAATATTCACCTCCTGGCTCTCGGGTTCATAGTTTTATTTGAAAGTAGTAGTAACACTGAAACTGTGGGGTAACAATTGATGTTAAATTACTATATACTTGGGTAGATTATGATACTCAGGGGCATTCATAACTTCTTTTAATGTTGTATCTCTTTCTAAGCTGGGTGATCCATTCTTTGAAATTAGTATTTTTTTGACATAAAGAACTGTGCTTTTTCTTAACCACCCAGTAGAAGAAAGTGTGAATGAAAAGAGGATAGGAAAATCACTTCCCTTAAAATATTATATTTGCTGCAATTGTTAATTTCTGTAAAATTATTTCATAATACTTAACAGGAAGACTTAAAATTATTACGGTTTATCAAATAACATTTAAAAGAATACTGGTTAACTATCAGTAGGCATATCATTATATTTGCATGTGGTATGTCAATGCACTCTTTTAAAGTAATATGTTAGTTAAGACCTTAAATACATAAAAACATCGTACTTGACTTGAAGTTTCTTAATTATTTTGATGATGTAATAATAATAATCTAACAAATACGTGAATAACATGTGTATGTTCAAGTTGGGGAATATTTTTTTTTTCTTTTCCCGTATATTTGAAAACAAGGTTCTTCTTCGTTGTTAGATAAATCATTGACACTCACCTTCATATTCAATAGTAGGACACCTTCAGAACAGTGTTTTTATAATTTCATTGCTTTTGTTGAGGTCATTTAGAATGTGCTTTTTCTTTAAATCAATTGTTTTTCAGGTTATTTTTCCTTCCTAAGTATTTTAGAGTGCTATTAAGATAATAAGGTTTTGTTTTTGTAATTTGTTAATTAATTCATTTGGTAACCCCGACTTACTCGTAAAGTAATTCTTCTGTATTTATTCTGAACTACAAGCTTTCTCGATATTGTCATTTGCCTAAAAATTTTCATAATCTTAAAAACTTGTTAGATAACAGAGAGAATTTACCGTTCCACCTTGCCCAAAGATATCAAGCATTAATCTTTGTTCATTTAATGTGTGCTGAATTGATGGTGTTGATTTTATTTGTTCGATTTTTTTTCAGCAAAGTAACCCCAACAACCATTTGAGTCGAGTGTGGTGGTTCAGAGTGTTCCAGTACTTCGAAGGCAATGTGGGTGGCGTAGTTCCTCGCAGGTTCAATTGGCCTTTCGCATGGCCCCGTCGATTCCACTCCAAACATCCTAACAGGGATAGTTAGTACTTGGCCCAAGTGTTACGCCCTTCGCTGTCCCCCTTCCACCAACTGTAAATAGCCATTCAACACAAAAGAAAAAACGAAAAAACAAAACAAAAAAATTAAACTGTTTCCCTAATTGAAGACACGTTTTTAACTAAGATAGTTTTGTGTCGTGTTACCCTAATACTTATTTAAAGAAGGACTCCCATTTTAATTGTTAACTGTGCAAGCATAGGCTTTGTGTGCGTTGTCTGTGATAAGGTGGGCGTAGACTCGCCTGTCCTCCTTACTCGTCTTGCTATATTTTCAAGTTTAGCAAACAAACCTGTTTTTCCAAACAACTCTTTGATAACCATGTATTTTTTTAAAAACCTTTTTGTCACCTTAGGGTTAAAATAATTTTAAATTTATATTTTGTTATTATTGATAGCTATATATATTTTTTAACATAGTATCAAGTGCCCAGCCTTGCTTTTTACAAAAAAAATAAAATTATGGTTTGTACATAAAAAGAAATTATATAAGGGTGTATATTAAAATATATATATATAAAGGTTATTGTTGTATATAATATATAGTTGAACTAATATTGATACCTTGGTATAAATTTCATGTGTACATTTGTAAATAAAGCGGAAAATAATTTCGTTAGTTCGCTGAGGTGTTTTATAAAGAGGTGATATAAGTTATTTTAGTTGTACTCTCTTGTTAGGTTGTGTTCTTTGGTGATTATATATTCTTGTATAGACTATTACATATTCATTTTTTTGTAGTATATTTCGTTGATACTTGGATCTGTTTATTGCTGATTGTTATAAAAAACTTGGAAGGCTGCCAATGTCTTCTGTATAAATTTGTTAGTTGTTACGTTGGTCTTCCTTAATTACGATTTACTTTCATATTAATAAGTTTTCGTTTTCCGAAATATCTTGTCAGTGGCTGAGAAGCGTCTTCGATGGGGTGGTCATTTTTAAAAGTAATGATACGCAAATGTCACTTTACATTTTGGCAAAAAAATGTATTACAATTCATATAGCCGTTTGGAGGATACACCAATCTTACTATCTTAAGAAAAATACAAAACTATTTTAATTAGGATTATGATTTGTGAAAGGACATTGTTCTATTAAATGTTTCTCTATAGTAATTAGTTGATTTAATGTTTGTTTATTATTGGGCGTAAAGTCTCTGATTCTAAATTGCTTTAATATACAAATAGTTTAATGTACTGCATGTGCAGTTCAGTACTGCGCCGTATTTTCTTATTCTTCAGATACCCCATTGATTCAGTCTTTCATTTGAAATTTACCGATTTGAAACTGGAGCTGTTGGACCCCAAACAGTTTTGTCAAATGCTGAAATATTGTTACAATTCTTTATGCTCCTAAAAAGAAACTTTAGAATTCATAACCCATTTAGTTTTCTTTTAGCTTCAATCAAGTAATAGACAGTGTTGTAAAGGTACATGTCTTTCTTTTTACAGTTTAAGTTAATAAGACAAAGAACTAGTTAAACATTGAAGGTTTTAAAATTAATAATTAACTATTCACAGAATGTACTGTTTTTAAGCAGTAAACATTTTAAAGTTACTTGAAGACTAAGTTGAATCATACAGGGTTGTATTAAATTTTTTTTTATGAAAAAAAAAATGTTTTCAAGAAAAAGTAAATTTAATTACCTTAATAAACGCTTTAAAGCAATCCTAAGAAAGATAAAAGAACTAGGACTATCTATGATGAATGTGACCAATTACACATTTTGACAAACCTCTTATGTCCTTGAAGTTCAATGGACGAGTTACGTTTTTTAAATTGATTTTTGCTTTTCTTTGGTTGTGACTTAACATTTTGTTGCTTCACAGACCAATTACCGAGGATTATTCTTTTCTTTGTTGTACTTTTTTAGTCAAAATCAGTAAAAGTTTTGCGTGTTATTACTCGTTTTTAATGCTTCCCCACATTCATTCAAGTTGATGAGAAATGCCTAACATGAGCAATTAGAATTAGATAAAAATGACTCTGGTATATTTTATTTTAGTAACTAATGTTGTTATATCTGCAGATCAGAGCTATCAAAAACATTATATGGTAACTGGATTCGTTATCAATACATTTTATAAGTCATATTTTTTTCTAACAGTTTTATAGGAGTGATGTAAGCTATTTTCTTTGTTTACGTTTTGGATTTTGTCAAGCTGGTTTTAATGTTACTGCTTGAGTAGTCGTTGTTGAAGTTGACCTGTGAAATATGATTGTCTTTTTGGGTCCCATCATCTCTGTGGGGGATAAACTTCTTTAGTTTATTTTCATGTCAATGCAACTAAACAGTGAGTTATATAATTTATTTTTATAACACATAGAGTAATAGGATGAAATATTCCACCATATATTAATTCGGTGTCATTATATCAATCCATAGGAAAATTATGTTCTTTTTTAATTTGATAATAAAATTGATTTGGTTTGTTTCAAAGTCCACACTTGTAGACAGACTTATAGGATTTTTTCTTCAGTGATGTTCTATGGATGAAGTGTTACTCATTTGTTAATAAGGAGCCATTTTAGTTGTGACTGAAGATAGGATAGTTGTGACTGTGTAAAGGGATAGAGATAGGGATGATTATAGATTATGTGGCAGGTAGAAGTTCTGGAAAGATGACCACTTCCCATCATCTCTATTAGAATTTCGATTCCAGGATTCAAGCTTTGAACTTCTTTACAAGTCAAGCTCATCATGGCTACACTACGTTTGGCTCCTTGTCAAAAAAGGAAAGAAAATTGCCATTTGCATAAATTTTGACATCTGTATATCAGTCCGCTTAAGGTCAAGTATGAATTTATCTTTATGTATGTAACAAAAATAGAAAGATTTACAATAATTCTCTGCCTTATATGTGGGTATAAGTAATGTAAGGAAGTTTGGCACTATCTAATTTCCTCGTAAAATGTCCCTGGTAATTAATCCAATACATACCTTTCATTTTATTGTGACAGAGAATGTATTAATAATAGCTATATTTTTTCCGAGTACTTTATATACCATTAAACATATATATGAAAAAGAAAGGAACTTTTCAAGTGGCATTCATCTTGAAATGTGGCCGTACTGAACCGAATGATTGCAATATTGAACGAAACTTTTTGGAAAGTTCCCACATAATGTCATTCAGTTGTTAGAACAGTGCAAAATTTGAATTAATGGAATGAAATTATTTATTAGTCTTCTAACTGAGTGGCAAAAATTTTGGTGATTGCTTCCCCAGTAAGAAAGTGAATGGGTGGGTCACCCTTTCTGCCTAGTACAACACTGAAGTCTAAAGCCTGTAAGTGAGGGCTTTGGAAACAAAATCACTTGCCATAGCCTCAATTTTCTACCAACATTTTATACCTGTTTAATATATTAGAAACTCTGAGCTCTACCTTTCTTTCAAAATTGGTTCACATACTCATTTATCATATCTCTACAGTGAATGGTCTTATATTACTTTGAATATTAGAACTAATTGTAAAATATGCTGTTAGAAGGAACTTTTCCCTACAGTGACTCAGATAAATTCTTTTTTCTAAGTGTCATTGTATCCTTGATTTTATTATCTATTGTTCTGAAAAGTGGATCTCTTGTATCCATTTTAAAGAATAAACAATGGAGTCTTAAGTTTAAATTGAAAAATTAAAACAAGTTTAAATTCTCTATTTATTTGAGATGAACCCTCAGTAAAATTTGAAAAGTTCGTCTTACATGTTGTAAGTTTATATAATTATATGAATCAAAGTAGTTAATTTTGTTCAGAACTACAATTGTTCAAGGTGGATGCAATTTGAAGAGTTTCTTCCCTTTTTCATATATAAGTATTAAGTAATAACGTAAGACTATATACTTCATTGATTTTACGAATCAATATAAACTTAATCTACTTGGTTAAATACTTATATATCAGAAATCATTGGTTATCAACTGTAAACAGAGAAAATATCTTATTGGATTTTTTATCAGGAAAAATATTCATATAATGCATCGAAAAGGATTCAGTACAAAAGATCCTCAAGCTCTCTACTTAATGATCATATCTTGACAATTCTGGCAATAATAAAAGTTTGAAGTAAATATCAGAAAATCTTAAGATCGATGTGAAAATTGTTTGAATTATTTATATTATATAGGGTAAGCTTTGCTTGCCTTCCTCTCATCAAACCTCTGATTATTTCCCTATTTATTTATAAACAAGCCACGGATTATTCCTTTTTTCAGTGCTCATAATCATTTGAATGAATATCAACATCTGCAGTAGTATTATGATTCACTCTGTCCGAAATAGGAGAAGTACATTTCAGTTCATTATATTTATTGTCCTTTTTTGTAATCTGTAAAATCTGTAAAAAATATTTCCTTATCTTATTACAACCTATCAAAATTATAGTGAAAGATACGGTGCAAATATCTTCATGTTCGTAAATAAATTGCCTTGAATTCCTTTTGACTGCAAATAAGTAAATTAATGGATACTAATTTTATTTATTGAATATTTTAATTGTGTCATTGGTTTTTTTTTTAATATTTTTAAACTAAACAATAGAACTTTAATGTGACTTGAGTTACATTATCTTGTTTTCAAATATCATTGAATATTTAATTGCAACATTGTTTTGGGTGTTAGTTGTCATTCCGATTTGGTCGTCACTTGTAGGCAGATGCAAACGCTCAGTCGACTTCTATAATAAACATTTGTCTGTTTCTCTGCCTTCATTCTGTAACAAGGTTAATTACAGTGCTAACTTTTAAGTTACATTTCAACTAAAAGTTGTGTGTTACTTTCCTGTATTTTCTACATATAATCATAATATAATGCAATAATTTGAGAAAAATTACAAACTTGTAATACAATTTTGATTGCTGAAAGATTTTTCTTCCAGCTGTAACAGGAACTGGGTAGCGGTTTAAAGAAATTGAAATATTTTTTAAATTATTTCATAGTTATTAATACAATTAGAGTGATATTCTTACAACATTTCAAAACATCTATCTCTTTATTAGGGAAATAATTTACAGTAAAGGTATCTACACCATGAATATTGTGAATTAAGATGTATTTATGTAACCCTCGCAGGTACTGAAACTTAAATATTTGTTGATGAAATCCCTTTATAGTCCATATTTATTCTAACTTAATAGAAATCTACTTTTATTGAACATCGCGTTCAAGGAAAAATAATTATATATTTATTAGCATGCTTTTAAATTAATTTTAAAAAATAAAATATTAAGAGTTTGCTGGTTTAATGTATGATTTTATGAAAAGGATAATATTTTCTCACTCTCGATTACGAATGCTTTGATCATGAGAATGGTAAGGAAGCCTAGTATTCGAAAATAGAGGAAATAACTGTAATTAACAAACTAATATAACATTTCTTTACAGTCCGATAAAATAAAAAGTAATTGATGCATTTTTTAGAAAATATAAACAACCATTTCAAAAAGATTTATTTTGAAAGAAGATGCCTGTCATTCGGGATAAATGTATCTTATGATAGCTATTTTATTGATTAGACAGTAGTGTTGATTCTCAATTGTTCAACTTTAATTGTTGTACCATTATTCCTTATTTCTCTGAGGTTATATCACAGTGTGATCAGATTCCGTTCATGAATAAAAAATGCAGACAATAAATTTTTAAGACACTGGTACGGTCTTGTCAAGTAGGAAAAAAGGAAATATAATTGTAGAAAGTTTAAATAAAATAATTCTCCTATAGTACTGTGGTTGCTTTATGTTTTTGTGGAGTTTTTGTGTTTTTGAGAGTTTGGGACTCTGAAAAAAATCCTTAAAATCTTCTTCGTGGTAGCTCTTTGTTTTTAACCTCAGCCAGGATCTGTTCTCTCATTCTGAATCATCCTATTATTATTATTGTGTTTATCTATTAAGGGATTAAATTGAAATTATTCAACCAAGGAGATAATTCTTGATATCAAAAAGATTTGTCAGTCTAATTGAGTACCTTATGAAATGAATTACTGCAATTCTTTTTACAAACTAAACTCTTATTTGTTTTTGTATTATTTGTTCTAAGAATTTAAGTCGGAGCATTGTAATTATTTCATATTTTTTACAATATGCATTCATTGATTCTTATTTTAATGTTCAAAGTTCACCAATTTCACAACTATTTTACCTATCACTGTATGAGTTCATTTTTTTTTTATTTCTTTTGATAGTAATTGAATGTTGAATTTATAAACCTTGTCCTTCATTGTGAATTGTGTAAGTTTGTTAAACGTGTAAAGTGAATTGTTGTAAAGGATATACACCTTATTTTAATAGAATGAATGAATTAATTAATTTAAAATGTGAAATAAAAAAAAAATTCTCGTTTACACTAAAATAAATTTTCATTAAAATTGTAAGATATAATTCTAGAGTAGAAGCAATTTAGTTAAAAAAAAAAGAAATAGAAAAAAAAGGATTGCACAACTAATGAAAAAAAAAAAAACATTTGCGGGGGACCAAACCTAATGTCCAAAATAAATCTGTACAAATAAACAGTATACAGTTTTTTTATAAATCCCAGCATATTGTTATTTTTTTTTAACTTGACTGTATCGAAACATGTTAATGTTTTACTTGAATTGAATCTTTCAAACCTATTACTTAACCTTCAGTAATTTAATTGTAAATTGTATAGTTTAGATATGTAAAAAATAAATGTATATGTTGATGAACTGTTAAAAAAATGTAAGTACAAAAAATTTATACAAAAAAAAACATAATGAAGCTGTGATGTCAATATTAGAGTAGGCATTGTGAAGAGGAGTTACTGGACTGCCTTCCTCGTTCTTCTTTCCCAATCACAATTGTGTAGATTCTTCCCTATTTATTATAATTAAATAGATTAAATTATCAGCAAAACAAGTATGCCATATTATTTTTCTATATTTAGTTTTTCACTTTATACGAATTGGGAAAATGAATTTAAGGAGAATTATGTAATATTTGTTAACATTATTTGTTCATATTATATCTTGGAACAATGAAACTTTATTTTCAAACGTTTGTAAAATATACTTATGTATTTTTATTGTTTATATACATATATATTTCCATATTTTCACAGTACATTTTAAAAAGATAATATTAAGAATTTTATTTTATTTTGTTAAACTATCTAGTTCTACAATAATAGCTCGACAGTTTATGGGCGGGTATTCATTGCTGGCTGAAGACAAGTTTTCGTCTATTAGCAGTAATCAGACTTTTATGAAAGCAAGCTATTTTATTGAAATCTTTTTCACTATCTCCTATATCTTACCTTATTTCTTTTGCATGAATGAGACGTCTTTGTTTTATGGAAGAAGTATATTTTATTTATCTTAAAATATTTTGCCGATCTTATATTTCTTTTAAATATTTTCAGTATATAACTATTTGTTTTATTAAAAATACTATACTATGGTTCCTTTAAATAATATAATATATTTTGTTTGCAATATTAATATGAGCAGTTAATAAAATATTAATGGCAAAAATACATTCTGATTTAATATCAGAATTACAAAATTTGGATAGCATTTGGATCTGTACTGTGACCGAGGTAAGAGACCTTTTGTCCAAGTTACTTGGACACAACAAGTAATTATTTCAATTTCTATATTAAATATGGAAAATTAATTGGAGTTTTACATAAGTATCATCAGTCCCATGTATCTGTTATTTATCTGTTTTCAGAGAATTAACATGAATTATTCTTAATGTACAACATGTACCTACAATGTTTCAACTTCGGCTGAAATAAGGTACTTAGTTGAACACGTAGGTTATCAATATGAGTAGAAATATCATTTAATTTCATTTTAGCTGAGACATGGACGAGTCACAGATTCCTTAGACTCTCAGGATGTAACTGTGTTGTGGAATATAAAGGGGTTTCTGAACGATTTGGAGAACGAATATTTCATTTTGAAAACGACTCTGGTGCGATGTTACTTCAATTATTATTTGTATAGAAAATATACAAAGGACTGGTCAAGAGGCCTGAGATCGCAAATCAAGTTGATAACATTTGTGCACTGAGTTTCTAGAGAAAAGCAAAAAATAAGAAAAAAATTATTATTATAATGTGTATATCGCCAAACATTCATTGACTTCAGTATATTGCATATTTCAGTAGTACGTATTTTGAAAACATTTTATTTTGTATTCTTTGAATTTTGCCATGTATCAAAGAAGTCCATGTTGATGAAATATTCTCGATAAAATAATTTATTCGTTTCCAAAATGCCAATCCAATTCTAATCTGATCTGGATATTATAATAATTTTGAAAACCAAATTGAATAAAGTCATGGTGAATTACTCAAAAGTCAATGATAATTTCTAGATAATATAAAAGCAGGTCACTTAAAGTACAGTATTCCTCTCTAGACAAGTTGTACCGGCTGTAGAGATAAATACTGAATATGACGATGTGGGAGGGTGAGAGGGTCCTGCTCATTGGAATAGGGTTAGAAGGTGGAGATAGGAGTTCTCCTTTCATAAAGATGTCAGTACTAGTCATATATTGAATAGTTCTTGTTAGTTTTTCGAAATAAAATAAAAGGTACTCCTCCACTTTTATTTAACTTTCAAATGAAACCAACATAATTTTTATACGACTTCCAAGGGAGAAAGTAATTGAAGCATTGTATTTATGTGCCCAGAGTTCTCCAAAGACGTTATTAACGTCAACAAAGGTAAGTTGAATAATGTATGATTTTCTATCAATAAAATAAAATTATGATGTTGGTCAATGTGGGCATATTTGTGTCGAAGTTTTAGTTTTGTGAATTCATCGATGGTTTAAAAGGGTTACTACATACGAGCCAATCAGTGCAAGCAATAATCTGTATTTGTTGGCTCAACCTATAAAAAATCAAAGCGAGCCTTACTATGATAGATTCGCTCTTCAAGTCTCCTAATGAAACCCCATCTATTGCTGGCTTACAGAAACTATTAAAGCACTTGGATATTGACAATTTTTCATTTATCAATATTAAAACTTTGCAGTGACGTAATATTTCTTATAATTGTTAGCATACTAGACATGTATTATGATGCTATTTTTATGCCCTTATAGCATTAATTAGTATAAATATTAACGTTATTTTTTTATTACCAAGTAACACTCATTTAACAAGCAGTTACAACTTGTATACACATTGTCTACAGCTGAAAACTTTTTTTTTATGTAAAAGAGTTAGAATAACTATTTCCTATCAAATAATTAATATTGTAATTAATACAGTATCATAACATTACGAACTTTTTTTTTCTCGTAATGTTTGTATTGTGAGGATAAAAGGAACAATATTTCAGTTTTTTTCATCATAGAAGAGCGAAAAAGTACTGTGTCCGTTTATTGTACAATAAAATATCTTTACCATGGTTCAGTATTCTAATTTCAAAGAGTGCAAAGGCTGATGCTATTGAGGAGAATAGGTTTCTGACCATATCCTACGAAGCATCTTGCATTGTGTCTGGAGAAATGCCCATTATCCAATTGATATCGCAAAAAACTGATGCTTTAAATGCAGTAATGGGTCGACCTTCAAAATTAAATCTGGACCTCTATTATATGATAAACCAGTTCATTACTAAGAATGGTCACATCCTGCTAAAGCAAGTGTAAGTATAACCTATATTTTTCAGGTTGTAAATTTGACACTGATGCGATATGGAATATTTACACTGATGGCAGTAGAGAACACGATAATGTTGGCTCTGCAATAGTAATATATAAAGGAAAAGATAAAATATTTGAATATAAGTGCAAGCTTGCAGACTCCTGTTAAAATAATCAAGCAGAATGGCTATATTGAAAGCTCTGTAATGGCTACATGGAAAGTTGTAGAATAATAGTAATAGTTGCACTAAGTCGCAAGGAGAAATTATCTAACGCAGGAATTTAAGTTAGCTAGTCCAAGTTTTTCCCACATGATCAACTGCAGTTTACTTGCGCAAGAGTCAGAGGTTCTAACTGTTTGTTCTTCCATGAACCTGAAGGACAGACAGCTAATGTAGTGTATACAGAGGCATTTGTTTAGCACTGTACTAATAATGATATTTTCTACTGTTTTATCATTTCCAATTATAGTATTAGTATAATACTATGATTGGTATGGTACTCCATGGTATTTTGGAATACCAAGTATAATAGAATTTTTGATTCCGTCAAAGACGGTTTTCTAGTCGATCTATATGTTGCACCATTCTACAAAGGTTAATATCAGATGCTGATTTTTTTACGTTTATGAATAACATTATTGTTGGATAATATTGTAGTTTTTGGAATGAACTTTTTTGTCCTATAGAAGGGCTTTTATGTTTTTAACTAATATCCAGTTTTTTCACTGTTCTAGTCATACTATAATAGTTCATACTATAATTTTTCAAAACTTTATGCTTCCAGCTTTTAAATTTAAAATTATACAGAAGAGTGGGCTATGAACATGATTTAAGAATGCAAAAGTGGCTAATTACCAATATATTTTTTCTCAATATACATTTACAGCAAACTTAGAACAGACTACTGCAGGTGGGAAAAATTACATTCGCTCAGAGTAAATTGATTTTTTTTTATGATTTTTGACTAAGGGAAAGAAAAGTGACATGTTTTTCCTACATGTTTTTGACATTTCAGACAAAAACATTGTAATGTTTTTAAAATACTTAGAATATTTTCAAATTCAAAACTGGAAAATTCGTCTTAAGTATTAAATGTAAAAGGAGGTCAGGTAAACTATGTAAGAGATCCACTGACTATTGGAACAAAAGCCATGTACTATTGTAGGAGATTATTTCGTATAAAGAAATTTTCACTTTGGCTTTTCATAATGTTATTACTGCTGTAGTTATACCAATTATTGTATATCCATTAATTGTGTGACATATATAAAAGGCTTATATATTGATAAGTGGATATCCGCCCCTAGTGGGGCCATGCAGCCCTACCACAGGCTACATCGGCTTTGTTTTCCACGTGGTTCTTTGAACCGGGGGCTACAAGGGCTACTGACCCTACCTGCAGCTGAGCAGGTTCAGTAGGACCTTTCGTCCTACTTAAAACTTTTCGTACTCTTAAAACAAGTCGGTACTGCGGGCGGCGGGGCCTCTTGGAGAGGTTTTCTCTCCATCCCGCCAACTGAGGTTGGGCTCGTAGTGGCTGTTGGTTCTCATCCAAGTTGGGTAGACCCTAGGGTCGCTGTGAGAGGAGCAGTGACTCTCGGGCGTATTCCTGCTTAGCATACAGTGAGCTAGAACCCAAACCTCTACCAGTAGGAACGGACCACGATCTCAACTAAGTGGGCTGGAATACTGGTAGTTGCTTTATAGACGCTTTGGCTTTTGACAGGTTACTCAGAGTGGAGACGATTAGATACACACTTTCTCGTGCCCTGTATTTTGAAGAGAAAGAATAGATCTCTGTAATTATGAAAGACGGACCTTGCCAGGTGGCGTTTAGACATCGTGAGATTTTAATCTCCTACTAAGACTCCTCACGATGATGCCCTGATGAGCCGAATTGACTATCATTACAACGCCTGGACCCGGTGTAACGGGCATTTTCCCTCCTCAGAGAGAGACAACCGAGTCCTTAAGGACACTTTGGTAGTCCTTACTTAAACCCGTAAGGAGTAGTAAGATCCTGACCATCTATTAAGTGGTGTATCTGTACTACCTCAGGAATGAAAGACTAATACACATCTATCATTTAGACGTTTATATTTTGCTTTAATGAGACATTATATATTATATGCCCAAAAGTTTACTTATAGTAAAGTTGAGTGTAGGCCACTCCAGATTTTTTAAACTACATTTTTAAAATTGTAGACTAGCATACAATGACAATTTCTTAATAATTTTAAATGTTTAAGATCTGAAACAGATGTCACGTAAAGATATTTTATTTTGTATCTATTCTAACTGAAAACTGGGAATCTTTTCTTTTGTTTTTTGTTTGGTAAGTAATAATAGAGTTGTAATGTAATAACAGAGTTGCAAGCCGTTAAAAAAGTTGAAGCAATACATCCTGTAAAACGTAAATAAAAAACTGTAATTGCCTATTTTCACCATTACTATAAATAAACGTATTATCAAACACGTTAAAAATTAATTTAATTTTGAAATTAATTTTATGTTGCTGCATAGTCCAATTATCAAACTCTGTGGTAAAAATATGATCAAACTTCTATTTAATCTATTTAATGGCTTGATCTATTTTAATACGACTACATATAACATCCTAAGTTACTGCAGATAGAATTAATAGTATAATTTCTGGTATATACCAATACTGTAGCCTAGCCAAAACTTAATACAAATGAAATGTCTTGACCATAAGGGGGGGGGGGGGGGTTGATACCTTCTGGCGTAAAGAACGATAATGAACCTTCCCTTTGATTCAAAATTACAAGAGTTCAATAACCCACAGGACTCGTCACGTCTAAACAGACAAATTTTGAAACAACTTCTTTGATGAGACCTATACTCTACTTACAGTTAAGTATAAAATGTAGTATTTATAGTAGTTCTTACAGGGTGCCTTACTGTTGATGGGGTGACACTTGGAAATTTTCTTGCTCCAGAATAGTAGATTAAAATTAGTACTATGCATTAAGTTCTTTAAATATCCTTAACCAAAAAGAAATATTTTTTAATATTACTTAAAAACAATAGTGTTGTTTACCATATCAAAAGCTATATTTTTACTAAGTATTATACAATTGTGAAACGGTTCAACTTATAAATTAACATTTAAATGCCCACTTAATCTAATGCAGGTTGATTGAACGTCGAAACTCATAATCAATAAAATTCTCAAAATATATTTTATTCAACTTTACTAAACTTATAGAAGAAACAAAAAAAAATCAGCATCTATAGTTGAGAAGCCGAAAATGTATGCAATCATATGTTGCTTCAATATCTTCATCGGTACTTAAGGATCATATCATATTTATAAAATAATTATATTTATACTGTGAAGCATATATTTATAGGTTTATAAGTATTTCAACACCATTTAAATGGATTATTGCGAAGTAGTTAATAATAAACTTTTTGGTAAAGAACATAGAATAGTACACTTGAAATTAATATTTTTATGAAACAATATACAACATGAGACTAAAAATTACAGAGCTTGTCTAACCTATGGGGAGTATTTTGGGGCATAATATCAGAATGATCCACCTCACAAACATTTTAAATATTAACATGGTATTCGAGCATTTCAAATCTTATTGAGTAGGTGATTTCGTCTAAGAATTAATTCTGACGAAGTTTATAACTTCTATTTTCTTTCATGTTTATATGCAGTTCTTTAATTTATTATATTACTTGATATTTTTTTTATTCCTAATAACTGCTTAATTGTTGAATCAATATGAGAAATAATATTTTAAGTAATAAGCGATTTTAAAAACCCATTTCTCTCACTAGCTCCTGCATCAAAGTAAGGAATGAATGGAAGGAAATCGTCCAATGTATTTTCCAGAGAACAATATCCTCAGATATAATGTCAGTTTCATGTCAATGCGCAGTACTATAGAATCAAGCATTTCTGAGATACGCCATTAAGAATAGTTTACACAAGATGCAATCTACTGTCGAAATATACATGGACTTGAAATCCACGTGTTACGGAGTTTAGACTAAAAGGCTAGTCTATAAAGGAATTGGTTATAATAGATATCAAAGGTAATATGCTAAAATAAATAAAATCCTCCTTGGTTCAAGGGTTTGCTCGAGTCAAGTATGGCAATACCACGTTTTTACTTGTTTTAAATTACAAAAGGCCCTCCGCAAGGTTTAGTTTTAGGCTCTTACCTATTCAGTATAATGGTTGAAGATGCATGCAGCGACTTTCTTAGAACTATCCCCTTGCGTGAGCAGTCTTCTATATGAGAATGACCTGTCCGTAATCCACTAGCAGCTTTCATAAAGGTCATTCACGCCTTTCTACGTACTATAGGGTAAAACGTCTGTACCCCCCCGATGTGCCTTCATCTTGTCGTGGTGGGGGGGCTTAACACGCCTGGGTGGTTGTTCCCTCATGGCGTGAACTAAGAACAACCTGGGCCAGTGTCGGGGGTCGAAAGTCCGCTCAGGCGGGCACTTGTTCTCGAGTGGATCCCAACTCTTCTTTTCTTTTTCTGGCTTGCGCCTGTCTTTTATAAAACTTTTTTCACCCCCATTGAAATTAGACAACTTTGTTTGCTTAACAAACAGCCTTATGATTTATTTGGACGAGGATAGTTGCTGTTGGTTGTGGAGGACTTACTCGTAGGTTTGTCTAGCCTGTCGCGATGCGGTTATCGTCTAGATCAGCGTTTCCCAAAGTGGGCGGTATCGCCCCCCTGGGGGCGGTGGTTTGATATGGGGGGGCGGTAAGGCAAAAATAGGCGGTTGGGGGGCGGTAACGCAAAAAATATGCGGTTTGGGGGGCGGTAACTAAAAAATAGATGGTTGGTGGCGACAGTGTAGCTAATGTAGCAGCTGTCGCTGCTACAATACTTACACCGTCGTCCCAAACTGTTGGCGGTAACCCTCAAAAACCATACAAGTAATAAAAATTAGAAATAAGAATTTCAAAAGATATGCCGCTCTTTTACCTGAGGATTAAGGGGTCAGTCCCGGTCGAAAGTAAAAGAGAGTTTTCGGTCAAAATAAAGGGAATAAAAAGATAAGCTGCTCTTTCACGTATGTCCTATGGATTAAGAGGTCAGCCTTGATCGGAAGTAAATGAGTTTTTGGTCGAGATAAGAAGAATAAAATTATCGTTATCTATATAAATAGTAGTAGACCGCAATCTCAATTCTGTAAAGATAGATTGTGGCTGTAGATTGCATGACAGCTAGAGGATGGTTTTTTACTCTTTCTTACTGTACTTCTTTCTTTCCCCAAACATCCCTTTCTGGACATTAGTCCTTTCCTGCGCTTTCACCCTTTTAAAATACCATTCTTCCCTCCCACTCTTCACAACCCCTCACCAGATGTTTTCTGCAACAAACTAACAGTCAACAAACAACTAGGCTACATGGTACGACTCCAAAGCTCGTCTCAGGTATGTGAATATTTCACTTTAATTTCAATCTTGTATTATTCAGAATTTTTAGATATACTAAAGATGTGACAGAATAGGAGTCTAACAATGCAAGAAAACTACTAAAGGGTTTAAAAGGGTTACTGTGCAGTGTATACTAAAAGTCGGAAACATTTGAAACCTCGGAAGGTAACTAACTTGAGATTTATTTTTTCTTTCTCCAAAAAAGTTAAACCTGAATAGGATAGGTTAGTTCTGATAGGCTTTTTGGCATATCTTTCCATTTTTATGGGGTAGGGGGCTCTGGCAGGCTATTCTAGAAGACAAGGGGGCGCTGGTAGTCTATTCTAGAAGACAAGGGGGCGCCAGCCTGAAAAAGTTTGGGAAACCCTGGTCTAGATCAGCGGTTCCCAACCTTTCAAATATAGCGACCCATTTTAGAACAAGCAATCAGGAAGCGACCCCAATTGTTAAAATATCTTTTATACATTTATTTTTTCTATAAGAAACTGGCATATATTGCAATTTATTAGTGAAGTAACTGTATATTCCTTAAATATATGATTAATATAGAATTTATTCATTAATTTCAAAGCTCCTACAAAAAATTAATTAATTGCAAATCAATTTCAAAGTATTCAAACAAACAAATTTCATACCGTTATGTAACTTTACTAAAGTATGTTTATGAACTGACCTTAATGAGACGGCTGGTATTGTAGCTTTTTAGCTAGCAATTCTATCCTGTGCTCCGTTGTCGATATGGCACACCTCAAGTCGTGTTCCACATCTAATTTATTTCGGTCTGCAGTTTAATCAGATATTTTTTTCGATCTATTGTCTACATTGGTTGTTTAACATCAAAAGGGTGCGTAATATTTCTAGCACAACTAGATCATGCCTGTATATTTTTGCATAACTTTTTAAGTAGTGTTTTTTTTACGTCCAAACCACATAAGAAAAGAGAAAGAAGACTAAGGTCTTTCAAGTGAAACGAAACATGTTCAATACATGTCTCGGACGTTATGTTCAGTGACTTAATGAACTGTTACATTTAGTTTCATAGTGTGAATTTATATAATTGTCTTAATTTTATTTTATAATGTTATTTATTTAACTGTCTTCTGTTTTTACCGTGTTTTATATAATATTCACGTTCGGGTCAAAATCAATTGGCGACCCCATGGCATTGGTGTCACGACCCCGTTTGGGGTCGCGACTCACAGGCTGGGAACCACTGGTCTGGATGCTTCTCCTTCCTTCCCCTTATAACTTTTCTTGTAATTTCTGACTCATTCCCTTATCTACCTATTCTTTGCTCAAGTTCTTAAGTATTAAGTATTTAAGTATAAGTTTTTTCTCTTTTCATGTTTTTTCCTATAAATCTTGATGATATCTTTCATCAAGCATTCATCAGTCTTCTAGAGACTGTGGGGCATGAATTTTATAGCTTTTGTTAGTGTAGGTCGTGGAAAGACTGTCACGTTGGCCACTTCACGAGGACTGTCTCGTTTCCTCATTCGTGAGGGAGTGGTTAGTTTACCGTGACATGTTGAAAGGACTCCACGTTAAAAGCATCAAATTCTGTTTTATCTCGATATGACCGAGAGAATAAGGTGCAGGAATAAGTCAAAACAGGGTCAAGCGTCTGTAACAAGTATTCATCAGGTACTGAGATATCGTCCCCTCTATATCAATAATGTTAAAAAAAAAATAGTGTAAGTTTTACTAAATTTTATCAATTACTATTAACTTTATGAACATGAGTTGCCTATATATCCAATAGAGTATTTGTAGTTATTTGAATAAATAAATAATTTAAATTACAATAAATGTCTCCAAACAAGATAACTGAAAGCAAATAAAGTTAAGTTGGACTCCTGGTCCACTTTAATTTTGGAAGTCACTGCAATATGTATTAAGTATAGAGATGATCTACACTGGCTAAAGTTGCGTACTAGGAAAGCTGAGGGGGCCAACCATCGTCTGCTAATGCAGCCTAATTCAGCCAACGCATCACTGCTCTCAGGCACCATACGAATCACTATGGTACTATTCATGCGATTCCTTTTACTTATTCTTTTATTAGAAATTGTACAGCTGAGAAAAAATGTACAACGATTTTAGCTCAAGTTGAAGAATAGTGCACTAAAAATTAGTTAATTTTATGTGTCACTGATAGTCTTCTGAAGTTTTCTTCCCAAAAAGCAGCCTCAGATCTCTGTTTATTTTTGATTAGACTGCATAAATTTTAGCTGGTCTTAAAAGTTTGTTGCAACAATGTTTCAAATAATTTATTTGAATGAGGATAACAAATTAATGTTTTTCTGTTTATGTCAATATATCTGCAGTTACTTGACAATAATAATGTGGTTTCATAAGGATCGCGTTGCTCCTTTTTTGAGCTCTCTGAGCACGTTGTCACTCGGAAAGGACTGGATTAAGCCGTCAGTCCCACGCTTGTACTATGTCGCAGAATACTTAAAGATCCCTACTCTAAATATACTTGAGTTTGGTAAAACTTAAGACTCTTAATTTAGAACCAAGCAGGCGAAGTGGCTCCCTAATTCCTAAAATGTGTGCTAAATATAAATGAAACATACTTTTTCCACTAGAACAGCACCAAAATGTGCAGCCTATACGTGTGGCCATTGTAAAACAAAATATTTAACGAAAGTAGCTTTTTTTCAATGTAAAGGTAAGAAGAAAAAAATATTTAGAAAATATTGGCTTTATTCATTTTACTTCAACAAATTCACTTCTATGTCAAATCATACTTAAATTTTAAAAAAATAAATTGTTACAAAATGAATAAGATATTCAAGCAGTAGCTTTCAACAACCATAAAATATATTTATATATATATAATATATATGTGTATTGCATAGTTTTAAGTTAAATGTTCAGAGGTTTCAACTACAATAAATCTATCAGACTAGTAAAATATAATAGATAAGTTTAATAAAGTTTCTAAAAAATAATTCATCCTATATTGATGTTAGGTTTAAGGAAGGTCCCAAGGAATTCCATGTAATCTCTCTATAAGCAGCTTTTGGAACTTACCTTCATAAAAAATATTCATATGACAGAATTTTATTTTGTTAATCTAATAAATTAATATTTAATTTTAGAATAATTCATTAAATGTCTTTTGATATGTTCAGAAATTAATAATTTATGACAATTAATTCAGGAAAATATTGATAAATATGTTAAAATCAAAGTCAATTTAGTCTAATAAAACATTTTATTAGGATAAATTAAAGAAATAAACGTATTTCAAGGTAGAAGAAACTCTTGAATAAATATGGAAAAATGCTATCCTGGATATTAATTTATTTTTGCATAATATTTTTTGATTTAGGAAATATATAAACATTTATTTAAAATTTATACACTTTCAAAAATATTTGTATGTTATATGTACTGTCAATATTTGCCGAAGTTGTTTCAATTTGAACAAGAGCAAAAGATGAAAGTCATTTTATATTTTTAAATATTAAATAGGTTTGAATTTGAGGAGTTAAATTGCACAGGAGTGACATGACAAAGTAATGAGAAACTAAAGAAAGATATAACAAGCAATAAAACAAAGAAGTGAGAGCAAAAACTGACTGGAATACCATTCGGAAAATATCTGTTTTATTTTTATGATTCATTCAAATTGTAATATCTCTACTTACCATGAAATTATTAAAATGTAAATACAAATTGAAGTTTTTTTTTCTGGGGTGATAGAGTTTTTTATATCCGAAATTATTTTTAAATTTTTTTTCTTCGACTGGTGAGCAAATTGTGTTAAATCCCCAGAGGTCATCCATAAAGAGGGACACAAACATGTAACTGTACTCCTTTAAAGCAGGAAAAAACCGAAGATGAAAAACAAAGCTTTAAACATTATGGTGATATCGGTGTCACTCCTTGGAATTAATCTGTTTCTCACTGCTATCAGATTACACTTCTTTCATTCTTTTCTTAAAAAACACTCTTTTATTTCATTCTGACTTCAAATTAATTAACAATTATATAACATTGGAACTTATTGTTCAAATTTTGTATGAAGTATTGTTTTATTTTACTTCCAATGTTTAATGATGACTACTTAGACCAGAACAGTGGTTCATATTCATTTAAACATTTATCAGATGTAAATAAGACCTGTTCCAAATCAGTGTATTATTTTAGAAAAGTATTAATTAATATTTTTAATATTCTCTTTTTCGACTCCTAATTTCAATCAAACTTACAAAGAAATATAAATGAATTTTTAGGATCAACTTTTTACAATCAATTCAAGGGAATCACTTAATTTTGATTTTACAAAATAAATAATTTAATTTGAAAGTGAAAATTAAAAAAAAGTTGTAATAGCCAAATATAGTATGTTTTGAATCTAAAAAAAAATCACTAAAAGGAAATATGTATGTTTTTCCCTTCGTTATTACGTTTTATAATTTGGAGTAAATGAAAGAACGGATTCAGTATACCTTTAGTGTATCATCTGCAAACAGTTAAATTATTTCTTGGTATAGTTTAATGTTAAAGCCTTACATCTATTTTTTTTATATTATTTATGAGTCATTTAATGAGTAAAGTAAAAGAGTTTCATTTTACAAAATCAGTAAACAGTCATATAGGTTAATAGGACATGAGATTAAAACTTCAATAAGTTTGATATGTAAAGAGATCACAAAGTGAGAGAGGTGAATACTTATTTGTCCTTTGAGTCAGATAGCTCTATAAATAAAAAAATTATTAAGTAGGAAATAGTCAATATTCTATGATATAGAATCAAGGATGATTGAACATTGATATATCATGAGGAGTTATTTTAATGTTATTGTAGTAAATAAATTTAAATTGGTCACAACATTAATTAATCACAAATCTAGCTCAGCACATGAATAGGCCTTCAAGTTAGATAGGACTAGAATTATATAAATCACTCAGTTAAATACGCTATGAGATCATTTAATTAAATAGGCCGATGCATCAATAGGCTTTGACTGAGATAAGTATTCAGATCAAAAAGTAATTATGAGTCATAAGAATCAATACCTCCTTCAATCATCAAATGATCATTAAGAGGTATAAATAAATTGGTCTATAGGGCAGTTATTGAATTAGCTTAATTAATAATTAAGACTATAATTTATTGATAATTCAATAATTGAAAGGACCCTCCCATAGATTTTTAGTAATGATAATGTTCATTATATACCTTAAATCTAGTAACTATTTAAATCCTTCCTGAAAACAAGTTTGAACTAACTATATAAAACAAATGCTGCTATGATAGTTGACCATTTGTTGAGAAGAATAGGGCTTTAACATTTTTGTATGTCGGGTGGCTTAAAAGTAGGACAGTAGTCAAAATAAAATTTGTGTTAGGTTGAACTTTGGCAATATGGTTCATTATGTCTATTACTTTTGTTATATTAATTATTAGATATATATTATATTTTATTAATTTATATTAATGGCATATACATATTAAATAACATTAAAACCAATGTTAATATTAATTGTTTTAATTATATTGATCTGTTTCCTATTTAGATAATTTAGGGAACCAGTAATAGTAAATGAAAGAGTAAATGAAATAGTAAATAATTAAAATAGATTCAAGGAAGTCAGTTAGTTTACAACAGATATTACCCCTCTAACCGATAGGTTTGATACTATATATCACTAGTTCTTTCAAAGCTGTTTGACTAGCTGTTTTTACCCCATTCGTATTACAATTCTTATATCGGTAACAGTTCTTTTAATAAAGTGGAAAAAAAATTAATTTAAGTTAGTATGACATAAATACTAACTATATCTACCTGCTGTTTACAAACTTTTGGATACCCTAATATATATATTCACCCTCAGTACAGAAGTTACAATCAATCGATTCTTCAATTCTTTGAAAACATTCTTTATAATCATATTTATATTTTTGTTGTTTTATCCCAAAAAGAACGCTAGATAAGTATTATTTGAAACTTGAAAGTTATTTTATTAATTTAAAACAAGATGTATGATCAGGAGCTAACTAAAACAGAAAACTGTCAAAGAAAGGATAGTAAGGGAAAGACCCGGGCCAGAACGAATATAAATATTACTTATAAAGAAAGAGATGATCAATTAATCAAATTTAACATAATTTATTTAATTTGATATTAATCCTTAATTATTTCAGAATTACTGCCGCTATATCAAATCAGTTACGTTACATAAGAGTATAATTAAGTTTTTCATATTTATAGATTTAAATTCCGAAATTTATACTGTGAATAGTGAACTGTTTTCGTGATGTCCAAGTCAATATCCTCCGTAAAATCTTAAATTGATGTAGATTAAGACAGTAAAACAATATACAATATTAAAAATTAATATAATTTATAAAGGACTACAGAACCCTCAAAATTAATTAATTAACAAAATTAACTGTCCTACTCAAAAAAGAAATTTTTCTTCTAAAATCCATAAGCCAACAATTAAGTACTTCAATATGGTGTTACTGATTTTAAATTGGTCTTTGATTTGTCACTCCTTTGAATTTCTCTCAAATTGATACATTAACAAAACACAGAATAGTTTAATAAAAAAAATATTGTAAAAAGGTAATCGTTCTTTCTTTTGGATACCTGGAAATAATATTTATTCCACAAATCTTAGTTGTTATTGTTTTATTTTTTTTAAATTGAGCATTTTGAAAGTATAAAAAAATGTTTATCTTTATAATTAAAAATTATTGAACATTATTTAATAGTGTGAGAAACTTTTTTTTTGTGTGAGAATTATTTTTGAAATATTATATAATAAATGTAAAATATCATTATATTTAATGAATTTAATAAAAATTGGTGAAGTTAATAAAGTTTGCAGATGGTTTACTAAAGGAATACAACAAACAACAACTTAACTTGCATTTGTCAATGAATACCAATTGATAGTGTTAGACGAGGATGTTAATGAGAAAATTGTATGGAATTACAAATGCAATGAAACGTCTGCCATACTTTTTAAATTTGTTTGTTATTTCAGCACAAACTCTTTGAGATTAAAGGTTACTCGAAAATAGTAATAGTAATTCATTTTGGTCTTATTTCAATCGGTTTTTATTACTTACCTCAAAAGGATTATGAGATCTTTTGTTTTAACTAAATGAAAATGTACCAGAAGAAAATATGATTTAATTAACAACATATCAAATTTATTTGGGATATATCAAATATCATTAAGAATATAATTTGTTCTAATTTATACTTTGGCTAAAATTCATGGATAAAATTATTATTATTAAAATATCATGAAGTTATTTCAGTCATTATTTACACATGATTATTCGTTCAAATTCATAAGTACTGTATTATAAGTACAAGAAGAGTGGTCGCTGAGTGTACTGAATTACTTAATAGCAGTGGGTTTAGAAAAGGGCTAAAAGCCTTCGACTAAAGTTGAATGTGTTCATTGCTCTGAGATAAATTAAACTTTCATGACTATTCTCATCACGTCACTAATGTTATCATTTTTTAACTATTATTGACGTGATAAAAGTTGAAGAGTATATCCAATTAAGTAAATACTTTAACAAATTCTTATAAACCTGTTGTTATTTAGAGATTAAAAACATTAAACAGGTACAATGCGTTTTTAATTTTAATAGAATAAATGAAATTTTGCAAATCTGAAAATGAACTTAGGCATCGACAATGACAGCCGATTATATATTCTTCTTCAGACTAAATTGGTGACCATTTCATATTTTTTATTTTCGTTTCCTTATTTCAAACGGATTTATTGATGAAATATATATGTATTGAGAACAGTTTAAAACTTTGATAGTGTATTGCATAGAAAATAAATTTTAATGATAAATATATTAATAAAATGTGATGTTCTTGAATTATTTTAATATTGAACTTTTTTTCAACTTACTAGAGAGACGTATTAGTTGATTTGAGATGTTGATTGGGAATCAGTTTTATTCTTCTCTTTCCTCCACAGGTAGACAGGACAACAACATCATCGGAAGAGAAAAAAACAGCAACAATAAAGTAAACATTTCTACAAAGGTATCTAAAGGAACAATCTTGTTGTTTCTTTCAAGCCTATTTTAAAAGTACATTTTTTACAAAAACAAAAAAAAACAATTCTCTTAGTATACATCTGGAATTTGAAATAAATCTCTGTTACGTATGACTATTATGTACAGTGCAAAACAATTGTTTAACGAATTAATTTATACCAATCTCAATAACAATATAAAAGGAAGTTATTTACAGGTTTTTTTTTTATATAAATTTTCAATAATGAAAAATTTTGGAGTATGCTCCATATTGCACATAGATCTATTAAACTTAACAGAGCTAAGTTTTAAAGTTTATTAAATAGCTGAAGAAGCGCTTTTTACAATTTATTTATTTGGTTACTTGATTTTGTTAAATTGAAATGATAACAAAGAAAATGCAGCTGACTCAGTTTGCTAAGAGCAGCCACAAATCAATAAAATATAAAAACAGAATTTACACTATGAAAAATGGAAATGAACTTAGTATAGGACAATGGCATTGTACGACTATTTCAAATTTATTTCAATAATAAATGCAATTGGGCAATATTTTTAATTCAACTGGAGGATGGTCTTTCTTTTTTAAAAATAATTACTGTACTATACATTCAGATTCGGTATTGCACATCGTTTCTAAAACTAAAAAAAAGCCTACTATTGCTAAGTTAATGATATAGTCATTACATCATTGTATAAAGCAAAGAGGGGTGAAAAAGTAAGGTCTAGAATCAATTATATTTAAACCTCTTCCTTAGAGATGCTTTTTTTATTCTAAAAAAAAAACAAAAAAAAAACGAAATGGTAAACTTAAAATTACAAAATTGGTAAATATATGAAAGCAGTATGTTGGAATATTAATCCAGTAGTAAAATATGAAAGGAAAATGATAATTATTTTAGCGACCAACTTGACGTAGATTAAACAATTAGTTGGTACCTTAGATTGACACAAATATGGCAAACTATATAAAAAAATGTTAATAGAAACATCATCTGTTTTTTTCCACTTTAGAATAAAAACATGTTTAAAAAAATAAAAAAATGAGACAGTGGGGCTAAGAAAGAAGGGAACATTCGTAACATAGCTGCATGTAATATTGTTTCATCTCTCATCAGAATATTAAATGAATTTTATTTGATTACTTGCTATATAATAAACAATTGGTAAATTCTGTTCCCTCCTTTATGATTTCATGAATATTCAATAACATTTTATGGACAATCAAAATCGTTATTAATTATTATTAATTATTTCGATATTTTCAATCAAAATTAAAAAAAGAAAAGAACAAATAATCCGGGTAATACTGTATTTTTGCTTAACAGAGATAATGTGTTTTCACTTCTTAAAGTAATTTTCTCCAAGGTATTTTCAAATAATTTATTTTAACCATAATATTGGCCTTATCTGTTACAGTGCAATTGTATCCGTAGGTTACAGTATTTCACGCAATAAAAGATTTTTAATAAAAATACTGCGTACACGTACCTCAATATATTATCATAATATTTACCTACGTTTAAGTCTGGTTATTTCAGTTCTGCTCTCTCACATTAAGCTAAAAAAAAATGTATTAATTTAGTATCTTATACAATAATTTAATAGGGAAAATAATTGATGGTTTTTGAAGACCTAAATAAATATTATATGTTTATACTGAATATTTTATGGCTACTAAAAATTAAACGCATGTCCGAAAATTCATGGAGTTTTCTTGACATGACTTACTTAGTTATTCTTATTAATGTAATAAAGACGAAATAGTATTAAGTAACAAAAATAATGGAATACTAACAGTTTTTTGCTAATCAAAAATTGCTAATTATAATATTGATAATGAACTAGGAAAGTTATGTAGAATTATTGTATAAAAAGAAATAAGAAAATAAAATTAGAACTTTAGCAAATATAAGAAAAAAGAAGTTATTTTAATTTTTCTTGTAATGTAATACGTAACATTAGGTAAAGAGAAAGTAATGAAACAAAGAGTGTGTTACGACGTGAGTTAAAGCCTATATTTACAATTGTTTCTGATATAAATTAATGTAGTAAATACATACATTCAACACATACGTACACACACACATTTACAAACATACTTTTGGTGTGAGATTTATTCAAACATATATTAATTTTAACAGAAAAAATGTTAATACCAATGTGATAAGAGAACTATTTGGTAGTATCAAAAAGGTCCATGAAATTTCTACTATGATGAAAATGTCACTGTATTAATACTTATAAAAAAGCTGATGAATACAGCAAATAGTACTGTATGGGCGGATTGTACTAACTTAACAAGAAAACAAGAATTGAAACTGTTATGTATGTACAACATTATTTTGCAACAAATAGTCATATGTTAAGTAAAAATGAACGTGTAAATAGCTGTAAGAAATTTAGAAATGGAACTAAGACCTTTTGATGAAGTGATGATGCTTATTAACGGAATAATCAACTAGTGATTATTCATCGAATAATCATCGAATCATCTTCATCACATTGCTCGATTTGTTACTGTAGATAGAAACACACATTTCACATTTGAGTTGTAAACAAACACATGCACACTAACACAGTGACTCCCTTTCTCACACACATACACACACACCACACATGCACAGATAACGTCATTGGTGTTACTCCTTTGAGGTCTAAAGTAAATTTGATTCTTGAATTCTTTGTTTCCTCTAGTTTAAATGACTCATGGTAAATAAATGAAATTAAGAATACTTTAAAAAATCCTTAAATAAAGCATGTCAAAGTTCCTATTTTAAAATATATAATTTTAAATACACTTAAATAAAGGGATTAATTTAAATAATCTAATTTTTAAATAGTAAGTTAATAATAAAGTTATCTTAATGACCGAATTAATTTCTAATATTTAACCAATCATGACTTAAATATATTTCATAATGGACCACAATGTTTTTGACGTAACACAGTCATAATAATATTTACTACTTAAATTTTACTTAATTTATAAATGTTGAAAAGATTTAACATTTATGAAGAACGAAATTGCATTTTATAATTGACGGACAAGTAGGTGACCATATATCTCTGAAAAGCTTTGTAAAGTATTCGAGTTGAACAAATTTATCGTTAAAAAATGGTAAAACAAAAAAAATAATGTTGACTATCGGTAGAAGAGCCTCTATTGTGGATACCTAATGAGTACAGGTCAGCTGAGACTGAGGTCTTGAAGCATTCTCCCAACACTAACATTCATTTCCATTAAGCATATACAAACTCAATTAATTAAACTTAGAAACCACACAAAAAGGGAACAGGCTATAATACATTAAGACAATTATTTCTTTATTAGTTTAGCTAAGAAAAAAATTGTTGATTAAAAAGTAATTTTAATTTAATATAGAACAAAATATATTACAAGTATTCATTATAAATATATACACTAACAGTAAGGCTATACTGTAAAAATGACACAGTACTCGTATTAAAGCCAACGAATGGTGAATTCCGTTAAATAATTTCAAGTTGAACAATCATAATTGTATACTATAAAGGTTTATTTACTTTAGATTTATTTTTCGGATGTGACATTAATTTAGTTTGTGAATTATTAGAGAAGTAGAAACATTAAGAATTCTAATATACTAGAGTGTACCATGACTATGTTTATTGAAGTTTGATCCCAAATAGTACAGTAAGTACGATTATTTGATATATAAAAAAAGTTTTCTTTTTAGAATTAACACATTTTATTTCAAATTATTGGTAAAAATATTTATTTTAGGGGTGAGGGAGGTTCGCGGGAATATTAAGTAAATTAATATAAATTTGTAGAATTGTAACATTTACTGAATTACAATTTGAGTGTGTTTTTAAATATCACTTTTTAGTATTGTGCATGAAAAAAGTTTGTCAACACTGCTTGATAAGAAGTATAAATCAGTGCGTTTTTAATGTACATGCTAATAAATGGTCATGTTGGTTATCTGGCAAAGGAGCACATTCATTCAAACTGTATCCCTTGTATTGTCTGCTAAAGCTCATTCATGCGCAAAATATCATTAAATATATTCCCTGTCAATAGAGCTTAACTGTTTAGGTTTATGTCACATTATATTCTTGATTTTGATTTCGTTGCACCGCATGCTTGAGCATCAATGATTAATTTCATTTGGAAAAGTGTTTACTTTTATTTTAACCCTGTCATATTACTTCCCATTGTTAAATATTACAGTTGAAGGTAAAATGTCAGTTTATCCAGCAGCTAAATTATAAATAAAAATAAAGTGAATTATGAATTTTTGTCTAATTGAAGGTTCTGTTAGCATAATACTGTTGAAGCTTTAAAATTGTTCCCAAAACGTTTCATATAATGAAAACGATGTATTCATCAAAAAGATAGTAATTCACATCAAGTATTCAATAGCACACCTGAAGAATTTCAATTTATAATTATTTCTTTCGATTCATAAAATTTTTGGATGTATGGTATTCTATTCACTTTAAATATGTTGTTCCGTTTTCTCATTTGTTGGCTGACAAATTAAACTATCAATCGTAAATGTGAACAGGTTTTTATTGATTATAGTATATAAATTTCGTATGTTGTTATTTATTATATAACAGATGAAATGTCTGGCATGGTTGTGAGTGATTCGTCAGGTATTCCTAAAAGATCCGTACACTAATGAACAGTTAGTAATCAACCCAGTGACGTGGGTGATATCCAATCCTATCACTAACATCAAAATAACTGATGCTGCCTTAAAAGTGTGTGCTGTGTGCCATTACAAACCATCCACATTTCGAGCCCTTGAAGGCTCAACCTTTAAGTGTCTGCTTAGCAAAACAAACATCAGAACTTAACAAGAGATACAGATTTTGTAAACAATTTTACTAATTTAAGTATAGTAAGAGATTATTTTACTAAAATTAAATCACTCGTATATTTACTTAAATTCTAAAGAAACTTTTCTCTTTTTACCTAATTATAGTCATTGTATAATGTTTCTGTTTGAGATAATGGTGTTTTTGTATTATTATGAACATTACCAGAAACGTTAACAATTATTAGATGAAATATTTAATTTGTGACTCATCATGTTTTAACTTGTATCTTGTGATTAGAAACTTGTTTAGTATACCTTGACTGTGAATTGTTTAAGTTAAAATTACTTATTCCAAACACTTCAACAAATGACAAAATATTAATCTAGAATGGCAATAACTGTCGAGAGATTGTGAGAAAGACGATTAGTATTGGCACAAAATACAGTTATTCTATGAGTATTCTCGTTTTCAGGACGTTGAATAGAAGAAAGTTCAAGTTATAGCTATGGTGTTGAAGATTGCATACTGGTGTTGGAAGAGTTTCGACCGCTGTCCCGGACTTCAACATCAGTATGTCAGGTAAGACGGTTTATCCATTCCTTATTGTATCTTTCACTAACCTTGTAGAACTAACAATATGCATGTACGAATAAAAGAACTTAGTTCACTGTACAACCTTTACATTTCACCGTTTTTCACTAAAATTTACTACATTATGGAAAAATATTGATTATGCTTTAAGAATGCTAAACCTTTATCTATATTTAAATTAATTTAAAACTTTTAATTTTTGTTCAAATAATAATTTGGGGACATTGACAAAACTTAAAATAAATATTAATTCAATTATTGTCATTAATTTATATTTTTGCGTAATAATATTTTGAAAATAATAGTTGCTCTTAAACCATTAAAGGTGAGAAAATAATACTTTTTAAAGAAATGATTGAATATAAAATTGAATTTGTTCAGTTTGTACCGTAGCCAGACATATGAAAGTTGATTTGGAATTAATTTTTACAATGGGCCTTTGCTCAACGCGGTCCATTTCCAGCATTACCCTAAAGAATACGTATAGTGCTTTTATAACACTCGATTGAGAGAATGCAGGACCAGTTGTTTGAGTGAGAACACCAGCACTAGTCTTGCAAGTATTCAATATTACTTTAAATGAAGAAAGCGAGGATTTCTTTAGTGACGTGAATTGGATTTTCATGCCTATTATTTTATAATGTTAACTTCAAAAGGTTTTTTGAAGTGAATATTTTCGGTAAATATGCCAAAACTTACTAAAAAAATACGTTTTTAAAGTAGATGAGACATACATTTTTCATACCATGAGGTTTTGAGATATTTTCTATACCGTTTCCAGATATTTTCTTCAACAGTCCGTTTTTGTCAGGAACCATTTTCAGATGTTTTTCGATAGTTATAATATAAATTGTACTGAGGTTTATGGACTATCTTATTTCGATTAATAGCTTATTACAGTTTTTATAAATTGGCAAATAAGGAACAAATTTAGTTGAATAAATCTCATACTGTTGGTGGAAGTGATGAAAATGTTATAGAGCTTGTTGGTAAACGACATGTGAGAATGGCGTAATATTGTCTTGGAAAGCTTCAGCTTGAAGAGCTAAGGGGGAAGATAAAAAGTTCTGTTAATTGAGGATTGAAACTGGCTAGGAGCAGAAGCAGCCGGTGTTTAAGGGTAATCCTATTGTGGTGGAGCCATGGGCTCTTTGTGACGAGAGCCGCCAGCAGGCGGACACCTGGACCAGAGGACGTAGTCAGCTGGTGGGCTTGGCGGTCGGGAGTGTGGTGCTGGAAGGTCGGCCGGTCGACTCGACTCAGGCAAGGGCCGGTGGGTGCTTTGGACCGGCACCGCTTGAGGTCGAGCAGTCACCAGGAGCTGCTTTCACTGATTCGGCCTTCACACCCACGCCGTTGGGGTTCAGGGTCATTGTCATGCCCACTGAAACAACACCAATATTCCTTTTAATTGACATGAAAAGTATCAATTTGTACAAATAGTTGTTGAGGTTTTTACAAACGTTTTTAGCATAGAATCAATAATAAACTAAATGATTGTGGACGTCATCTGAAATGAATTATACAGCAAATGTAGTAAAGATTTACATTAATTTTATGAGTAAAATTTTTGAAATAGTTAAAAAAAGTAACACTGATAACTTAACTTAACTTAAAAGAGTAACTCTTAACTGAGAAGTTAAGAAATTTCTCATACAGAATGTAAAATAGTACACAGATGATATGTAAACCATCTTAGAAGTACCATCAATAACCTTATTATACCTCATTATTATACCTTATTAAACCTTATATATCTTATTATCACTCTAAGTGTGATCATGAAAATAAAAGCTATAACTTTGACCAAGTTACATGTTTTAAGGTCCACAGGTTATATTTTCAATATCTCTAGCATAATTTCTGGATACTTGTGGGTAACATTTATTGAAAATTTTGTCTTTACGTTAGAGGTCACTTTATTTGACGAATTTAATGAGATTTGTCAGACACATAGTTCTTTTGTAGAAATGTATTATTTATTTATCCTTTGGATATTCTAGAGATATAAGAATTTTATAAACATTATCTAAATGTGATTAGTCAATCATAAAAATCCAATAAATTTTAAATTATTGCAAAAGGAAACACTGCACTAAGAAGGACAAAAATTGCGTACTACCGATAGCCATACAGCGAATTTGTTTATCTTCTTTTATTAGTATATCAAAGCTAGTGTAATTTATTAGAAGTAAACTTCTTAGAAATTACATAAATATATAAAAAGCATAAACTTCTAAATTCAATTAACAAAATTACATAACTTATCACTTCATACCAAAGGAAATGCACTATGAAAATATGAAAACAAAATGGAATAATTATTTGTAATATTTATTTTTAATTTATAATGTTCTTATCATCAACTTAAATAATAACCCAAATAAATATCATTTATAATCCTCTAGTGGCTATCCTTAATTTCTTTCATAGCATTCAGTGATTTAATTAATACTATTTTTCCATGCATATTACAAGTTTAAGTTAATAGTCCTACTTTTCTGGTTTTTGTGACTTTATTTGCTGAATCATGAAATTTAAATTGACGCTAACATTACCTATTTACTTGTTTGCTGCATCACAGTCGTGCAGAAGTTCACCAAGTGTCAGTAATCCACCACAATTAAATTCTGATGACGCTTCATAAAAAGTGATAGATAGAATCAATCAGCTCATTAAACAATTTTTATATTTTTTTTAACGAAATAATTATATTAATTAACGCTATAGAATAATCTAATACACGCATTTGCAGCCTTTTTAGCACATCATGTGATTTTTAACAAACGCGATTATACAATTAAATTTGAATCAAACTAGATGAGAATTTAAGCACTAGGTTAAATCATCATTTAGCAGCACGCAAGCCTTCAAGATGTATAAAAAAGGAATTAACTCACTGCAGCGATTAGACCTTATTCCAGCCGGAACTTGAGAAATCCATTCAAGTTCTTATCAGAAACGAATATAAAACCAAAAGAACGGTCTCTTAGTAATCCTGAAATTCCTGTTTTTTAGCATATTCACCTGTCGTATACGAATAATGCTTATTCAAAATGAGTTAGCATTGGAGAAATAATCTATAAGAATGTTAATAATTCAAACGAAAAGGCTGACTAGAACTCTTCAACTACAACAGAAATAGGAGCCAGGGAGTTACTGGTATCTAACGGACCGAGGGTTGGCACCACGGGGCTTCAATGTAGTTATCTAGTCCGCAGGGCTCTTCAAACTGGGAGTCCCGACCCCCAGGTGGGTCGCCTGATACTTTAAATACATTATGGATGTATTGATATGTAAACATTTTAAACATGAGAATATCTATTTCACGTGATTTCTACAATTGTTCTGTTATACTCCTGTTAGCTAATGTTAGATCTGGAATCATTCCTGGGACCCGCCATCACCAAAATCGAACCAAGACTCGATCTCTTGTGCGAGAATATGCAAACACATCAGTCTCATTAAAGGTAATACCACTTTTCTTCTCTACTTAATTTCTATAGTTGTACATTTTAATAAATTTTTATTTTAGTCCCTTGGGGTGGCATAAAATTTAGGAAATGCAAAGTGGGTCGCAATGAAAAATGTTTGAAGAGCACTGATCAAGTCTACCTATACACATGTGAAACCGTGACTGTGGGGTCCAGCGATCAAGGTACTTTAGATTAACTACAGCTTAGCTATCTAGACATTACAGTGTCCTAAGCTAAAAACATGCTGAAGAGTCCTGTAGAACAAAACTTACAAGACAGATTCTTGCTATAGTAATCACAGCACTACAGAACAACAGTTCTGTAATTTGTTGTTTCCAGTTAAAAATAATTTCCAGTTAAAAACTTGGAAGGATTTTAGGTAAAGGGGTAATTGTGAAATGACGCTGGGACCCTCCAGCAGGCCACTTTTATTACTCCTCCGTCCATCACACTACCTTTCCACTCACACGCCACATAGTAACTTCTAGCACTTTTCTCAGAACATCTGCATATTTTATCCTTATTTTATTTTTCGTTTCTTTTACATTTTAATCCCTACTAGCTTTAGTTAAAACATTATAGTGAGCTATGACCATGAAGCTCGTGTATTAGCATAGTCTGCACTCTTAATTTGGTTGTTTAGGCGTTTTTATTTTTAAATTCCACCCCCAAAAATCTTGAACATTGAATTATCGTTCAAGACGAGAGCTGATGCAGAAACTGCTACGGAGTTTAATTACAAAAATATATATATATTTTCCTTTACAGCCTCGGATAAAGAATTATCCAATTGGTAATTTCCACTTTAATCACTATTTTTCAGAAAGGGAAAAAATTGGAAATATTGTTTAAAAGACATATTATACAATGAACTAGCAAACGTACCCGTCTTTGACTGAATCAAAAATTCTATTATACATGGTATTCCAAAATACCATGGGATACCATACCAATTATAGTATTATACTAATACTATAATTAGAAATTATAGAATAGTAGAAAATATCATTATTAGTACAGTGTTAAACAAATGCCTCTCAACTCCTCACCAGATGTTTTCTGCATCTAGTGTTCAGTTGGGTTTTTGACTCTGACGAAGACCGCTTGTTACGGTTGAAAGATCTTAGTCTTGTTTTCCCATTTCTTATTGTGGTTTGATCATTGATTGTTATTTCACGTGTTTATGTGAAATCTTTTTATGCGTATATGTATATATTTCTCAAAAATAACTGAAAGGTATATAGAAACAGGACCGAGTGCAAAGTGTCAAAAGTCTGGCTGTGTAAATATTCCAGTAAAGCAAGGTTTCGTCCATGGTGAGTTATCTGAATATACAGAAAGGAAAAATTTGTAGGTGATTTCAAAGGAAGTAAAGTTTTAAGAAAAAAATACCTGTCTCCTGTGAAACTTAGATAACTATAACGAGACGTAAATTACCGTGTATTAAAATGAGAGATCTGCTTAAGATTTGAAAACCTGAAAATATTCATCTAAACTCTCACTATATATATATATATATATATATATATATATATATTATCACATTTAGTGAGAATTCCCTTAGGTGACCTGTGCTAAACCATAGGTAGGATCAGCTTAGCTGGATCTTAACCAACATAAAAAAAGCAGAGTGCAATTCCATCAACAGATGCAGTTACTATTGCCTTGTAGGGAAATTATAGGAGTATTAAATTAAGTGGGGTGGGTATTATGACTGAAGGAGGAGGTAAAGTGAATAGTAGAGCCATCGTAAGGAAAAGTTGTCAACTACAGCTTCATTCTCTTAACTGGAGTAAAAGGCTTGGAAGGGGTATTGGAAAAAAGATCGCAAAGTTTTTGAAAGAAAAAATGGCATCTCGCTTAAGATAGAAAAAAATTGTGGAATTGGAAAAACTTCTCGATAACAGTGCAAGTTTATGAGTACGGAGAATAAGTAGTAATGAAAAGGAACCATCAATGTAATCAGCTCTGCGTTAGTATTTCATAATAAAACTCTGGATTAAAATAAATTGCTACAAAGCAATGCTCAGATATTTGGTTTTTGATTGAGGTGAAATCTAAAGCAATTAAGCATACTACGTGGTTGAAGTATACTAGTCCACAGGGATCTTAGGATAGACTACATGTAGAGAACAGCAATTTTATATTGAAGGGAAAACTGAGCATTATTTAGCTTAATAACAACAAATATGAGAAATCGACAATTGTCGAAGGTAACATCTACATCAAGAAAAGAAATGTGTCTATTGAAGATTATGATCTTACCCATGGTGAGAAAGGTAATGGAGGTGACACAATTCGGAAGGATAGTAGAAAAGTCTAATTAATCTTGATCAAAAGGATTGTAGCGGCAGCACTGACGGAGGCCAGTGAAGAACCAGCTGTTTTGCCAGCCATCTTTCACTTCATAATTCGATCCTTCGTTTCGTAGTACACTTCGCCATCTGCTTTGCAGTTTTGCCACCGACGATCTGGCCAGACCATCGCTACACAATATACAAAAGTATATTGTGTGAAATCCATGTAATGATGTGTATTAAAATACTTCTATTGTGAATTAATATTCAAACATAATAAATAATTACCAGAGGCCCCATAGGATAAAAGAAGGAACTATCAACAATGTAGGAAGTGCAAAAAAGAAGAAGCAAATATGAGTTGCCATATAACATTTCTCTTACTTATTCTTATCTACGAACTAACTAGGAAAAGAGTGGCCATTGTGGTATCTCCAACTTGGATATATTAAAAACCATCAAGCCAAAAGGCATTGTATTTCAGGACAATGTCAGCCAAGAAAAGGATAATAATAATGGTCATCTCATTAAGATGGGAAAACATTACACATTAATTGACTACAGAGTTTTTATTTATATAAAGAAGAAAAGAGAACAGTAATCCAAGAATAAATACAAAAAATATTATTTGAGTGAAACTAAGAGAAAGAGAGAGAGAGAGAGAGAGAGAGAGAGAGAGAGAGAGAGAGAGAGAGAGAGAGAGAGGAGAGAGAGAGAGGAGGGAGAGAGAGAGATTCAGTGCAGAGAATTTTCTAAGCGGTTTTTACCTTAAAAAAACTGACTGGGATTATACACTAACAATGAAAGAATTCTGGCCTGAGATGTAACATATTTTAAGGACAAAATAAAAACAAGAGAGGAATAGGAAAAAAGAAATGGCTTTGACAACAGTTCTCACTAAATCCTTGTTTACATTTCTGTTTTATGCAAATATCTCAGTCCTAAACTATTTTTTGTTTCTTTTTACAAAACTCGTACGCTAGATTTTCATATTTACTATAATCGGAATTGTCAAATATTATATATTACTGGTTTATAATATGTATATATTTTAATAGATTCAGTACTTTTATGTACCGACTTGTACATACTCTGATAAATAATGATAATCTCTGCAAATCACAATTAAACTGGTGAGAACTACAAGTGATCTGAAGCACTAACATATTTATAATATCCTTGCTGTTTCTCTGGAGTTTCTGACAGTAAAACCAATACGCTTAGAGAAATTGTTTTGAGAAACTTGCTTCTTGATAAGTTTCTCTGTGTTCCTGAATAACGATTTCGTTATTGCATCTGAACTAGATAACATACTCCTACAGTCAACATGTTTCAACTCTTTCCTACAACCATCTTTTGAGCAAGAAAGATTCTCAAATGTTTTTCCTTTTATGCAGGCAAAGCAGAGACAATTAGGAGGATTAAGGTTGTTCAAAGCTAAGGGGTAAGTGGTCTAAAGGGTCACTGTTACTACCTGGGCAGGGTCTATTTGGCCTTGTGTTCAAAATGACTTCAAAATCTTATTGCTGGTTTTTAATTGTATATTGACGTGTGGTTTAATTTTTTGTATGTATACAGCTTCAATAATTTTAAGTCTGTGATGATCTCAAAATTTACCAAGAAAAAGTTTCCTCAAATTATGGTTATATTTTTAATAATATGTCTTTAAAGAAAGATCTGCTACCAAAATTTACAAATGTGTATCTAGTTATATATCTATATACGAGTATGTATTGTGAAAAAAGGTTTCACAATAAACACGTGAAAGAACAATCAATGTTCAAACCACAATAAGAAATGAAAAAAAAGGACTGAGACCTTTCCACCATAACAAGCGGTCTTAGTCAGAGTCGGGTTAGGTTTGGACTTTGACTAAAAAAGATTTTAGTCTTTTTTTTCATTTCTTATTGCGATTTGAATATATATATATATATATATATATATATTGATAAAAGTATCGACCGTGGAATAGAAACAAAATTAAAGTTTATCGGGACTCGGTCAGTTCTTCAGGTTCAAATTAAACTCTCATTGCAACGTTTCGTTTTAAATAAAGACCGAAACGTTGGCAATGAGAGTTTAATTTGAACCTGAAGAACTGACCGAGTCCCAATAAATTTTAATTTTGTATATATATATATATATATATATATATATTATATATATATATATATACATATACATGTTTAAATTGTTTCATTGTTTTTTAAAAAATTTAATATTTCCAAATTTTGAAAAATGTTTAAAGACCCAACCTGACGATGACTATAGAATAGTCGAAAGCTAGTAGATTATGGTCTTCTAAGTTATGTTATATTCTTTACATGTGATGTTAGTTTTCAATTGTATTAAAATTGTTGATATCTATTAACGTGTTTCAAAAAAGTGTTTCAATGTCCTTTGGACAACTTATTTGGGAATTACCACCTTCTATTAGTGAGACTGTCAGGAGACTGGAACAGCCTAGTTTGAAAGTCGTTAATGCCGAAGCTGCGGTACATTTCAACAATGTATATATATATATATATATATATATATCATTAAAATTAACCGCAGTCTCGGCATTCACGATCTTAAGACTGAGAGATTCGATCCTACGAACTAACCTCCTGCTAACAGGGTTCAACTGGAAAAGGAGTTGGCCAAGTGACATGTTAAATTAAAATCGATGACTCATGCTTAGTCATTGCTATAAATAGATTAAAAGGATAGTACAGGTTAATGTAAAGAGAAGGTGAAAGGTCAATAATGAACAAGAAACAAGCGGTTAGAATAAAAGAGTTGAAAGTCCAAGAAATTCAAGAAAGGCCAAGTGACATGTTAAGTTAAACTCGATGACTCATGCTTAGTCATTGCTATAAATAGATTAAAATCGATGACTCATGCTTAGTCATTGCTAAAAATAGATTAAAAGGATAGTACAGGTTAATATAAAGAGAAGGTTAAAGGTCAACGGTATAACTGGACTAATAGAGAATAAATAGATTAAGAAAATTAATAATAATAATAATAATAATAATGTTAATAATAATTAATAATAATAATAATTAAGATTAATAGTAAACTAGAAAAGATATATTAAATAACGAGTTGAAAGAGAGTAAGAATTAAAAGGGAAGGTATAGTTAGTTAGAAAAAGAAAGAAAAGTTTATAGTTAGTTAGTTATAACGAAAAGAATAATAATAATAAATATAAGAAAAGTAAACGTATTGAGTGCGCAAGCTTTCGACATCACAGATGTCATCGACGGGCGAAGTTGTTCCTAGGAGATCCAGGACGCAAAAGGCATAGGGAAGGGAAAGCAGGCAAGTAGTGGGGGTAAGGGGAGTGGGGGAGCCCAACTGGAGAACAGCTGCAGATCACCTGATGCCGGAGGCCGACTCGCGCCGAGCAGCCTCGGGAATACCGACCGCAGGCCGAGCGCCCGCCCTCACACCACTCTCCGGTCCACCAGTCCGAGTCACCAGATCAACCGAGCCACTATTATCAGCAGCACTATGTGGCGCTACACTCAGTCCGGTATCCCGCTGCACTTCACCGCTTACTACCATACTCCTCATGCTGGGAATGACGAACATGTCTACCATCTGGCAGTTAAGGGAAGGCTTCTTAGACCTAATGTAGAGCGCTTCCAGGATTTTCAGGCGGTTAGGGTCACTTTGCAGTTGAAGGACTTTGGTTCCTTCGACTAACTTCTCCCTAGTGAGACGAGTACCATGGACTTCTTGTTCATGCTGTTTTGGTCCACCAGCAGACAGATGTAGGGTAAGACGCCTCGAGAGCTTCGTGTTTGTCATGCCGATGTATGTAGAAGGCAGGGCTGCACAGTTCCCTGAATTACAAACATATTCATACACGAGATGACTTTTCTGGAGCTCTGGGGTGACACACTGGGGGCTGTTCTTAAGAACAACATTACTGGTCTTATTGTTCTTATAGAATATTGTTAATTTAAGCTTATCCTCCTCCGTCGTCGTTGAAACGTGCTTAGAGACGATATTTCGCAGCGCTTGTTCATCTTGCTTGTACTGGCTGCTCATGTATGCCCTGTAATACAAGCGTATTACTTGATGCCTCTCCTCTGAGTCATCTTTGTTCTCTGTAGTGCCATACCACTTCTCAAGGCATTGACTGATAGTTTTCCTCACATGATTATTGGAATAACCATTGTTGACCAGGACCTGGGTTGCTCTTTCCAACTCCGAGTGGACATCCGACCATTCACTGCAGTGAGTTAGAGCCCTTCTTACATAAGCCGCAATGGTTGAACGTTTGTACCTATCCGGGCATTCACTAATCCCATTCAAACACAGACCCGGGTTAGTTGGTTTGCAATAGACACCTGTGCTAAAGCTCCTAGACCGTTGTTGGACCAAAACATCAAGAAATGGCAGCTGACCGTCAATACTCTTTTCAACAGTTAGTCTAAGGCCTGATTCATTCTCCAGGTGTTCCTTCAATCTTTCGATCACATTTACGTCTCTGGCTAAGACGAAAATGTCGTCGATTATCTCCCATATATTGTGGGTCTTTCTAATTCAGAAAAGACTTTCCTCTCCACAGCGCCCATGAAGTAATTTGCAAATAGGACACCCAACGGTGATCCCATGGCAACACCATCAATTTGCTGAAACATGCGGCCATCAGGTGAGATAAATGCAGATCTTTCGTGCATATCTTCAGAAGGGACTTCAGGCTCGTTTTAGGGATGTCTATCTTAGGTTGCTCTCCCTCAGGGTAAACTTCTTGCAGGATGATGTCAATCGTCCTGTCAACCGGCACATTAGTGAAAAGGGACTCGACATCAAGAGAAGCTATAGTACCCGTACTCTCCGAACCCTTTAAAAGCTCAAGGAAGTCGGTAGAAGATGCAAGGCTATAGTCCTTGGGAACGAAGGGAGTGAGTATTTCATTCAGTCGCTTCGCCAGTTGGTACGTAGGAAAGGAATCTGACTGATAATAGGCCTTAAGGGGTTCCCTGGTTTGTGGGTTTTCACATTGCCATAACAATATCCCAAACCATAGTCTCCGATGATAGGTGGAAGACTTTTCTTTCCAGTTTTGGCATTTACCACTTTTATCAGTTTGTTAACTCTTCTCTTAATATCGTCAGTGGGGTTACGGGAAATATGACGAAACTTCGCAGGGTCACTTAGGATGTCGCTGATTTTAGAGTTGTATTCATCTGATCCTATCAAAACATAGCAGGCAGCTTCTTTATCAGCTTTACGGATTGTGATGGAACCATCTTGTTTCAAATTCTTGGCCGCTATACGGTGTCTCGTTTTTAGTATATTACTCTTGTAATGGCCTCTTTCAATTTTAGCTTCTCTAAGTAGTTCCTCACGGATTCCGTCATCGACCTTTAATCGTCCGTCTTTTGCAAGGCTATGGATATCGCCTAGTAGCGACTCAATTTCAATTCGTTTAGCATATGGAGGAGGTTTGGATAGAACATGACAGTTCAAACCGAAGTTCAGTAATTCCTCCTCATCCTTATTCAACACCCTCGTTGTGAGATTGATGTAACCATTCACAGGTGCTGGCTGCTTCAAACTGCCACCATTAAGTCGAACTAGTTTCCTAGTTGTTCTGGAGATAGCGGCCTCCCTATGCTGCTGAACGGTTATATCAAGCTGGTTGAAATCTAACTCCTTTTCCAGTTGAACCCTGTTAGCAGGAGGTTAGTTCGTAGGATCGAATCTCTCAGTCTTAAGATCGTGAATGCCGAGACTGCGGTTAATTTTAATGATACTTGTTTAAAAGAAGATCTGCTGCCTATTTATACCAATATATATATATATATATAATATATGGTGGTGGCTGGCCACCAGATAACAGTACCTGCATAACCATGCCCTCTCCATCCCTACAACCAGCCAATCAGAAACTGATTACCGAAACCCACCATTAGACCACTCGTAGCTGATCAACAACTGCAGTAAATACCAACAACTCAGCAAAGAACCTCCTTATCCAGAAGATGACTGACGAGCAGTCGAAACATGTCGATAGTAGTGATAATAGTAGTAGTAGTAATAGTAATAGTACTAGTTGTGACTGTTGTGACAATAGTAAAATTAGTGGAAATGCAAGATGTAAAGACAATGGAACCATTGGAAATGTTCTATTCAATTTAGATGTTTGTACAAGAAGATTATTCAGATCCCTTGAGAAATACACAAGGAAACTAATCAACCGTAAATATGGCGTATTATTTAATCAAACCTGTATATATATATATATATATATATATATATATATATATATGCCACATAGAACTGACACATATTTATTAAATTTCATTAAATGTTTTCCATATTTTCGTCTTTTATGTTTCCTGTGTACTGTTTCCAATTTCGTTGTACAGATTTTCCATCTTCCTGTTATTACTAACTGGCATTCAAAAAAAGTTCAATAAAATATGTATAGATGATGTCTGCTCTCAAAATATATATTCATCCCAAAATATTCATTTTTATGGTTATCTATTTTTTTTATCAAAATGTACTTATACCACTTTCAAAGAAAACGGCTCGTATATTGAAAAATGATCCGATATCGCAAAATTAAAACTTCATAAATAAATTTGAAAAACAAGATCATGAATGATACATACATACGTCTCTAATTTTCGGTTAAACTATCATCAGAGGAGAAAAAAGAGGTTGACCAATGGTGAAGCCCATGGTGAAAATCCCTGGTCTCCCTCGTTTTCTTTCCAGAAATATATTATATATTTTATATTTTTATATAGACCTATATTATATATTTAAATTCATTTTACTAATTTCTTACTGTGATTATATGCATTATATGCTTAATATAAGTAATATGTATAATAAACCTGACGGGCTTATTAAAGAGTCAGTTTTTTCGAAGGCTTGAGGGTCTGCCAGAAGCTCTCTGATGCTTATTTCCCAAAAGAATTTACATTTGCATAATGATCCTACTCTGCCGATCTAAATTTTGTCGAATTCAAGTTTATTTATAATATGGGTTTTTAACAATTTCCGTACAGACTTGGGACCCAAAGCTTAACACCCTTTCTAAGGGAAGTTGTATTCAGATTTTTTTAATTACGCTTGAAAAAATGGAGAGCCAGAGTGATAATCGAACCCCAAGTTCTACCAGTGCAGAGGTGAGCATGCAAGCCACTGAACTACCTTCGCCCCTTCAGATCATGTTTACTTTTCAGAGCTCACTCCGAGAGTTGAAAGGAAAAAATGATTAATTTAACCGATTTTTTGTTTAATATACTGGTGTACGTGTTTTCATTTTGGTATCTGTAACCCAACAATGTAAACTTAAACGATTTAAGTAATTTGTTACAAAATAAGCTATCAAATAAAAAGGTATCACAGTATACAAAAAGTTATCTATGAATTTTTGGTGTTTCGTATGAATTTAGAAAGAATATTTTTAATAATGTTTATTAATTAACTCTTAGTTCTTAATTTCATCATTCATGAGGAAGAATGGAACATCAGAAATTAAAATGTATATAATGAATAAAAACAAAATTGCTTGGTAGTATTACTTATATTGTCATAAATGTAATAATTGTGTCATAATGTAAATAAGTAATAAATGTAAACAATTTTACAGGTTTTAAGATTTTCAGGGTTGATATAAAGTCATAAAAACAATGTTTCCAATAAAAGTTGCCAGGAATGAAATTAATATTTAATTTTATGTTTTAAATTCTCTCTAAGTCATTGATTTTTATAATATTTTAACCTGAATGTTTGCTCTTAATTTTTTTAATCGCTTATCGCTTATAGATTTATAGGCAGTAGAAGCTTTCAAACTCTCTTCCTCATAGACCTTTGCAAGCCTGATTTGGTTCATTATTGGTGTATTAAAGGGAGTGCTGCTAATTAAGTGGCAGAAAAAAGTTCAATAAACTTGTATAAATAGACACATTTTTAAATGATATATGAACTACTTTTTCAAAATTTGATATCTCTAAAACTTGACCTCAGGAAAAATTATAAGGAAATAACCTATTATTATAAATTATAATTATAAGGAACCCTCTCCTTTGAAGTAAATGCCATTGGGCATTCAGTAATGCGAAAGAACACACAGGCATACAGACAAACCCGTCATTTTTATATTTATGGATATAAAGAAATAATGTATAAGTAACCTGAAAATGAAAGAATATAATGAAAAAAAAAGGGAAAACTGTTAAAAAATTGAATAGTGGAGATCAATTGAGGTGGTCCGAGGAGTGGAATTTAGAGCAAGTAATAAAAATTGTTGATTACAGCGGGACTGGGTCACGTAGTCAAGGAATCTCGAGGTCTGCCGTCTAGCGAGTAACTGGAAAACAACTTGTGCCATTTGATTTCTCATTTCCAGTAATAAATAAAATTCCATTCAACCATTATTTTATGAAATTAGTTTTAATTTTGGTACTATTATTGCACTGTATATCATACTGGTCATCACCAAATTCATTTGTCCCTCATTCGTCTTTGCCCATGATCTGTATTCTAATATTGATTTAATCATTACAAGGTCTCCTGAACCGTTTTTGACGAGTCCTGCGGCTTGGGATTAGGTGGGAGACGAACATATTTTAAGCACCCTAAAAGCCTTTTCCCAAATCTTAATAATATTTAACAAAAATTTGTGTAAGGAAAATTTCTTATTGTTTTTTAGTCAAGTTGCAACATGAAAGAGACTTTATTGGCCTCTATGGTAAAAACTATTACTAATTCCCGCTTTCAGGTTATTCCAGAAACTTAAATGCCGTATTAATTAGGACTTGTTAATTAATTATGAATTTGTAGGACATAAATTTCAGTGTTTTGTACTATTTGAAGTGAATTGAACAATTTAAAGTCCTTAACACAGATCCTATCTGCAGGAACTTATCAGAATGCACTGTAATAATCACTAGTTTCCTTGTATTACAGATGTTACAGATGCATAGGGTCATTAACATAAAAAAGTCATATAATTCATCGTCAATGTGTCTGATTATTTTTACCATAGGATCACGTCTGTATGATGGTCACATTATAATAAATGAATTATTTGGATCTAATAATAAGTTTATTGGATTTACTTCTATTGATAGAAGTCCACTGTAGACCAATTAAAATTTCTATATATGCAAATGTTTAATACAAAAAAAATGAAAATTTAAGGGTGCTTGAATTTTTGTTCAAGTCTCAGTCATTTTGTTTAATACTGTCTCAGATTTCAGTTTGAGACCAATGTATTCATTACTAAAATATCAAAGAAGTAGAGCAGATTATATTAAAAAACAGTTTTCTAAAGAGATTGATAGTCAAAGTTATGCATAATACTAGCAAAATTCCATTTAATTCATTCCAGACACTCACTTCGTAATCAAATAACTGATTTAGATCGTACAGAGCATTATATATTGACCAAATCAGCAGATAGAGGACGTTGAGCTGTGCTATCTTTCAATCAAGTACTGTGCCTCGTCATCGTCAGATCCGCACGATGAACTGACTGTGGTCAGGGCTATTTATTTGGTCCAAAGATCTTTGTTCGATTTCTGAACATTTTATTTGTTGAACATGTTTGTTGTAAAACCTTGTTAGGGCAATATTTTAACAGTTTGTGATTTTATAGTAAACACGTTACATTAAAATCAACATCTAAACAAAATAAGGAATTCAGAAATGCAACGATCTTTCAACCAAAACAACTGGTGCTCGTCGACTGTGACTGATTGTTAGCTGAGTCACATTTCTGTTTTCTATACCATACATTGAAATAAATACGCATATGCTTTTGATACAAAAAACACAGAAAACCACCTACATTTTTAAATAGTACTAATTTTATTTATTTGCTCTCATATTTGTAGCTCTCTCACACTCTATTTTTTTAGAGTATTGTCATTTCTTTCCTCAGACAGTCAGTTATAGTATTTTGAATTATTTACACGAAATTTGATACTTGTGTTACATTTCATGCCTTTTTTTTTATTGATTATCAATTGGTATTAATATTGTATTTTTATTATTTAAACAAATCCCCCCTAGCGGGTGATAATGTCAGCGTTTACCAGCTTTTTGTTTGATCGGTGATTCTACAGATTCTACATTGGGACTCATACATTTTGCCCTAACTCAAGTGTATTTCGAGTAGGGATCTTTAACGAATACCTAGCATCGTACATGCTCGGTACTGACGGCTTAACGTCCTCTCCGAGGGACGACGTATTCAGATTTATTCACCTCCCACGTGAATAAATCGAGGGCCTGGTGGGGTTCGAACCCCGGACTACCAGCCCAGAGGCAAATACGTTAACACTGAGCTAACTTCGCCAAAATTTTATGGTTACTAGAGCCTAATAGCAACCTTGGAGTTACAATAACCTTGGTTGATAGTTATTGCTAGGTTCATACTGTTACAACCAAACTTTATGTTGTAAAATGAAGATAAGAAGATTAGCTAGTAAACTGTAAAGAATTCTTCTTTATTTCAAACGTATTATTTCCATCAGTTTTATGTTAACTTTTGATAACTTTTAAATAGTTCACATCATCGAGAGATTGTTGAGTGTTTTAAATATAGATGCTCATCAAATTTTTAATGAATAGAATAATGAACCTGATTTTTTTCAAAATTCTTCTCTTCTTAGAATTCTGAATTGGAAATGATTTAAGTTACTGTAATAAAACAAGCGGTTAAGTGGAAATTGTTTTTGAGAGGTGACTTAGATTATTAATTAAATCAATTTCAAACAACAGTTTTATAGCTATTGTCACCGCTCCTGTTCAACGTGTCCTAGTTCTATTCAATTGCTTTTTAAAAGTTTAATACTAATTTTTAAATGCATTGTCTGTGCCAAATGATTACATTTACTAATTTTCTTCTTTTCAATAGCCAACGATAAATAAAGCAATTATTTACTCTCCCTTGTGTTTGCTTCATTACTGTCGTTATAATCCATTATTCACCCAATACATTCTCCTATTTAATTTCATTCTTTTGTTGTTATAAAACGCTTTACAATCATGCATAACATAATATTACAAAGGAAAAGCATGTCCATTTATTGCTTTATTAATCTACAATCAATGATCATAAACTGAGAACGACGTAAAATAAAGTTCTTTACAGTATTTAAGGATTCTATTAGTATTACAGTATTATTAGGCTTCAGAGATTCACGTGCATCTTATTTTGGACGGAGGTCCATATTTCAAAGTCTTTAGTGAATTCTCCAGGGACTTTCTCTGGTACGACATTTAAAAGAGTCTTGTGGAATGATAAATGCCTTAGTGTTCTTTTAACTTGTTTTGAAAGATCTTATTTTCTCTTTTAAATTTTCACATATTCTTCATTGATTTGTGTTTTACGTGTTTAATGTAAATTTGTACTAACATACTTGAATAACTTGTGAGTATCTAAAGAAAAGAATACTTAGTAATTATCGGGACTTGTTTTGTGAGCTGTTTACTAAAAACCCAACCAGGGTTATTGATATAAGATAAAAAAGCAAAAACTTCTATTAATGGAATAATCTGATTGAATACAAAATATTTACAAAATGAGAGGTTCAGGTATTGCAAATTATAGAAGCCTAGAGGTGTAGCAACTTGCCTAGAGCGGTCTTATAATTTTTGGTCTTCAAAGCCCCCCCCCTTGTTGTAAAAATTGTTGATTAAAAAAAAAATTAATATTTGAATGTGTCCAGTTTATCAGTTCAGCAGCAAAGAATTTAAAAAAATGATCTTTGCAAACCGTAGTAGTAAAAATAAACATTTTTGCGGTAAAAGTGAGCACAAAAGATTGGCATTTTCTAAATTTTGATGTTACATTGTATCTGAAATAGATATAGATTGTGTATTGAAATAGATATAAAATTGACGGATGATAAGTGAAAATGTTGGCTCTTTTTAAAAATAAAATGCTAATTTCTATAAATCGAGAACAGGTTTTGCAATTTTCATTACGAAGGAAAAAAATTTACTTTATAATTACCCACTCAGGATTTTTGTAGACTTTGATTTCCTTCTGTTATCAAAGTGAATGTAATCAAACGGTGTTCCAGTTATTCTTTAACAAAGATTTAGATTAATTCTACACAACGTTACACAACTGTGATGCCACTTGTTTATGTTTCCATTTTCTAAATATTTGTGACCATGATGAATAATTAAAAAAAAATTATAAGATAAAATTTGAATGTAGTTTTAAATGCTCAAGGAATGACCATAAATGCACAACCTTTTTGTTTTGTGTTAGATATTACTTGAACAACTGAAGTAAATGTTACTCATATAAAACTTTTAAGCTTGGAATAAATAATTTAGAATAAATGATTTAGATTTAGAATAAATGATTTTTTCTTTCAAACAATACTTTTTTAGTTTTTCATAAATATACTGAAATGGATAAATTATTCGTAGGCATTTCGTAAAAAGATACTATCTCAAATTTTATCTGTATAAATATCAAATGATTTCTTAAAAACATTTTTTTAAAAGTTTATTAACTTGAAAATTTAAACGTGTGACAATTTTTATAATTATTGCTGTTTTTAAGCTCATTAGTTTTAATTAACTAAAGCATTTAACTATATGTTATGATAATTTAATTGCAGCGTTTCTTTGTTAACTGTGGTTGTATAATCTATTTTCCAGTAATAATAGTTTGATTTGCTAGCTCCCTTGTTATTCAGCTCGTCCCTGAGCACCTCACAATAGGAAGCAATTGGGCCTCTAAGCTACACCCTGCGGAGAGGCCTCCACTGCCAGACAAGGCTTGTAAACAATGGCTTTCTGAATTAAAAAAGTGCTGATAAGAACTTTTGCTGATCAGCACTTTTGCTGATAAGAACGGTAAGTTAGTAAGGCAGTAAGCCAGCTGATTTACATTGATACATACGTTAAAAAGATTTCACATAAGAAAATGAGAAAACAAGACTAAGATCTTTCAACCGTAACAAGCGGTCTTAGTCAGAGTCAAAAACCCTCTGTGGGTTTCGTCAGCGGTCAAGCGTCTTCGTCAGAGTCAGAAACCCACAGAGGGTTTTTGACTCTGACGAAGACCTCTTGTTACGGTTGAAAGATCTTAGTCTTGTTTACCCATTTTCTTATTGTGGTTTGATCATTGATTGATACATACATTTACATAATATATACATATAGATACATAATGTGTATCTAAATATAGCTATGTCCTTATATCTGTGACAGATGCCTTCTCTGTCGAATTTTGCTAACTTTATATGAATTCAAAGGAGATAGTTATAGGTTTTATTCAGGTGGTAACTTATTTTCACTTACTTGTTTACTTACTGCGTTTACAGTTTGATATTATATCTTTCATTCGTCCCAGGTATTCTTGAAGGGGAAAGTTTTACATTAATATTACTCGAGTCTGTTTGTTGTGTGACCAATTTGAATATTGAAGCTGGAATATTTCATAAGTATTGGTAATCCAGCAAGGGAAATCCTTTTGGGAAATACAAAGTTCGAGAAAAGCTTAAGTTGAAGCCGCTGCTATGTGATACTATGAATTGTAAAGATGTAAGATTTGGGACCCGCGGGACCACTTTGGTTGTTACGTATGAAAGACTGATGTCTTAAGCTGGCGTCTGAGGTTTTAGATATCCATAATACCAGCATGACGACAAATAAGATAAATTCAACTGCAGAATTTTTTTGTTTATTAATATTTGTGAAAGATAATCCCATTATTTGGGGAAGTGAAATGAGACTCACTTACCATGTTAATAGTTATAAACTTTATCACTAACAAAGTAATATGACTCGTTTATTTATAATATTTTATCATTCTGTTGTCTTGGTAAGCTTGTTAGTTTTACCCAGAAACATAACTAAGGAAGAATGATACTGTAAACCACATGACACTTGTAGTATAATAAAACCTTGTAATCACAATTATACTTGAAAGACTTAACCAGCTATTAATATTGAGTAATATATGAAGATAAGTGATAGATATTAAGTGATTTTATTTAAGAGATTAATTTCTTTATTAGACGACTTGGAAAACATACCGTTGAAAGGTTTGTTACAAATCTTTTACGCTATAAATAAATCCTTCTTTCGTAGCATTCTGGGATACTTTTACACTCTTGTCCTAAAACATACTGACAAACTTCCCTAAGTTTGTCCACTTGAAATTTACAAGTAAGTGGAAATAGGAAAGCAAACTTAAAAAAATTTACTTTTACAAGTAAATAGTTGAATGGAACCTATAAACTACCTCCTTCGAATTCACATGAAGTTAACAAAATCCCACACAAAAGTATTTTGTCACACTTAGAAGGGCACAGCTATGCACAGATACATAGTTGTGTGTAATAAATATAAATATGAGTTTGTGATAGATTTGAAGTCACTTGGGAAGTGCTACTTGACGTATGTGAGACATTTAGAATGTGCCATGATCTATTGTTCTGAACAAACGTTTAGTGTGTGCCTTATTTTTGGAAATGCGGATCAATGCAAAGCTTTGTGTCATTATACGCCACACTCAAACAATAAATGACGTAATTCTCCTTTTATTGATGATTTATTTTGAAATGTTACCACGTTCTCGCTTGTTTCTCTCGAAATGCTCCCTTTTATCTCATACGTTACAGCTAAATGAAACCCACAAATTGGTTAAAATGCTGAGTTGTGTTTTATTCTACATGTTATATTTAGTTTTATATTGAGATAAATAAGGACAGCAAAAGAAAAACATTTTTTTAAAGTTTTATTAAATCAATCCTTTTTTCCAAACTGGTCAGATCAACTTCTTCTGTTGTGCCTAGTTAACTTAAATAACCGATTTTTGAAAAGATATTTAACATAAAACTGTATTGTAAAGCAAAGAGAGTATCTTGCGTTGCCTTGGCATCTGTAATTGTGTGTGTGTGTGTGTGTGTGTGTGTGTGTGTGTGTGTGTGTGTGTGTGTGTGTGTGTGTGTGTGTGTGTGTGTGTGTGTGTGTGTGTGTATGTGTGTGTGTGTGTGTGTGTGTGTGTGTGTGTATGTGATTAATTATTCCTTGCTCTAAATGGATTTTGAGTATCTATCAGCATTAATAATAAATTGTACCTCAATATGTTATACCAAAACATATTAAAGGATTATAATTATTTATAATACATGTTTAATAAGAATTAGTAATTAAGTAATTACTGGTGCATTACTCTGTAGTTTATTAATACACTATGGCAATAGTTTATTAATATTTATCGTTAATACTTTAATAACCTGGATAGTAACTACATTAGCGTTACCTTCAGTATTGGCTATATTAATGCTTTGCTCTACTAAATTGGTATATTCTGGTAAAAGGGTGTCTAAAGGGTCATAATAAGTAAGTTAAAAGTTTCACCTATGTTTTAGTGGCTATCAAATGAAATCATAACTCAATAAATCTACCATACATTTTACCCCAACACCAGATGCGTTTTTGTTAATATTATTCAACACAAGTCAGTTTAAATTATTTAACAAAATTTCCATTTCATTTCACGTTAATCAAAGTTTAGTTTCTATTAACTAATTTTTAATCAACTAATTGAAACCTAATTGTAAGTTATTGGTTTAACTATATGTAAACACATTATTAAACTAATGATTGTGAAATTATATATATATATGTATATACTAAATAGTAATGAATTGTCAACCGTGGGACAGATATGTAACATAAAAAGGATAAATTGGGATGCGGTAGTTTCTTCCTCTTCCAATCAAACTCTGATTGCCAACGTTTCGATTTTATTCAAAATCTTTTTCAAAGGCAAAAGTAGGAAGAGGAAGAATTCCTACTTTTTCTTTTGAAAAAGTTTTTGAATAAAATCGAAACGTCGGCAATGAGAGTTTGATTGGAAGAGGAAGAAACTGACCACATCCTAAGTAATTTGTAATAGTTTGTTCATTTTCAAACATTCCTACTTTTGTCTTTGAAAAATATTTTGAATAAAATCGAAACGTCGGCAATGAGAGTTTGATTGGAAGAGGAAGAAACTGACCGCATCCTAAGTAATTTGTAATAGTTTGTTCATTTTCAAACATTCCTACTTTTGCCTTTGACAAAGATTTTGAATAAAATCGAAACGTCGGCAATGAGAGTTTGATTGGAAGAGGAAGAAACTGACCTATATATATATAATATATATATATAGCAATAAAACTCCTGTTAAACATATTGAATTATAAAGGTGCACCTTTTAAGTTGACTAAATTCTTGCTGATTACATATACCTTATGAACTCATTTTCCCTGGATTGACAGTAATTCCTGAGCATGTTGGCCAAAGATATGCTCATTGTGCTATCGTTTTATGACCCAAACCATTGGATGGATGGTACAGAGCCCATGGTTTTAGCCTACTTACTTTCTTAATTAATGCCAATTCATTTACAAGTAGTGCTTAAAATGGAGGCAGCCAACAAAAAACTATGTCAGTCAGGAACTGCTGCATTTATATATAAACATAAAAAGATTTCACAAAAACACGTGAAATAACAATCAATGATCAAGCCACAATAAGAAATGAAAAAAAAAAAAGACTAAGTGCTTTCAACCATAAAGGGCTTTGAAACAATCTTCGTCACGGTCAAATCCCAACTGAAATCAAAGAACATCTGGTAAGGGGTTAAGAGGAGTGACGAAGACCACTTGTTACGGTTGAAAGATCGTATACTTTTTCTCATTTCTCATTCAGGTTTGAAAATTGATTGTTCTTTCATGTGTGTATTGTAAAGTCTTGTTATATATATGCAGAAAAATTACAATCAAAACACGTGATGCAATCAATGACTCTTAAACCACTAGGAAAAAGCTGTTGCTGATCGTGTCTAGTCGGGTTTCTACCTTTCCTGCGGGACTCTTCACCTCCTGATGACGACGATGATCAAAATATAGAAGTGAGTTATTCCTTTGTCTATCTGTGTGCTACCTTCCTTTTAATTTGTTTATATATATATATATATATATATATATATATATATATATATATTATATACATATATAACTGACAGTCAGTTGAGATTGGCTCGGACGAAGATCTCTAGTTACGGTTGAAATTTCCTTGTCTTTTTTCTGATTTCTTACTATGATTTGGAAGTTGATTTTTATTTCACGTGTTCATTGTCAAATCTTATTATTTCATACATAATTATTATCATAAATATTGTGACCTTTATATAAATAAAGACCACAAAACACTAATATAACCATCTTCTACATTCTGACCCCGTGGTAAGACTCTGCTTGCTACTTCATCTCAGCTTCTTCTGTGAATAGTTATAACTGTCGACTTGGAGTGTTTTTATTAGCGTTTCCGTCGGGTTTATTCTCTAGATCATACTTATATGTTATACAGCCCTTTTTTACATTTTAATTAGATATGTATATGCAAAGTGAATTACTCGTAAAATCAAGCAAGAGAGAATATAAGGCACAATTTTGTAGAAGTGCCTTAGAAGAATTTCCAGATTGATGTAGTTTTGTAGATTCGAATCCAACAATATTGTTGAGATTTCGTATGTTGTTTTTTTGGCATAGATATTTAACTGTTGGTAAATTTTATGTAAGTTATACAAAGTTTATACCTTGAATAAGAATCTTTAAGATCAAGGCTTTTCCAGCTGTATTGGATTTTATTTCATATAAGTAGTAATTTTTTAACAATACTTCTGTAACCACAGACTGTTGCAAAGCATAGTCTATAAAATTCAAGAAAACTCTTGTTTTAATTAATGTTAATTTTGTTTTAAAATTAAAGCTGGAGTTTTTTTTGAACATAGTTTTACTCTTCAGTTTCATTCAGCTATATATGCACAGTTATTGTATACATAGGTATACCCGATGTTATCAACACTGTTAAGCATAAGTCAGGGAACTAGTGAAATTTTTAACTAGAAACTTTGATTATCATTGATGAAACTTTACTTTATAAATTACCTTTAATATATCTTTCGCACAGCACAACTTACCGGCTGTCGATAAACTGTTTTATTGAAAAACAAGAAACGCATTTGATATAAATTGATTGGGTTGAACTCCCATTTCTATCCAAGGCTCAGTCAATCACACAGGCTAGTTGAGGCTCTTTAGTTTGAAGTACTACTTTAGGGTCTGAAGCTTTGGACAGCGCCTTTTCCTTAGTGTTTGTAGCCTTCTTGTATTTGGTTTTGATATTTTTCTTGAAGATTTGCTTTTGGCAGGCTACTTGAGGTGAAGGGCTTTATCTGTTAGCTCCAGACACCGCCAAGGTAATGTTTCTTCTGCCACCTTTCTCCTCTCGTCGCTTGACATGCCCACACAATGCTCTTCTAAACCACCCACCCAACACCATCATCCTGTCAGCGAGAAGCTAACTGCAGATATCACTTTAAATCACATATCATTATAGTATTAATCATTATAGAGTTTATTTTGTTTACAGTGCTCTAAGCACTCAGTTTTCTAAAAATAATTGCCGCCCCACAATAGTGCAACTACAAGCTAAAACGGCTTCTTATCAGTTCACATTACATTTCTGTAACGTAAACCATTGGGTTTCAATTCAAGCTAACATTTCATTGCTCTCAAGCATTCTTCCAGTGGAACCCTTTTGCATTTCTCATTATAATTGCGAATAATGTTTCAACATTTTGACTATTTCTTATCATCTGTTCTATAATAATGTAAAAACTTTTCCTGAATATTGATATATCTTCAGAGTTTTATGAGCTAACTTGAGGAGTTTTTTGGTTGCATTTTGATATACTCATAGTAAAAAAATTGAAAATATGTGGAGTAAAGAAAAAATAATAAACTTGTAAATAAATGCATGTAAAATGGAATATTGAAGAATTATTAAAAGGAAAAATTATGAAAGAAGTACTTATTTCATAGTAAAAATTAAAAAAACAATATATTCCTAGTATTAAAGTATTAAACATATTAAATGTTCCAATAAGAATTTGATATAAAAGATGCCATTTTAAGAAATCATTATAAATGATTTTGTTAAATAAATAAACATATAAAATTATGATTGAAAAATTACGTAGTAAATACTGAATAAAAAAGTCACAATATGGTTAAGTTATTAAATGGAATTTTATATGGATGAATATGCTTTGTGGAATGATACCATAATATATGAAATATTGTATAAACAAAGATCGGATAAAGAGGAAAGAAGAAAAAAGTAAGAAATATAAGAACACTTTTCTAAGAAAAGAAACACATTGGTTGTGTCTAATCATGCAAATTAATAAGATTATTGTGTTTTAAAGTGGTTCTTTCTACAATACCTTCTAAAAATGTTAAGGACGAATTCGAATAAAGAATTTACAAACTATCCATGCAGCAGGTACTCAACGAGTTTATTTAGAAAGTAGTGAAGAGTGTCTCAACATATGATGCAGCATCAAAATACATAACGTCTAATAGGACAAGCAAGAGTTGAGGAAGCCAAAGGTGTCTGCGACTCCGGAGGACATTTAAACTTAGGTATTCAGGTGTAGAGTGGGTGTGATTTGAAAATAGACACTGCATAAATAAAGACAATTAGAAACGATTGAAGGTGGACATTTTCATCTACGTCGCCCAGGGCCAACGTAACATGAACCATTTCATTGCATAAAAAACATTTAAAAACGCTCAGTTCGCTTCATTGATTTTCTTTGTATTAAACATGTTACAATTTTTATTTTTATGTGTTGACTCATAAATATTGTGCAAAATAACAAGAGAATGTAACGAAATTTTCAAGTATTGCTTTTTCAGAGTTTTAGAAATAAATCAAAAATACGTCCAAGATTTTTTCAATTTCAATTTAAATGGATTATTCACTATTTTTTTAGGAGCTTGTGCTTTGATATTTTTTTCAGGAGTGAAATGTTTTTAAACTAATAATCAACATGAAAAATAGAGGAAAACATTTTTTATATCTTTTGTTCAAAAGTTCAATTTTTTCTTTTCATTTGATTTATGAAAAGCTTAATGAAGTCCACTTCTAAACATATGAAGTTACACTTTTACAAAACTCGTAACAAAGGTATATATATATATATATGAAGAAATTACATAATTGATTACGCTTTCTTGTCACTCCATATGTTTATATGAATGCTAACCGTAAATGTGTAAAGACCGAAGAGATGGAAGAAACAAATGACTGCTCCGATCCTGTTTGAGTAAACGTGAAAACAATTGTCATGATCTACGTCAAACGTTAAAGAAAACATGCTCTTTCCAAAAATCCAACCTTTTCTGTTTATTTTCAAAGACTTATGTGTATATACTAATATAAAATTGTGAATTTGATTTTAATATCAGTATAGTTCAAACTTTTTCACAAACTTATGTATATTTTTCAAATGCGTATGGCAAATTGATTTCAGAAGAGATAACACATGTTTTACAATTAAAAGAAAATTGACATACATGTTTTGATTGTTCGGCTGTAAGGCTTGAAGCCTGACTCAATAATCAAAAGAATTTTGCTATAAAACTGCTAGAAGTAGTATAAAGAAAGCAGCACCTACATTTTAAATAGTCTATCGGCACTAAGTCTACAATTAAGGTAGCAGCAGTGTTTCAAACAAGCAATCATCTAAACAGTACAAACTGTAACAATTTCATTCTCAGCATTAGAACATACTTTTTGTTCTGTTTGTATTATGGCTCCAAGAATTAAATTGCTACATTAATACATAATACTTGACAAACTGTGATAAATACTGTGCAAAATCTACTTTGATCTACTTAATTTTATTTTGTTGTGTCTCGCTAAATACCGTGAGTGTAAAATGAGAGCTCTTCTCTAGGCACTTTGCACGACTTGTAGGTCTGAAACAAGACCTACTGCCAGATCGGATTCTGTAAAATAAACACATTCACTCGTCATTTTTGAATCCCAGAAAAAAAACTGTTACAATTTAATCAAATATAAACCAGAACCTGATTGAGTAAATTTTCAAACTCTAACCCAAAAATTTAGGCGAGCCCAATATTCTCATTTATAAGTTGCTAATATTTTGTTGCAATGTACATTCTCTGTAGATGTGATATAAAGCGGAAACACACAAGTATAACTAAACTTGTTAAAGTAAAGCTAATAAAATGAAAAGAATTATATTTTCCAAACAATAAATTAAAAATAAATAACATTTATAAAGTAAAATAATGTATAAATGAAAACTGTAAATTTATACATTACAGTATAAATGTATACTGTAATTTGGCTTCACTCACAAAATTTGGCTTCACTTAATTTGAAAGTGAAATTAACTTTCATTTTCAATTGTATATCTTTCTTTTGTCACAATTCAGCTAGTTCTCTTAAACAGGAAGCATAAATAATTAAATATGACTAAAAATAAGAAGGTCCACATTTATAAGGTCATTTCGACATTTTGAAGAAGTCATGCAAGCGAGGACATGTCCTCTAGAACGATACTGACACCTTGTTACGAATATTGATGTCATAGGAAAATCTTCAAAATATTCTGATATCAGAAAGTTTATTCATTACTGACAGACTGAAAGGCATCATTTGCTTGGTGAGAGAAGAGTAATACAATTCCCTGAGCACCAATTAAATGGACATTTTTAGATGGATTAAATCCTTCAGTACATATTTTACTGTACAATGACCTTTTGTACACTTAAATCACTAGGAACACTCCTTCAAGTGTTCAAAAATAAAGTTTAAATCTCTCTCTACTTGATCAGTTCTAAATAATTATCTGAAACTAGTATGGTCAGTCTGAGAAACAAAGGTTGTATGAATTCTAACTATGAGTACATTCATACAAAATTAGTACCACTTCAAATACAACCATTAATGTAACGAAAGTTCTTTCAATTCTGTGGCATAACGTAAAGGAATTAGAGGTTGACAGTGATTGACTTTAAGCATTCAAAAACAGAGGAACTGAGTGAGTGACTTTTCAAAATACAAAACAAAAAGTGAAGAGGGTCACAGATCGAAAGAATGTTTTGGAAGGAGAAACTTGAATGTATTGAGTGTACAATGTTTAGCTCAAGAGCAGCAGAGAGCTTTAGGGATAATACTGAACGAAAGAAATACTGGTCGAGAGCACACTCCATTAGACTTATCCTGATCCGGAACAGAATTATAAAGGGAAGGTTGTGTTTTAAAATTCTGTTTCAGTAAAAACCACTAATAGTGAAGGTAACATCGCGCTTAGGGAATGGATATGAGTGTTCAAGATAAAATGTTAATGACAAGTAGATCTACTTAATAGGAACTAGGTCGATATGACAGAAACAAGGGTAGGTTTAACGGGAAGAGCTGCTAAGACACGAGCTGTGTGAAAATACTTAACTCGATACTTCATTTTACTTGCATGAAACCAAAATCGTTTTTATCATAATTATTATATATATATACAAAACTATAGTTTATCGGGACTCGATCAGTTCTTCAGGTTCAAATTAAACTCTCATTGCCAACGTTTCGGTCTTTATTTAAAACCTTTTTCATAGGCAGAACTATAAATTTTGAAACAGAAAAACTAAGTATTACATTACAAATTATTTTACAAAGAAAAATAGTATGTGGATTTTAAAACAACTGTTGTTAAATACTTAGCTTTTCTGTTTCAAAATTTATACTTCTGCCTATGAAAAAGGTTTTAAATAAAGACCGAAACGTTGGCAATGAGAGTTTAATTTGAACCTGAAGAACTGACCGAGTCCCGATAAACTACAGTTTTGTTTCTATTCCACGGTCGATACTTTTATCAATATATATATATATAAACCCAACTCAGTTGGGTTTTTGACTTTGACAAAGACCACTTGTTACGGTTGAAAGAGCTTAGTCTTGTTTTCCCATTTCATATTGTGGTTTCATCATTGATATATATATATATATATATATATATATAATATATATATATATATATATTTCCACATTAGTACAAGATCAGCTATTGACATATTAAAAATTACTTCTTTTCTGGTGACAGGCTGTTAACATAGTCGTCACTGAAGTTTCAAACTGAGCATTTGAATTCAATTTGACCTTAAATCATGGTATTTGTAATAGAATAGGGCACAGCATAAGCTGTACGCTATTCTTCCCTATGTTAGACACAAATGTCTCCTTTAATAACACTTACGTTCACTATGTTAGTTTGTTACTTAAAATTTAAGTGTTGTTAATGATTATTAAATATAATGTGACTCATTAAATTTACATTTAAATAACCTATTGTACCACTTTCTTCAAGGTATATTTATATGAATTTATAGTCGTTTTTAATTTGTGTTAATTTTGTTATTCTATAACCGGTGTATTATTCTTTTTATATAACAATAGGGATTTTTTTTTTTTTTGAGAACAATGTGAATATAATCTCTCGTATGATCAACTCATCTGTGGGCAGAGCCTCCTGGCCGGATTACCCAATCACAAGGGAGCTATCGTAGCTCTGGTGTATGATAGTTCAGAAAGAGTCGTGCTAAAGTAGGAAGTTTATTCTTACAAAGCTTGCGATGAATGTGTGGGAGAGTAGATCAACTACTTTGAATATACCAAAAAGAGTAGACCTTCTAATCTGCCTGCATGTTGGTGGCGTCGATGCAGAACTAAATACCTGAGTAGAACCGAAGGTTATTGCTCTGGTGACAACAGTGGGTTAGTTAGATATGAAGTCAATTTAGGTTCTATTTGAACAGGTAAATTTCTGGATTATTATCTAAGGACCACATAAATTGTTCATATGAAGGTGATGAGGTACCCAAGCAGCCTTCGCGTCATTTGGCGTTGTCCTGGTGGCATCTGTGGTCTACGCTTCTGGTTGTGTGAGCCCAATCGCTCTCAACAATCACACTTCCTGAGTGAGAGGAAGTCATCCTCTCGGCTTATTGGTTAGCTGACCTTTCTATAGCTCACAATATTTTTACTACCCATGTAAATATTTTGCTTAACATTTACTCAACTTAATCTTCATTTAGTCACAGCTAACTCCTTTTGCCAAAAAAACAATGCTTTATTTCCTAGGTTCACATCTACTGAAACTTAATCAAAGCTTTTTATGAATCTCTTTAACTACTTGAAATTGTAGCTTTGAATCGTAATTGTAATATTTAGAAGATTATACCTTCAGAATGGTGTGCCAAATGCAAGTGGTCAAAACACTAAATTACAAAGTAGCTCAATTATTACCGAATTTTCTGTTTCAATTCTAGTATATAAGTATTGGTATCCGTTTAATATTAAAATATTTTCAGATATTCAAATACATACATTTTTATTTAAAAAAAAATTATATTTAAATTTCTATTTAAAAAAATATATTTATATCTTTAATTTAATGTTCTAGTTTATATCTGAGATCTGTTATTTATGTTTTCGATCTAGTTGAGTTGACGTACTGTTAAGTCCAAATATGACTTATATCTTTTTTCAGTTTTAATTTTCATTAGGTAAACCACGTGTGTGCCACTTGAAGATTTAATAATGCACTTAGCACTTTACGTTTCAAGCTAGGTGGTAACATGCAAGTGAAGTGAATTGTTAAAGTTAAATGCAATTTCGTGATGTGCAGTCTGGTGATACCAAAATGTCGTGAAGAAAAACAGAGTTCCTGCTTTTGTCAATTTTTTTTGGGAAATATTATGACCTTGTTTCAATGATAACTAGGTAAATTGTAAAGTTAAACTTTAGGCAGTTTTATTGAAAATTGTAGACTATTTATCTATTTGACTTTTCTTGTATATGAGTACACAAGGACTTACAAAAAAAATTAAATGAAGACACCAAGGTCAAAGTGTTAAAACTGAAACAATGACCAGAAATTGAAGGAATGTTTGAGGAAATAGAAAGGCAAATAAATGATATTGATTATAATAATTATGTACGAGAAAATTAAGAAGTACAGGAAATGAAAAATAAGTTGAAAAATAACCTTCTACCAAGGAAGCAAATTTATCATTTTGTACAACAGCTTTGTTGGTTTAAATAATATTTTTTTTCAAACAAAACGGTTGATACCTATATCACATTCAATTAGACTTCGTGTAGAAACATTAGGTGTTTAAAATTTTAGTGTAGAATATACGTCAGTATGTAAATAAAAAAACCATATACTCATAAGTTATTTTCATTTCCAGAATATTTGTGAAATAATAATTTTTTAAATAATCTGGCGCATTAATCTGTTTGCGAACTTTGTGTTCGAGCTGTTACAAAGAACATCATAGTCGATGGAAAGCCCGTTCAGTCATTCCTCTGCTTGTTTCTGGCTACATCAAATTTCAGTTTCCAATCAGTGCCGTACACAAACAGCGTATTAATCCCATTATTGTAAATATTGGATTGTGGCTTCTTTTGTGAAGGCACAATGCAATGTCAGTCCATGTTTGGAACAGATTTCAATAACATCCTGATATCATTGCACCTCAACATTTTTCATGCTATTATTCACTTCAGTGAATAAAAAATATAGCCAATCTTTTCTATTTTTAAGAACAAATTATTTTTAACTGTTTACTCTTAAAAAACTACCAGTAAAAAACTGAAAAACAGTTCAAAGAAAAGAAAATGCCTTTAAGGTTTTTTTCTCCATCACAGTAACATGAGACATTTACACATAAATTAATATGAGCTTCAGGTATTTAAAAAACATCTCAGAAACTCACCTTTAGCAGACTCAACAACGGTATAAATTTACATTTTGAGAAATCATAGACCATTTTACAAAATCAAACTATATAACAATAAATTTACAACCGTTTTCTTAAGGAAACTTTAGGGTTGAGTATAAGGCTTTATTTTAACTTAATTTTATATGTTGATTTAACTTTTTTAAAGCTTCTATCTTCTGGTTAGTATGTAACTTAGCTAGGTTAGAACGCTGTGGCCGGTGGAGAGACCTAAGTAATTGTAACATAATTTTTTTTGTTAAAATTGTATATTAAGAATAATAGGAAAATCAAATACAATTTTATCGAGAGAGAGAGAGTATTATGTGGCTGCGGTAGAAAGACCGATTAGTGTTCAGTTCCACTATTGTGAAGGAAAGGCAAACCGAATCATCAATTCATGTTGTTTAACGTAAAATGATACCTAAATAACCATTGTTATAAATCAACGTCCAAACCACAATAACAAATGAGAAAAAAGACTAAGATCTTTCAACTGTAACAAGCGGTATTCGTCAAAGACAAATTCCAACTGCAACCAAAGATCTAGAAATATTTGGTGTGGGGTTCAGAGAGAGGGAGGTACGAGAGTTATTTTAAAGGGTGTAAAGTACAGGAAAGGACAATGGTCCAGGAAGAGATACTAGAGTAAACAAAGCTGTCTACCCTCTTTATTTTTCCTCATTTCTTGTTGTGGTTTGGACGTAGCTTGTTATTTCACGTGTTTATTGTAAAATTTTTTTATATATATATATATAATGTATCCATATTTATGTAACATGGTGATGTCTCAAGAAAGCGCGAAAGGTTGATTGGATAAGATAGTATGAAATATATTTTGGTGTTTTCGGTAACGAAGAGATGGTTCAAACCCCCCCCCCCACCACCATCAAAGGTTTTGTCTTCATCGTTACAATTCTTTAATTTCGGTTACGAACTTCAAATGAAGTCTATAACAATATATAATGCATATGAATTTCAGTTTACAAGTGAATAATGTATAGTCACCTTAAATTAGGAGACTATGTCAGAGGGAAGAAACGTCATAACCTGCAAGCAGACTGACTCAGTCGTATAAGGAGAATAAACCCTATGTTTCTTTAACAGCAACTGAGTAGATTTCGTAATCAAAAGATATTATTGATTGCAAAAGTAAATTGATTAAAACGTGCAGATAAACAAGGATATTAAAAATAAAATGTAAATTGAATGCAAATTACTGAAGCAAGGGATTGGTGCAAGATAGTCTGACGCGAAACTCACTGGACAAGGACCAGGCAAAGTCGTTTACATGATAATAGAACCCATTGCTTCTCTGGAGCCAGCCTGCATTACCCTTCTAGTAATATCATCACTGGATAAAGCACAGCCTTCAGAAAATTCAATTTTATTCTACTAAATTAACTTCATTATGCTTTCTACATAAGATTAATTTTAAGAATTAATTTTCGATATAGTAACTTAAAATATGAATCAAATATATAAAATTGAAGAATATATACAATGTAATTTACAAATTAATTTATCTGTTTCTAATAAACTGTAGAAAGAAGGTATCAGTCATGCAGATGACATACTTGTTTAACTAACATAATGTGCAGAGGAAAGACCTACACGACTGAGGATTTGTGAAATAAAAAAAAATAATAAAATAAATATTAAGGAGCACAAATTGTTTTTAGTACATGTTACGTTTAATTTTTAAATAAATATTAAACCATATTATAAGTACGTCAAATTTGTTGGAGTAACATCGTTTAAATAACGGTGATAAGAAGAGATGTAGTTATAATATTTGTTAAGTGTAATACTTCTGATCAGAAATAGTCTGAACAGAGAGCTGGTACTCGTTGTGCTCAGGAGCGAAATTCCCAACATTTCAACTATGTTGAAGACAATGTTATAGGACCGGGATCTGTTAATTATAACCTGTACATTAGTGCAGGGGATGGTTGGTTGGTCATTGGTATGGTTCCAAGATCCCTTTAATAGGGAGAAGAGAGAGGGGTGAAGTTCTCGTCACAAAATTATAGATACTCGTGCTTAAGAATTGCAAAAATAGGAACTGAATTGTCTTCAAAATTAACAAAATGACGCTCGACCCATTAAAACCAATCAGTTAATTGAATTTATTATATATGAGTTTGTTATAACGTTTGCTTACATTAAAGTGAGAATAGTCCATTCAATAAGTCCCTCATAAACATATTCCAAAGAAGGTAAAATTTGAAAAATTAATACAGATAGTGGGGAAATTTGGAAGGGTCCTCTCTCTTTCGTCTATGTCGTTTATTATTAAATCTCATCTAACTGTTAAGTTTTCAGGATCTAGTTTGCAATACTATCAGCTAAACCGTCACTCATAGGAACAAAAAGTCAGAAAAACCTACTGTGCATAAGCAGGTGTCTAAACCCCTTCAGAGGAGAGTGAAGATAAGTTTCTTCACCCTTTAGCAGGCTAAACTTAATGACCTTCCGTGAGATATATAAACTAATGTCTGAAACACAGATTAAAGTATGAAACTTGTGTAATGACAAACATAGTGATAAAATAAGAAGTAAGAGGTAACAGAATTAATCTAAGCTTTAAAGTAACCCCCAAAACAACAATAAAAAAAAAGAGATTTAGAGTTCGTTTTCAGTAATAAAGAAATTAGGTTGTCTACAAAGTTTATAGGTTTGGTTAGATTCAAAAAATTGTTTAGTGGGCGTAAAGCTCACGATTGATCTCTACGCTGTGGGTCTTTTGTGAAACGCATAAACCCAATATGAAAGAATTCATGCACAAAATACATCACACAGACAAGTTTCCGTAACTAAAAACAGAATGGGATAATAGAATGATCCTAGTCTTTTTTATTTTATGACGCTAATGCTAATATTTTAATCCCATCTTTGAAATAAATACATAATTGTTTGGTAATATTAGGGTTCTATTAGTTTTGATTGCCAAAATGGAGTTGAATTGGATTATTACACCAAGAGTGAAGTTCTCGCCGAACTGCTATCACATTGATGCACGGCTGATCCTATTGTTCCCTTTCCACAAGTTGTAAAGGTGTTACAACTGTTTTGGAATCTACTAATAATTAATCTAAATTAGCTACCGTTTGAACGTTTAGTTAATCTCAAATTATAACTAATTTTCTCCGCGCAACACATTTAACTAGTTGTACTAATTATAATCCATTTCATTCTATAATATCACAAGATATCTAAAGACATGGTAATATATCCAATCTAATAAAATATAAAACTGCTAAATAAGATGCTTGACGTTATTTTTACTGAGTAGCTACGATATTTTATATTATGAAAAGTATAAAACCACAAAAAAAATAATTTACACATTTAGATAGATTTGAACGTTTTCAAGACCTCTTATTACATTTCTGAGGTTTGTTTATCATGCCTATCTGTATGCGAGTGGTCGTTGAAAAAATTTCATGATAACGCTCGTCACAACGTTGAGTCCACAGAAAATTCTAAAATTTTCATATAACCTTTTAGTTAAGAAAAGAGTATTTCCTTACTTGTACAGTTTCTTAAAAATATTACAAATTGAACTATGAAAGGGTCTTTATAGTACAACATGTAAGCATTGAAACTCTTTTCCTTTACTTTTTGTGATAATGATAAAAATAAAAATTAAAATGGTATAATCATATAGAGCGAATTATAACAAATAATCTGAATTGGGCTGCATTCAACTTTACTGTAATAAGCGTATTATTAACTTCGTTGAGAATCAATTCATTTTGATATGTAATGTTTACAATGTGTTTGATATTAAACCCTGTGGTTAAAGTACTATCAAACATATCAATACAAAGTACTATCCAAAACCAATATAATTTGTAATTGGTTAATTAAAATAAAAATAGAATCTTTGGTCTGGAACAGATATGCTCAAGTTGTGATCCGCAGTCCACATTTGGATCTACTTAAAATGTATCTGTCGCCCACTGCTCACTTAGATAACAATTCTTGTTTGGGTTGTAATATGATATACTGTCTTACTGTAAAATGATAAAATATGGCACTGTAAAGGGTAATAATGCTTGCAGTATCTGCCCATCTAAACCTGTATGAAACTAGTTAATACGAGCTGAATGTCTTGCATGTATTCGATGAATGACCACCGCGCACAGTAATCTGTGTGCAACCTTCCATTTTAGAGGCGATGATATCAATATAATTTATATTTAATTAGATTATTATAATTATTATTCTATTTTATAATTAAATGTCTATTGTAAACAATTAAATCTGCTTTAAAAAGTATCTTCAAACGTTTGTTAAATGTTTGTTAAGGTACCAAGAATATACGACAAAATCTTCAATATTATGGGAAAATAAAGATGTATACAGTTTTTTATACATTTAAGTTTTCAAATTGATAATCTTTAAAAGTATGTAATAGAGTTGAATTTACCAAAATTAATTGAGTCAGATTAAAATGCTATGATCACATTATGAAACACATGAGAGCTTTTGAAAGTAGTCCGTTGAGTGATGTCCACTTGACACATTCTTAGTATAAGGACAACAGACATAAGAGCACATATTGAGAGTGTCATAAAGGAAGACAATGTTAAAAATACATTTATTGTATTTTAAATCAATATATATATTATTTCTGTTTCCGTATACGGTTCTTCTGAATAAATTCAGTATATGTCCCTTTTTAATACAATGTATATTTACGGGCAATTCGTGGCTCGATAACATAGTTCAATTTTATTTAGTTTTTTAATTTGGCTCTTTAGGTGAAAAGGTGACATCCCTATTTAATAAAAATCTGACAATTTACCGAAGGTAGAACTTAATAGTTTCTATTCTTCGTGTAATATTTATTCTTATTATATTCTAAATCCGTTAAATGTTTATCATGCGAGATTTGCAGTGAGGCAATCTTAATGTACAATTAGAGCGGGTTCTAATCAGCACCCTTTTGGGCATAAACAACAATATTGCACTCTTCGAATGTTTCATGTGGGTGGTGGGATGAGAGTGTATCATATGTACTGTCACAAATGTTCAACATGTTGAGCTATAATCAATATTAAATGAACCAATTTAATGGTGTAAACACGTAAATCACCTGAGGTGCAGAGATACTAGTAAGTGACTAGTGGCTTTTGGGATATAATAGAGGCAATCGTGCGCGACACACCACTAGGCAATTGACGTAAAATGGGGGTAGAGGATAAAAAACGAAAGGGAAGTAAATGTTATGAAGTATCGTATGATACTGCAATAGCACTTGAATATCAAGTAAACACCTAAATAATACAGGGCTCAAACTGAAGTGTCTCAGCATGATGCTTCTGGATTGCCTGCACACTTCAACGAGAGATGACCCATATCGAAGGAACTCATACTTAGGGAGCTAATGTTAGATTCAATTATATTTACTTAAGAGATATATATTTATAAGTCGACAGTTTGACCTGATTTTAGGAGATTTCGTATTGTTTATAAGTTTGAAATCCCTTGTCATTTTCAAATTTATTAAACTTAATTATCTGAGCGTAGTTTCTGCTAGCTGAGAAACTTCTGATGCTTAGCAGCGAATATCAATAAGAAATCCATCACCGCAATGTTACTATCAAAATATCAACGTTTATTCTTATAAAACAGACAGTGGTAAGATCTTGTCATAAAATTCCGAAAGGATCATAACTAAAAAGGATAAGTGACTTACTCGCCATGTTTTTATATTTTTGATTTTAATTATATTTTCAAGAAACTATAAAGTTAATGACCTTTACAAAGTTACAATCACTTTAATACATCGACACTATAATTCAAAGTAATATTATATTCAAAGTTTTAATATTTAAAACATTTCCGGGTTTACATGCTGACCCAGTCTGTTACATACTATATCTAAATGTATTTTATAGTTTCAAAAAAGTAGCTGATAGGAAAAATTAATGCACCGAATTTATGAGTGCTGAACAGAATATAAGTCTAACTGTTGAACAAATTTTGTTTGTATACATGTTTGTTTTGACTGATGAATTTTACTTGCCTTGTGCATAATAAAACTTGATTTAATAGCAGGATAACACACATTGGCACCGTATGATTTTTTCAAGGTATCTTACTGGTATTACTTTAAAGCAGGAGGTAAACTTGCTATATCTTGTATACAATATTAATGCACAGTTCATACATATTTATGAGCTGTTTAAACTTGTAGGGCAGAGAATTATTAAGTAGAGGCAGTAAGATCAGTGAGTTGTGATATCAAAATAAATAAAATATCAGCGTCTCTACAGTGACCAAAGTTTTGGAAGAGAGAGATAGGTTTTGCTTTATACGGGTCTGATATATTCTAAGTAACCCGTCCTTACAACTGATACATTTTTTTTTTACATTTATAATGGTCTCTACTATAATTGACGATTGGTTAAATCCTAAACAAGAAATTAGGTTATTAAATCAAGGAAATTAGATGCTGAACAAAATTAAAGTAGGAGTGAAAAATCAATAATCCTCTAGAGGTGGGACAGATCTTGCAGATTTATTAATGTTCTCGTTCAAAGACATACGTATTCGGTTTAGAATTCATTAGTTGTTGTGAAAAAGGTCTGACATTAGTGGCTTTGGCTTGGGTTCCCTGAATTATAGGTATTTCACTACTCTCTCAACTTGTATGCACCCACTGCTTCAGCGGTTGACAAGAATAAACTTTGTACACTCAACTTTACTTCAAATGAACACAATCTAATAAATAAGTTTATATTAGGAAACCTTTAAATGGTTTAATTTTCAGCTAACTTCCGTTTTATTTATACATTTATAGCAATTGGCCTTATTGTTATCTATTTCAGAAGTTTTATTTTTTAAATTTTAGGAAGAAATAAAAGTGACGTAATTTATAGTCTTATTTTATAATGACTTATAATTATTAAAAAAAAAGCACCTTATATTCAAACATATATAAAAGCATTATTTTTTCTTTAAAAATTTGCATCACGTTGTTCCATGTGATAAATTTTTTTTATCTATTGTACACTGAGGATAATGTTAACCTCTTCCGTAGATCAGTTTTTACAACATTGTTTACAAAAAAGATCTTTTAAATATTTTACTTATGCCTACTAAGTGCCCATCATTTTGAAATGATCCAATTTTGATATTATCATATGTTACTGGTTTAACTAGTAGTTGATCGGAGTACAGTATTCAGTTTTGAATAAAATATTCACCGTATCAACTGTGCTTCATTTTTCACTATTCAGATATTGTTGGTGAAAGATAATTGATCAGTTAATACAAATTTGGATGGTTTTGTTATTTTTATTTTTGCATATTAATATGAGGCATAATACAGAACTAACTGTTTATAAAGCACTATCTACCATAAAAAGTTTATGATTAGTTTAGAATCCATAAGCAGTTCATGAATTGTTAAGAAGGAATATAGATAATATACATAAAGTTTGTTTTTAATTGATTAAGTTTATAGCCAGAAACAAATAATTCTCTTCTTTTTTATGAATTGTGAAGCAGATTGATATAATCTTTCTACTAGCGCTTAGGTTGATGAATCTAGAAAGCATTTCTCTATAATTCTCCATTCAGTTTAATAATTTTTTTTTTTTTTTTAACGAAGTTGTTCCGAATATCGATCAAATATATTCTCCTTATCTTCTTCTTTTTCTTGTCGTCGGTAAACACTCAAATGTTTTTCTATGTTCTATAAACTACCTCATAAACTTTGCATGAAAACTGTAAGCAAGAAAAATCAGTAAACCATCCGGCATGAATAGATTATTAATTGTGGAGTTTGAGTATTCAACTCTCAATTTTATATGTATCTTTCTTAAAGGCATATTTTTAACTTTCAAAAGCTTAGTAATTTTGAAAAAAAAAATTATAGGTCAAACAAATTTGACTATTGGCTTTTTTAATTTCAATCATCTTCTATAAAATATGGAGTACTGTGCTGCATTACTCGTATTAAATTAAATTTTCAACGGAAATACACATTTTGAAGCCCCACATCTAACAAAAGTATATTTGTGTTTTGTAGACAGATTAAAAAACTAAAAGATTTGTCATTACCAACTTTCATGTTTAAGTTTCTGTTAGTTCTAAAATGAAGCAGCTATACTATTTAATACTATTATTTATAGTATTTAATACTATAAATACTATACTATTTATGAGGGACTGTTTTTATTTAAAACAGGAGTTTTGTGATTTGGTACAGTCTGCCCGCACATTTTTGGTTAAAATGACTGTGGATCTGGCCGTTTAGTTCAAATAGGTAAGCTTGAAAAACTATAGAAATAGGAATTAAATTTAAACCATGTTATTTTGATAAACTGTAAAGAAATGGATAATAAATATTATTTGATTCGAATGATTAATTTTATAGATTAAACAAAATAATATTCTTTTAATGGTAAATTATGTTCGCAAAGTATAGTGATGTAATCTTTCTACGTAGTTTATAAAGGTGGGAGGTGAAAAAAATCTGAGCAAGTGGTCTCTCGGTGAGGACTTTAAGCCGTCGGTCCCGAGCCTGTAAGAGGTCTGATCTAGTTAAAGTTCTCTACTCTAAATACATGTACGTTAGGCAAAATTTATGACTCCCAATGTAGAGTGTTCATTGTGTGGTATCACAAAAGGCCAATCTTCGAACTATGTGTTTTCTCGTGGGAGTGCCACTGCAACTTAACCTAACTTTCTCATGTACACATTTTTTTGAAAAAACTATGTTTAAATTATGTTGAACTAATATCGCAGACAGCAGTATGTAATAGCCGATAAATTATCTAATGATGGATGGTCACCTATACCATTTACAGCCTGACCCAAGTCTCTGTCATTGTTTTCAGTTTTAGTTGCTCGAGCGGAATAAATACAAATGTAGCACCTCGGGTGCAAGAGTTTTTCGCCACTCTCGGGTGCTTGTTCTTCAGTGTCGCTGATCCACTAGCCGGGAAACACTCTAAAACATTCTTCACGCTTAAACAAATTTTTCAATTTACTTTCACAGTCTCAATCTGGTCTCAGAAAGATGAGTATTTCTTAATTAGAATTAAGTTTTTAAAAACACGTAGGAGATATTTAGAATATTGCTTAATATTGCAATAACGAAGCATAGTACATTCATAGTGAAACTGAGCACTTCTTACTAAATTATGAACATCAAACTCAGCGATGATGGGAAGCTCCTTCTTTCATGTCACCACTGGCAATTGTCACCACCATGTCAAGTAACTGCAGAGTGGGGCATTAGTATTTCAGAATGGGGCAATTGAAGCATTAGTATGGGACCTAGACAGTGTTTTAGACGTTTAAATTCGTCTTGTAGGAAGGGTCTTTAACATTCTTACTAAAGATCACGTATTGAAGTTCATTAGAATTTGATGACCTTGCCACCTCCGTTGTTTGAGTGTAGTAAAAACTTTATTTTACATTTAAAGGTGATCAATTTTTTTATCACGATAATTTAAGCCGGTTATCAAGAACTGGAAATGCTAGTTTATATTGTCAGGTAGTTTAATGGAAGTATAAAGTAAAAAGCGATTTAGATGTTGTTAGACTTGAAAAACTTACCTCGTTATGGGAAGTTTTGAAAGTGGAATATAAAAAATGCAGTGCTTAAAGCTAAACGACACCTGGCTCTTGTTGGCTCAGTTGTTTTTATACTTTTACTGTTGGACTGGCTACCAATGATCTGGTGATCACCAGTGGGTCGCTTGCAGTCTATGCGGGGGGGGGGGGGGGGCTATTACACTGCTACTGCATGTGTTGGCTTAAATCTAAATCTTCAGATTGTAACACGTGACATTGTTACGTATGTTTATTATATGTAAGGTTTATTATTTGCCAGCCCTGCGACAGAAGAGTCGATAAATACACAATACGCCGTCTGCGAGGCGTAGGTCATGGAGAGTCATTTCTATTTTATTTATATTGTCAAATTTACAGAGCCATTAATGATTCTCACCAAAAATTCTTAATTTTGTTCATTAACACAATAATTGTTATATCTATTTTTTCCCCATATGTGCACACATGTGGAAGCTCAAAGAATTTTGCGTTCAGTGCCTCAGTAATTACTCCAATACTAAGGAGCTTAAGATATTTGGTTTACTTGTTATTACCTAACAAGGTGTATAAACGTATGTAAGTATATTACGATTGATTCAACTGTTGGCTTATAATGATTTCTAATGTCTGAATAAGCTAAAATTGGCTTTTCCAAAATACATTTGAGAAATAAAAAAAAAACAACTGTCATTGTATCTCAAAGGGTATTGCTTGTAATATCCATTACATCAAGAGCTCACTGTAATGTTACCTGCTTCAATTTCTTATTACTATTAATCTTTAATCTCCGTACTGAACTTGATTTTCAACATTCAACTGAGAACACATACAATCTCGACATAGGTATCAGCTGAAGGTGAGGGATATAATGGTTCAGTATATGCCAGTTCAGTATGCTTACGGAGGCTAAGCACTTTTTCGTGGATGTCACACTAACATTCACAATTGTCTAGTGGTGATATTTTGGTAGAAAACCTATTTGCAGTCTAACTGAATAGTCTGCATTTTATTCATATTTGGCTATATATATATAAGTTCGAAATCGAAGAAGAGTAACACACAGCGAAAAGAAACACTCTTACGAACCCAAATTTTTGAAAAATCCGTCTTCAGGGAAAAGAGAGAGGAGACCATTTTCTCCTGAAGACGGATTTTCCAAAAATTTGAGATGGAGTGTCTTTTTTATCCTGTGTGATACTTTTCTTCGATTTCGATTTTGTATATATCCAGTTTTGGTCGGCTTTTCGATTTTGTAGTATATATTTATATAACTAGATTCAACAAAAACATGTGAAATAAAAATCAACGTCTAAATCACGGCAGGAAATCAGAAAAAAGACCACGATCTTTCAACCAAAATAAAGGTCTTCATCAGAGTCAAACTGGTACCGACACTCAGGCGAACACCAATTGTTTCGGTTGAAATATCATAATCTTTTTCTGATTTCTTATTGTGGTTTAAGGGTTGATAAATATATTTAAACACACACACACGCACGTACATATATATATATATATATATATATATATATATATATAAGTGTGTTATCTCATCGGGAATTTAAAATAAAACCGTAGCGTCCTCAATGAGAGTTTGATTTTTGAACCTAGAAAATTGACCGAATCCTGATTAGATAACATACCTATTCTATCTAACGGTCGATACATCATTGAACCTGTTTTATATATATACATATATAAAGTTCAATGTAGAAAAAGAAACATAGAGAAATCAAAAGCACACAATTACGGTCTCTAATTTTTGGTTTAAATCGTCTTCAGGAGAGATAAGAGAGGGAAACCAAGTGCACTGGTTCAGACACTGTTGGAGACCTATAACTATATTTGTCCTTTTCGGATCGTATGTCCAACGAAAAAGTATATATATATATATATATACATATATCACCATATATATACTATATCATATATATATATATATATATATATATATATATATATAAATAAAGATTTCACATAAACACGTGAAATAACAATCAATGATCAAACCACCATAAGAAATGGGAAAACAAGACTAAGATCTTTCAACCGTAACAAGCGGTCTTCGTCAAAGACCGAGTCAAAACTGAGTTGGGTTTTTGACTCTCTGACTAAGACCGCTTGTTACGGTTGAAAGATCTTAGTCTTGTTTTCCAATTTCTTATTGTGGTTTTATCATTTATATATATATATATATATCTAAATGAAGGTTGGTAGCAATCCTTCTTGCAAACAAGTTTCTAAAAATTTTATGCCAATTTTATGCTTGGTTACCTTTTTTGAGAGTTTCTCTAATGTCCTACAGGCTCTTCTCAGTTCCTCGGGGAATAAAAAAATCAACTGGACCAAATATTTCTTTTCATAACTACACATTTTAACACTATTTATATCTAACACTATTTAGGAACTAACTAAATATTATTTTCAATAAAAGAATGACATGTTTTGACATGGTCTACGAGACCGAAACATGCCGTTGTTTTATTGAAAATAATATATAGTTAGTTCTTAAATAGTGTTAGATATAAATAGTGTTAATATATATATATATATATAAACATGTTTGGCTATGTTTTATACTAATGTGTAGATATTAATTCATTCTAATGTAAGTAAAACAGTTTTAATAGGTCTAACAAACTTGTTAATGTGAATATTGACCTAGAGATTGTTGCTTGTTTTAATACCTGTAATTTGTTAGATGTTAGCACCAGTATTGAAAGTCAATTGGATTTAAAACATGTTGAGATTTAAAAGTAAATTAGTAAATCTGATAATGCGTACATTTTTTGCATTCGTATAATTGAAGATTAAAAGTCATCGACTCCTGAAACTGTTGGAGTTATGAATTCAACTGTTCATACTTTAGCAAGTGCTCATAATAAATTTTAGTTATATATTTACTATGCAAATGAAATGTTAAAATTATTCAAATCAGAGGGATTATTGATTCCAAAGCTGATTTATCTTGTCCCTCTAGCTAAAATTAGACTTCTCTCTACTATAAACTATTTGTAGGCAAAGTTGAGTTATTTCATTTGAAAACTGCTGTTACCAAGGGACACAGTAAAGTTTTATTTTTTTTAAATGATGATACTTTATGTTTGTAAGGTAATACAGGACTACACCCTATAAGATATGTTTCAGACATCGAGGCTGCAATATAGAGTTACCATATTTACCAAGTAATCTCCATAAAAATTGTAAACTTAGCGCTGCGCTTGCATTTATTATTTTAGATGGTTTACAAAACTATTGAACTTTCAACAGAGACAATAAAAAATCTGGAGTGGCCTACACTCAACTTTACTATAAGTAAATTTAATATCAATCTTCTTGGGTATATAATATAATATCTCATTTAAGCATAATGTAAACATCTAATTGGGAGATGTTTAATAGTCTCTCATTCCTGAGGTAGTCAGATAGTAGTGATTGATCGACTTATCAATGTATAAGCTTATTTTTGTATATCATACTACTGATGAAAATAATCTCATTAGTATAACTGCAGCAGTAATAACATTTTTGAAAAGCCAAAGTTAACAATTTCTTCTAACCAACTTCTAACTTATTATTATTGTTATTGTTATTGTTATTGTCATTATTTGTTTCTTCTAAATACAGTAAACATAAGTAAGTGATTTAACCTAGTCTGATAGACTTGTAATCTAGACTTGCATTACCTACACTTATGTTTATATTTAGCCGTATTGTTAAGGTCTTTTCAATAAGACGATTAGAATTAAAGAACAATTTCAAATTCTGTTTATTCTCACTATTTATATATATTATGATTAAATAGTGAAATTAATTATTCTTATTTTTTGTTCATTTGTGCAAAGTCGGAGCCGAGTTATAGAGTTATAGTATCTAATATATTGGAGTAAATTCCCATAAATTAGCTAATTACTCTGCTTTAGAAAAAACACACCCTTGTATTAATAATAATTTAACCTTCAGGTAGACATCATTGTTGTTTACCATAACTGCTGTTATTATTCTGGATATTAGGACAAAGAAAAATCCATAACAGTACTGTGGGGATTTTAGGCGGGAAGTACTTGTGGGTATCACGGAGAGCTGTTATAACACACCATATTAAAAGTAATGCCACGTATGCGAGCCATATCGCTTTCAAGACGAATTCATCTTAGTTGTAATCACCTCCACTAAGGTTAGTATCATATCGAGCTACTTAGAGGTAATCTATTTTCGACTTGGTCACTCTCCGAGGTTTGTCGAAGACGCCTCTTACTGGCCACCCTCCTCATAACCCTCATGCTTCCACTAAATCAAATGGTTCTCCTTTCCACATTAACACTTCCTTCCGAGGAGTGTATGTGATTCTAACGGAGTAACTACTTATTTATATTTTTATAACATTTGATATTTCTATTTATTACTTATTTATTTTACAGCTTCGAAATGGTCTATATTGCTCCATTTGGTTTTGTTTCGCCTTCTGTCTTTCCAGAATACTTTCCAGATTCGTTTGTAAACGAATTGCGTCTTTCGTTTGTAAGATCTAGAAAGTTATGGAGGACATCGTTCCTATATCCCTATCCCCTTGTCTCTTCTTTTGAAGAATTTCCATTTTAGTAACGTTTAATTTTCAATATAACCATTGTAGATTTTGTGGTAGAAAAAATGAAGAAATGCGGTAGTCACCTTTGCCTTGCCTGTCTTTAATTAATCCTGTACCTTTCTTGTTTAGCTCCAGCAATAGTCATTCTGTCTTGTCTAATAGTCCCTAAACTTCTGGAAACTTTGGTACCAACTGGAACATAGACAATGTGATGCATTCTTTATTCGTCTAGAATGTACGATCAGAATTTGTAGAATTACAAATTCTCTCTCTCTCCAGAGAGATTTTTTTCGGACAGAATAGTAACCTGATTGTAATTATCTATGACAATAATTATGGTCTCACTTTCAATGACTAATTTAAAGCATAGATTTTCAGACATGTAGTCGACGGTGACAAAAAAACGACATGGACATCTCTGAGGGGTACACATTTGATTTGACCAAAATCTGAAGGGATAGCATTTACTTTATCGCCTTATTGTTAACAAATCTTATTTTTTATTTATATTTGATACATATTTATTTATTTTAAACTTTATCCTCCTTTTACCAATTTCCATTTTTGTTTGGTTTTCCCTACTCTCTTCAGGTTCTAACGGCCAAAGTAAGTGTATATGAGAATACCTTCGGTCTGGTCTTTACAGTTTAGACAGCTGGAAGACTTGATGATGTCTCTCTGTCTTTATCTTTTAGTTGTTTCCTGACTATGAATAACTATTCCAAACATTAACTATAGTAATTGCTATATATAAATATATATATATGTATATATATATTGGGTGTGTGTGTGTGTGTTTTTGTAAATTGGAAGTCTTACCAATGTTCGATTGAAAGCAGCGTCGAAACTGGTTAACTTATGCGTTTCCCGTTATTGATATTGTGATTCCACTTTTTTTTAACTCCTAGAAACTTTTCTTACATAAGATATATATATATATATATATATATATATTAGTGGTTGCGGTTTTTTTCATGGATAGTAAAAAAGTGTAATCTTATGACTCAGCATTTACATTGGCAAATACATATCCTGCATTCACGAATTTATTGCCTTTATGCAAGGGTTTATAGAATTTAGTGCTTCATACTTCCGTCAGAAATTTTAGAAAACTGTACAGAATACACGCACACACACACACACACACACACACACACACACACACTCAACCAACAGACTGACGATGACACACATAAATATATATAATGAAATTTCACTTATAAAATGTGAAATATCATTCATCACATGGAATGTGAAAATAATTCCATGGCTTTTAATTAAGTAGATAGTGGTTTGATTGGTCTGTTTCTAAATGCTTTTCCTTAGAATGATGATCATTAAAACAGATATTCTGAAAATTATTATTATTATTTTCATCATTAGGAAGTACTCATTCAAAAAGATATATGGCAGTTGGTTTCTTGTTTAATTTATTTAAAGGAATTACTTTAATAATGAATTTGAGTCCTTTTAAGAATTGATGTCAAATTAATAGAAGGAATAGATATGAAAAATTTAATGATAAATCAAAAGGGAGCGGTAATGGAGTGGAGGTATTGAAAATGGGGAAATGTGTTTGGCAAGAGCGGTGATTAAGGAAGGCTCTTATCTGAGGGAGTGCAGTTTTATGGGCGAGAGGCTGGCCTCAGCCTGCATTCGTCTCTTATCAGTTCACACCAGAGCAAATTCTTCCTTATGAGCCCCTCAACTAATTCACTACACTGTTTCAAGCACCAAGTAGTTTTAAATTTGCTAATTGGGGGTAATTATATATAATACTTTTGAATGACATATAGTCTGATGTGAGTAAGATTGATAAACAAAATTATCTGCAAAATATTGGTTTCATCAATCTATTATAACAACAGACAACTGAATAATGTGAGTTATAACGTTAAATAAAGGTTATGTTTTGTTGTCCCAAAAGGTCATAAACAGGTGAAAAAGATTGAATTTTATTCAATTTTAATTGGTTTTTAGCTTTTAAATTGAATTGTATAAAATTCTAATTGTTTTTTGCTTTTATATTGATCTCACTCCGTATTTCAGATGGTAATTGATAAAATTTAGTTGCGTGTTTTGAATCATTACTGTTGCAAGAGTCTTCTTTCAACAAGATAAGCTGAAGATGTTTGCTTCCGAAGCTGAAGGAACAATAGCATATACGGTGATCTCAGAGTGGTATCAGCGTTTCAATTCTGACAGCATGTGTATTAAAGATACACCTCTTTAGGGATGGCAGTTAAAATTGGATGATGGAGACTTGCAAAACAGGTTGGTCAGTTAGAGTGGTCAGACTAACCTCACAGTTTTAGGACTACCGTAAGATTACTTTGAATTCGGTCGTCCCCCTCTGAAGAGGGCAAAGCCCGTTACCCCGGGACCAGGGCTTGCTGCTAGCAGTTAATAGGACCCCATCAGGGTGTCATAGTGAGGGTTGTTGTTAATGCCTAAAGAGAAACGATTCATAGAGAGAGATTAAAACCTCTCGTTGGCTAAACATCACCTGGTCTGCGCTAATTTTATGAACTGAGCATATAAGATCTCGAAGAGGTGGTATAATCGTCCCCACTCTGAGCTCCCGTCTAGAGCTGAGCCTCTACTAGGCAAGTACCAGTTGTCCAGTCTAATCAGCTGAGTGCAAGGTCCATTCCCACTGGTAACGGTAAAAAGAGTGACATACCGGCCTCAGTAAGGTGATGTTGATTTTTCAAGGAGTCATAGGACACAAAGGGAAACAGAGTAATATGAGAAGGGAGAAGGAATGTGATAAAAAGACTGGCCTGACGATGAACACCAAGTGTTCGAAACGCGTCGACGTTGGATAAAATCTTTTAAGTGGAGACTTAGTGTTTTTTTTTTTTAAAGTATAGAATATAAGTTACCAAAAAGATAAAATTGTTTGTGAAGTTAATGAAATAGTAAAGTAAAACTAAAATTTATAGACATAATTTAGGCGATTAGCAAGAGCTTGTGGTTGTTTTCACTTGGTTTATTCTAGTATCTGTTTAACTTTTCACCTGTCAGTTTCAGGAAGAAGTCAGACGTTTTAACTGGACTTCATAAATTACTTTAAACTAAACTGAAAATCTATAAACTGAATTATCTCCTCGAAGCGCTAATACAACATTTCTATTTAAACTGGTGATTTCATTTAATCCTGTTATTTTAAACAAATAACTGCAGTTTATTGTATAGTATATAGAATAGTTTTATAAGCCCATAATAAAGTTTACTTTTTTAAAATTTATTTTTTTAAAGAATCTCAGTGAGAGCTTACCTAGGGAAATTGAATGATGTTCTTAAGTGAGGATTTTATATTTATCTGGGATTTATATCTTCTGAAATTAAACAGTAAAATACTTCAGCCAAGGTATTAGAAGCAGAAATTGGTAAAAAACAAGATAAATGAATTATACTGAAGATGGCGATTTGTTTTAATATAAGGCTCTTATAGATCATTTAGTGTGCTAGCGTGTCTCATGCTTACATAGAAGAAAAACGTTTCAGTACTTTTACATGTATACGTGATAGTATTAACCCTGAATAATACGATAATAAAACTAAAATAGTCGCCAATCAGGAGCTATTATAAATTCTTACAGTGCTTATTTAATAATTAAATCTAAGCTTTAATTGTTGTATTATATTTTATATACATTTTTGCATTAACTTTACATACCTTAGAAGTATAAAATTCACCCTTTCTTTTTAAATGAAGTTTAATCCAATGAAATCTATAATATATGTTAATGAGTTTAGAAATTTAAATTCTTTTATTGTGTTCTATTAGTTTGCTTCGACTTTACAAGAGTTCCCGACAAATAATAACAACAATAATAATAACAAAGTTAACATGTTATTTTTGTTTAAAATACTGATATACGTCTTGTGTCATTTCGATGTTGTAGACCATCTAAACTAAATTTTAAGTGATTTGCTCATGTGGGAGGTAAATAAATCTGAGCGCGTTTTCCCCCGGAGAGGCTTCGGTCCCAAGCCTGTACTATTGTCAGTTACTCCTTAAAGATAACTACTCTAAATACATTTGAATTAGAGAAATTATAAGACTCTCAATATAGAATTAATAGTCAATGCCTCTCACTCATTAGTAAAATGGGTGCCATATAATGTCTGCCCGTAGAAAGTACTAAAAGGTGAAAGCGTTATAAGTGTGGGCGTTGAAAATGAATAGGAATTTGTTGGAGTGATCCCTTCAAATACACATATCTAATCTAATACTTAGTTTATACTAATAGATAAAATGTCATCTACAGACTTAGAAAGGAATAATTTTTAACAATACTTCATAGTAACTGCTATTCATTTGAAGCAATAGACTGAAGTATAAACAAATAAAATATTATCAGAATAAAGAGTAACGTAAACAGTTTGATAAGAATACTTGTAAAGCAAGTATTCTTATACAATATCAAGAAATGGTACAAGCCAATCTTCCTCTTTGCAGTTTTGAGGGTTATGGTCATGACGTGCAGGAAAAAGGTTTGGGTAAATGAAGAGAATAAAATTTGTAACCGGCTGCATCACTTCAGGCCTCTTAAAAGTCATTTGCTTTAGGAATATTTTAATTTGATTATTGTCATAAATATTTTTATATATTTTATCGGTTATAATTCCTACAGATTTAGATGAAGACATTATCTAAAAATTCATCCACATAGAGCTATTTAAGACATAATGAACAATGTCTATTTGGTTCATTAGAAACGTACACACTGGGAATTTAGCCTGTTAAAATGATCGAAAATAAAGCAAGAATGTGATTTGTTAGACAATCGTGCGAATGATACCATTGCACAACGAACACCTACTGCAGATGCATGAATGATACATGAAAATACAGATTCCTATAGTTTCTTAGTAAATATCATTATAGGGGGTCATCTCTAAAACTGTAAGAACAGATAGAGGTAGAAACATCATTATATTAGATCAAATATATTGGTTGGCCACCTAAGAGTAGGTATTTAGTTCTGCAAAAAATCTCACCTTTCACTTTCAAATTTCTTCATCCTAGTCTCTTCTCTTATTGCATTTTTAACTCTAATTCAGAAAGAAATGTATGATAATGACCATACATTTGATTTTATTGTATATTATAAATACTCAAAGGACCAAGAAGCAATTCTGGACTGAAAATGAACACACAAAAAAAGTGGAGAAATTATTCATGTAAATAAACATGTTCATGTAAGACTATGATTACGAATGGAATTTAAAAACGTAGAGGAAATAAAACTGAAAGAGTTATATAGCAAACTTCAAACTAAATTATTATTAATTTATAATAAGCTTGTAAGAAAAAGATAACCTACACTCAACTTTACTGTAAATAAACATTATATCAGATTCATAGGCAATCAATTGAGTTTTGATTTTGATATAACCACCGTGTACAGGTGATATCAAATTCTCTAGTAAAGTATTATTATTATTATATATATATGGTTATTATAATTTAAATATCATTATTTTTTGTTTTATTATTATTACTAAATTGAAGGTTTTGATGATAAAGGGTTTTGAGTCTCATGAGACTCGTGCATACCTTGGCCATATCTGTGCTATTGAGTTTCCATTTGTCTCTAAAATCAACACTATTGAGTTGCATTTGTCGATTCTGAAATCAATAGTAAATCATAAGTCATTTAGTGAACTTCATAATTGTTCTTAGCGATGTATCTGTCACATCTATTGCAGGTATTTTATCAAAAATTTTTAAAATTTTAAAGCCGATTGCATCTAATTCACATTAGATGTGGTGACAAATTTCTGTCTCTTCTAGAGCAAGTATTAATAAAAAAATAATAACATAATTGTTATTTAATTACAAAATGTTCAGTTGGAATTAAGTTGTTTGATTAGATTAGACATGGCTTTTCTGGTCACCTCGTACTTTGTACTCTATCCATTCATCAATTGGATCCTTGAGATAGCTTGAGTGTATGTTTTCAAGTCTCCATGCCGCACAATGTTTGTCTGGTTTCAACTTTTAACATCGGGTTCGCAACATAATTTTCCAATACTTCATTGTGTTAAGGTATCCAGATGGGAGTTAAATTACTGGTTATCTTACTATCTTATGATCCGTCACTATGACAACGTAAGTTGCTTATTTAAAATCAGGAAGATAATCATTTTTGATTACTTTGACACCCTTGTAGAATGTTCTGTGAGAAGCATTGTACCAGGCAACATATAGGCAAAAATGTTAATTTTGCGTTATATTCATTATTAGAAATATTATCTCATAAAAAAGCATTTTTATTTCGTACTAACTTTAACAGACTGCAAATTGCTAGGTTCTTGATAAAAATATCTAAGTAGAAAGATTTAATGACTTTTCAATGCTGGCCTTGCTACTCTTATGCCAGGACACACTTACTTTTGTAGTTCATTAAGGCTAATTTTGGTGAATTTTTATTTACCTTACAATATGATACAAATGATGAATATGATGCTACTGGTTTTATAAAGGTAAAATTATTTTTATAGATTTCAATTGTAGATTTGTGGTTAAGACTTCATGGTCTACCAAAAACTTTTGTACAGCTAAACATTCGAACATTCCTTTTGTGGCCAATGTATATATTACTGGCTATTTTATACATTGACAGTTGTGGTTTAATACTTTTATTGAAGAGAAACCTTGAGACCACCTTTCTTTCATCTTGAGGTAGATGTCAGATCTTTCTCCTTTACGCAGCCATCAATAATTCAGAGAGCATGCTGCATATGTTCAAATGTAATACTATAAAGCATTATATTTATTTACCCCTTCTAACAACAAGGCAATCTGCATCCTTTTGTAACGTTAGTTTGTTTACTTAGAAGGTTATCCACAACTAAACATCATAATAGGAGCGATTTAGTTCTCAGTGTTAAAAATTACAAGCACAATGAAATAAATATGAGAATGTTCTTACATTGACTGCACATATTAACTGAGACCAGTATTGTATAAACGAAAAATAATTACAATTTTATAATAATTCTGACAAAGACGGCAACAACAACCGCAACAGAAATAACTACTATAATTATAGTTTTTTCTCTCTTCTATATAATAGATTTATTGTTCTCTAAAAAATTAATTTTGTATTGAAATAATAATTCTATAATTAATGAAAAAAAGTATTCTTCTCTATGTAATTAATTTTGTGTTGAAATAATAATTCTATAATTAATGAAAAAAATTATTATTCTCTAAATAATTAATTTTGTTTTGAATTAATAGTATGTGGCATACAAATTGGAATTATATTCGTAATAGATATGCATATTGAAGACCTGGTACCAATATATACTAATTTATGGGTTAGTTGAGTACTTTTAAAGAGACTTAGGGTATTGGTTGAGCAGTTTGTTATGAAAGCCGTGAAAGCTTAGTGCCAGTGAGAGGCCTGCGGGAAAGCGGTGGGCACATGTGAAATGCATACTCGTGTAGTGCTCTACCCGGTCAGACCGGATTCATCCTTGTCTTTCTCCTCTCGTTACACTCGTTATAAAAATAAATACAACCTCAATTGATAAATAATACCACTGAAAAATGTTTACGTTTTATTAATACAAAAGCTACTCATTTCTATTCTATAATAGAACTGAATTGTTTAATATGCATAATGATGCACTCTGTCTAAAAATGTTTGCCAAATTGAAACAAACAAAACCTCAATTCTAATTGTCAAGATTTTGATAAGAACTCTTCAGTATGGCCTTATTTTCATTTATAACATCAGGAAATTTGTGTGTCACATCATGTTACATTAAGTAACAAATCAAAGGGTTTGTTATTAAGTAACAAAATCAAAGAAATTTAATTCTGTTTATTTTCTAATCTCAAACTAATCATAGGAAGTTTCCTTAGTTAAGATATATTAAGGTAAAGATTCTTAAAATTCGATGCTACGAATATTTAGAATCGACAAATTTAGTGCAAAGAACACTGTTTAAAGTTTAAAGTAAATGAACACGCCAAAAAAGGCAAACGACTGACATCTGCAGATTCTAACTTTTATTAAAGGAAGGAAGGAGTTAGCTCCTAATGCTAATAGAAAAATTAGATAACTCCTAATTTTTATTAAGGAGTTATCATGAGGAAGAAAACAGTTTGCACTGATAAAATAGTACAGAAAGCATTATATGAATAAATTCTGTGTATTTAAACTAAATTATTGGTTCCAGCTTAAATTTACAGGTTTCATTAAGTTTTTTAGTTCAAAAATACAAATAGTAAAACGGTTTGTTGGGGATGCTACAAGATAAAACAAGATTACTAAGAAACTCTTATTAATAGGAGTAATAAGTCGAGGGTTATGAAATATTTCTCTGTCATATTTATCACTCAGAAGTTATTGTATAATATCGGATAATCTACAGATAGTTTCTCTCCAATCACTGAGCAGATGCGCTAATTATTATAAACTATTCAGATAGCGAATGATATGAGTAAACATATTTATTTAGTGTTAATTGATTTAATTATTGATTTTGTGAAATTTAAAATAGATTTGCGTCCTTTACGAGTGGAAGCAAGAAGAACAATATTCTGTGACAAGTGAAAAGTGATAATGAAGACATATTTACCCATTTTTGGTCCCGTCGAGTCCTTGGGGTGGTTAGCCTTGACGGCGTTCATGCGGCGGTTGTAGGCGGCGCCGGGAGGCTGGTGAGGAACTGGAGTTGGCTGGTGGGGGTGGGGTGCTGCTGGGAGTCCGCAGGGCCGGGTCGGTCGAGGCTGTTCGACGGGAAGCACTCGACGCCTCTTCTTTGGCAGCTTAGCGCGCGCTTGCGTGTGCGAGTAATACATGGCGAAGTTGGAAACAATGACGGGAACGGGTAGAGCGATGGTCAAGACGCCCGCCAGAGCACATAGCGCTCCTACGAACATACCGACATAAGTTTTCGGCACCATGTCCCCGTACCCGACTGTCGTCATGGTCACTAGGGCCCACCACAAGCCCAGTGGAATTGATTTGAAATCATTATGCGGATTTGTTTGAATTCGCTCCGCATAGTACACAAGGCTGGCAAAAATAACTATTCCCAGCACAAGGAAAAAAACGAGCAAGGTTAACTCTTTTGCTGAAGCTCTGAATGTTTGTATAAGTATTTTGAGCCCTGAAGAGTGCCTCGTTAGCTTGAACAGTCTCATAATCCTGATAATACTAAAGAACTCCAATATATCGGCGTTCTCAAGATGCTGGGCAAACTTAGCCAGAATCAAATCGATGTAAAAGGACAGCGTGGCAATATAGTCGATGACGTTAACCGAAGACTTGATAAAGTCACACTTATTGGGTGAAGCCACGAACCGAATAACAATCTCTATAGTAAACCAGGCGTTGCACAAACACTCGATATAAAAGAAAGCGATGTGGGCGTTAGTAGTCTCTTTATCCAAGGTCCAGTCCCACAGAGATTCCGATGTGTTGACGGAGATGTTTCTGATGACTGGGACACGCATGTCAGGATGAGTCTTCAGACAGAAGGACAAAATAGACACGCAGATGAAGAATACAGAGATTATCCCTATTGTCTGAAACAAAACAATATTCAATATTATTTTCAGTGTAAAAAATTTTCCTTTGTTGATTGCACAATTAATATATGCAAAAATTCAAAACTTGAATGCAGTGAATACTATCACTTACAATCAGTCAAAAGTTACCGCCTATTTTTTTTTATTTTTTGTTAAATTGAGGGTCTGCTGAAAAGGTAAACCTCTGACCACTAATAATTTACATTGGGAGTCATGAATTGCATTTAAATAATTGTATCTAAGAAGTAGATATCCTTAACAAGTACTGATATAGTACATGTACGTACGTACATACTCCTCAATGGTCGAACTGCTCATATTTTTCACCATCCACATGAATAATTGATGGCAAGGGTGAGAATCGAACCCCAGATCTACAGTCCAAAGGCGGCAAACTGTGTCACTGGGATAACCTGACCTCTATGATGCTGTCTTTCCTGTTTACTGGGTTGGGAGTTGATTAAACTGTTTCGACATTTTCTATCCTCAAGAAGAGCTGATGTTATATCACTGTGCCATGTTTGTAAACTTTAAAAAAGTAGTACCTATATATATGTATAGTGCCTAGATTTTATAACAACCATTTGTTTTGTAGTTACTTAAAGCCATGACTCAGTGACTTAGATGAGTTCTTCTTGAGGGTTCTATGTCTATAGGGGTCGAATCACTCATAATACAGTATACTGGTAAGGCGGTGTCATTATACTTCAAGTGAATGATGTGGCTACTAATAACATGCATACATTTGTTATATTCATTAAGTAACCAACAAAAATTATAAATATCCAACTTATTATGTATTTTAGTGACTATCAATTCCTCAATTTTGATTAAAATATTTTTTTTGATAACGAATATCTGAGATGAGAGGATCAATGCTACCCAGGTATGCTAATATAAGAGGCTAGCAGGACGTTAACTCTCTTTGTACAAAAGAACTAGTAAGTTACAGAACTAACGTTGTGGACAAAGAAAAGTTACGTAATTTCCCTATTTAGAAAAGTATCTTTCATTCGATTCAGTGCATGATAACAATTGTAAGCTAAGTTTAAAGTAAAATAATATATAATTTGTATATAACTTTGTGGCGTGACATAAAGTGAAATCTGGACTGCACAGAAGAAGATGAATATCAATAAATTTTTTTGAAGAATAAGCAATTTCAGGATCCTGCCTGGAAAAACTGACCATTATAATGGATTTGTAAAATTTCATCCAATGTAAAGTTAAGAATATTATATTGTGATAATCATTGTTTAGAGTAGTGAAATATAATTTACAAATATTGAAGTAGATAATAATTACCTTAACCTAGGCGAAAATAGCAATTATTGATAGATAATAAATTAAATTAATTAATTGACCAGAATAAGTTTCTCCCATAAACATATATAAATACACACACACACACACACCACACACACACACACACAATATATATATATATATAAACGATTTCACATAACAATCAATGATCAACCCACAACAAGAAATGGGAAATGGGAAGTTGGGTTTTTGAATCTGACGAAGACCGCTTGTTGCGGTTGAACGATCTTAGTCTTTTTTTTCCCCAATTCATATTGTGGTTTGATCAACGTTTTTATATAAGTAATGCCGGCCCGCGAGAGACGCCGGCCCGCGAGAGACTAGAGGGTTGAAGTCCGTATCAACATTGCCTCTCCTATAAACAGAAGGAGCTGACTAATAAACTCGATTCTTGTCTTCAATCACGTGCGAGCTAGTTTATTTAAATTCCTTTTTTTTAAAAACCTATTCATTACCCGGACACGCGTAACTGGTGCCGAAACCCGGGATCATTCGCCAACTGTTTAATAGTGTAGTGTTGTGTCCAGTGTAGAAACCAACATGACGAGTAAACAGACAACAGGAGCCGATGTTAGGCTCGCAGTGAAAATAGAACAAGCGAGAGTAGCAAAAGCAGGGTACCTGATGAACCTATTAGATTTGATAAAGAGGTTCGAGGGTGATGCTCGAGAGTTGGACTTGTTCATAGAGAGAATGGACTCCATCAACGAGCAGTTAGTCACAACTCAACTAGACCCAGCTACAGACAAGAACATCAAGACCTACTTCCTCGCCAGGGTCAGCCTTACGGTGATGCTGGAGTTAGGACTTACGTTTTGTGCGGAGTGGAGTGCGGTGCGAGCAGCCCTTAAGGACAGATATGCTGGAGCCGCAAAGCCTGTAGCTAGAAGTGCGCTAAAAATTTTTGAAATGCGGAAGGAGAATGGTGAGACCTGCGCTGAGTTCGGGCGCAGATTGGGGGATGCGACAAGGAAATTAACTATGAAGATAAATGAAAAGTGCACAGACAGTCAAGAAGCGAAATGGAGAACGACGATATATGAAGAGATAGCCAGTGAAATTCTCCTCAAGGCAGCTCCAGAACGAGTGAGAATGGCCCTCCGTATCATGAAGCCCACTAGTCTCGAGGAGACAATTAATGCCATCCGGGAGGAAGAAATGGACCGAGAAGATAACGGTGTTATATACAGAGGGAAGTCAGAAGGAGGATGGGCAGTTGTGACCAGGAGGAGAGTACCTCAGGATAGGCAATTCAGAGCAAGAGCCTATGAGGATCGAGGACAAGGGAGGTATTCACAGGAGAGGAAGCCACGGGGACGTTTTGAAGAGAGAAGATCTCAAGCCAGGAGGAACAGCTATGAGGCAGTGGGAGGCTACACGCGAAGAGAGAAGCCAGTAAGAAGAGGATGTTGGGAGTGTGGTGAACTCGGTCACTTCGCGCGAGAGTGTCCGTATTTATATCGCAAGGAGAGACCACGAACGACACAGTATAGACCAACACCAAGAGATGAGCCCATGGAAATTAACACAACCCGGCGGGAGAAGATGTGGGGCAGGAGAAGACAAAAAGGGGAAGGCTCTTCAGAGGACGGGAGCTCATCAGAGTCAACAGGGTCGGAGCAAGAGACATCGATAGAACGACACGAGCGCTGGTACGAGCGAGGGAAGTGGCCTTCACTGGAAGAGACTCGTGGTGGGAGGATCGCTATTCGAGAGAAGAGGAAGAAGGATTGAAGGTTAGGCGAGAGGTATATAGGCGAGCAACAGAGGAATAGCATAAGAGGTAAGCTCCCTATATTTTTTTTTCCCAAATGGAAGACTAAGTGTTTGGTAGATACAGGGTCAGATAGCACAATTATGGACAATGAAGTGGCAAAAAGGATGGACAATTATTCAGGGCTGACACCGTGCAACTGCACCTTGGTCACCATGGCAGGAAGGAAGAGCCTGGTAGGCGAATTACAGGTAGAGATGGGAGAATTAATAGGAGAGACCTTGGAGATGAAAGTGCATGTGACCCACTTAGAGACCCAGAAATATGGAGTTATTCTAGGGTGCGACTTTTTGGAGAGAATCAATGCAAAACCTGAGTGTAAAAGAGGGAAGTGGGACATTAAACTAGGAAAAAGGAAATACTTCGTGGAAGGGAGAGTTAAACCAGGGAAGAGAATAACGGTAAACTGTGGAAAAGTGATACCAGGAGAACATCAGGTGAGTGAATTAATGAAAGAATTTGAAAAAGTATTCTATAGTGAAGGACAGAGGTTATCAGCTACAGGTAGGGTCAAACACCAAATAGAACTCCCTGAAGGTACAGTTGTTTACGTGAAACCTAGAAGGTACCCACACCAATTGAAAAAGATAATGCAGGAGCAAATAAAGGAAATGCTGGACCAGGGCATAATACAGAGGTCTAAGTCGCAATTTTCGAGCCCTATTTGGCTGGTCCCGAAAAAGGTCGAGGAGGGTAAACCCCCTAAATACCGGTTGGTAGTAGATTTTAGAGAGTTAAATAAGTACACTAAGCTTGAAAGATACCCTCTGCCAAGGATAGAAGACATACTCGACCATATGGCAGGAGCAACTGTATTCAGTACCTTCGACCTCAAGGCCGGGTATCACCAGATTAGGATGCACCCGAGAGATGTCGAGAAGACGGCCTTTACGTTCGATAGAGGCCACTTCGAATTTTTGAGGATGCCCTTTGGCCTAAAGAATGCGCCTTCCACGTTCCAACGCCTCATGGATGAACTGGGAGACTGGGGAAGGACTGGGAGAAGACTTTACGCAAATCTACATGGATGACATCATAGTGTTCAGTAAGTCAATAGAAGAGCATAAGGAACATGTTACAAGGGTGCTGAAAAGAATAAGGGACTTTGGCTTAAAGGTAGCGATGGATAAAACCCGCTTATATCAAAAAGAGGTTAGATTTATGGGGCACCTTATCTCAGGTGAAGGAGTAAGACCCGACCCTAAGAAGGTTGAAGCAATAGATCGATTACCCTATCCAAAGGGACCCAAAGACATCAGGGCTTTTCTAGGTATGATAGGTTTCTATAGAAGGTACGTAAAGGACTTTGCAGCAATCACGAACCCCTTGACGGACAGTTTAAAGAAAGGAAAGAAGTTTATACAAACAGAGGATCTAAGAGAAGCAGTGGAGCAGTGTAAGAAGGCGTTGCGGGGCCCGCTGTTGCTCCAATTTCCTGACCTAAACAAACCATTCATTGTAATGACAGATGCCAGTCAAGAAGCTATCGGGGGAGTCTTGATGCAGGAAACTATCCAGGGAGAGCGACCAATAGCCTACGCCAGCAGAAAATTATCACCAGCAGAAAAAAGGTATAGCACAATAGAAAGGGAAATGTTAGGCATAGTGTGGACTGTAGAACATTTCCGACCCTACCTTTTTGCGGCTGAGTTCACTATTAGAACAGATCATAGGCCCCTAATGTGGATCGGGAATTTAAAGGAGACGTCAGCCCGGATAGCAAAGTGGAAAGAAAGGATAGCTGCATACAACTTCAGGGTCCAGCACGTAAAGGGCGTTGATAATCAAGTAGCCGACTGTTTGTCCAGAAACGTCAACGTCATTACGAGAAGTAGTACGAGAGAGCCAAGTACCTCCAGGGACGTGCGAGAGTTCTTCGCCAACTGGACACCAGACGCAGATGAAGACCAAGAACAACGAAATGGACCGGAAGCTGAGATTAGTCAGGATATAATAAACAACAAGAGAAATCAAATAATTATAAAAGACGACACAAGAAATAATAAACACCCAATTGCACAAATATGGCCACTTAAAAATAAATATTATTACAGGAGGAACGAAAGCGAACAACGAACAATTAAGTACAGTCATAAACCAACTAACAGTGCCAGGAAAGGTATACCATTTCTTTATAGAATCACAAGAACTTGAAAATAGACTACTCCGACTAATTCAGGAAAGAGAGCTGAGACAAGGAGCTCATTTCATAATCTGTAAGAACCAGGTAGAAACGGTAGAAGACGAAGAGCAGCAGAAAGAGGTCATCCTAAATTATCACAGGGGAAAAACCAACCATCGTGGTGTCACAGAGACCCTTAAACATCTACAGAGGTCGCATTACTGGCTCCAAATGGGCAAGAGGATAGCCCAAGTGATAAAGGACTGTGAAATATGCAAAAGGAGGAAGTATGAAAGAGTACCACTTGTACCTCCATTATTACAAAGTCAGACGCCCGAGGGACCCTTTGAGGAGCTAGAAATTGATATATTTACATACGACGGAAACAAATATTTAACAACAATAGATAGACTAACGAAGTTAGCCTCAGCATGGCCACTAACAAGTAAATCAAGTGAAAGTACAGAAGAGGCATTGCTGTCGTATTTGCCCACGTTTGACTGCCCGAGAACGATCTATATGGACAGAGGGCGAGAGTTCAACAACGTTAAAATAAAAACCCTGTTAAAAGAATTCAATATAAACCCCCATTGGTGTACACCGGGTCATCCAAGGTCCCACGGAGCAATAGAGAGACTACATAACACTCTAACGGAACACTTGCAGTTATTGGCTGATGCAAAAAACATAAAGGGTCATGTGGCAATGGCCAGAGCGGTCCTAGCATACAACAGTAGTATTCACTCGACCACAGAGGCAACACCATTTGAATTGCGGAAAAAGGAAGCGGATCCACAAAGGTTACATAATAGAGTCAAAGCAGCAAAAGAAAGATGGACCAAGCAATATAATCAAAGGAAAGCAGAAGAAACAGTAGGGTTGATACAAGAAGGGGACTTCGTATATAAACTGAATAGGCAGAAGCGAAGGAAATCGGACCCGAGATACGTAGGGCCATACGAAGTACTCGCAACGTTACCACGGTACAGAGCACAGATATGGAGGATAGGAACGGACACCCTGAAACAAGAAATAGTTCATTTTCAGGAACTGCGACGGGTGAGAAGGAAAATCCCACCAATGGTGCGAACGATATAGTGTAGTTATGTGTGTTTACCTTTGTTAATTTTGTTATTTTTGTTTTGTACAAATAATCATAGAAGTTCATCTTTTGTTATTTCTGTAATTTCTATAAACAATGTTAATTCAGTTACTTGTGTGGACGTCATTTTATTTTTGAATGTTAAAACATTATATTCATTTCTTATGTTTAGAGTCAAGTTTTGTTTTGTTATTTTATGATATAACTCAGACACTTGTACGGAGAGCATTGTTGATAAGGACTGGGAGGGGGCAGTAATGCCGGCCCGCGAGAGACGCCGGCCCGCGAGAGACTAGAGGGTTGAAGTCCGTATCAACATTGCCTCTCCTATAAACAGAAGGAGCTGACTAATAAAACTCGATTCTTGTCTTCAATCACGTGCGAGCTAGTTTATTTAAATTCCTTTTTTTTAAAAACCTATTCATTACCCGGACACGCGTAACTTATATATATAAAAAGATTTCACATAAATACGTGAAATAACAATCAATGATCAAACCACAATAAGAAAATGGGAAAACAAGACTAAGATCTTTCAACCGTAACAAGCATTCGGGTTTTTGACTCTGACGAAGATCGCTTGTTACGGTTGAAAGACCTTAGTCTTGTTTTCCCATTTTCTTATTGTGGTTTGATCATTGATATATATATATATATAAATTGTTTCTCCTTTTCATAGATTTTTCATAGATTCTCTTTTTTTAAATGACACTATGGGCGTAATTTGTTTACGAGACACTACGTAAAAAGTATTACAGCAGATCTGCATTTCTCAATATTTAACCAATTCTACTAACTTTTGACAAACATATCGTTTGTATGATAAGTAACCTCGTTTTATTGAAGAAAAAGTAAATTGAAGAATGGAAAAGGTACATTACCGTAATGAGGTGCTCCCTAACTCGGGAGTTAGATGATTTTTGAAACTTCAAAATTCCTTTTAAAAGTTTGTTAATATGATATTGCTTGAGAAAAATTTTAAAACTTTTGAACATTGGATGGTGAAATATTAGAGGAAAAATGAAAACTATTCAGTCCTGTTTGCAATAACTTTTATAGTTTTTTATAACAGTAATTATGTTTCAGCCTCTACAGTTATGTTATAGAGACTCTATTAGAAAAAGAAAACATATTTGATTGTAAATGACTTTAATAATGAGTTTAGTCGTAGTAAGTTGAGTTATGCCATACCAGATTTTCATTTTGAATATAAGTCTTTTTTCAGTAACTTAAAGTTTTTAATAAAACGACTAACAGTTAAATTGTAATTTAACAGTGAATTAACTGTTATACTTTAAATTATAATATGAGAACACGTATACATTTAAGCTATTCTTGAAACGTGACCTTAATATTTATTTTGTATAAATACCCCTCGCTTACTCTGTCTTAGTGGGACACACTTGGGCCAGGTGTCTTGTTTCAACCTTGAATGAATCATACTACGAATATTGTTCATGAGGAATGAATTCGTTGAATACATTTAGTTAACCTTGACTAATTGACTGATCCTGCATTCATACATTATATTCAAATCTCATCTAACCAATACAGTAAAATAATTCATATCTTAATTACAGTTCATACATTAATAATCTTCAACCTTTGGACGACTTTTGATGCTATAACATTTCCTCAAACTCTTTGATTATTTAAAAGAAGTAAAAATCAAACATTAAAAATAATTTAAATTCTATATTTTTAACGGAAGAGTGGAGATTTATTGCGAATTTATTTTACAATTTTTTGGTAAAGAATAATTATAGGCAATGAGAGGTGAATACGATGTGAACATCTCTTCATCGTCATTTCCCCTGTCTGAGGAAATACAGACTTTAGGGATGAACCTTTCCAGTGGTTAGAAAATCTTTAATAATCTATTCCGAATTGACAAAAACCTAATTACAACATTTTATTGAAACTGGTTTCGATATTGCAATTTGTATATAATACATACACATAAATAGTTGTATTAATATTAATTTTTAATTATTAATATGTGAGTAGATGAAAACGTAAATGTACTTATTAATATAATAATATTTCTTTTAATTTCACCATTTATTTATTGAAGTTTAAAATATTTTTATTATGATTAAATAATATTTTCATGTAATTACAACATCAATCCGGAATGATTTTACATTCATGTGAACAAAATTCACCTAAACCACTCGAAATCATCAAACAATTTCATCATAACCAGAGAACTAGATCTTCGACTGGTATCTTTATTTTCCCTAAATATCAAATATTCTGTAATCACGAACTTGTCAACCATGGTAAAGTATTTAGAAATTAGAGCAAAATAAACTTTTTAGATAAGCGACACTCCATCGTTATTTATTTACGTTTATTATTCCATTAAATGAGTCTGATGTACATAAAACATGAACATTTATTTTAATTTTTTTGTTTTCATTACACATACAACTTATATATTCAATTACAACTAAGATGTTAGTTTTATGTTCATGTATTCATGTGTTCATAACAATGAACACCCACCTTCATTAATTGTATGTGTGTCCGCTTAAAAAGTTCTCGTACAGTCTATTCTCAGTGGAATTTTATAGTTTGTTTTTCTGGCTTTAAGTTGGTCTAGTAGTATTAGTTGGTGTTATTTTGTTTATTTTATACGTATTGTTTTTATGCACTTTAGTAACCATTTATTTTATACATGCATATACTAGTATTACGATATTACTAATATTTAAATTACTGGATAATATGTCTTTTACCTTGTTCTACTACTATAGCTATTTTTGCGAGGTAAGATAGACGTATCCAATTATCCAATGATTTACATATCTATATAAGTAAAAGAAAGGTTTTGTCTATACATTGATGACTAATAACTGATAAGATAACTGACTCATTTCAAGTTATCTTTACGTTTGATCATTGGAGGAACCGAATACAACTTTAGAGAAATGTCTGTCTGTTTGTTTTCCCAAAAATTTTATCACAAGGAAATTCAGCCACTATATGCCATAGTTTGCGAAAACTTCGATAGTAGATTTGTGTATGTTTAACGTAAAAGATACAATTTGAATGGATTAGAATTAGAATGGACTTTTAAGTTGTATTTGGCTTGCTACATAGGTGTGCAGGTATATAGATAAAAATACAGGTATTTTTACTGTAGCAAGTAGCTATTGTTGGTTGATTTTAATTTCAGGCGTATTTTTTGTGCCACAGAGGTTAGTAAATAAGATATTGTTATAGAGCGTCATATCTCGTGAATCGATGGTTGATTCGTCCGACCGGTTTTGTAGGATACATTATCAATAGGACTAACATATGTTCTAGAACTCACGGACATAATATTAAAATCAATAAAAAACATGAAAAGACGACAGGACGAACACGACAGAGACGACTTGACTTGTAAAAGAACAAAAACAGATAAAAATAAAATTCGATAAGAATTTAGGCATATATTGGTATTATTGTATTAAAATAGGTATTTATATCCGCGTATTCTAGAACATACATATATTTAGCCCCATTCATAAGGCAGCCTTTGTGAAACTGGTCGTGCGACTCCACCAGTGATAGACGAGGTGTGAAATTTTATAATAATATTTGATTTTAATTTCGTTTGCGTTAATTTAATTTCGCTTTAAAAATTGAGTCCTAACTACCTGCGTACTAAATAAAAAGTATGTCTAGAAAATAATCAAATTTAAGCTCAGAATCTAAATCTGCAAAACCTAAAAGAAATTCCAGATCTAATGACAGTTGTGGACTGTAATAATAATATTTTCTACTATTCTACTATTCCTAATAATACTTTCGAATACCGTGCATTATCTCTGAATTTTTGTAAAAGACCCATCAAAGATAGGCATGTCTGCTAGTATCTAATATATCTTTTTTAGTTGAGTAAGTTCTGTTATTAAAATACATATATTATTGAGAAAGTAGTTTGTTTAATTTTCAGTGGAAAAATTGACGTATTAGAGCAGAAGAATAAGACAAAATTAGTTTAAAAGAACAAAATAATACCATTTTTACATAAATGAGATAAATCAATGGTAAACAAAGTGAAGCTGATTGAGTGGAGGGGGAAGTCTATGGTGAGGAGGCCCAACATGACCTCAATATATGTTGCCATGATTGTTATGGTAGAAAGCCATGCACAAGTAGACACTTCTATGTTGAATTTCGTTGTAGCATCAAGTCGTTTTAGTTTTTTAGTACCTCTCAAATAGAATGGTTAAATTCTGCTTAACTTAGTGCAAATTGCTGATTCAAACCATTACCAGATTGAAACAAAGTCGTTTTAAGGGAGTCGTAAATTGTTAAACTGGGAGTCTAAGCTTGGTTCAAGCCGCTCAATTTTAGCCCTTTAAAGATTCCTTCTCTCGAGATTGCAGTTTTTTCTCTTAAAAAAAATACTGAGCATTGATTAATGAAACATTTAGTTTTAAAATTTGTAATGGAATAATGATTTTTTCATTATTAAAGGATAACAATAATAGAAACAAAAATAATAACTCGTTTCTAAATAAAAGATAAAGAATAAAAAATTATTTGTAAATGATTGTAAATAAAATATATGGGATCAACAATTGCTTTGGAAAGAAGACAGTTTTGTTTTCCTTGGAGGTCATTAAAGATAGGAGTAAGAGTAAAATTGAAAGTTACCCGCTTTTCTTCCCACTCTGCTGTAAGGAAAAGATTAGTTTTCGTTCTTTTTAATATTAAGGAGTCAGAAGGATATTAAAAAATGTCGCATGCTTGTTATCAAGTTATATAGAGCCTGTTTTGAAATTGACCTGTATGTTGTGAAATAATAACTATCTAACTAGTTAAAATTAGAGACGGATTGCACACATTGCTATTATAATATCTCTTTTAAACATAGTTAATATTATAAAATCACGAAAGTATACTAATGTTTTTCGACATTTTGATAAGTTTACTCCTTTTGAAGTCTACTAAGTCAAGTTTTTGATGTCTCTATATGTGTGTGTATGTCAATGATTTACAGATCAAACTGTTAAATGGCCCAAACAGAACAGACCCGTACTGTGGATCAGTTACACAACTGTGAAATTTTTCCTCATGGGAAATACACTTTGTTGCCCATTATGTGGTTTTGTTAGAATCTTTTTCTCTTGAATTACGGATTGATGAGATGTTTGCATTTAAACTAAACTGGTGTACAGGGTGGTTAATTAATTTTAGAATACTTATTATATATATGGTTATTAGTCCGTAATATAAGAGTAGTAAGGTATATGAATGTAACGTACATTATATTTTTTTTAAGTTCATTATATCAATACATTTTGAAATACATTATATCAATTCATTTAAAAGATGATTTTTTGCTTCTTAGCATACGAGTGCTAATTTTGTAAGCTTGTTAACAGGAAAAATAATGTTAATAAAAAATCTTCTTTAATATTTTGATAGAGTTATACATTTTAAGTTCTTAAGAATTTATTTTTAATGTTGGCTGTACGTGTGTGGTGACGTCGGTTTTAATTGAACAGTTTACGACCGCTTTGCAAGTCAAACTGTTTGACAAATCTTAATGATAATTCATAGGCGTATAGTTAATATTGTGGTAAAGAGTCCAATTGTTTCAAGGTAATACTAAAACAAAGGAATAGGCTGTTTACCATACGGGTGCATCTATAGAATTCATATTTGTGTAAAATATCAATTCATCTATGAGACGGTGTGACCTGTAGTGTATACACAATCCTTTGGTTACATACACACACGCACACACACACACACACACACACACTTAAACATGGCCTTCAATATGAATTTAAGAGACCTTTAAACGTCTAAATCTGTCAAAAAATCTCGAAGCATAATATTTTATTATTTTTATGCTTCACTTTTAGTAAAGTAATAAGTACACATCCTCAAAGAATAAGGTTCTTATTAAATTAGTGTTTCGGAATGCATGTATCTTAGTGTCTTATTTAATTGAGCCTAACATTAAAAGGATGTGCACTAAGATATCATTAAAGAGTAAACCAATACTTATATTGAAAAGAAAATAACCTATATACGATTTTGAAGGGTTGTTATTCCCTATCTTCGACAGCTCTCTATGCAAAAAATCATATTTTTGTGTGATTACGACTTCCTTGTCAAGAAGGCTCAGCATGCAATTGGCAGAAACGCTCTAAAACTCATTTAGAATACTTTCACAAATAAAAATTAATGAGCGAAATTTGGCATAGATAATAAATAAATAAATAAATAAAGAGATAATGTTCACTTATAGTTCATGAAAACTATAATAACTAAAGAAAAACCCAACTAAGCGATATCCAAACAGGTAGTACAGTAAGAATTCTTAATACATGTAAACATAGGTCAGGTTTCTTCAGTCAAGTTGAAATGAAATTATTTTTTATTTGGAAGGTTGAGAATAACAATCCTATGTTAATCACCCTTACACGAAAGTGGTGGCTGACATAACTTTCAGCCCCTACCCAAATGGTATATATATATATATAATAATCACTATAAAATCGGATAGACAATCCAAACTGGACACAGTACGTGTTCAAAATGGGTGAAGAGTAACACACAGAGTAAAGAAACACACTTACAGATTCAAATGTTTAGGCAAACCGTCTAGATAGAGAGAGAGGCCAAGCAGGCTATAGACCTAACGGGAAGTAACCCACAATACGAGTTCAAAATCGAAGAAGGTTAATCCTCAGAATAATGAAACACACTTACAAACACACATTTTCTGAAACTCCTTCTTCAGGAGATAAGAGAGATAGAGACTAAGCACGCTATAGACGTAACCCACTTGCCGTTATATCTATACCCTACTTGATCACTCTCTTTTTTCCTGAAGACGGATTTTCCAAAAATTTGAGTTTTTAAGTGTGTTTATATTTAATAATTCATACCAAAGTTCCCGCAATTTTCTTGATGGATGACGCTCAGTTGAAATACGTTAAATTCTAATTTAGTTTGTGTTTTACATCGTATAGATGATACTAGGCATAATTTCCGAAACTTGTGAAACAATGCAAAAAAAAAAGGAAAGAAATTCAATTATAGTATGTCGTTTTATTTAAGTACATATATAACATAAAATGTAATAATCATGAAGATTAAATTAAAAGAGATTTTTGATATTGCTAAAAGGAGTTGGAGGCATCAGTATTGGATTTATCCTATCTAGAGAAGTGAAAAAATGAATTAAATTCATAAATTGTAGGGTGGATATTAATTTATTCATTGGGTTTTGTTAGTTTGGGGATGGAGAGGAGGGCGGCTCGGGGTGATTAGAGGGAGGTAATTGTGCGAGGGTTTGTTAAAGAGCCCAACATGTCGAGTTCTGATCGAGTTATGCAAATAGCCTGCTTGTAAACAGGACCTGCACGCCTCCTCCGCAAACGCCCCTGTTTTTTTTTTAAACTCTCACTACACAGAACGGCAACACACTATGATTTACATTTTTTACCACGTTACAGACAACGGAGGGTTAAACAAATTTTTACCGGAAATACAGTTTATTTGGTAATAGACAAAGAAAGTGTTCTCTTTTTATTGATATTATTCTATTGTTATCAATATCAGTTATAACTCACAAGCTCTGCAAGCAGTTACTGTATGGTATTTAATTATGATTTAGGAGGAAAAGAAACACTAAATCTTCAGACACAAAAAGGATTTAATCAAACGACTCGTTTCGAATACTTATCGCTCATCGAGAGGTTACACTACAATACAAACAGTGACCCTTTTATTTTAAATATTAGTTTAAGTTTTTTTGATTTTTTTCTACTATATTTTAACATTTTTATGCATATTTTTACTTTGTAGAGTGGATTTAACCTGATGATAAACTCGTATAACTTGTATAATATAACTCGTAAACTTGTATAACCTGATATATACAAATTAATTTGCAGTTACAAATGCGTCTCATTGACAGTTTTTAAAATCATACAATAGTTAATGTTAAAGAAAGAAAGAAGTTTCTGCTAACATTCGGTAAAAACCTCAGGTAGTTTATGTTTTATTTCTGGTTGGTCTATCTGTGCCATTCCAGTCAATTTGTTAAGCACAATTACGGTGTTGACTATAGAACATTTCTATGCAATAGTTTTTTTACGATTTTAAAGGTGGGTGGAGGAAAAGAGAAAGCATCGAGCGAATTTGAGTGGCTTTTGGAGACTAATCACCATCGTTGAAACTGTGAAAAACTGCTTGCAGAATTAATCAATGCACTAATGTCTCATTATGAGGCTCTTGGAGGTCACTTTTGCAACGTAGCTAAGGCAAAAACAACAATACTTTTTGCATTCGAAGGAGACAGCAATGTGTCCGGATTATGGCATTTTTCTCTTTGTCATGTATATTGTCCAGATAATTTTATATAACATTTAAGTGTTCAAAAAATATGTTCTCACTGGATTCCCAAATCTAAGGAAATCTCTAGAAATATTAGCGATTTTACTTTAAGAAAGTTTAACCTGGGTTCAGAAAATACCCACATCAAAGAACATACAATTGCTTTCTTTCCCTAATGTGGTAAATAGGTTTCGTGGAAAGCATTTATAAACCCTATTGAAATGATTCTATCATTTTTTGAAGTAGTAGTGTGGTGGAGCAATAAAGAGTGCTCCATTATTGTTTCTTCAAAAATGGTTTGGATGAATGAAAAAATGTATCATCTTCAAGATTAATTATTCTTAAAGATAATTAAAGGATTAGTGATAGTTGTATAACTTTGCTCTTCTAAAAACTTCTAGAGTAGTCCTTCGTATAGCATCGATCCTTTGTATACAAGGTACAAAGGACCGAATCATCCTCTGTAGTGATGTTAAAGCATAAAGTTTTCAAAGAGATTTGACAATTTTAATCAAAGTTGTTACCTAATTGTTGCTCTTTGTTTGAAAGGACTTGACCAGAGAGAGGGTGGAGTGCTGTTGATTTAGGCTCACCTTGACACTGACTTCTTCATTCTATTTAACAAGCTGTCTTCATTTGACTTGCATTTCGATTACTGCTGACAGAGACTGTCTATTTAACTTGTCCATTGTTCCATTAAAGTTGTGGAAGTATCATCAATGTATCATGTAAATGTATCAAAGTATCATAATGTTATAGTAAACCGACAGAAAGGTCTTCTATTGTCAGAATATTTCTGTTGCAGTAATTTATAGCTTCTTTTTTTCAATATATAATATCTTACAAATACAATGCATGCCATGTCAATCATCATTATATTACTAAACTTGAATTTATTCTTACAATAAATACAACAAAAGTCTAGAGTAGCCTACACTAAACTTTACTATAAGTAAACATAATATGAAACTGATAAAGAAATTGATTTTTGGTTTCTATTTATTATAGCTTATAATTATTTGCTATAAAAAATTTATTTATTATTATTATTTATTATGTTTTTATAATTATATATTTCCTCAAATGGTTGTCAGAACAAACTAGCAATATAAATAGTTAATCAGACTGATATTTGTCTAACTGATTATGCTTCAGATTATATTATATAGCTTTCGTTTAATTAATGACTTGATTAATAGTATATTTTAATGCCTGATATAATATATATTCTTAGTTAAGCTTACTTGTCTGGTTTTATGATTGGCATTTTTATTATTAAATGTAATTATGATTATTGAATCATGGACACTCCAAAATATTAGAAATATTATATATTAATTGAAATGTTAAATCTCACTTTAAATCATACATGAAAGCGTTTGCCAATTCTTGAATATGTATAAAAGATAATTAAATTAGTCCTATACATTATATTTTACTATTTTTGACAAGACCTAGTACACCTTAAAAAAAATGAATTGACTTTTAAATTCATTTAAAGTCATTTGTTAAATTGACTTTTAACAAAATGAGTTTTGTTAATAGGTTTACTGTCAGTAATGTCAAGTGTATGTTAAATATTCAGATTTTTTAACTTGTGCAGCATATACTTTAATACAAGGCATAGTAATTATAAGTAACTTTAATGCTGTAGTTAATTACATCCAGTGATGTAATTAAACAAAACCTTGGAGATTGTGAGATTTAAGCATGATGCATTGCTTCAGTCCTTTGGGGAGTTACTTGTAAGCCTTGATGAAATTGTGTTCAATAAGGTAACTAAAACTAACTTAAAAGTGATTGATGCTAAAAGTAATTGAGCTCGGAATAACATTAGGTTAAATGTTTCTGGATAGTTATACAAATCAATCATTAACTAATTTAAAAGCTTCATATTGACCTGGCTTTGAGTAAACGAAGTTTAGTTGTTTCAGTAAAAGTTATTATTAAGCTGGTCAGTATCAATGCTGCAAGTAAATGACATTGTCAATATTTCCTCGGATACGCACAAGCTCACCCTTTATTCCCCTCTTTGTTTTCACCGGCAGACAGACAAATCACCGACCCTTTTCACCTGCTCTTTTCTTCTACACGGTGATTTAACATTTTCCCTATATCTTTGATTACCCAACTTTAATTCTCAAAAAACACTTGTTGCTATTTCTGTCGCCCATTCTACGCATGAGGCCATTTATTTTCCATGATATCATTCCTATAAGTTTCCTTATAGTTTTTTTGTTTTATCCAGCTCATATTTCACACCTTTATATTGAAATGAAATATTTTTAATAGAAATAATGTCAGTTTATTGATTTATTGATGTAAATATTCCTATCTTCTTCACTCTCTTGGTATGTAAGTTGACAGTACTCTCTTGTCACGCTGCTCTTACAAAGGGAAGTACTCTTCAGGTATAACCCACCCATACTTTACTCTTTCTTCTTTACACGTCGTCTACTAAGACAAGATTATCTCTTGTCTTCTATAATATGAGTGTTTCTTATTCTATCCTGCTAAACTCTCTTCACTATAAACCATGACTTATATTTATTTGCGCATAATTATACTTCACACTTACAATTCTGTGTAATATTTAATTAACAAAGATATTGTACATAAAAATACAAAATGATAAGAAATAAAAATCAATAATAATTATGAAATAAGAATATTTTATATTCTTTAAAATTCGAAATTTTAAATTAGTTTAAAGGTGAAATACCTTGGCGGAAGCAGAGGAGTAGGGCTCATCAAAGAGTGACCAGAGCTTGGGTTTAAGTCTTTGCCACCAGGACACAGTGCCCTTGTGGTAGTCGTCCTCGAAGCCAAACTTCCTCGCCATTTCTTCGTCACTGGGCTTTTCGGTGTCCAAGTCGAGGCGGTCCAGTACGGCCAATGTCACTTGCGTGTCACGATGCTGTGAACAGTGACACCAGCCATCAAGTATTGACGGAAGCTATATCATTAAATATAAAATATTTAGTGAGTAGCAAAGAAAATACAATATATTTGAACGAGAAAAGAAATAATATAATTGTTCATTTTGGATAAATGAATTTGTAAGGGAAGTTAATATTTAATCATAACACTTTTCATACATTTCTGTAATTACTAATACATTAATTGACGTAGAGATGATTAATAAAGCACAAGAAAAACACCAAACAAAGGCATATTTTTATATTTTCTCAAGCGTCGTCATGAGGGTGAAATGCTAATGGCTTAAAATGTTTGTCTTTCAGTTTTCCTTCCTTCTGATGAAGTTTAAAACAAATTTGAGATAAAAATGTGTTAATCTATTCAATGTGCTGTATCTATTGTTTTTAGTTCTGAAGTCTTCTATTTGCTAATAGAATTAACTAACAATTTCTTAAGAGTATATATGTTATCGGCAAAGTATGAAACGCCGGTATTCTATAGAATACCCAGACATTCTACGTAATGCCAGATGTTTGTAAGTAAGGTTTAAAATATGAGAAGTATTACATACATTCCCTAGGCATTGTATATACTATCTAGGCGTTCCATAGAATGATTAATGCTATTCAGACAAAGTATGAAAGAAACGTTCTGATGAGGTTATCTATATATATAAAAATGAATGTCTGTCTGTACTCGATAGATTCAAAAACCATATATCCAATCGCCGTGAAAATATAGGAAATTATTAGGTATATTCCCGGGAAGGTTTATGTAATTTTTTTTAAAAATCAGAGTTGTGGTTCAGGTAATATCTCAAAAATATCATAATAGATAAGGTTTGCTGTATAACCTGTTTGTTTTCATTTTGACTTTAATTGGTAATGGTGTCCGCAAGCCTTATGAATAACCAACTTATAATATTTTCACATGCTTTGTTCAATTGGAAACAACCAGGTACCAGAAATTTTTTTAATGTTTTCAGATTGATATTAAAGACAATTATTGTAATTTTTTATGGGTTTCTTATTAACTTTAACAAAGCTTTAGTTATTAGCAATAGTTTACCATCGCCTTTTCATATCTAATTGGTTTAACTTGCTTTAAGAATTAAAGAAAGTTATGCGTTAAATAATAACTTATTAACTATAAATATGCATGATAGTATTACGAATAATTATGATAATATTTGAATCATCAATTCTAATCTTAAAAGAATAGTTAAAGTATTTTGTTTATGTTTAATGGATGCTAATGCATGTTCATTTAATGCTAATGAAGTCTTCCATTCCTGGAGATAGTACAGATAGTGAGTGATTGATAGTGGTGTGATACACAAAAATATACTTAGTTTTGTGTAACACACCACTTATGCTTATAATATCGTTAGCACAACTACAGCAGTAATAACATTTTTGTAAAATCAAAGTGTAGCTTTCGTGTTACGAAATAATCTTCTACATGAGAATATGGCTTTTGTACCAATAGTCGATGGATACCTTATATAGGATAACGGACCTCCTTCTACATTGAGAGAAAGTTTCCCATTTCAAACTTGAAAATATTCATTTGTTTTGAATAATCAAATCAAATTCAAGCTGGTTTTTCAGTATAATTTAAAACTTTTATAGGTAGAAGCGTGGAATTTTTAAAAATAATAGATATGAACAAGGGAAGAGTCCATTCCTCATATATCAATATTTTACAATGATACTATGATTCATAAACCCAAAAAAATTTACATCTGATATTAAATTTCGATCAAGGGTGCAATATATAGGTTGATTAGTGAATTCTTCCAGACAAATCCATCATATCATGCAAAGCATCAGAAATTATAAGTTTGATTGGCGTTGATTTTTTACATGTAAGAATTTTATTGTTTTACATCTCGTATTAAGTTATTGAATTTTTATTAATCCTCTAATCATTAATCTTATTTCAGTGGATTCACTCAAAAAATTTCTAAGTCAGTGTAAATAAATATAAGCGAATTCGACAGGTATAGGAAGGAAGTCATTAATCCAAGATAAACATTCAGTTTTTATAGGTTTATTGCTCTTTACCATAATGGAAGTTTCAGGAATTTTGTTTTATAAATTTATAATTTTCTGCTTAATAAGTTGGCGAAATTTCATAGTTTTTTAATGAGCCGTTTAGAGTCAAAAAGACATTTTCTTATGTAACTAATTTACATTTGGTAAATGTAATGTTGAAAAAAATTGCTTCAACTTATTCCCCACTTAATGTCCTATTTTTAGGGATACGTTCATTTTGATTAGTTAAACGGTATGGCTTGTTGTATCGATCTCAGAAGCTTTCAGATTGAGTTATAAGTCAAAATTTTCACAGTTTATTGAAAAGCAATATTTCCTAGTGTTCTAAAAATTTGAGGATTTTTTCGTATATTATTTTTGTAGCCTCAAAGATAATGCCAAGATTTCAAGACTGTAGAATTTGTAGTATACGAGAAAAAACTGATGTCAAGAAACATATTTTTGGCAAAAAAGAGTGACTTCCCCCTCAAACATAATTGATCCCAAACAATAAGGCACATTTACACTATGAGGCCTATTTTTCTGTAAATATCAATTTGATTCATCAGAGATTCTGGACCGTAACATGCCCACAAACTTGGATACACACACACCCACCTACATATAGACATCATCGAAAAAACTTTATAAAACGACATTTGGTACCTCAAAACTTTTAACTCCGTTAAAATCTCGAGATGGAATTTTTTCACGATCACAATACTTTGGTTATAGTAAAGTAATAATGATTTATGTTTTAATTTGCTTGCAGTCGTGCCTAAAACAGATAAATATTTTTTTGTTAAAATATCTTAAATTTGCGGCTCATCAATATCAACAGGAATAATAGTATGTTGATGAACAGAGGCCGTGTGAAGTTACTGATCCTACATAGAAGGCATGACATTAGGTTGTTTCAAGCACAGACACTCGGTCCCTAGTAGGAGCGTTACTATAGATATAAAAAGTGAAGTAAACAAGGACCCAAGAATAAATACTAAACAAATAAGATGCTTATCATTTATACCGTTACACCACTGAATACTCAGAGTAAGTTTAATGGATCAACACGAGAAAAACTATGAAAAATGAGGGTTTCTAAAAGAAATAAAGGGTAATTGGTTGAAAATTGCAGAATTGAATGAGAAAGTGGGAAGGTCGAGATAAATGATGGGTGATGAACACCAGAAGTAGTTACTAATAAAGGGATATAGCTGCAGAGCGATCTCTTTAATGTTAGTGGAATAGCAAAATCAGCAGGGAAGATATGGCTGTTGGAAATGTTAATCAGACAACTCCGCTCTGTATATTTACGTTTTAATATGCCTAATTAAATCTACGAGAGACTGTGAATTGACCGCTTTATATTAGAAGAGTAACAGCTCTTGTAATGGGGCCATTTCTGGCTGTTGGTAAGTTTTACATGAACTGCGGTGGTGAAAACTCTATTGAGAGGAGTAATGAATGAGCGTTCATTTAGGTTGAACAGAAGCTTGTTTGCAGCTACAGTTTCTAGTTATCCATTTCATAGGAATTAACTTACTTTCGTTGTTGTTGTGGTATTATTGTGGTTGAAATATGTGATTATATTGGTATTTCTTCTATCTGTGGTTATTTAAATGAAGGTTTCTATTGGTCACTGTGGTGCATAATACAAAGAGAGAGCTTTGGTGGCACCCACAACCATTTAAACGATCCCATTCTGCAATTGACTTGGTTAATTTTCTTTCCAAAATCATTTATCAATAAAATTATATGAGAAAATAAGGTTTGTTAAAAGAGTAAGGACAGTTTTCTATTAGACACCCTTTACAAGTCCTACACATAACAACATCGTTTTTATAAGATTTATGGTTACTCTTTTAGGAGCGCTATTGGCATGGCATTACTTTATAATATAAGGTATCTTTAATTTTTAGATCTTGTAACAAAAAATAAATAAAAGTGATGAATTCAAATTGGCAATGCAAAGAAACAATATGAGAATCCAATAGACTTAAGAACTAATAACGTGTTGCTATTAGTTATATAAAACAACAATATACCTAGTATATAAAATATTTTAATTAATGACTTTCCAAGATTTGCTACGTATTGTTTATTTAATTAAGAACAGAAGCCTTAAATTATTATAAAAAACTGCTGAAAACAGTGAAAGAAAAATGCCCAATTTGGTATCCTTCCCCCATTAGAGTTATAATGAATGTATGAGAGAACTGGGCGATTTTTGCTTACCCCTAAAAATTATTACTGAGTCAGATTTTATTAAAAAAAATTATGACTAACTATGGTAAATTTTAAATTACTTACATTTTTCCAAATTTATGTGCTTCATTTTAAATTCATTATATTACTATAATAATTTATTGTCATTTTAAACAAAATTGCTGGTATAATGTTACAAAAGCATGCCTAATTACTCAATTAGACAATGAGATTACCTAAAGATTGGATAACTTAATGGCTTTATGTAGTCTTAAGCATAGACTGGTGATGATTCAACTTGATTAAACATGAATGAATTTAATATTGAACGTTTGTCTTAAGTAGATATCAATTTTAATTTTTTGTAAAATTACTTAAAGTAAGAATCGTACACCATACTGCTTCAAATTATTTTGTTATAACCTAAATTGAAATTTAGTCCCTTATATAACTCTTTCAACAGTAACAAGCGGTCTTCGTCAGAGTGTCAAAACCCAACTAAAACACAAGATGTAGAAGCATCTTTATCTTTAATGGTAAGGGGTTGAGAGGAGTGGGAGGGAAGAGAGTGCAATTTTAAAGGATGTAAAGTGCAGGAAAGGATATCTTAGTGGTTGTGAAATATAAATACAGTTGACTAGGGTTTGAAGACTGAGTGTACTATCACGCTCTTGTCAGAATGATTAATTGAGGTTGGTTACTCTCTACTTGGATTATATAACCTGACTAAATAACTTAAGTCCTCTTTCCTTGCTGCCTTTTCTTATGTTAATTTTTATCTTCTCTTCTTATATGATAGTAACTCAATTATCTGTTAACAAAAATTACATTTAATTAGAATCTCTCCAGGCCAGATCATATTGAAGTTGACCAGTTACTACAATGTTTCGGTTCTACCCCTAGTGGGGCCATGCAGCCATACCACAGGCTGCATTGGCTTTAATTTCACAGGTTTATTGAACCAGGGGCTACAAAGACCACTGACCTTACCTGCAGCTGAGCAGGTTCAGTAGGACCATTGGTGCCGAGTTTGATTCGAAACGCTTAAACAAGTCGGTACTACGAGCGGTGGGGGCCCATGGAGGGTTTAATCTCCAGCCCACCTCAGAGGTCGGACTCGTAGTGGCTGTTGTTCTCACCCAAGTTGGGTAGACCCTTGTGGTCGCTGTGTGAGAAGCAGTAACTTCTCGGGTGGATGCCTGCTTAGCATACAGGGGAGCTAGAGACCCCAAACTCCTACCAGTGGGAACAGGCCATGAACTCAGCTGAATGGACTGGACAACTGGGACTTGCCTGGTAGAGGCTTTAGCTTTTGACGGGATCTCAGAGTGAGATGATTAGATACCCATTAGATAAGCCCTATTTCTAAGTTAAAACTGATTTCCTATCACAGTTCAGAGCCAAAGACTTCATCTCGCTACAGTTATTTAATTATTTTATTTTAATTGTTTATTAATGATAAGACCATTTCATATTTATTTATTCAATTATACGAGTAGAATGTGAGACAAAATAATTCTAAATATTTCTTCAACAGTTATACATGGTTTTGAATGTAGTTTAAAATATACACTATTGTTTGTATTCTGAAAATCCCAAAGATGCATTTATCAATAAAATTATTTGTTTGTGTTGTCTGAGGTGGCAAATAATTGTTATGATGCACTATTCGACTAGTTTTCAAAAGAACTTAGAATTTTTTTTGGGTGTAATAGCGGGTATGATTCAGTAGTGTCATTGAAATATGCAGTAGCGTGTAGTACATATCCTGCTGTGGATAGCACAGCTAGTCCTAGCTGTATACCAAAAATACCATACATACAGATCCTACCTGCCTTGTACGCTTGGAGTCATTATACGTAGACCTCATTTTGTGTTGCTTAACAATTATAAAGCTGAGAATAGATGGGCTCTTAACAAATTAGGTCTACTGAGGGTTAGAGATTTTTTTTTAACCATGGATCTTAACCTTAGGTGAAAAACTGAGTACAAGAAAATGAACTCTCTCTGATATTGTGAAACTTTAATTCTCATTACTACAAAGCAATATGAGATATTACTTAACATTTCATGGTGATGAGCAATAAGAGGTATCATGATAAAGTTGCGCAGTATACATTTGCTTTATGTTTGTAATTTATTATTTTGACCAACTGCCACTTGAAGAATGTTATTTGCACGTTCTTTGAAGAATTGAATGTTTGATTCCAAAGTATTTGTATCGAAATATACATGCACTCCTCGCTGTAGTACCTTGCAGTGTACATCCTTTATTTAATTGCCTACAAAGAATTATAGTATTCCATGGTTATGAGAGATGTTGATAGTAGTTTTACGAAAAAAACAAGGAAGCGCCATTATTAAAAGACTTAAAAAAATAAATGTTTATTTCTTTGGCTTTGAAAGTTGATTGCTGATGTTAAATAATACGCATTAAACGAGTGTTATTGAAGTAAGCTGGGGCTTAGCTTGATCAGCAGTGGAAGTGATTGTTGTGAAATAATTGTGTAGAGATCCGAGTCGTGTAATTGAGAACAATGTTGATGAAAGTAAGAATCTCTGAAAATGGCTTTCTAAGGAGCCCTTGAAGTTGTCACATTATTTATTATCACTGGGATTCTGTCTCAATCCTGAAGTTTAAACACTTATTAAAGTAGGTACTATGTAGGGCGGTTGATCAAGGAAGACTAAGTGAATTAGGCATCTCGCACACTTAAAAGAATCACACCCAGTATAATGCAAGTAGTACACACAGTTAATGGAACAGAAATGCTAGGAGTTCAATTAAGGTTCCTCTCTGAATTAGGGTAGGGGAATAGTAGGGTAGACCCCTGATTTGAATCTGTCTTTCAGAGGGTTATTACCATGTTCAAGGTATTACAGGTATATATATATATATATATATAAAGATTTCACATAAACAAGTGAAATAACAATCAATGATCAAACCACAATAAGAAAATGGAAAAACAAGACTAAGATCTTTCAACCGTAACAAGCGGTCTTCGTCAGAGTCAAATCCCAACCGATGCAAGAACTCCAGAAAAACTCACTTGTATATTTCGACTGCGTCGTCATCAGAAAGAAAAATGTGAGCTGCTTCGAATAAAAGAAAGGACTATTATATATAGTGGTCGGACTCTTTATTGGTCAGTAAACTCTCAGGTCCCCACACTTGTGATTCTTCTAACCCTGTAAAGTAGACAGTGCGTAGCAAACATTATCGATAATCGTAAGTATTAGACTTTTTTTATGTTTCTTTGTTGTAATTTACTTGTATATATAATTCATAAATTCATTATTATGTATGTATTAATTGTTTGTTAATGATACGATCTAGGTTTATCAAAATATATGATTAGTGTATACCTTTAATAAAATTTTTAATGCAGTTTAATACAATTGAATTTTTGAAAAAAGAGCTGGAGGAAACGCAAAATGAACGTATTTTGACATAAAAAGGCTGCATAATGGGAAGGAAGTTCAGTATTGCTCATTCGTTTGCTCGTTATGGAGACTGCAGTTTCAGGATATCAGCGAGGGTTCATTTCCTTGTCCTCAGTTTTTCGCTCCAGTTAATCTAGTCCATCTCGACCATCCTGTAACCACATTGCCTTAATGTCTGCGTCCACCCCTTATGTTATATGTATGGCAGAATGCCTTAGCTTCTCAGCTTCTTCTCCCTCTCTGGGTGAATAAAGAATCTACCTCAGATAACTATTCACGTGGGCTATCACTAAATAACGTTTAGTAAATTTCAATCATTATCAATTTATTTTTATGTTTGATCCAATGAGTTTCATTATCAGGAAGAGTCAGATTTTATAAGTCACTGGAGGATCTTTAACATTTTATGTTTCAGTAGATGTGAAGAAGTCCCTGAGTCATTTGTCTTCCCGCATTTATATTTCCATTTCTGCAGGTTACTATACAATTTTTGGTTTAGTTTTTTATATACTGAAATGAATATAATTTAACAAAAGCTCAAAAGATCTGGAATGTATAAGACAAATAATAGTTTGTGTAAAAAAAAATATATTTATAAAATACCATAAAATAACTAATTCCTTTTCAGCAGTAAACTTTTGTATTCAAGCCATAGTATAACATTATTCGGACGCTAACACCACTTTAACATGAGAGAAAATGACATTCATCTTGTCAACCTTATTCTCAGGGCTGCAGTTGTGCAGGCATGCATTGTAAGAAATGAACTAATAATTATTTTATATCATTAAAAACATTTAACCATTACAAAAACATAACTGTAGTACCAAATTAACAAAGTGTAATCATTTTAATTATGTATGTATAACTTTTAGCGTTTGTTCTTCATGTCTATGGTTTAAAAACACTTCCTTATAAAATAATTTTCTGGAAAGTGAGAGAAATTCATGACGATAGCGAATTTAAGGCATGTGTAGGATCTTACGCCATAAACTCGAATGTTGAAATTCAATATTAAAAACAAAAGGGTTTAAATTATAAGTTATTTGTTATCATGATGTTATTAATTACGTATTATTTTCAAGGGTTCTATTTAAAGAATCTTTTAAATTTAATTAGTCTAGTGTAGATCTGGCAAATATTAAGGCGGCAGTGAGGACAGTACGATGAAGGTCTCTGCCGCAGGTTAAGTTGCTGTTGGTTTACAGTAAATACGAACTTGTTTCTTTCTTACAGTAAATAATATAAATGTTTTGTTCAGTCCATTAATTATATGTGATAGCACATAGAGATAGTAACATGGATAGCAGAATCATGGTCAATACAGATATTAAATCCCTAAATTTAATACATTCTAGTTATACTATTTTATAACTATATTGTAAATACTATTTTAGTCTATGTTTATCTGGCCATTAATATCTATTAGGCTAGATAAACCAGAAATATTTTTTTAAGTTGAGTTACAACTTGAAATAAGGAATGTTATTAAAAATAATATAAAATTTAACAATCTTACTAACTTGGGGCAAGCAATGATGCGAGAATGTGGCAATAAGAGTGTTACAACTCCAAAGAATTGAAGGAACAAATCATATTTAGTCTTTAGTTGGTACGATAAATAAACCGAATGAGTGACAATACAATAAAGAGTAATTTCATATACCTGGTACCTATTTCAGATAGTTTCTCGTGCATTGACAGGTATAGAATTCAGATAAGACAACTCAGCTCACAGGACCAACCAAAAACCAAATGTGTAGCTCTAAGTTACTCCGTACTTAGTATGACCTCCATATCGGTGAGAGAAGAGACCCACCGAACAAACAAGACTCTACTACAGCTTCATAATTCATCAAATGAAGGAAACAATTCCACCAGTTCTTTTAGAACAAAGTTAGGGATGAATCTAATAATTGCATACTCAATTGGTAAACGAAAAGACGATTAAATTGTTCTGCGGACACTTGCACGATTTGTTCAGCGTTGGAGATTCTGTGCAACTTGTAGAGGTCATCAAATAAATTTGACCAACGACAAATTACTTGAAGAAAATCAAGTTCTGTTCATAAAGAATTGCATACATGCGTCCATAAGATTGAGAGAATAGATAAAGTTTCAAAATATTGGAACAAACATGCGATGGCCAATTCAACCTATAACTAAAAACGCTAAATATTTGTAATAAAAATAATATAAAAAACAATGATCTAATAAAAAATTATCATTTTAACATATCAATGAAAGTATGGAAACCTGCTTAATTATGCGACAGCGTTGGACAAAATCAATGCATTTGCATACTCAAACTAAGATATAAACTAGAAATTTAAATACATTACTCACGAATACTGCAAATCAAGACCTTGCAGTACTCGTATTGGGTAGGAGGTACAGTTCCTGTCTCGGCTGGACTTGTTTCATTATTTGAGGATGACTATAGCACTGCGTCTTAAAAACTGTTGTACTTCCTCTTCATATCGAATTATCTACTGATAATTATTTATATTTATAAATATTTTTAAAATTTTCCCGTAAATTATTTTGTTCATGATAGGAATTTATATTATAAGTATATTTGTTAAACTAACAGAAAGTAGGCTCCTCATGCTATAAGTATTGGATTGACCCGAGTGATACAAACTTATTCTTATTTACTGAGACTTTAATATAACATGTTTCAAACATGATGTTGACATTTTAATTTCCGCAAAGTTGCTAATGTATTACCTTCAGTTGTGATCAATCTTTCTACTTTTTTCTTACGTCTAATTCTGTTGTCTTCTTTGGAGCACATACAATATTCATTGATGAATTAGATTCAGTAATGAACTCTTTTACTGAAAAATCTAAAAAAAAATTGCCTCGTAATCTCAAAACTATCACTTTGAAAACAATTTGGAGTGGCTTAAACTCAACTTTACTGTACGTAAGTTATGGATTTGGTTAATTTAATTATATGAATTAACTTAATCGTATTGAAAAAATTTTATAAGAAACTATTTTAAATAGTTTAAAATCAATTTAATATGGATATAGGGTAAAGATATTATCAAAATCTGTCCTAAAAGTATTATCAGAATCATAAATAATCAATATAATCATTTCATTATTCATTATGTGGCTGTATCCATTAAGTCAGTGAGAATAAAATGGTATCATTTTTCTAGGTCATCGGCTAAGTTAATAGTTAGAACTTCGTTGTTATAATTTTTATTGTATTGTTATTTAACAATATTCTAATATCAAATTTGTATCGTGCAAAATTGATATAGAAATTAAATGTTCGCTAAATCATCATAGGCATGGTTCCAATTAGTACCTCTTTTGATATAAAGAATTTGAATTTCCTATCCTATATTTCAAACTACATTATAAAAAAACGTATATACTTTAAAACGTGTAATTTCTGCATTAGCTATTTTTTTTATGATTATCTCTGTGAGTCCATGTCTTTCTTTACTGCGTCTAACATTGCTGCACTACTCTCGTCGTGATATGATACTCTCGTCGTGCACCTCTCTCTTCTTCCACCGGCATCCAGTGTTACAGACCACCGATACTCGATGACCAAGACGTACACCACTACCAAAGACCAGTGATTTTTAGCTTCGAACATGTGCTAATAGCTGGGTATTCTTGAGACTGTAATTACTTGTAATGGAGAAAGCAATTTTAGTAGTAATAAGTGCCAACCAGAAGCCGACAAAATTTAACCTAAATAAAAAATTACTATATCTGTAAGATAGTTAAATGTTGCTGCTAATGAATAACTTGAGTGTTACACTGAGTTAAAATGCTGGACATAATGGAGAAGGATGCTGTATGATTAATGCTTAATGCCTTTCAGTGGCAAAGAAAAGAGCGCACTAAGTGCTCTTTCGTGTTCCATCTCGTCATCTAACCTGCTACTTAATCATTATATATTTCAATTTCCATTGTCAAGATATTACAACTATTAAACCATTGCATTCATTAACTCAATGAAAGCTTCATACAGTTCTCTTACACTGTACGAATGTTACTATTTAACCAGTTAAAATCACCATTTCGAATGTAATTCCACTATTATGTGCCTTTTATTTAAATATCGAACAATATTTTTCACACTAAAATAAAATTATAGAAATTATCAAAACAAAAATTAAATAATACGTTTCTTTTTGTTCTAACCAAAAATGTTGTAAACCAATTATTTTTCTGTTTGTCATGGAATATATATCTATAAATGATGTTTAAATAATAATGACAGAGTCTGTAAAAATAAGAAACTCCAGCAGTCATTCACTTCTACAGTTCATCATTTATTGTCACCAGGAGATTTCTGCTTGAGGGTTTATAATATAATTCTTAAGTTGCCTCCATCTTACCCTGTTCATGGGACGCTCCCGATGAAAACAACTTCCTCGGTATACCATCTAACTTAGCACTAATGTTCAAATCAGGCAAATATTCCACTCCGATGGTGTATTATCATTTCTCATGTAAACTACGTTTTTCAAAGATATAATAAAATTTGGATAACACTAATAAAACTAGTCAATTTATAACATTTATAATTTAAGTCTAAGACTGTCTGAGTGCTTAAATACGAGTAATATAATAGTAAGCTTAAATAGAGTAAAAAAATAAATAGTTTTAATGTAATAACTTAATATAATAGTAAAAAATAAAAAATCCTTTAAAAATAAATGGTTTTAAAAACAAGAATACCCCAGTACTTAAAGTTTCATCCAGATGATTCATTAGAGCCAGCGTCACACAAAAAGTTATTTAATGGATTATTAACTTCATTTGAAGTTTTTAAAGTTCATTTCCTGTCAGCTGAAGCTACTATTGTACGAAAGAGACTTCGAAGGCAGATAGTGGTATATCACAAAGGTATGGTACATTGTGATAAGAGAATCACTGGACTTATCAATTGGTTGTTAATATTACACTTGTTAAAGAAGTTACCTATAATCTCAATAGTTTTTGAAGACAGTTAATATCTAAATACATTTTGTTTAGTTATCGTTTCTTGATGATCTTAATGTTCTGTTTGTGCATTCGTTCTTCTTAGTTTTTTTCTAAAAATACTTATATGTAATTATCCTTGATAAGTAGTAATAAATGACTCATCTTTTTTTCTTATACAGCGGTTGTCAGTAATATTAAATGAATTGTTTCTTTTGTTTTTAAAGTTCAATGCCACACTAATGACCCCTGAATTTTAAAAAAGAACCAAAGGCAAACGCGGAATGTGTGAATAGCTCTTTTCAGTAGGCTGTATTTAATCGGTTTTTGTATTCTATGTATAACTGATGACGGTCTTTTGATGACTGAAGATAAATTACCAAGTAGTTTTATAACTTTATTAATGGACTAAACTTTTTCATTACTCCATCGTCCATACGAATTATTTAAACGAATTTATTTAAAACATTGAATTGATCTTATTCGAGCTGGGTTTTTATTAGATTACGCTGTGAGACTGGTCTAAGAGCTTGGCAGATATATTTCTCTTGCTTAGTCTTGGATTAGCAGTTCAAGTAAGCTGCCTCATCTGGACACTTCACTTAATATGGGTAGATAGTTTCATCACAGGTTTAACTGTGCAATCGATATCACTCCCCAAGCAGTTTGAAATTGTCTAAAACTTTCTCTTTAACTTTTAATATTATTCGATAAAACTTTAGAGTTGGAAAGTTTTTTTTTTTATAAAATGAAGACAAACTTTCAACAGCCTTAAGTATAATTTTAACAGAGTCAAAACTTTCTTTCAACTTCAAAGTATTTAACATGATAAATTATGCCAGCAGAAAAGAGATTAGCTTTAATGTTTAACTCTGTTGTCACAAGAGGTGACCTGTAAACAATAAAACATGACACACAAAACAAGGCTTGAAATAAAGATAACAACTTTGGAAGAATGAGTCTTTGCAAAAATATTAACATATTGTTTATTAAAATAAGTAAATAAATAATAACTGAGGCTGTTTTTACCAAAAGGTTTTCCTACATAAGAAAAAATGTTTCCTGCAATATCTGCCAAAATTTCTATTTTTCAAAAAAAATTATTTGCCCACACTGTTATTAAATAAAAAAAAGAAGCAAAATTAATGCAATAAATCTGGCATCCATGCATTCAATAAACGTCACGCTTTTAACTTTGATGATAAATTATAATAGACATGAAATAAAAATTGAAAGGGGAGGACATTATTTCTAATAAGAAGGATGAAACATCAATTAGTCATAGATGTGTCGAAGACAATTTGAGCCTTCTATATTTAGCTGTGCTAAGCTAATTTCCCAGGAGGTTTTACTACATCATAGTTTATTATGACTATTTAGTGAAAAATGATTTTGATGTTTATTGGAAGATGTTTTCCCGGTCACTAATTTGCTCTTGTGATAGATTGATAGGTCACTCCATTGTAACATTCTATCCCTTCAAAATTATTGTTATACAATATTTTTGTGAAACTTTTCTTTTAGTTCAATTGATAGTTCATCTATCTATCTCAATTCGATAGTTTGAACTATCTCAATAGTTCAATTGATATTTGAGCAAAAAAAAAAATTAATGTTAAATAACTATGAGATTTTGAATAGTCTTAGTAAATGGAATAATTTATGTTATTAAAAAAGAAGTTAAAATTTAAGTTTTAGCAGCTACTTTAGACTTGGACAACATATAGTAAACGAAATAAAACTGAAATTCAAGAACAGACTCGATAAGAGGATGAATGAAGGAGGAGTAACTCAGAATAGCGCAGTTATTCAGTGGACCTTAAACGAATAACTGCGCTACCATATCTCACATAGCTTAAAGAATGCTTATAGTAACATTTATATTCTAGTTAAATGTCAAACTATAAAACATACTGCAGGCTATAGATCAGGAGAATAATGTAAAAGTATTTGAACAAAAGACAAAAAAAATAATTTAATTTAAAAAAAAAAGACAAAAGATGATAACACAAACGATTCCTCATATATATGTATATTTATAAATGTGTATAATATATATATATATATATATATATATATATGTATGATATATATATATATATAAGAATATGTAAAGAATATAAAAGCTACACATATATGTATATGAATATATGTAAATACTTATATTAGTACTATCATACAACAAAAAATTAAATTGATTTTTGTCTACCTTACTCTCTGTGACCGGGAGCGCATGCGGCTACATTGTTGGTCTCCAAGCGTCTCTGTACCATTATCTTTGGTTTACCTCTCTTATCTCTCCTCAAGCCGAAAATTAGAGACTGTAAGTGTGTGTTTTTAATTTCTTATGTTTCTTTATCTATACTGAACTTTATATGTCCTCTTCGATTCTTATTTTTATCAAAAAAGTATATATATACCAAAGTACTGTTTTCTTGACCTCAATTAGTAACAAATACTTTTCTTCTTCTCAGGATTTGGTCAGGGCAAAGAGGTAATTTAAGGTAATTATCGATGACCGAATCTCGAGAAGATGGATATATATATAGATATATGACGAGGCCATCGAAATATTGAAATGCATTTTCTGTTTTATTTCTGTGTGTTCTTTTTATCAATATAGTATATTTATATATAACAAGTTTCACATAAGCAGGTGAAATAACTCAGTTGGGTTTTTGACTCCGACAACGACCATTTATTATGGTTGAATAATCTTAGCCTTTTTTTTCTATTTCATATGGTGGTTTGATAATTGATATGTATATCTATATATATAAACTAGAATTTAAAAAAGAACACATAGAAAGGACACCACTGAACTCACTACTATATTTCCATGTCCTCGTCTTCAGGGAAAGAAGTGAATCGCTCCAAAGGCTGATAACGACTGACTTGGCGTTCGAACTGAAGCACTCAAACAGTGTAGCCAACTTTCGGAGGAAAGGTAGACAGGGAAGATAAAGAGATAAAAGCCAAATAAAAATTAAAAAATGAAAACATTTAACTAAAATAAAATTAAAATCTGATAACAACTTTAAAAAAAAATATAAAAAAAATAAAATAAAAAAAAAATAATAAAAAAAAATCAACGATTGAGGTTAAGCCCAGGAGCGGATCTACCGCCCAGAAGACTAATAAGTGCTGAAGACGAGGACATCGAAATATAGTAGTGAGTTCAGTGGTTCCTTTCTATGTGTTCTTTTTTAAATTCTAGTTTATTCAGTTCGAAGAATCCTTTCTTCTAATTATCTATATATATATATATATATATATATATATATATATTTCCAACATTTCCAACAAATTTCCAACAGCCCCTGTGCTAGCAGAGGGATGAAGCGATGTGAACGCCGTAACTGCCAAACCTGTCCCCTAATTAACTCCAGTCCTTACTTTACTTCCCCTGTCAGTAACGACTCCTATCCTGTTCCTTCTGATACATCTTGCACTTCCTGTAACTGCGTTTACCGTTTGGAGTGTACTCGATGTGATGCTTTTTACGTTGGCTTGGCTTCAACCAAGCTGAGCCTGCGTATGAACAATCACAGGGCGTCCGTTGGTCAGCGCAGAGACCTACCCATAGCTATCCATGCTAATTCCCATGACCTCCCTTTCAATGATTGTTTCAGGGTACAAATCCTCAAACAAATCCCCGAGTCTAATTCCCATGTCACCCTTAGAGCTTCCGAAGAGGCATTCATATGCCTCCTTGGGGCTCGTTCTCCTCCTGGTCTCAACCTGTACCGTTAATTATTTTTTATTTTATTATTATTATTATTATTATTATTTTATTATTATTATTTATTTTTTATTATTATTATTTCGTATTTTATATATCTTTTATCTTGTTTTCTAAATAAATATTGGAAGGATTTCTATTTTTCCTCTCCTCCGCTGGGGAGCAGCATTGCGGTGGTTCCACGAGTTACTCTGGAGGCCAGTAGCAGTTTGCTTCTCAACGCGAGTACTTCGCACTTCTTCCCGATGACGACGGATGTCGAAATATCGAAGTGAGTTCTGTAGTGTATTTCTGTGTTCTTTTCTATGTGTTAAAGTGTATATATATATATATATATATATATATATATCAATTATATATCAGCTCAAAAACCAAGAAAAACAACACACAGAGAAAGAGACACACTTTCCTGCCGTTGTGTTTCCGGCGTGCTTGGTCGCCCATTCTATTTTCTCCTGAAGACGGATTATCCAAAAATTTGAGTTTGTAAGTGTGTCTCTTTCTCTGTGTGTTGCTTTTTCTCGTCTTTCAGCTGATTTGCGTCCAGTTTGGATAGTTTTTTTCGAATTTTGAGTGATATATATATATATATATATATATGTATGTAGAAAAAGATTTCACATAAACATGTGAAATAACAATCAATGATATAACCACAATAAGAAATGGGAAAACAAGACTAAGATCTTTCAACCGTAACAAGCGTTCTTCGTCAGAGTCAAAAACCCAACAGTTGGATTTTTGACTCTGACGAAGACCGCTTGTTACGGTTGAAAGATCTTAGTCTTGTTTTCCCATTTCTTATTACGGTTTGATCATTGATTATATATATTTATTTGTTACAAATTTTAATAAGTACATTTTTTTATCTACAAACATAGATCATTTTTAAGTTTGTAGACAAAACAATCTGACAAGAAACTGACAACAGATAAATAACTAATTAATTATTAGAAACTAATTATAATTTTATTCATTTTTCTACTGATATTATGGTTTCTTTGACAATAGACTCGCATATGATTAATAATAGGAAAATCATTTACAACGTCTAATTTTCTAATACCAGTTATAGTCAATCCACTCAGGAGAGATTAAAATTTACAGCTTGCTTTCTCATGTCATAATCAATCAAACAAAACACTTCTTGCAACAGTGTATATTGTTGGCAAGATTGATTGAACAGCTTGTATCATGTGTTTTAGTCAAGATAATTTTCGAAAATACCATTTTTGGTATTATGGTAGTTGTTCAGTTTAATCTGACTTACTTATCAAATAATAATATAATGATACCAGCAATATAAATTATAAACATCACATATTTAACTAAAACAATCACACACTTGCACACACACAAGGACAAATATATATATATATATATATATATAGTAGAAATATTTTGACCATCTGATAGAATAAAATTGAAGCTGGGCCAGTTTTTGAATCAAAATGTGAAATATTAACATTTTGGTTTTACTTAAAACCTTATTTATAGGCATAAAAAAGCAGAATAAAAATGATACATTAATCACAAATATGCACCTAAACTAAAAGTGTTATGACAATGTATTATGTCATACAAGTAAAAATAATTTATTGACAATATAAGGACTTGAATAAATAGGACTTTATTAAATAATGAAAACTATAACCTTTTACATCAATGAAGGACTAACACTGTTAACCGACCATGTGACTTATGTTAATATAACCACATTCTTACTTCTGAAAGTCTTTAGATTGTTACTAAATTATTTTTACTTGTATCGCATGATTAATTTGAATTTAATAAAGAAGGGAGTCTCAGGATGTATTATGAATACTGCAACAGCTTCTGCATTCACAATGTTGAGGTTCAAATGATCGAGCAGGGCAGTAAGAAGAACAATAGTGTAGAGTGGGTTTGTGTAAGTGTAGTGTGCTACTATGATTAGTGGAAACCCGGGGATCGCTACTTTCCAACAGTTTCGATGCAACAGGCACTTCTGGCTAGTCATATAGTTATGCTATTTTTGATACAGAATCCTCAATGGAAATAAGCACATATAAAACATTTGAAGTTCATTATTAACGTCTACAGGTATCTCGTATATAACGCATTTTCGTATATCCTGTAAGTCGTATATGAAAAGAGTGCGGCGAATGAAATGTGGTAATTCAAGGCTTCTCAAAAGCTTCAACATGAAAATTTACCTCTTCACATATATTGTGTTTTGCTACATTGAAACTCTCTCATGAATATTCTAATATTTTCTGAAATATGAAAGGAGTGCCTTTTAAAACTGTAACTCTTCTGAGAGCACCTTTATTCTGGTTCATCTATAGATGCATTAATACATTGTCGTTATTGTGGTTCATCAATATGCAGTTTTTGAAAGAAACATTACGTGCAGTACTTTATTATTTACATCAAACATTAGATAATATGTCTCTTATTTCCTTCATTGGATATTCTTCTATTATGCATTCAGCAAACATAGATGAAATGATTTGTCCATCTTTTTAAAAGCAAATTTGATTGAAATGTAAGTGGGAAGAACTTCAAAGAAGAAATTGAGTTCATAGACTCTCAGATATAGGGTGATAGGAGCTGATTAATCAGTAAAGATTTAGTCACTCTATGAATAGACTAAACATAGGCATAATATTACTACGCACAATGAAAAAGTCTTGTGCAGTCACTTGAAGGAGATGTAAATTCTTGTATCAGAAAGTAAATTACAAGCTTTGGCATTAGAGCAACTGCTCAATTTAACAGAGCTAGAGGACACGCTGCTATCGAAACGATCTGACAGATCACCTCGTCCTAAATATGCTTTGTTCATTTGACATCAGTCCCTCTCACTGTGCTCAACTCAACCATTTCCTCGCTATTAATAACATCCTAATTTACTGCAACATTGTTCTCAGCCTACTTCCTCTTTCAAAACACCTCTAACACCACGAGACAAGCTATTTTCGTATGTTTTCAACAAATACGTCAAATTTAAAGTAAAGAGAAAATTACCTTACTTTGGGTTATTCACCATTTTGACAAAAACGTTTGTCATATATATTTTGTTGACTTTAGCAAAGGCTGGAGTGTTTTTACTGAGGTAAAGAAATAAACTGCAAAGAAGTAATCTTTTCAAACAATAAACTACCATTTTCTGTTATTATTTAAGTTTGAAGCAGGAAACGTCTGGCCATAATTTTTAAATATGCTGTTCAGGGAAGAAATTATACATTTTCCACATGTGCACATTTATTTTCTTATTAAATAGTATTTAACATGTAGATGAACTTGAAGCTGAGTTATACATTTCATTTGCTATTCCTTATTTCACTATCTAAGTAGTCTTTAAGAACAAAAATTACAGCAATAGTGTCTAAGAGAAGTTATAACTTTTATCCTATAACTCTAAGTTCATATGAACTTATTTATTGCCAATGACATTAGAAGAGATGCATTTTTTCGATTCTTATACAAGAAAACTGAAACAGTCTTATACAAACACTGTTAAAAAAATTAAGACGCCTAGATTTTCTTCACTAATTTGCAAAGGGGGGTTTGCAAAAATTAATATTATTCTTTCTGATTCCTCATATCTTCTATATAAGTTTTAAACATCTGGAGATGGTACCCAAAGAGTGTCTTCGGACTAGAAACTTACATTCTCTGTATTAAGCAATCCCTAAACCATCCAGCCATAAACTTAGATGAAACATTCGTTTGCTTGATGCGTTTGATGTAGCAACATTCTTAGATCTTCTTCTATTAAATATGAAAAGATGAATTTTAAAAAATTCTTAAAAAGTGTAATGAAGACTGACTCAGATATAGAGTCAGTCTTGAATTATTTTGCCAACTGAAATAAATGAATACACCTCTATACTTGTGTTCCTGAAGATAACGCACCTCGACAATTTACCTACAGATATTCTACATTCATGGGAATAGGAGGCAAATATTAAAATAAACCTATGAGCTAATTCAGTTGTTCTATTCAATTAAAATAATAAGACAAGTAATTCAATTAATATTCTCATTCTATCCATACCAATACAATATAAATTAATTATTACCTTTAACCTTTCTTGTACAACTATCTAAACTATATTTCTAAATATATATTTCAACCTATTAAAACTACACTCGTAGACAGCATTGGTGACTACAACTGACCAACATTATATACGAATACATCAAGTGCTATATCCGGTTGAGATGGAAGGTATAGCAAGTGTTATTCATCTCGAAAAGCTTGTGTACCTGTGTGTGTAAAACAAACCTTGATTAAGATTGGTTTTCAGCCCATCCACTGGCAGAAGAAAGTTTTTAATTTTCATTTACATTTCTAGCATTAAAAATGTATTAACAGTGAGATTAAAAGCTAGGGAAGAAAGTGCCTCTTATTAAAATAAAATAATATCATTCTAGGTTTTTCTGTGTTCGATATTGAAAAACGTTTTCATAACGTTTTATGGTTTATCAAAGTATTTTTACATTTTTAAACTTAATTTAGAGGAATATAGGCATTTTAACATAGCGGTATTAGAAACACATGTGTATTAGTTGGATGCATGAGTGAAAACTATTATGTTCAAGTATGTAAGAATTAATATCCTTACTTAATAAACAAAAAAAGGAGTAGCAGAAAACGTTGAGATGAATATGCATGAATTTTTACTAAAACTTTAAGTATTAATATCCATAGCAGGTGACCCATGCAGAAGAGAGTGTACTGAAGATAAAAGAAGTAAAGTAAAAGAGTTATTACTTTGATGACTGAAGAGGATTAACTGCATCTACTTTTCATTTAACTTGTAGAAGTGCATATGAACTTAGAGTTATAGGATAAAAGTTATAACTTCTCCTAGACACTATTGCTGTAATTTTTGTTCTTAAAGACTACTTAGATAGTGAACATCGGTGTACCTCTCTCATATTTATTAAATTAAAACTAATTTCCGAGAAGTTTTACTTAAGAGAATGAACTAGCATTAAGTTATATAGTAGAAATTAAACACAAAGTTACCATCTGAATAATATTCTTGTATTTAAACAAGATAACATGCAATAACTACATTTGATAAAACATATAAATTTTCCATTTTGCACAAATAATTTAATTTTATATCAAATGTCTCTGTAATGTAGAATTGAGGTTAACTTAATCTCTACCTCTTCAAAATCTTAGTAATTTATACAGTCTAATTTTATTCGAGACTAAGAAAAGTCCCTGGTTCTGTACTTTTAGACTTTTGTAGATGTTACAAACAGGATTTGTTAGCAAATAGTTAAATTTGAAATATTTCGTAGTTCTTTTGAAAAACCCTGATACTACTTTAATGTCATTGATTTTATTCAACTGATCATTTTCGCATTATCTCGTTTCAGCTGTTTTCAGCGAAACAGATTATCAAATCAGATGGGCATACAAACTGACTCATTTAAAATAAATGCTGATATTTAAATATTTACGAACTCATGATATGGTGAAGAATGTGTTTAATTTTCTTTTAAGTGAAACTTTTTTATTCTCTTAAATATGTAACGGGTTACAATAATTCGTGACTTCTCCGTAAATTTCTATCTTTTTAGATTAGACAAAGTTGTTGAATTCAATAAACACTTACTCCCTAATCTGAAGTTGCCTACCTTTTAGAGATCAAGAGAAGACTGTAGATCGTATAAAAATAGATTAATTCTGTTATTGATATTTTGTTTATATGTTGGTAGATACAGTGCCTCTCATTGAATTTTTTTTATGGGGCCCTCGAAGTAATCGCAAATGATTATCTGGATTGAGGGCTCCCCGGATTAAAAAAGAGGTTCCAGTTTGATATACTAACGGGTGAAAAATTAATATTTTAACCAGTAAAAATAAGTTGACCCTTTTATAGGTACCAAGTAACAAGGGACTACTGGGGAAGGAGGTAGTGAGCCGTTTGGAAAAGGTTGGAGTTACACAAACCATTTATGGTCTCCAGCCCTTTTTTACTCCACACCTCATCTTTCTGAGTAGTGTAATTGACAACTGGTCTAATTCAGTTAAAAAACTCATTCCAACTTAGGTTAAATTTCTAATATATCTTCAAAGGAAGGATTTAAAAATATATGCAGAAAGTTTACCCGGAATTTGTTTTCTTAACTACAGTTTATGAAAGTCGTAATTAACATGATATAATAATCTAAACTCTCTGCTAGAAGAGGTGGAAACCTTTGATCACTTTCTACCTGAATGCGAGGCAATTATCCTTGAAGAAGATAATCAAAATTTGTGAATTATACCTAAAACCGAGAAAATTGAGAAATACTTCTCTAAAAACAATTATGAGGTTCATTAAAGAACCTGAAATTTGAGGTTGAATTAGAAACGAGAAAGTGATGACAATACGACAGATATGGCTGCAGTGATCAAAACTGCTATGAGACTCAGACCCTCAGTTTAATAATATCCTTTCCAGCTTCTAATAACTAGTAAAATGATTATTGCCACATTTAAACAAATAGTATCACTATTGATTATTTAGGGTTTCGATATTACACCTACTTGATATCCAAGTTGAAAAATCCATGGATTGTCAAAAAGTTTGACATTATATATACTTGTAGCAAAGTTGAGTATAGGGCTTTCCAAATCAGGATGTCAGTTTCAATGAAAAATGGAACTAATCCAAAACTGTTCATTGTTGAGCGTAACATAAAGTAAAGACTACTTCACATGTTATATAAATTGTAATTTCATATTTATATTCTTGTTATAATCATGCAAATACATTGTACTAAAGAAGGGTATTCGGAAGGAGTAATTTTATTTGCTTGCGGAATGAATCTTACCTAATAGTTAATGTTATATTCAGTTCATATTAGTGAAGATTCTAAAAAAAAAAATAATATGTCTGACAGTAACATGTAACAGACTGAAATTATAGATAATACTAAAAAAAATTGTGAACTGTGTTGATGAAATGAATTGTGTTGGTGAACTTTCAATTGTTGAACTTAGTGGTGAATCCAAGAAAAGAGGAATACAATGAACAGGAAATAACAAGCAGTTACTTTACCCATTGAAGGCTTGTTTATTATTGCAGCAAGCAATAGAGGACGATCATCGATCTTTTGAATTAGGACACAGGGCCACTAACATAATAGATTTCAAGAAAAAATCCATTTTTCACGTTTGGATCCGTAAAGAGGTTAGTATTTTTGCTTTCCATTCCATGACATTGAGGATACAATTAATGAACTTGATAGCTCTACTGTTGTATAATTCAGCAATTAAAAATTCAGTTCAACCAATTTAAAGAGATGTTATTATTTTAATGCAGTCATTATTAATGAAACAACTTGATAATTAACTAAGTTGTAACGCTTTTTAAAATACACTAGGAAGATGAATCTTAACTACTGGGAACTAGTGAACTAGATAAAAAAATAGATCGGTATATTTTATGAGGTATTTCTGAAAATTTATTTGTAAATAAATTTTTGCTAAGTAGTTATTTTTTAACTCTACAGCAATGTATTTAGTATTTTAAAGGAAAATTCATAGTCAGAGTTTAAAAGATTTTTGTTAAATCTTTAACAATTTATTAAGAGAGAGAAATTAGAGTTATAACTTTCAATGAATACAAGTGGACAGAAGAATGTTAAGTGGAACAGTTCCCTTACACCTTGACAAAAAGAAATTTCATATGCAGCTTCAAATCATCAGGAATTCAAGGAAAATAAAGCGTTTACAGATTGTCAGAGATAGTTTTTCAGAGAAACCCATGAGTGATAGTTATTATCTATTACTAAAGATAAAGTAAAGATACAGAGACTTTTCAACGTTAATTAACCTGGTGTCTGTTAAATGCGTCAAGCCTAATAGTTAGACCTAAAGCAAGTACATATAGCGGTATTTCGTTATAACATTATTTACTACAGCGCCCATCAAGTTAGTTATCAATTCATATTGTGGATGTCATCCCAGACTATAACGTTGAAGTGGGGTTGGAGATAAGGTTGAGTCTGTCATTATCATCATAAGCAGCTCGTTTCACTCATTACAAACAAATTATTAGATAGAGACATAAATTTGTCCAAATATCACAGTCCTAGTTTTAAGATCTGTGGTGTAGCAACTATATTTGCCGCCCGCTTGCCCTTGATTATCAGTTAACATTCAAAACTTCAGAACGACCTGAACACATTTATTTTTATGGAATTACAATCAATAATGTAATTTTAGACAGCTATCATTGGTAACAGACTTACATCTTATTACAGTACTCTTCAAAATTAACTTACAATGAGAAATATGCTGGTATTTTCCATAACAAAAAACTTCTTTGATAAATAAATTACTTTGGCAGAATTTCATAATATGCAAGCCTAATTAAATTGTAATTGCGGTAGTCAAGAATAAAGTACGTGATTGTAGGACGAGACTTAACTGTGGAGCGTTTAACAAGGTTAGGTACAGTATGGGATTATTTTTCTGCGCCTCATACAGAGGATCAATTCGACAATTCGATGGATTTAGGGCTTATCCTGCTTTAAGCAGACACCAAGGATGCATTTAATTATGTCAGTATTAACGAAACAACTTGATAATTAACTAAGTTGTAACGCTTTTTAAAATACACTAGGAAGATGAATATATAATATATTCACCTTCCTAGTATATTTGGGTCTAAAAATAGATTGGTATATTCTATGAGTTATTTCTGAAAATTTATCAAAAAAATTGAAATCTTTGAAAAACTTATCAGTTTTCTTTAAAAAAAAAACAGGGAATTAATTCTAGAAGATTTGGAGCTTGGGAGTTTTGTAAAATTAAGTGATTATTTAGTTTGAGTCTCTGTGTTGTCCATCTGTTTCTCCCAGATCATTAACAGAGATCCTTTGTGACGCCAGTTGGTAAGGGACTGAGCCCATGCGGAAAAAAAGAAGATGGGAAATTTCATCCACTTTTTGTAACAAGTGAACCGTTTCCGCATTGAAACGTTTTAGAGTGTTCTTACAGGGGATTCCTTTTAAGAGGCAACTGCCTGAAATAGTCTAAAACTAACTCTAGAGATGGAGAGCATGAATCCGCGATTTCTCAGATAGTCATTGATATGTACTTAGAAATTATGATTTCTCTACTTGAACATGGTTCAGGTCTTTTCTTTTCAAGTATCAAGCCTTTCTAATTAATTCGTGTAAGTAATTACGGCCAGTTTTGAAAACACGTAGTAGTTGTAAGTATATCTTTAGATTATTTTACGGAATTAACAAATTCATTTCAATTTTTTAAATGACAAACATTTATTTAATTATTTCAATATTTGTAGTACATAATAAAAAATCATTGTTCTGGTCATTGATAGACGTTCTGATTCTAATATTATTATTGATAAACTTAACAACATTGTCCGATATATAGCCATCCACCATTTTAAATTCTTGAAAACAGCAATTATTGTGATTGGGACAGCATCATCTCTATTGGGGTAAAAAAAATTTTTGAATAACTCATTTAAAAAAACATGTTGAAATAAATAAGAAAAATAGTTCAAGTAGGATAAATACTTTATGAAACTTGTGTCCTAAGATACTAAACTTCTATGTTCTGACTTATAGTGTGGACAACTTATCTATTAAGCCTTATGATTAAGACCGTATGGATTATTAGCCTTGTTGATATCTATTGTTACGATTGGTATTGCTTTAAATTGGTCGCGTGTGGTATATTAATTATGGTGGGTTTCTGCGACCGCACTGGTCAGCGCCAAAAGACAAGTAGTATGTTTTTGAGTTAGTTGCAAGTTACGTACAATTTCAACCAAGTTCATGAATATAGTTCAAATAAGAATATTGTACTCCGTTCATTAAAATTAAGAGGTACTCTTTACTAAGAAGAGCTTTATGATATTAACAGGGTTATAACTTTTGTTATCATTATTTTATTGATATTTCTAGTTTTAATTTTGCCTTGGTAGCAGAAATATTGTAAGATACATAATGTTAATAACTCTGTATTCCGAATTTATGGGATTAGATTCTTCATTGAAGACCTTGTGGCTTTAGGTGTCATCAATGAAGAAGCATTTATTAATAGAGTTAGGTTTTAATAATGTCAAAATAAAAAATAATTCTCAGAAAGAAGGCATTTTTATCTCGTGCCAGACTGAATATATTACACATTTTCTATTTTTTGATACAAAATCTAAGGTTTTGTTCATTGTCCATGCTGGAGGTGGATCAGGTGATTACTAGACTCCTGTCATCGCAGACAAGCTTGCCTCTGCAGTCATTAAGACTAATTCGGCAACAACTATAATTTTACAACTGCTCTGTGCTATAGGATCTATTTATGTTTACAATATGAATTTGATTCACTCAAGATGTCATGCGGCGTATGATCGTGCGGCGTTTCCACAAACGTTTGGATACTATGACACCTATCTATGCAAGGCATCATCGAAAAAACATTGAATACCACAAACATGTAAATCCGTTAATATCAGAAGATTTAATTTCTAAACTTTAATTATAGTAAAGATAAAAGAAGATAACATGACAATTCACTATCACATCAGTTTCAGACTGTTTCATACAAAACTCTGTATACATGAACGTTTGTTATAACTGTCAAAGTTGATATTGACGCCTTATAGCAAATGAAATCAAGATTGATTATCTATGAGCTTGATATTAAGTCTATATGTTAGCCAGAAAAAATAAAGCAAAATTTAATTTATTGTCAAGGGATTTGATAGTTTGTTTTATTACAGTAAAGTTGAGTATTGGCCATTCCAGATTTTATTCAGTTAAAATTTTAATAATGTACAGAAGTGCAAAAGGCGTGAAATGGTTTACAAACAGAAAGTGACACACAAGTAGCCAACCTTAGGATTGTAAAACCTATCATAAGAAATAATATGCGCTAAGGAAAGATGAAAAGAAACAATCATACACTGGAAAAGTAGAATAAAGGTACAACGCTTAGGTTGAGAGAGAGAAAATTGTTTTGTCGTAAAGTGAAATAAGCTTTAGAAATAATAATGTGAAGGAATAACATTGAAATTACAATGTTATAGAAAAGGAATAACAATATGATTACAAGAAGATCTAGCAGATAAAAAAAACAAAACATAAAAAAGTGTTATCTGATTAAATTATGAACGTATTTCTGACATCCTACACACGCCATTCAAAATCATACGTATGTCATCGTTTCTCTGTGCACACTGGAAACACGTAAATAAATCCTACATTTTTAATTAACTGGGCTACGCAGTTTCAGACAATATACGCTTATGGTACTTTGCTAAAGTCTCTAGGAAAAGTTTGATAAAAAACATATAAATTTAAAAAACAAACTTTGTTATATTTGAAAATAAAAAATACAACTTTAAATATATAGAAAATTGCAGTGTATACCTAAATAGAATTCTGAAATATTTTCATGAATTAGAAAAATATACCTCCTAAGAGAAGTATAAAAAGTGCAAACTAAAAATAATATTTCAGAAATATAGAAGTAAACATTGGGAAAGTTTTGTGAAAAATAAAGATTTAATAATTGATTATATAGTGAGAAACAACAAAAACTTTGGGATTTTTCGAAATGTGAGTTTAGAATATTTTCCTCTAATGGAAAATAATGGTGCATGCCTCACATTCTACCTGTTACATCTTTGAATAAAGTTTAGTCAGTATGCTGATTTATATTTCAATAAAAATCTTTCTTACAAAATATTTATTTTTATAGGAACTAAAAGCCCGAACTTACTTTCAATATTTTACTTTTCACGGCACAACTTACTTAAACTTTATAACATGTATGTGTCTCTCTCTCAAGTATTCACTCCATTGATTTTAATCCTCGGAGATATAACTTAGATGCTTGGTACACTTGTTACTGCAAGGCCCGTCAAGAGTCATGGGTTCGCTTTAGCTTGAATAATAACAGACGCTCTCTATATCACTCGTCATGCACTGGCTTGGTATTGACATCTACATCTTCCTTCGACTCCTCGTCAGGACACACAATTCCAATATTAGTGTTGTAAGAAGACTTATAAGATCCAGCTGATAAAGAATCAATATAATTTGTATTTTTTTCATTTATTGTCATCTGTTTTTGTTATGTTTTATTTTATTTTTCCATTCATTTAAATGCTTTTTAATATTTTTTTAAATAGCATTTGCTAATTGAATCTAACGTTTAGTGCATTAAATGATTAACTTACATTTAAGTTGATTTCAAAACATTCCATTTTTTTCAATTGATCTTGTTCGAGATGTATAGGTGAGGTTAGGTTGCAGTGGCCGTCCCAAGAGAGTCCACAAGTTGGCCCCTTGTGATCCCACAAAAAAAGAAGGTCTATTCTCCCTCGTCGCAGGTGACTAGAACCATCTCGAAATAACAATGATTTTAATTAGATCCCTGATATCAGTGGATGCTAAGTTTTCAATAATTTTAAAGAAGTACTCTACAAATGTTGCCTCGCTTCTTTGAGCCAGACCAGGGCATTACCAAAGAAAGTGAGGAACCGACTCCTTCTCTTCCTTGCATTGACAAGCTCTGCAAATATCCCTTACCACCAGGCCCAACCTGGCAGCAGGCTTTCCTATTAGCCAGTGTCCAGTGTAAACAGCAATCACATTGGCTACTCCTCGAAAGAAGCTCTTTAGTCCTTCTGAAATTGCAAGAAGGCCACAGTAGCTTCGAAATGAGACACGTATCCTCCCTGGTCCATTTTTGGTTAACAAACTCGCTGATACTTTGTCTAATCCAAAGTTTACATGTGAGAGTGGGACTCCAGAATGATAAAGAATATCCTGTGTCAAAAGGAGAGTGTCAAATCGGACAAGTTCATTGGCCTGCCAGTTGCCTTTTATGTTCCAGTGTTCTGAAACCCAAATAAGGTCAACTTTAACCCTCACTAACAATTCATTTAACAATCTTTCGTAGTCCCCAACTACCACTGACTTACTGTCAATTCCTTTCAGAGACTTAATACAGCTTGACTATCTGAAGAAATGATATCATTATCTGATAACCGATATCATTATCGCTTAAGGAGGTAAAAGCAATAAGCGCTTTACCGCTTCCATGATAGCAGTGACTTCTGCTTAAAACACACTACAACGGTCAGGGAGTTTAAAAGCTATGTTGAAATCTAGTGACTCTGAAAAGATGCCTTCGCCAACCCTACCCTCAAGCTTTGATCCATGAGTATCAAAGGATCTTTTAGTCAAGAAGAGATATTTCTTCCAAACATCTCTTTAAGGAATGTTGTGGAAAACCCACTTTCAGAGGAGGGCTTTGGTCGATATCTGTACATAAGCTCCTGTATCCCTGAAGTAAAGCTGAATGACGAATATGGGTTTCCCTCCAGTGGTTGACCGTATGGAGCCTAATGGCAGTATTAACAGCCTACTGTTCTCCAAATAGGTCCAGTGATGTTAAATTTAGAATATCTACTGCTTTCTGTAGTTTTTGGAAAAACCTCTCAAAACAGTATTCTGTGCTTTAATGTACTCGCATGTAGTGTGCTTATTTCAACACTAGCCACTCAAGCCACAATGACTGTTCTTCATTGCATGGAGATCAGTGCATTAGTTGTTACAGTAAGTTTTGTAGTTTCTTACTTCACTAGAAGAAACGTATAGTAATCATACAAATGTTGATCTCGAGATTTTGACGAATTTGCATGTTTTGAGAATGATGTTTATGCGTGGGTGGGTGTATATCCAAAAGTTTACGAATAGGCTACACAATGTTAATGGTCAAATTAATATTTTACACCAAATTGAAACTATCCTATAGATGTATACTATTATGTTTGGAAAATGTGATTTTAAAACATTTTTTCCGTCCTAATCCACTAACTCAAGTTTCTTGAAATTTTAAGATGATCATGACAGCGACAAAACAATGACTGAAAAAAATTTCAGATTTTTAAAACAAGTGGAAAAGAATTTCATTTTCCAAGAAATGTACAAATTTTACTTATCATTGAATCTGATAGCGTGTGAACAAGATACAATACATACCTTTTGCCGGATTAAAATGAATTTATACCCAAAAATACACCTTATGTGAGGATGAGGTTATTTCTTTTTAAATTATTATAATAATAAAAAAAGATACAATGGAAAAAATTAGGATTTCAAAAAATCTTTTATTAACGCTGAATAGCTAATAAAGAACAATGGAAATTTTCCAAAAAATCAAATTTAACATCAGAAACCTACAAAAAAACTTTGATGTAATTCCGAATACTGAAAAGGGCATTATAGCATTAAAAACTGGATATGGGTCTTAGATTAATTTCTGAACTCCTGCACTTGTCGGATTTGTTTTTATTGACCCAGATATTTTAGGCAATCGAGTGAAATAAAATTGTTATTTAAAGGTTTCATTTTTGCATTAAACCTGTTATTAATTGCTATTTTCTTATAGCTTTAATTTAACTAAGTTAATTTTTTGCAATAATAGCTTAGACCAAATGGAAGCAGAAAAGTTAATACCGAAAATATGTTATGAACCAAATAAAATTAAAAGGTTCGTTTGACTGAAAATCATAATAGAGAAGAAGTAAAAGAAGAAGAAGAATGGAATTTGCTTATATGAAGGATTGCAGTATATATTAATTCCTTTTTGCTAAGGGAAATATTGTCTATTCTTACGTTTTATTAAAAAGTTGAAGTGATAAATATTTCTTCAAAGGTAGTATTCTGACTATTTGTATTAAATGTAGATAGTTTTTTTTTTTTGGCACGAAATATATTTGACAGGAAAATATCGAGGAAGGAAAAGCGGAATAGAAATTGAAACAATAACTCAATCTTGGGTGCCTTGTTGAATTCTCTCCGAGAGAGATGTTCCTAACTGACATCTGGGTAATGAAATCTCAACAAGACACCAGCTTAACCGAGAAATATTCTCCACCGACAGAAACATACATGTGATTACTTTCGCCTCGTCCATTACATTATCCCTCTTCTGGATAGTGAGATATCCTAGGCACATTCCAGTCAATCCTATGATGCGCCAGCTAAACAAACTTTTCACCAACAAAATAATTTCCCCTTTTTTCCTAGTGCCCATAAATTTATGAAACATTGAACTCCAAATCTCTTTTTATTCAAAAGTAAATAACACGTTTTCCATTCTTAACTGTTAACTAATAAACAACTGATAAACACAGGCTATATAGGAAAAAATATTTTTTTAAAGACAAATATTTGATTATTAAGAATTAGTGGATAAGTTTAAAAAAAAATCTCCTAATTCTGTTAATTTTATTTCCTTAGGAACATTTAAGGGAACTATTTTTTTTTTCTTGTATGGAAACACCACAAGAATTTAGTTCAAACGTTTAGATAAACTGACATCTTCAGGAGAGAGAGAGCGAGGGTTAGCAAGTAACAGTGCTACCAATATGGACAGGAAAGAAATGAAGAAAAAATGAAATAAACAATTTTGATAATTAATGAATAAATATAAAAAACCAAAACATTTAGAATATTGCATATAATAAAAACTTGATTGACAAATGGTAAAGGAAACTGTTAGAAAAGATAAGTTAAAATACAAAAAGTAACTACAAACCTAAAAACAAAGAATAAAAAACGATATCGTTTTTTTTTTAAGAAAAAAAAATTGATTTTTATTAACTACCATTATTTTAACAAGTAATAATAAACACAAATATATTATCAGTGATAGTTCACAGACAAAAATATCACAAAAAAACTTAACGAAATTCAGAGATTATTTTTAATTCAACTAATTAAATGACTGAATACAAGTTGTCCAAGAAAATGTTGAGTATTTTTAAGATTTAATCAGTTTTGCAAATTCCCTGGAAGACTCACTTTTTCTTTTGTAGTTTGTAAAGAGAGTTTATACCAAAGAAAGAAGTAATCAAACAAGCCGACTAATAGAACAAGAGAAAAGTTGGAGGGAAAACTCTATTATAAATCTTAGCATTCTGATAAAGAACCATGAAAACTTCGAGGAGAAAAATTAACACAAGGTCTCATTAAAAGGTGTTTAAAAACGACTCTGAGCCCTTAAGACAAAGAACAGAGCATTTGTCTTTTCACATTTGTTGTTTTATGCGGTAACAGTGTTGTCAATTTTATAATTGTTTAAATGTATTAGTAGCATTTGGTTGTAGTTCAGTATTTAGCAGTAGACTCTGGGAGGTGGAATAAATGATGATCAGAATTTTGATATTTGTTCTTTTGGTAATGCTTTAGAAATCCAGTATTCCAAAAATTGATTATCTTGTCTTATTCATTACGTTACCATTCTCCGCTCATAATATTCCAAAAATTTGTTCTGAGATTAATTAATATAGTATTTAGAATACAATAAATGATACAGTCAGTAGTAATTTGAATTGTTGAAACACATTTCAAGATTTTGTGTGTTTCATGTTAAAGGTTATATAATTTTTCCGTTGTATTATGGGTCACAACATTGAGTACACATTGTCTAATACAGTCCAGTGAAATATACATAAACTCTATACAGCTTTATTGGCTTGCTTTAATAAATTTATAAATATAAAAATCATTAAAATCATTCCGTCAAAAGGTAATGGAAAGAATTTATTTTATTATCAATCAGTAAATATTTTTAACAAGTAAGTTAATTTTGCTAAATTTTAAAACTAGTTTCAAATTGAAATAAAACAATTTAATTTCACTGCATTAAGTTAAATAAAACGGAAGACATTTTAAGTGAGTTTCACTAGTGACAGTTTAAGATTTATTCGCTTACATTTCAAAAATAAAAAATCTGGAGTGGCCTACACTCTACTTTACTATAAGTAACTCAATGTCAAATTTCTTGAGTATATAAAACATAACGTATCATTTAAGCATAACATAAATATCTAAATGGGATATAATTATTAGCATTGCATTCGTGAGGTAGTACAGATAGTGATTGAAGGACATATCAATTTATAAGCCTATTTTTGTACATCACAAATAATTTATTATTTGCAAATAATTTCATTAGTATAACTACAGCAGTAATAACATTTTTGAAAAACCAATGTGAACATTTCTTGAAACGAAATATTATCCTACAAGAGAACATGGCTTTTGTTCAAATAGCCAGTAGATTTCTTACATCGTTTACTTGACATCCTTCTACATTGAATATTAATGTAAAATTTTCAAATTTGAAACAGTAAAATACCCTTTTTTTCTCTGAAAAACATCTTAAACAGCGAAGAAAATGTTGTTTTAAGGTGATTTGTTAATTAAAGATGTACGTTAATTACAGTAATTAATCTCTAAACGAAAGATTTATATTTTGAATTATCTTTTACATTTTTGGTTTTTAACAGAATTATTATACTGGGGATTTTATGGCTTCTTAGTATTTAATAAGATCATTTTCCTTCCCCTTTGTCAAATAACATATATACGAATTTTTTTTTAATGAGTGTTATCATTTACCTGCACAATATTATTCCTCTTACATCTCTTATAAGTCAATAATATATTTTCATTTTTCCATTAGAAATATCAATTTTATCTCAGTGGATTCGCTCAAAAAATTTCTAAGTCAATGTAAACAATGTAAAAAAATACAAAAAATTCGACAAGTATAGCAGGTGATCTCTTAGTCTAGGATAAACAAAGAGTTTTTATATCGTTATTGCTCTTTCTCGTAATTGAAACTTCATGATTTTTTTTTTATGAATTGATAATTTTTTGTTCCATTTTTGGTCAAATTTTCATTATTTTTTAACGAGCCGTTTAGCGTCAAAAAAACATTTTCTGAAAACACAAATCGTATTATAACGCCCCTTTAGCGAATGTAATTTTAGAAATAAATATGTCAACTCATTTTCCATATAAAGTTCTATTTATAGGCATAGTTTCATTTTGATCCGTCAAACAGTATGGCTTGTATCGCTCTCACAAGGTTTGAGATTGAATTATAAGTCAAAATTTTTACATTTTATTGAAAAAAAAATATTTTCTGTTGTTTTAAAATTCTGAATATATTTTTCGTTTGTTGCAATTGAAACCTCAAAGATAATGTCAAAATTTCAAAACTCTAGGGTTATCAGTTTAGGAGAAATAAATGTTTTAAAAAAAACGGTTTTTGGCAAAAAAAGTGACTTTCCCATCATGCATAATTCTTCCCAAACAATAGGGATCTTCGTCTTTATGAGGCCCATTTTTGTGTAAAATATCAACTTGATCCATCAAAGATTCTGCACCGTAGCGTGGTAACAAGCAATGCTAACACACTCACTCACCCACCCACCCACCCACCCACACACACACAGACATCATCGTAAAAACGTCATAAAGGACTTCTGGGACCTCAAAACATGTAATTCCGTCAAAATCTCGAGATCGAATTTTTTCACGATCACTATACTTTACTTATAGTAAAGTAAAAATATCTAAAAATAAAATAATTGTAGTTACAAAACTTTTAGTGATGAGATTCTCAAGCGTTGGTTATTATGTTACTGCCGTTTAACTACCGATTAACGTGTGTGTGTGTGTGTGTGTGTGTGTGTGTGTGTGTGTGTGTGTGTGTGTGTGTGTGTGTGTGTGTGTATGAATGTGCATGCATACATGTGTATGTATAATCGGCGTTACGAAACAAGGCCGTCTTTTTGACACTACAACTGAATACAAAGTATGTTAATATAAAATGAAATTAAGTCCATCCAGTGAACTGTAACATTTTCCACTGAGATATTTTTCCCTAGTAATGATAAGCTTATTAAATATTCAATGCTCCCTTAGCCTGAATTTGACTTTTCGCTGTCATCTCTGTTTTAAATCACAAGGCAGGATCATGCGTTATTTATTCTCTTTCATTCGCACCAGATATCAAGCCTTTAACATTACAATAAGTTAATCATTTTTCTAGACCTTAATAAAATTTCTGTTACAAGTCTAATTTTCATATACAATAATAATATTTTTAATATCTTTTCACAGGAACAAGTGTTTGTCCCTTTGTTTTTACTAATAACCCAACAGAATGTAATTCTATTTTAAAAATAATTATTTTTTTTTAATTATTCGAAAAAAAATAATAACGATATACGGAAAAAAATGTGTGTTTATATCACTTTGTTTCAACTCTTTATAAAACTCATCGGTAAAACGTACTACAAGTATCGGTGCGTCAGCTTGAGCTTTATCAATATACAGTGGTACGAGTTTAATCTGTTCCAAACTGGAGTTCGGATTCCAAAAAAACTTTTATTCCAAACAATTATTTCACATTTAAAAAAAGGAAATAGATAAAATGTGTTTCAACCCTTTAAAACGCTCCTAACCCCCTCCATAATAACTCAAGTAACTACTATTTGTACTATTCAGTAGAGTATATTTGAATGTGAAACACTCTTATAGCTAAGAATTTGATATATAATAGAATTGTTACTAATACAATCAGAAATCAATACTGTATTCTTACCTTCAAGACAGAGGAATACAGTAGCAGACGAATAGCGGAGGTAGAGAGAACGAAGAGAGAAGTAGGCGGTGATACTGAATGCAGGCCTAACCGTAGTCTATACACATACGCTATTTTTGGACTTTATAAAACAAAATGAAAAGTGCACTTGCTTGAAATTAAATAAACTTCTTAATAAAACAAAACTAAAACAGCACTTTCCTGTTTAACATTAAATGAACTTAAAGAAATTAAACAAAACTGAAATAAGCACTTACCTTTATAAAATTAAATGAACATTAATATTAAATTTTATTGACTTAAAATTAAATTGAGATATGAATTAGCCGCTCAAGCCAAGATGTGTTTCAAAATTTAGTTTGGATTTCAAGCGAAAATTCAGCTCGAATTTGGGGTCGGATTACGAAAAATTTGTATATTAAGTAGCTCGTATTTGAAGGTGCTGTACTTTGATATTTACTAACTCTCAATACACAGTTTAATGTATTAGGATGCAAGTCGTTATTCGATATTAACCGGAATAGATGGCATGGCCTGAATCTGGCAAAGGAAAACAAATCAAAGTTCACCTGTACGAATGTCACGCAGCATCTTACTATGGATATGTACCCCCAAACTGAGCTAAGAAACTTACTTCTAAGCCTTATCATGAGCACAATACAATGAATGAAGTCTATACAGTCCCTGTACCTGGGCTTATGAGCTTCTATGCAATTACGATACATGGAAGATGACCAAGTCGTCAATTACTTTCGACGTAAGCGAAGACGGAACAGTTGACGTAAGCATATGACATTTGCTGGCTCATAAATAAAGACCACATATAGTTAACAGAGGAGAAAGAGTAAGCAAATATCATAAGCAGTTGTTCCCAAGGCTATCTCTTCTCTTATAAGCTCGACTCACATGAAAGTTATAACTCCTGATGTTAATTCAACCTGGTAATATGGCTCGACCATACTAAGATGGGTGCGAAATAGTAAATGAGCAACACTCACCATTCTGGAATACCACCAAAGGTGAAATCCTATTAGCGTGGGCATTAAAGCAAGCAAACAAACATTTTCAAAGCCTTTTAAATATCATCACAGGGCCATTACAATTTTATTTATAAATTGATTTCATTTATGAAACTCAAATGAAAGAATGGGGTGTATTAACGAGATACATTACCACACAGGAATGATATTGACAGAAATATTAAGATAATATTCAAGACGGTATTAGAAATCCATTTGAAGCATGATGTCATTTCCTTACGAATAAAAGTAAACTAACAAAAATATAATTTTATTGCAATAATTAAATTCTAGATAGCTTATAATCAGTGAAAATTAATATTCGTTTTAGCAAATAAATAATCGAGTGATAATGGTTGGTTTTATCTGTAAAACGATATAAAGGCTTCCGAGCTTAGGGAGATATCAGGTTGAAAAATGGCCAAAGCTATCTTAACTGTTTGTGTTGTAAGCCTCGGGAAAGGGAGCAATAGACTGGGCACGACACCATATCCATAACACTAGAACTTTAATGTCCAAATGAAATGCATTAAGGATATGTCCCATTCCACAAACAAAGAGGGTTAGAATTAGAACACTGCTCTACTACTGTTGATCACCATTTTGATTTTTGAATATAATTGCAAAAATATATCTATTACATTATAGTTTCTTATTGCTTTATTATAATAAGAACAAACTATTAATAAAGAATATTTTTAACTAATGTAAATCGTTTATCTAATTTATTTCTTTGATTATGATAATAGTAATTTTAAGTGTAAACCACTCCTAATTTTTTTTTATATCTACAAAAGTATGTAAATATAAACATATTTCTTTTATACATTGAATTAGTCTTCGTGGAATATTTTCACTTTAGTGAATTCATTACTTTATTATTTACACTTGAATAAACATAAGTTAGTTGCTCAATATTTTTTATCTCATATCTGGATGTACTCTCCTAGCGTTTTAACTTCTAGAGCTGCCAGTGAACAAGAAAAGGATAATATATTTTCCTGCACAGATATGACAATGTGAATTTTTTATAATGAAATTTTCCTGTTTGTACATTTGCACGAAAACCGCTTGTTACAGTTGAAAAACCTAGTCTCTTTTCTGATTTCTAACTGTGGTTTGGATGTTGTCATTATTATTTCACAAGTTTATCATGAACTTTTGTTACTTATAAAAAAATATGTATCCATTTATATACTCTTTTATATAAAAAATTAATATGTAGTAGTTTAAACTCAAATTTACAATTATTAAAATCAAAGAAACAAAATTAGTTATTGATTTACTTAAATGTGACTACTACATACTGCTAATTATGATAAAAATATAATTGGAATATTTGGCACAATTGGCGAAAGTTTGGAAGGGATGATCAGTGACTGATTTAATAATGAAACATAAATAGATAATATTAGTACTAAATATAAAAGAATGACTAAATCTTTGTACATTAAAAAAAACTGAAATTATATATTATTATAAATAATATCAATTTTTATTATAAATGTCAAATTAGTACCTTGATTGGAGGGAGATACTAAAAATTACACTAAAACAATAAACAATGTTATTATTATTTGTATATAGTAAATGTAATATATTATTGCTGATTGCTATTTGAGGTACTGCTTAATATACTTTCTAAACTTGTTTTTGATTCTAAAATAGTTTTTTTTGTAATCATGATAACGAAAGTAATAGGTTAGTTAAATAAAAACTCTCCTAGAAAACTAAAGTACACTGCTGTTTGTCAAATTGTGTTTTAAATACTACTTTTTCTAAATAAAATATTTCTCATGATTCAGGATGTGGTCAGCATATTTTTATTCTATAGAGGTAAGTTCTATAGAACTCACTAAATAAGACTTGAACAAAGCAAACGTTTGGAAACTCTATTATTTTATCTCATTTTTATTTGTCTTAGACAAAACCATAAAATATAAGATATATTCTCCTTGAATAAATAAAAAAATGTTACCTCAGACTTCAAATATACATAAGAGATTATAGAAAACAGAATAATAAACTAAATAAAATAAATTTACAGAGAATATCATTAAGACGAAACCAAGAAAATTCATTACGAATTTGGAGCTCCGTTGTCATCAGGAGATGTTAGAGCAGCTATAAAAGTAAGCCAGAACTCTGACTTCATTCCCAAGCAGCTCACTTCTAACCCTGTCGAGAAGGGATGTGAAAATATCGTACTGAGTTTTTAGTTTTCCATGGTTTTCTCTCTGTGAATTCATTATTAATAGAAAATGTTCATTGGGTGATAACAAAAAACCAGCAATAACGAATAAAAGAATATGAAAGTTTATTCTTTTTAAAGGTTTTTCTTTAAATTCTAATTAAATATTCTTTTTAATATTTTGACCATCACAATGGTCAACGATAAGAAGTGATACCTAATGAACAGACAGTCAATTGAAAAATGTTCCCATCTGAAGGCAGATACAGAGTTTTTTCAGTTAAAAAAAAACTGAAGATAGATATGATTGTATAAAGAATCATAAAAAAGACAAATAGCTTTAGAGTTTAGGATTTTGAAACAACCACTGAAATTGAGTATGTGGTAGTTAGGGAGTCAATGATAACAGGGTTTTATTATTTCTACCAAACAAATCCCCGTAATTATTCTTAAAAATGATGAATATAGTAGTTGCTAATTTTACATACAAGGTATTACACTGGGTACATTTCAAGCAGTAAACAACGTTGCTATGTGTATGGGTAAAGAATGATTGTTGGCGATGATTGTATGGCGTCTGTGACTAAAATCGAATTGAAACAGAAAGTCAAAGTTCACCATAGAACCGTTAAGCCAACCAAGATGTCTATAGTGTTAAAACTCACGATAGTCAGAAGAGTAGGTTTCCCGACTCAACGAGAGAATAATCAGCCAGAACTGGGTTGCCTCATATAAGATACTTGGTAGCATTAAAAGAAATTAATAGATTAAATTATTAAATTAATTATTATTGTAATGAATTTTCTTGGTTTCGTCTTAATGATTTTCTCTGTAGATTTATTTTTTTTAGTTTATTATTCTGTTTTTGATATTCACTTATGTATATTCGATGTCTGAGGTAACATTTTTTATTTATTCAGGGAGAATAAATCTTATATTTTATTATTTTGCCTAAGACAAATAAAATGAGACAAAATAATAGAGTTTCCAAACGTTTGCTTTCTTTAAGTGATATTTAGAAGAATAATTTCAAAAAAAATTATTGCACAGCATTAGAGTGGAAAAATGCTTGCATCACAGACAGTCGCATCTCAAAATGTAGACACATGGAAAACACCAATTTTATACCATTAGAGTTTTTTCGAGATTTTCAGACTGTAGATGATTTAGTTGTAGAGAATTAATCTTAGTTGTAAGAGTTCATTGGATTGATTACAATCCAGTCGTCTAAGCGTTGAAATCACTTTTTTCTGCAGGAGCACTTGAAATCATGTCGAAAAGTTCCATGGAATGAAACTGACCAAGGAGAAGCTCACAGCAGTGAGACTGCTGCAGTACAGCAGTAGTACTGAGAGAGTTTTAATACTTTAATACATTAATAGTCAAAGGCCAAATCTTAATGTCCTAAGCCATGATGATATATATGCTTGGTCATATGGATATTACAATTGACTTTAAGATAATTTGATGAATAGCAATGGCAGGGTGACCCCAGAGAGGTCGTCGTCGCAGCATTTCAGATTTATTACCTCCCCACCCTCCACAGTGCCCACCTTACTTTCCCACTTCCATTTTAGTCAGCTTTAAAACTTCATTGCAGAAGACTGTCTTCATTTATTTTGATTCAAATTGAAATGGAAAATAGTGTTGGTAAAAACTGGAAATAAACTGTGAAAGCTAAAAGGTCATATATTAGTTGTGTTAGCTGCAGTGTTAATTAATATAGTTTTTCAATTAGTTTTAGTTCATTAGAGTTTACTCTTTTATCCTTAGATTAAAGTATTCAGTAATGATGTGAAGTGAATATCTCTTTTCGAATAAATATGGGAATTACACCGCAAAAATTTATATGGGAACCTACTCAACGCAAAATAGTGAGAACATTAGAAGCAGTCAGCAGGAAATTAGTTCATGTTAAAACTGCTGCTAATTTTCATTTGATATATGTATACACATAAGTAATAATTTTATCTATAAATGAGGAATAACACATCATGTATGGAATCTAATTTTAGGTGTATGTATGTGTATGTTGTTGTGAATGTGTGAGTATAATTATCGGGCTTCCCTAAATGCCACAGGAATGCCAGTCTTTGCGTTTGACAGTGATGTGTTTACCTGTATATCACAATTACACCACTGTAAATTATTGTGAGAAATATATAAATAGGGATTTAGTTTCATAAATACATTCCCAAGCCTCAAACAACAAAAAGTTTTAAATATTTTTTTCTTATCCTTCATCACATACTTTCTGGTGAAAAAAATACGGTATTATGGAAACAATATAGGTTCTAAAAATAATTGTAAGTAAAGGGTACCTCTCGAGCTGCAGCCATTTCCAATCGGTGATAAGTGTGATGCAGACTCACTAATTCAGACTAACACTAATATCTTTATGCACATGTATAATAATCACCAAGTATAATAACAATCAAGTATAAAATATGAAGTATAAAAACTGGTTTGCTTTAAATACTGAGGGCGTATGATAGATTATTTTTTTTTAAAAAGACTAAACGATTTTAACATAAAAATTTCCTTTGTTCTATACAAAAAGCAGATCAGTAAATGACATTTTAATAATAATTTCTTTGCTGTTTTGGATTGCCTGAATTTAGATTGATTCCTTTTCTGTTCTAATCCTTTTGAACTAAGCTCCATAAGGCAGTTTAAAAGTAATTTAGCACATGGAAGGAAGCGAATAGCGTCCTAGTTGATTAACGGCTTCAATTAGCATTTCCGTCGAAGCACACGACCGACGTGCTCATCTGCAAAGATAACTGGATTCCCGAAACCACTTCACTTTGTTACCAGTATTTTGTGCAAATAAGTTTGCCATATAGTTGCACACTTACACTAGATGGCTCACTCTAACCCTGCAACCACTTAAACAATGACTATTATTTTAGACTACCTCTATGGAAAATGTAGTCACTGTTTGACTTATCAGTTTCCGCTTGACTTTCCAATCATCCCTTCATCACAATTTAAAATGTTTATTTCTTTTAAGTTATCTCAAATCACTTTCTATTATATTAATTATAACTCGTTGTAAATGCAAATTTTACCTTCAACAATTACATGATAATTATTAATGTATTGGTTCCAATATTAATTTGTTTTAATACATTATCTTTTTTTACACTCGGAAGTTTGATAATTCTGATAATTTTATAAAGGACATGAACGTGATGATTTGTGTGATATAGTCAGTTTCTTTTTTGTGTGATATCATTAGATTCTTTATCTTGTACTCTCAGTTCTGTAAGCCAAAAAAAAAAGTTTCCGGTCATAATCTCATGATTAACCTGTACAGCCTAACTCAAAATACCTGTGAGATGAACTTACTGCATAAATCCTAATAGTTGAAGATATTTATGAAGAGCGTTGGTAAGAAAAGAAATCATTAAATATCTGCGAAGCAGTGATATAGTAAGAGTGCTTGGTGATGATTTATATCTCTAATGGTTTATTCTGTTTTCGAAAGGTTTCTGCCTGACTGTGTTTTGAAAAGAATACTAGTTGGATACTGCAAAAGTGTATACATTTATTGATCAAAATTTATAAAGAATCTCCAAGTTTTCCAGGCTTAAGTCGCTCCTTTAATTACTAACGTTTTAATTTTACTGAGAGTATTTTATATGGTGCCTCAATCAAAGATATATAAATAATGGTAGAAAATCAACAATGAAGCAAAGATTTAAACAAGTGAAATCGTAACTTACAAAATGTTACCAATGCATATTTTCTTGACAAAAATAAGTAAACTTACAAAGGTGTGAATAGTTAGAACTATTTTTTGTTGAATATATTTCATGGTGTAATTTTGTATGTCTTAATCAAAGTTGTGTGTTTGTGTTGTTCTTGTGTCATTGTGGTGTATTTGTTCATGCTAGATAGTTATGTTTCCATTCTCAAAAGGATATTGCGCCATTCTTAAATTGATACTACTGGATCATAGAGTATCTTGTATAATATATGTCATCACTGACCTACTGATACTTTTGTTAAAAGACTATATAAACAGTAATAAGCAAATATAGTAGAGAGAGTATTAAGTCAAAGAGAACTTAACAGTTCTCGTAAATTTCATTCTACTGTTCCATTTAAAGTTTCACTCTCTTCTGTGTATACTCTTTTTTCCTGATGACAATATTCCTCAAACATTGTCCAAGTATAAATTGAATGAATAACTGATAGGATAGATCTTTATTAAGTGCCTTATGCCCAAGCTCTACAATACTGGTGTAGCCGTGCTGAGAGCACTAGGTGCTCCCCAACTCTAGATAATTACTGTATAGAATAATAACCGTAATAGCTGTAATTATAACGTAGTATAAATTTCATTCTATTCTTAATATATATCGCCACCAAATCACCCTGAATCTCTTTCAGGCGACCCTAAACTCTTGGCAACATCATCTCTCACAGAAATTTTATACAATCTCACCATATAACTGACTTTTTTGGCACTAAGTAATACCTTACCTGTCCTATCATCAACTCCAACCGTCATTTCACCTCAGCTGTTAGTAATTGCCTCTTACAGTTAATTAACCTCTCACCTTTGCCAGATCCTGCACATTCTCCAGTATCGTTTATCGTTTAGACTACCAAATGCGATCATTCGACATAGCCCTGAGGTATATGCTGCTTTGTCTCCATATGAATAGTCACAGGTCAGCAGATCAAGCAGACTGTCTACCCTGTTAATCTCTACGGCCTACCCATCGATGAGTAACTTAAGGTCTAAATTCTCAGACAACATTCCAGTGACGATACCCCCACACTTTAAAAATTTCTGAGGAAACTGTTCTTTGACTGTTAGATACCAGAAATACCCCCAAACTTTATTTAATCAGATGAGAATCTTCATTTTATTTGTTTGTATAATGTTTCCATTTTTATTACAATTAATAGTTTTTTTCATGTTTTTAAAACCTTTTTTTATTTTTTCATTTTACAATTGTCAGGCTTACTTATAGTTCATTTTTTCTGCTATTTTTCCTTCTTTTCACTAATAAAATTTATGATTTTATGTTTTCCATTTGCCACTCTACCTCTTTTCTCTTTCGTCTTTTATTTGCTATTTTTATTAATTTGTTCATTGCCTAATTGGATTATTTAGAACATTTGATATCAGAACTAAACTAACTGAACTGTAAAAGATTTATAAAAAGAATGCTGGTGTGATTTGGTTGCTACGTAATTTTTTTATTGTAGTAAAGTTGAATTTAAACCATTTATGATTTTCCTCTATAAAGTAGAACCATTTAATAAAAGATAATAGGTTGGGATTCAGGGTGGAGAACAAGTTGACGTTGGAATGCCATGATAAATATGTTAATCTATCCATAGGGCTGTGTCCGCAGTTTGAGTAAGTCCTATTGTCACAGTGGTTTTATTATTCAATAATTTCTCATAGAATATTAAGTAACAACGTAAAAATTCAGCCATTGAAGTACATAATGATATTGAGCATGAAGTAAACTGCATCTTCGTTACTTCAGAGTCAAAGGTCAGTTCTTCAGTCGATGGGATATCAAGCAACGGCTATTACATTCTTCTTATTTGTTATTATTAAATAACTATATTGGCATAGTTGTTATAATTTAAATTATAAATTTTTTAATGACTTAAATTTTTTTTGATTGCCTATAATATACCCTCAAAATAAGAAATTTGAATTATTTCCTATTTGAAACTTCTGGATTAGATAGATTACTGTTGAAGTTTTCTGAAGGTTTTCTTATATATTTGGATCAAATTCGATCAATTAAATTATTGAGGTAACTATTTTTCCCCAATAATGATTTCACCCTTTTCTTATTGTTATTAAGGAAAGAAGACTTGCTGATATCAATCACTTTTTTGACTATATTTTGCACACAATTCAGTTTTTGGTTCATTGCATGAGATGAACGGTAATTCAGGATTCTGTCAGCGCTAGTAGGTTTTCGGTAAAAGTTTGTTGAAATATTTCCATTTACACCTCTTATAATCTGTACATCTAGAAATGGCAGATTTCCATTTTTCTCTGTTTCGCAAGTAAACTGTAGACGATTGGTTTAGTTTCATGAATTTTATCTTCATTCCTAGTTTACTGATACAGTCATTTAATATTGATACTCAATCATTACAATATTGGCGAAGAACTAGTGATATTGGAGATCCCATGGGTAAACCAAATTTTTGATTGTATATATTTCCATCAAACGTAAACTATCTTGCTTCGAAAATAAGATCTAGAGTATCGAGAGAAAAAAATGTCTTTGACATGCCAACATGTCTTTTGAATTTATTCCATTGTTTATTCACCATATTAAGTGCTAAATCTAAAGATATATTCCTGAATAGAGACTGAACATCAAGAGAAATCACACCTACATTATCGTTTAAACTTTGACTTGATAATGCTTTTTTTGAAATTAAGTGAGTTTTTAACACAATTTATATTTTACATTTTTAAAACCTTTAGTTATTATCATCAGGATTCATTAATTATTTAAATTTTAATATTTAAAATTATTAGCTTCTGAACAACTAATGAAAATTTCTGCCTTATTATTATAACCGGAATGCTGTATGTTAACAACAATGGAATTATACGGGATAAAACAATAATAAAATTTTCATCTTTATACATACATATTTAATTGCTTTCTTAACTCACCCATAGATATACAACATTATTTTCCTTTCTTTGTTAAAATATATATTTGAATATATACGGCCAAGATAAGATAAGAAAACATTGAATTATACTAGACCAAACCTCGATAAAGAAAGAAAATAGTGTTTTATATAGACAGAAAAGTATTGAAATGGTATTACACTCTGTGCCATTATTATTATTAAGTCAATTGAGTCTATTTATAATTCTAATTCTATTTATATGACTACGATTGCTTACATGGACAACGCTTAAATGTGGACGCTTAAAAATTTGAAGACAATAGTTTTTTTCTTTGTACTCTTCAATATAATCACTACGAAAAGGAAGAACAGCTGAGGTGCATTCATACTTTTTTATGGTTATGAACTACAATTCTAACCTGTGTTAAACAGCGATAATACGTGTTAACATCAACATTTTTAAGACAGGAAATTAATTATAAATTGTGAAAAAGATTAATGAATGCAGTAAATTAATTAAAAACAGTAAAGATTTTAATACTACTTAAAGAAAAAAATTAATTAGTAGTGTAAGAGTCCCAATAAATAATGGCATCTGTTGTTGAAACTTCTTGGCTGGTATCAAAGATACGTGGTGTAAAATAATTTCACTGAACATTAATAACCTGAACTAATGAAGAATAAATAAATAAATTGTTAACTGAGATTAGTTTGTGTTCAGTGGTGTTTATTAATATATTACTTTGTATATAAATATATTATGTTGTTGCACGGTGCGGTACCCGACCAGGCAGAATATATTGGATGCTGGTAAAGGAGATAATCTTGTGTATCTTTATCCTTTTGCCAGCACGAGTTATTCCTCTACACGTTTCGATAGCATCAGTTTTTTTATATCTTTAGTTTGCCTCTTTTTTTCACTTTTATGTTTCTACTTTGTGCATAAGAAGATCCCAAACATTTATTTTAATATTTTGAACTGTATTATTTTTGGTTTAAGCAAATCATTTTACCATATGTTCAAAGAGTACTATATAATGGTTTTGGAAATTCATAACTATGTTTTTATAAAAAATCCATTTTAGCGAAGACACACTCATATCAATAACATTATATTCTTATGGCGCTCCGAGGTTAATAATAAATCAACTTCAAAATTTTAGGGAAAATATTTTAAAAATATTGTTAAAATGGATCTATTAACGTAGTTATTTGATACTTTTCTATTTACAGTATTATACCACAAAAAATAAACACCATAGTTTGTCAACATTTTCTTTAGAATAGATTTTGATTATCAAAAGATAATCTTTGATGCAAAAATTTACCAATAAGATATCTGAGTCGTGAAGTTAAGATCATTGCTGTCCAGGTTATTAAGAATTCTAAGAATATATTTCGTTTCAGCTATAGTTGGTGTTATTGTCTTCTGAACTTGTTCCCTCAAATCATGAATACATTTATATTTAAACTTCCTGTTTTTAAATCTATCATCTGAAATATTTTCTACAACTAACCAGTCTAGTAAAGCTAAACCGAGAATGATCTATTAATATTTGAACAGTTTAAGATATAATGAAAAGCGTTAAATGAATAGTGCATTATCACGATGGAAAATTTCCTCAAGAAAGGCTTCTTGAAAGAATTATGAATAAGTGCTAATGATTAACTAATAATGTTTATTAATTAATAAATAAATTAATAAATGTAGATGACTATAGAATTATATTCTTCTTAAGCACTTTTTAGCCTAAGTTTATATAAATTTTGTAGTCAGTGAGTACCGAAATGAGGATATATTTTTGGTTGTTATACAAAATTATATCCCTTAGCATTAAATTTAATTTTTTATATGTAATTCTTACTACTGAAAATTTTCAATTTCGTATAAAGTTTGAAATAATTCTGAATGCTGAATTCTAAATTTTGAAGTTTGAAATAATTCTTACTAACAATCAGTAGCTCTAAGTAATAAAAAGAAGGGAAAATTTCTCGATTCCAAGCTGTCAGCAATCAACCAGCAGCATATAAGAAGAGAAAACAGTGCTTGCAATCTACTACTCACTATAACTTTGTTAAAAATATGTTATCGATTTGTAAATCTTAGAAATGTATGGGCATTCAAAGTTGGGTTGCCCTCATCGTGAATTGATCAATATACCCCCCAATCTCTTGTCTGCCATTTATTTCTTCATTATTAGTATGACTCTTTCATTTCTGTATTTGTCACCATTATCCATAACTTGTTTTTTTTTTAAATAAAATGGTATTGTCTTTAGTAATTAATCTTTAGGTTTTTCTTTTTCATTCTTCTAAGGACTTAATTGCTTTATAAAAATTTATTGTCTTCTTGATCATTAAATACTGGAAATTTAATTTTGTCTTAATTTATTTGTTCAACGCTAATTCAATCTTCTATTTTATACCTTTTAACCAATTGAGGAAGTAATCAAAAAGCATTGTTGGATCATTGTCTACGTCTCTTTATCAGAAGATATTATTTTAAAGAAATCCTCATCAGTCTTTATTCCATTCTTATTAAGAATCGCGTATGAATTTGTTATTATTGGTAGAGGTAGACCATCAGAAGTTTTAGCCCTTCTCCCATGTAGTTTTTGATCTTCCAATACTGAACAACCCATGTTACTAAATATTTATCATTAACTCCTAGTAAAATATATTATGATAGTGAGGTAAAATACATTAAGTCTTCAGTACAAGAATATAATCATACAACGCGTTTTGACAGAGTTCAGTTATTCACTAAATACCGCCTTACCGAGGCAGATATATCGGTAATGTTATACCAAAACACAGACATAGTGTCCCTGATGATGAACACTAAGTATTCGAAACGCGTTTATAATTATATCCTTGTGGTGAAAACTTAATGATTTTTCTCACTAATCTTTAGTAAATATCACACAATAACTGCTTGCAAACTCGTGAATATGTATTATATTTTGGGGTGACAAAATGGTACATAATTTTCTTTATTTTACACTGTAAGAGAAAGATTTGTTGCCAGTCAACTTTTCAATTTGTTCTAAACATTCTAATGTTGAATATGTAAAATAGATGGGATACGGAGGTTTGAGGTTTTAACTCCTGTATTATCTTTTATTGACAATAATGTTATATTACTCAGTATTTATGTAAAGAAAAAAACACATCCAATATACACTTTATAGTACTGCTAATGTAGCAGGTTTAAAATATTTTGCCTTGTAATTATTTTTCAGTATCTCTAACTGATATAAAATCTCAATCGTTACGTTTAATTGAAGAAGAAAAAAAAGGTATTTGATAAAAGTTTGGTTAGAAGACAAATAACAAAGTCCATGTAATAGAAAAGTAATAGCGTTGCGAAGTTACCAAGTTAAGAGATATGTGGGATGCCAGGGATAATTGAGTCAACAAAGTCTTGGAGGGAAAGTAATCGAGTTGGGAACTTTCTAATGAAGTAGAGAGAGGATCATCGCAGCTCAGAGTGATCACCGTATTACACGCCTGCTTCGTAAGCATCAAAAAACAGACAATCAACTGAAAACTTATACTGCCTTATAGATTCATCTCGTTAAGGGCTTTTATCAAATACAACTGAGCTGTTGACCTAAGATGTTCACGCTGGAATTTTATAGGAATAGTGCTACTTTGGTATCGACCCCTTGCACATGCAAGGGTTAGCGGAATCACAAGAAAACATCTTGTAAGTACTTTCATATTGAATACAATGCAAATGGAGGCCTGCAAGGCTATAACCGTTTAGGATTGGGTGCCTCAAGAGCGTATAGAAGAAGACAGTTATAGGCAGAAACTGTTTTCCCATTACAAGGGTTAAAGCTGAATACATTTGAAAAAAATTGTCATTCCCTTCAATATTCCTACAAGAAAGGTTAATGGCCACAATGTTTACTTCAGCATTAGATTATTCTTATTATTTCAAATGAAGCAGTTCATTAGAATCTTCAAAATGTAATTGGTATATTAAAAATACCATTATGTAGACCACTTTTTCACATAAATTCTTTAATAATTTCACTTATAACTAGTTATGTATCATGCAATGTTTAGATTTCATACTGGTGTTTATTTATCAACAAAGGTGAAGAACGATGAGAAACCAGATCTCAGTGATCACAGATAGGTAGCATACATCTCCTCTCCTGAGGCTTTGTTTTGACAATTGACTGGCTCAAATTAGCGCATTGCAGGTCGCACTTGAAAGCTCAGTATTGTCGGTTACACTATGGAAGCATTTCCCCTGTCTATGGAGTTCCCTGAATCTTGTTTTGAAAAAGCCTTAATTGACTTAGTTGACATGAGGTTTCTCTTCATGATAATATTTACACAATTGTCGTATATTTCTTGCCATTATATCTGCCTCATTGCATGCTCACATTTCCTTGTTGTGTGTGTGTGTGTGTGTGTGTGTGTGTGTGTGTGTATGTGTGAGTGTGTGTGTATAGGTGTGAGTGTGGGTGTGTGGGTGTGTAGGTGTGAGTGTGTGTATGTGTGTGTGTGTGTGTGTAGGTGTGAGTGTGTGTGGGTGTGTAGGTGTGAGTGTGTGTGTGTGGGTGTGTAAGTGTGAGAGTGTGGGTGTGTAGGTGTGAGAGTGTGTGTGTAGGTGTGAGTTTGTGTGGGTTTGTGTAGGTGTGAGTGTATGTGGGTGTGTGTGTAGGTGTGAATGTGTGAGTTTATGCAGTTTTTTTAAGAAATCTATGTTATTGGTAGTGTTTATTTATGGTTGCAATTGATTTATAAAACCAAAAAATAAATCATCATATTTTTTAAATTGGGAAAAAATTATAGTCCACTAATAAAAATGTTATGTTGATATTATTTTGACATGCAATCAAATTAGTGTTGGATGTAAAATCGAGAATCGTAATAGTGAGCAAGCCATATAAACATACAGGAAAGAAAGTTATAAGAGCCTTTCAATTCATGTGTAAATATTCGTTATTGTGAATATTCTAAACACCAAGCATTCTTCAACTTAAAAGATCTCAGAAGAATAGAGGTTATTTGGATGATATAAAGTGGATATAAAGGTACTTGAGTAAAAAAATTGCTTCAAAGAGTCAAAGGAGATACAAAATGAATCGAACAGTACATTCAAATGCAAAAGAGGTATAGGGTTTAGGGCTCGTAGAGGTCGTACGGCATGGCTGCCACCGTATTAACTGAAAATTTGGTAGCAGTAGTTTTTAACTTAGTAGTTTTGTAAAAAGAAAACAGTACCTAAGCAAACAAGAGAGTAATCAAATCAATGAAGACCTTGAATTAACATTGACATTAATAACAATAAATCCGTAAAGGTTAAAATTTTATTAAAAGCTTGAGCAATAACATACGCTAATTTCATCACTAAAAATTGTTTCATACTAGGTTGCAGTGGCAGTCCCACAAGAGAACACACGTAGGCCGAGCATTGGCTCTTTGTGATACCACACAATGAAGATTGATTCTACAGTGGGAGTCCTAAATTTTGCCTAAATCAAATGTATTTAGAGTAAGGATCTTTAACGAGTACCTGACAAATGTACAGGCTCGGGACCGACGGTTTAACGTTCTTCTCCGAGGGACGACGTGCTCAGATTTATTCACCTCCCGGGTGAATAAATCGAGGGCCAGGTGAGGATTGAACCCCGGTCCTATCAGTTCAGAGGTGAGCACGTAACCACTGAGTTAACCTGGCCCCCTTTGGTGCCTAGTAACAGAAACTTAAACATATCATTCTTATTTTGCTTTTCTACTGTTCTTTGTTATTATTTTGAATAGGGTCAGGAAGATGTTACAGAGCGGTAGTAATAATTGTTAGAGAGCAGTCTTGGAATACTTGTAATCTGTAGATTAACTTCATAGAAGCATTTATGGTCAATATGAAACATTACTTTAAACGTGTTTGGAGTTTAAAAACATGTTTAAACACATTTTCAAAGTATTGTGCTTTAAAAAAAGCATTTTATCAATAATGTTTCATTATACATCTGCTAAATTTAAGCTAGGAACTTCTATATTTGTATGATGTGCCAATTCAGAAATATTCTTCATAAAAATAAGTCATAAATAAAGTTCAGTGATTTAAAACAACAAAACACTAGACCATAGTGTTATATTATAATACATAGGGCCAACAATATTAGAAGAGAGAATAGTAATATTATTAACCGTTTGTAATTTCAGGAAACAAGACATTCTAAGCACTTAAGTCGACGGATAGATGCGTTTAGACGTTCAATGGAAGTATATTGGATTAAGCTTTAACAAAGATGAAAAAAAAAAAGAAATACTCACAAGCTCTCATACACATAAAGGTGGAATAATCCTTTGGTATTATTTGATGCAGAAAACTAAAGTAGACCCCTTTTTGGCATTGATGTATGGGGTACAAGGGGAATCTAATTTCCAGTCCCTCCCCACCACCTCTCTTAGACCTAAATCCTCAAAGATAAACGATACTGTATTTTATTTGTTTCCATTTTCCCAATAACATGCAGACTTCTCTGCATTTAATATTTTCATAAGCTCTCGTAAATATCTTTTATTTAGAAAACTACCACACAATATGATATTAGTTCTTAATATGTTATAAATCAAATGAATTACTTCACTAAAAAGAATTTGTAGTGAAAAATAATCACTTAAATTTAATGATTTGTATAGAAAACATTGCATAAATATAATTTTTTTAAAATAAGTTTACTAATTTTCGATAACTGTTTATCTGGAATTGACGCTTCAGTGGGGCTGCGTATGGTGTAATCTACTCAATATATTTGTTTAAAAAAATATCATATGGTTTCTATATAGATACTTATCACATACTCGTATATGTATTACAAAAGTGATTCAGTTAAAACGTAAAATTATAGCGGAAAGAAGGTTAATATAAAAATTAAAGAACTACCTCATTTCAGTATGTCCTGTCAGTATGGTTTAGAAATTAATTTAGTCTGTTAATTATTATTGGAAAAAAATGTCAGGAAGTCATTACCGATTACGAAAATCTATTTTCCAGGTAAATTAGAGGCGAGTAAAATCCTAACTTTAGAAGATAAGTCCACTTAAGGTGTTCAAAATAAAGCATTCGTAGTGCAGAAAAGAAGTAAATGTCCCAATAAACTAGTGAAATATAGGTTTAACAATCACTGATCAGAGATTGCCCGTCTAACGCTTTCTTTCAGAACTTCTGATGGATTCCTCATAAAATGACTACTCTACTGTAGAACTGACTTAAATTATAACTTCAGTTAGCCAAGATTAGTTTAATTTGATTTTGATAAACCACCAATATTTTATTTTTTCTCTGAGAATATAGAGTAATTTAACAAAACTACTATTTAGTTTTTAAATTAAATAATTTAAAAACGTTCTTTTCTGTGAAATAAATGTGAAAATAAATAACATAAATTATTGTTAATTGCAGTAAATTTCTGTAGCAACTCTAACAAAATGCCTGCATGAACATTGGTATTTATTTTGGCTATTATGTTGGTGGTAACAATGCACTTTTGTTGTTTTTGCGTTACTTTTGCTCCTTTTCATATTTTGTTGTTTTGTATGTCAGTTTCTTGAAGCAAAACACATAAGTATTGAAAAAAATATATCGTTAGATTAAGCTTACAAGGGAATAAACAAGGTTTACAAAAAAGACCCAAAAAGTTAAAATCAATTTATTGACTTTTTTGAAAAAAAGAGAATATTTATTCTCTTCTAAGTTTATCTAAGGATATATTTTCTTCATTGTACATTACAAGTAATGTGTTTTTGATAAAAAAGCTGTTTGAACTCTACCTATTTTATACAATTATAACTATATAAATTATGTTAAACTGTGAAATCTACATCTTTGATTCATTTGATAGTTCCTATCCTATCATTGTATTTATTCTGAACCTTAATAATAAACGACAACCCGGGTTAATTTCAAACGAATGTTAATTTAAAACCAATTTATTGTTATTTAAAAAAATCACGAAAACTGGAAATATCTACCAGCACTTAATAATTAAAAAAATGGTAATTAACTATAAACACATTATTTATTCTGTTTATCCAAAAGCAGTTACTTAATATTTCGTTTTAATCCCTTAATAAAAAGATTTTTAGTTTATCTGTTAACTCTATTTTTAAACTTATTTACTTATTCTAAATATACTTACTGTGTTTAATTAAAAATGGTTATAATGGGGTAAAATAATTTTTTTATGTTTCATTATTTCATTAATGCCAGCCTGTAAAATGAATCATAAACATCACTATGTTGAAAAACATCTCTATCATCTATGACTTAATAGAACTTGTAGGTTAGTACTTTTCCAGGTGATATTATTTTATTTTTATTTTCACTAAAGTTAAACATACTCTTGTACTAATTGTAAACACTAGGAATTATTAACGTTAATGTTATTTCGATGTTATAAACATACAGAAACTGTATGAAATGAAAGATTTAAGTACAAGCATAAATCTTGGTTATATATAGGTGGTAACTTAATGTAATGTGGTATTCCTAGAAAACCCTTAAATCATGCTTATAAAGAGACAGTAACTTAATAAAATGTAATAGTCATACAAAACTTTGAATCATAGTTACCAACAAGCAGTAACTTTGTATTAGTGCCATATTTATGAACAGTATTTAAATCATGGTTATAAAGCTGTAAGTGTTTGTAATGTGTTATTACAAACATAGAATGGTATAATAATCTAAAGAATAGATTTTCATTTCATTTCAAAGGACCCTGCAGAGCATTGTTATCTGGACAGTTGACAGGACTGTGTTCATCAAAGCTTGCATAGATTCCTCAATAAGACAAGCGACTTCTGGACAGTTGTGTCACAACTTCCCGATTGACTTTGGACACAACAATCAGTTGTGTAAACCAAACTCAAGTTTACTCTGATTTAAACGAAAATAGTTTTTTAAAGGAACAGAAATCATATGGAGAAGCAAAATTAAAGAAAGTTTGCTATTTTTTTGTTCTACTTGATATCATTTGCAGTTTAAAGAAGATATTAATAACTTTTTTAAAGAATTTTAATAACTTTATCATTATTTATAGACCTTAAGCAATTAGAAATTTTAACTCCATAAATTATTAGTAATACAATTTATATCAAAACTAACAGGTTAAGGTCACAATCGTTTCGAGTTTCGAGTCAGTGTTTCGAGAAGTAAAAAACTTATAATCACAGAAATCATAAAAAAATAAATGTTTAGCATTTAATACACGAGTATATATTTTTAATGTATAAACCATTGTAAAATATTTTTACAGGATGTCTTCCCAATAATAATGGAACTAAACAATTATATTAAAATTGGATTATTGGATTAAAGAAATAACAGAAGGCTTTACTGCATTAATTGTTACTACTCTGGCTCGTATATGCGCTCGTCTCAGGACTCGTAGAATTGGGGTTCGCTTCTCACTCTAGCCTCGATTTTTTTTATATAAGGGGTGAAAAAATCTGAGCACGTCTCTCTCGGGGAGTACGTTAAGCCGTTGGTCCCGAGCCTGCATAACATCAGGTACTTGTTAATGATCACTTGTAATACACTTCAAAATTTGCTACAGAGTTTCCATGTTGTACTTTTTTAGTACAAAAACAAATTCGATGTTTAGTTCATTAAAAAAAAATTCGTCATCTAATTCAATATGAGAGTTCTTTAAGCATCAAGTTCCTTTCAAAAAACAGCAGAAATTGTTGAATATGTAAATGAATATTAGAAAATTGGTCCAATCATTATTATATTTTAAGGAAAAGAAGCTCATAGAAATATTTGTTTTGTCACTTAATTTTCTATCTTCTATGACTCAAATATCTTGAAAAATAGATAACGGGTCTAGGAAAAAATCCCCCCGAGGAAAAAAACCCCCGGAGGAAAAAACCCCCCGGGGAAAAAATCCCTCTGAAAAAAACCCCCGGAGGAAAAAACCCCCCCGAGAGAAACTTCCCCCTCAAAAAACGCTTCCCCCCAAAAGAAAATAATTTTTTTTACTAGAAGTAGTATATTAAACCAATACCAAAAAAATATAAAAACATCTGGAAAATCAAAATAATTTTTACAGATCATTATGTTTATTTAAACAAATACTGGAAAATAGCACAATATAAAAATGCTGAAGTAAATCAAATTCATCACTCAAATAAAATAAATAAAAACAATAACCAAAACATTTTTTGATATAAGAATGACAAAATCTTTTCAGAAAAATAAAATACATCTAAATAAAAACAATGTTAACAATAGTGTCAAAGTATAATGTACTCAAGAGTAACTGAAGATTAAAAGACCGAAATTAAAAAAAAGAAAAAAAAAGATGAAGCAAAACTTCGATGCCATCCTTCCACTGCGTTGTTCGTTTTCGGTAAGACATCTTGTACTCTTGAGTGCATATTCCAAATATTTGCTTCAAATCTTGGTGGTCTTCTGAATTTACGGGTTAGTCTTCCAATATAATTATCTTCAAAATAGTCAATGATGTCATTTGCGAATGATTTGAAAATGCGAATGATTGCAGCTCTAGCTTTCTATCCACAAGAAAAAGTAGAGGAAGCTTTTGATGCTCTAACAGAATATTTGCCTGAAGAAGCAAATAACATCATTGACTATTTTGAAGATAATTATATTGGAAGACTAACCCGTAAATTCAGAAGACCACCAAGATTTGAAGCAAATATTTGGAATATGCACTCAAGAGTACAAGACGACTTACCGAAAACGAACAACGCAGTGGAAGGATGGCATCGAAGTTTTGCTTCATTGGTTGGTTGCTCCCACCCTAGCATTTGGATTTTCATACGATGTATTAGAAAAGAGCATGCATTACAAGAAGTGTATGTCACACAAGTCCTTTCAGGCCATCCTCAAGTAAAACAGAAAAAGAAATATAAGAACTCTGCTCTTCGCATCAAAACCATCACAGAAGACGTGCACAACAGGTCAATTTTAGACTTTTTAAAAGGAATAGCTTTTAATCTTAGTTTTTAAACTCAGACTATATGATAAAATTAATATTTTTTTTTCTTTTTTTTAATTTCGGTCTTTTAATCTTCAGTTACTCTTGAGTACATTATACTTTGACACTATTGTTAACATTGTTTTTATTTGGATGTATTTTATTTTTCTGAAAAGATTTTGTCATTCTTATATCAAAAAATGTTTTGGTTATTGTTTTTATTTATTTTATTTGAGTGATGAATTTGATTTACTTCAGCATTTTTATATTGTGCTATTTTCCAGTGTTTGTTTAAATAAACATAATGATCTGTAAAAATTATTTTGATTTTCCAGACGTTTTTATATTTTTTTGGTATTGGTTTAATATACTACTTCTAGTAAAAAAATTATTTTCTTTTGGGGGGAAGCGTTTTTTGAGGGGGAAGTTTCTCTCGGGGGGGTTTTTTTCCTCCGGGGGTTTTTTTCCAGGGGGATTTTTTCCCCGGGGGGTTTTTTCTTCCGGGGGTTTTTTTCCTCGGGGGATTTTTTCCTGCACCGACCGTCTTTCAACAGTAACATGCGGTCTTCATCAGAGTTAAATCCCAACTGTTCTGACTTCCAGTTGGTTTGACTGATTCTTATTTTGGTTTTTATATATATCTTAGATGGATAATAATATTATTAAACATGATCTTCACTATGTATAAATGACACTAACAAATAGAGTTGAGTAATCTAGTTCATACTCTAAATTAAACGTGTCTCTAAATTAAACGTTGCGCCCTTAAACTGAACTGAACATCGAAGGCCTATTTCTTGTAATTTGTTTTCCAGTGTAGGTGGAATATTCCTGGTCACACTCATGAGAACTTGTAAGTCAAAATAAGTATTTGCAAGACATTTTACCTGAGTGTACGTCATCCAGCAACAAGGTTCCACCTGGTTGGCGTCGAGACCCCAGAATTCGAGTTCCTCTTCAAAGAGAGGGCCGCACACGTCTGTTGGGTAGTGCAGTTTGCCGGTTCTATAACAGACATTGTCCTCTTAAACAAAAAAAACAATTTATGTAAGACACATTTACAAAATCAATTAATTGACATACTACCATTATTGAATCAGGGCAATATCAAAGCCATAAACTTTAACTTTTGCTTCAAGGAGATTATGTTTTTACGTATTTTTTTTTACCTTAACAAATCGAGTATACAATTTTAATAAAATAAAATAATAATCAAAATTGATAAATTAAAATTCATAATATTTGAAACAAATAATAATAAACTTCTGTCGTTGACCCCAGTATTGCCATGCAGTAATTTTTTCAGTATCGTGAACTTTTTTCTAAGAACATACGTAAAAAGATTAAAGTAATGTTGCGAAGGATAACAAATTAGCTTCAAAAATCCAAACTGTTTGAACTTAAAACATTTGGCAAGTGTGTACAAGTATTTGCATTTCCATTTTTAGGAGCAGGATTGTAAGGTTGTATTATAATAGGATTATAATTGTACGAATTGGGAGAATATTCTAGATAGTCTCACATTACTAGCTGACTTCGGCAGTTAGCCGACGTTAATGCTAATTAATTGGGACTTATACGTAATTCTGACTGGCATATTTCGGCCTTATTTCGTCAACACTTAAACTTGAGAAACAAGTAAGAGAGAAGTCGTTTATCAAATACTAACCCCTTCTGCATCACTTATGTTCAGATAATGATCTATTCATCAAAAACAAATATCAATTCACTTTTATCATCAGCAATATCAGAAGGGTATTTCTACTTTTCTTACAAGTTAAAGTAGAATATTAATTAATATTAATTCGTTATATAAGTAAAATCTTTAGTAAGAATTGAATGTAGTTTCTATACTGATAGAAATAGCTTACAAATTAAATACTTGATTTTATTCATAGATAAACATAATTTAAAATTTAATGAATACATAAGTAGTCAACATTATAGTAAAGGTAAATTGTCTTTAAGATCTTTTTTGTGTGAGTACTTAGACAATTTGGAACAAGAGGAACGGAAAATCAATACAAATAATAAAGTAAAAACATTTCAAGTGAAAGGTTGTATGGTATGAGTGGTCGCACTGAGTGTCGCCACTAACAAATAGCAAGAGAATGGAGTAAAAAAGAGAATTAATACACAGTACCTTTTATTTCAATGTTTTTCAAATGTTTAGTAACAAATCAGTATGCCAAAGACTTGATGAGTTACAGAAAAAATTACAAGTTACTCATCTCTATCAAAGTAAGAGGATATTTTGTCTAAGCACCCATTGTCTTACAGCCGTCTTGAACGGTGTCGATAGTTAATAAAAAATACCTTATTTAATTGATAACATTTTCATTAATGCTTATAATATAATTAAATATTAAGCAGGAAAAAGAGGTCATTGATTTGTATAACTCAGAACGAGAAATGTTTAAGCTACAAAAAACTGCAATACTTTCTTATATTCTCAATATATTGGCAATTTTCAAATTTTTAATTCTTACTGCAATCAAAATATATACTCTATAACTTAAGAGGACTGACTCTATGAATGACATGTAAGGAATTGAGTAATTAATTTCGGCAAGCTATTGACCCCCCCCCCCCCCCCCCAAACACAATATAAACTAAAATAGATTAGTGTGTTTTCTATAAATTTTAGCAGCCAATGTTTTTTAACAAATTGTATTATTTGTTAAATAAGGTTCCTCATTTTTAATTGATTAATAATGCAATTGTAATTATAGGTGATGATTAAGAAGGATTTCCCTAAAATGGTGTTCGGTTATAGAATCATTGTTCTACAAGTGTAGTTACTGAGAACTTTCTTGAATGGAACTTATTACTTGAATTCAACGTTTTTTGTTTTTGAGAATCAGATAAGGTGGGATATTAGAATGCTTTTTTCTTTCCTTCTTTTTTTTTTTGAAGTTTGTCCTACTTTGGTAGTTATGAGGTGTCATATGTTTTTTTTTTATTAATAGTTGATAAGTTCATCGTCTACTGTGCTCCTAGGACATTACCACTGTGTGGTTTTGTTTGATTCTCTAGTTCCTCATATTTTGTTGTATAGTTTTATTTCGTTTAGGAATGATGTATGCACTTCACTGGCATATTTATTATCAGGGGCTAGTGCTATTATCAATTTTGATGGTATGCCCGCAGACGTCCTTTCTTCCTCTAATTATGGGCATTCTTCAATTAAATGGGCCACCATCAAATACATTTTACATTTTGGGCATGAGAGTTTTTGTTCTTATGGTAACAGGTAACTATGTGTAGCTCGCGTGTGACCTATACGTAGGCGGTTTAATATCACATTTGTTTCTCGATTTCCTGTTCCAGTGTTCATTGTTGTCCCAATTGAAGATGAGAATATTGGTCTAATTCATTCTCTTTTAAGAAGTCGCTATGTAGAAATGTAGTTAAGCTTTGATATTAGACCTTCAACATATGTAAGGGTCTTATATGTTATACTACTATTCTGTCCCTTTATTGAATACCGCTTCTTTCGCTCCAATGACATTATCAAATATAGGAATATGTTTTGAATGACATTATGCCTCCTTGCTGTATTAATAAAGGTTTTAGAATATTTTCTGTATTAGCAACAAACAGAATTGTTCATAATCTCTTTATCCTTTCAGTATTCAAAGCTCCTAAAGAAGAGAGTCCTTTTTTTCTAGAAATTTTCTCAAATTACATACTCTCTTCATCTTGCACAATTTAACTGACTATAAATAGATGTATATAATGTGTATAATGTATTATACAATAATGTATGATGTAATACATACTACAATGTATTTATTATAATGTATAATAGAGAAGACATATACCGCGAAATAATAACAGTACAAATAAAAATATGAGCTTTCATCTGGTGCGTGGAAGTGCTTATAATTTATGTGGTAAGCTTCATTGAGATAGATTGAAGTGGGTAGAAATATGTAAGGAGTAAAATAAATGCAGTCGGCAATTCTAAGGATTAGCTCTACAAGCGCTGAGGGTGTCCACTGATGCATACTGAAATCGCTAATGTGCATAATTTGAAATACATTACGTATCTCACTGCATATTGGATGGCATTTAGTATTCTCATCAACATAGTCTGCAAACCAATTTAACTTTATTCGTTTTATTGTGATAATTGTTATTTTTTTTAATTAATTGCGTGATTTTACTTTAAGAGGCGATTAAGCGCCACGCCACATATTATATGATAAACTGTCAGGATGTTCTGGAGTGCCAAGTGATTAATTTTTCTTGTGCTAGAAAACTTGTTTTTACTTGCAGAGTGAATATATGTTGATTTATGAAATATCCTGTGACTAAATGATAAGCAATACTAAGTAGCGACAGACATATCACCATGTTCATTAAGTAACATGGTGTTGTATACTAGACATGTTTTCTACTGGCCAGTTTGTGTGACACGATATGAGAGTTGAGTTTCAACTAAAATATAATTTAGCCACTTCAATCTTTTCTGTCGTAAATAAGTTTCTCAAAGTAATTTTATTACTTTATCCGCTGAGCTCTACTTTTGGCACCAGGACCTAAGTTGTTTAAAAGTAAAACAAGATAAAGGCAATGTTGAATTCTTGAGCTGTTAGAAGAAAATAAAAATGTCGTATTGGAGGGCAAATCAAGGACAACAGGTTGTTTACAGAGGAAGGTTAAGCCAGTGGGTTGCTTTTTTAGGGGAGAGTGCCTGGAGATATTCTAACTTCCTGAGAAATATGGCTTCATGGTAAGGAATTTCTCCATAGACGTTTTTACTCATAGTCTAAACAGCTTTCACAGGTTAATCCACAGGTTTCTAATTCAATCATGGCAACACAAAGAAAAACAACTGTTACCATTTAGCATAACATACAGCTTGAGTTAGACAACTTGAAGGAAAACTAAACCACCGTTACTAGAAATTCAAGTCAGTAATGAGATACAGATTTTTCCTTGAATTATGTTAATCTTTGGCTTACATGTATAAATGTATACAGTGATTAAAATCACTTACAAGAATGTAAAGATAATATTGAAAAATAATTGAAAAAAAATAAAGATAATCTTGAAAATAGAACTAAAATAAGTAAAAAAAAAAAAACAAAGTGAAAGCTGTATATTTTTCTGAGGATATGTTAACATTAAATAGCAGTATATAATATATGTAATTCTATTATGTAATCGAAATTCGGTCAATTTTCTACGCTCAAAATCAAACTCTCATTGCCAACGTTTCGGTTTTATTTCAAAAGTTTTGACCAGGCTAATCAGATAATATTATAAGTGTTAATTATTAATTACATTAAATTAAAGTGTTAAATAATTAAATCTTAATCTCTTACAGAAACATTGAATTTCTCAGTCAAAAGACCATGAATGCATATATATATATATCAATGATCAAACTACAACAACAAATGGGAAAACGAGACTAAGATCTTAAAACCGTAACAAGCGGTCTTCGTCAGAGTCAAAAACCGAACTCCGGGTTTTTGACTCTGGCGAAGACCGCTTGCTACGGTTGAAAGATCTTAGTTTTGTTTTCCCATTTTTTATTGTGGTTTCATCATTGATTGTTATTTCACGTGTTTATGTGAAATCTTTATATATGTAGTTTCTTGATCAGAACGCCGTATATCATGGATGGATCGAAAAATGTAGCGACGAACATAACACCAAACATCGGAGAGCTACTGCATCAATTTTGTAGCTAAATGTATGTAGAAAATATGACAAGGTTTAAATAAAATTAATAAACACTAAATACGGCGTTCTATTCAACAAGATATATGTATGACATTATATCAATGTAGAAAATAGCGCTAGATACCTGTAGTAGTTGAGGACTTGGGCAAAGACGCCAGGATGTCGGTCGAAGAAGTACTCGTTGAGGACGGGATCGTAGTTGACAAGAGCCTCAGTCAGCCTGGACAGCCGGGTGGCGGGGATCTTCTTGAGGGTGGCCTTGTAGGTCTCGTGCCGAATGCCACCGACGTTCAGCACGACGCGGTTTTCCGCGTCCATGTTGAGGTGGTTCATTACTCCACCTCTGACGCTCTAGCCCCCCTTCAACAAAATAATACACATCAGTAAACCTTTACACAATAGTTATTCAGGTTGCTTGGTCACAGTTTCTAAAGTCAATCAAAAATCAATTTATTTTATAATAAATGTGTTATGAAATTCTAGAAAACATTTACTGATGGGATCAAGAGATTAAACATTAAAAAAAAATTAAAATGTTAAAATTAAAGAATTATAAAGCGCAAATTTAATTTCACCCTTTTCCTCTAAAATTTATGTTTGTTTTTCACCAGATTTATTCTATAGTATTCAGATTTTTTTTCTGTTGTTTTTCAAAATAAACTAATTGCAAGTCTGTTTATTTCTTCTACCTCGTGCGAATAAATATCTCATAGATACGATGTATTATTCTGGGTACAATGTAATACTGGGTACAATGTAGTATTCTGGCTACAACCAGATAATTGCATGAAAGTATTCTATTCTTTATTCAAACGTATTCAACATATTTTTTTGTAATGAGTACAACTTTTTCTTTTTAAATTGCTTAGCTTAGTTGTTTTCTCAATGATGTTTTTTTATTTTCTTGTAGTATATGATTCATATGTTTCATGCGGTAGAACATAGATAACATAAAACAAAATATAATTATTATCTTTTTTTATTGGTTAGTCGTATTATCTTTAATTAAAAGAGATATTTAGGGAAGACTAATACAACCTTGAATTGTTTTTGTTTCTAAAACTGATTTTCTTTAGAAGACTATAAGATGGTGAATACAAAGAATTTTTCGTTTTTAGCTAAATAGTTGGCCACTCTTGAGGTATCAAGTGAATTCGCACATAAACACTGTTCTTTCACGATACAATTCCCTGATAATGGCTAAGTTTGATATCTTGATAAGCAGTAAAGTGCAGCCTTGAATGGGCTTTGTTTGCTCCAGTCGGTTCATTGTCTAACTAGTCAGAGTCGCTAGCAGGATTAATGAGCACCTTCATTCACTCGTGATTGCACCTCATCATTTAACACTTTTTGGACGCTCCACTCAATCTTGCCCATAGTTGCTATATTTATACTGTTAAAACCATTTGACACAGCTTCTTTTAGACAGAGCATTAACTCTGATGTATTCTCACAAAGGTACAATAACTTTCAGCTTGAATGTACTTGAAAGTACAGTAACTTTTCTTGATTTGTTATTCAAAGATAGAAAACCTAAGGGAGGGTGAAAGCTGATATTCATTTTTGGATAATCATCATACTGAATTTCAGTTAGATTTATGTGCAGAATCTCTTCCAGTTCTACATTCATTTCATTTTCATGGTCACCTGGAAGAGGGTTGAGAACAGCTGTATTTGTTATTCAAAGATAGAAAAACCTAAGACAGAATGGTTACATTTTATCACGGTTAAATTCTAAAATCACAAAGACATATTTTAGAAAAAAATTGGTTTTGGAATAGTAGAATAGATTCTAGTTTACATAGCTTGGGGAAGTGAGTAGTGGTAAGCTTTGTAGCAGTGTTTCAAAGTGCAGAAGGTCTTCATGTGCGCATACAGGTGTTACAAGAGCACTTATTTTCCTTGTAGGATATTGTTCAGTGTATTCAGATGATGAGTAAGATCAATTCCAAATCCGCCAACTCAAGAAGGTTCTCGGTTAATAAAGAATGGCCAACATGAATTCCAGTGTGGTATCGTACATTTTGGAATTCAACATTAATACCTGATAAGAAAGAATCTCATTCTCTGTGGTGCAGTCCTCTAGCTCGAATTATTTGGCAGTTTTGTACAGCAGTGTTCACCACGTTATCCAGTTAAATAGTTATTGCGTCTCTTTTAATTGTGTACAAGTTCAAAGCGATTCATTTGTGTTCAACCATCATAGCGGGATCTCTATGTTTTGCAACTCCACAGAGCTTATTCTATTTAAGTCTAATTTTTTCAGTGTTCTCTGATACTGCGAAAATAATCAATATGACAAAAACGATTTAATACCCACAAAAAGTTAACAGCTGCGCGGTATCCAACTGCTTTGCTCTCATAGCAAGTTATCGAGTAAAATAAATCTACCTTTGCTTTGTTTTTCGACTAAAGTGTAAAGGTAGATGCCAAGCTTTGATTCTCCAAGCACTGTATTTTTTGATAAACGAATGAGTACTTTTAAAATCCGTACTTGATTCCGTTTCAATTCTGTACATTTCTACAGAAATTTATATAAATTATATAATCTTTGTCTGAAAATAGTTCTTGACTTGCTAAATGTTCAGTGGATTGTACTATAATAATGAATATAATTTCACAATTTGGTGATGTGGTGTATTCCTGTAATTTAAAAAAAATTTTTTACATTACTATAATAAAGTATTGTGATCGTGAAAAAATTTGATCTCAAGATTTACATAGAGTTACATGTTTTGAGATCCTAAAAGTCGTTTAATTAAGTTTTTTCGATGATAATGGTGATGATGATGATGATGGTGGTGGTGGTTGTGTGCGTGTGTGTGTGTGTGTGTGTGTGTGTATAGGTGGGTGGGAGAGTATGTAACCAAAATTTGCGGCCACACTACGGTCCAGAATCTTTGATGGATCAAATTGATATTTTACACAAATATTGGCCTCATAGTTTAGATGAGCCTTTCTGTTTGGGGATCAATTATTCATGATGGAAAATTCACTTTTTTTTACTAAAAACCTGTTTTTAAACACCATTTTTTCTCATACATTAATAATTCTGGTCTTGAAATTTTGGCGTTATGTTTGAGGCTACAAATGTAATAAACTAAAAATATCATCAGATTTTTAAAACCACAGGAAATATTTTCTTTTCTATAAAATGTACAAAATTTGACTTATAATTCAATCTGAAAGATTGTGAGAGCGATACAAATGATACTGTTTAACGTGTAAAATGAAACTATACCTAAAAATTGAAATCTATGTGGAAAAGAAGTTAATATAATTGTTTTTGAAATTACGTTATCTAAAGGGCCGTTAGAGTACATTTTCTGTTTTCAGAAGAATGCTTTTTGACGCTAAACGTCTAATTAAAAAAGCATGAAAATTTGACCAAAAACGGAACACAAAATTAGCAATGTGCAAAAAAAATGATTGAATTCCAATTATTTTCGCACTTTTTCAAAATTTTTCGTACTCACTGTCTGTTTTAAGTTCTTCTGGAAATGCCATTTTTTGCTCACTAATCGTAAATGTTTTCTTGAATATTTTGTACAATTGTATAAAATGGAAAGAGAAGAACTGTCTTAGCCCTAGCTGGGTAAGTTTCAAACGACTTAAATCTGATATGTGGAGATAAAGACCGCTTAAATCTTATTGATCTATTAGTATGTCAGTCCCGCATTGAGATTTTCTGCTTATTGAAACGTCCAAAAACTTTTATGTTGTTTTGTTATAGATACTTTCGTAAATAATAGCAACTTTATAAGAAGTATTTTCAGAAAATTTTCAAAACGTATGAGTTAAAAATGGTGTTGTCAATGACTTCATTCCTAACCAATTATTGTATGCATGTTAAACAAATCTAAAAAGTGTGTTTTTAGTTTTTTTTTCGTATAGTCAAAATAAATTTAGTTTTTATAATGTACTTTAATCAATACGAAATGCAATATTTCAGACAAGCCTGCAGTCAGATAAACAAAGGTACATTCATTCTGAAGAATACTTAGATTTTTTTCATTATCACTCTATTTAATTTGCAGAGGAGGGAAAAGAGCATCTTGCATACTGTTTAGGTCAAACCAGTATATCAATATGTGTCATTATCATTATTTATATTTATAATTATGTTCTTTTATGAACACTTTGACATGTTTTTAATATCGTTGTGAGTTTTGTATCAGTAGTACATCGCATTGCAGAGAAAAATATTCGTATCGTATCTAACCAAATATCTGTAGATACTTCAATTAAAGAAAAATGCATTTGTCAAAGAGAGTGAACATGTTTTACTGTTATAGCCAGAACAATTCGGCCACTACAAATAAAGGAGAGGCAATAAAGGGTGGTGTTGGGTAGGACTCGGCTGTTTATCCAATATAGAATGCTCTCCATCATTTAAAACAACGAGAGAGAACTATTTTGTCATGAGAACCCCAATGAAAGGCCACTTTACTGAACAAGAGAAGCGTTTTGAAGGGAGCGCAGGAGTAGTGGGCTGCGGTAGCGTTGACACCACTTGATGTTAATATCCCTTGGACAAACTAACACCCTCCTGCAGCCATAATAATCAGCCCACACAGCCGTAAATATGAGACAAGTGGCTGTTTAGACGCTCAGAGAAAGCCAGCAATGTCAAACCACCTAGCAAAAATACCTCCGTCATATGAATATTAATTAGTTCAAAAATATGCTAATATTGGGATTCTTCTGACTACTTAACTGGATTTGAAAGACCACATATTGCGGAATAGTTAAAATGTAAATCATGGGTGTACGTCATGAGGCCTTTTGTCATCTGATATGACTTTTTAAAGTACATTCAGAACACAGTGGTGTGCTATTTACATGATTTATAACACCTGAAATACTAATACCAGCCCATAAAAGCTGTTACAACAAGTTAGTTTTTTCCAATACCTTGTCTACTTCATTCTACATTCTTCATAGCACCATTCATTTCAAATAAAGAAAATTTTTTAAAAACGAAGTTGACTATTTTCCTTAATTAATGGAAATTGAGGGTAAAATTATAAAAAATATTTACAAAGTGACCTTACAGATTATTTGGTAATTAGGGATGATATTGTAACTACAAATAACTGTGTTTTGTCAATTAAAATAAAATATTGTGAAGCACAATAGTCACACTGACTGTTTTAGATGGGATGAAAGTCCTGCATGTTCCAGTTTATCATTTTTATCATAATTTGAAAAATGTGTTAGTGAAAGTAAAAGGGAACAGTTAATTTATTTAATTTATTAGATGTGATTTATTACAGCTGTGAGGGCTGTGAATAATTGATAAGAGATAATTCATCAAGTTTTAGGAAGTGTGTCCTGTTGCATTCTGAAGGTATCAGTTTCCTGAGTATAAACTTTACAAGTATTTGGTTTTTGACAAAGCCCAACATTTTTTCTCTAATATTAAACAAATTATAAGTGTAATCAGAAGTGGTAGCATTTTTTAATTCATATGTTAATATTATCATTTGTTATGGACGTACACATTTTGCTAATGAACTTGTGTTCTAAAATATAACTGATATAGATAGATTTCCTAAAAGGATTTTCATGTTAGCTTGTTTTAAGTAACGTTTAATTTTATAAGTTGACTTCAATCGTTATGTCTGTATGACAAAAGCACGTGTATATATAAAGTTGTTATAGCAGGTTTTTTCTGATATTCACCTAATGGAAGAATAGAAGGCGTTGATATGAAGAGGCTGTAGTGTTAAGATAATGCCAGAAGAGTGCTACAAAGCTGTGGAGCCTAGTGGTCCTTCAAACTGGAAACAAATAACTAGAAGAGTCCAGTGATCAAATCTGCAAACAACTTTCAACTGAAGCAAACTCCATTTCTAAACCAAATTACCTATTTCTTATAGTTTAAAAACAAAACTCACAACAATTAATATAACCGTGATAGAGTTGATCTAGTATCGACGTTATACTCTTATTGTCATCTTTCAATGTGTTGAATAAATATTAATTATTAAATTGATATTGATTTTAATATCTTAAACTTAAAATAAATATGCATTAAACGTGTTTGCTTTAAAAGTTTGGAAACTATTTATAAAATTAGTTTTCCTTTTTGAAATATGTATTAAGACGACAAAAATAATTATTTACTAAATTTGTGATATATAAAAAGTACACATAAGAAATAAGTTAGGTATTATTTCTTATTTGACTATACTGATACCAGTGCCATTCAGTGACACATCTTATGATGTTCTTTGAGAAATAACTACCAACAGAACGGCTCACGTTCTGTACAAAGACTACCAACAGAACGGCTCACGTTCTGTACAAAGACTACCAACAGAACAGCTCACGTTCTGTACAAAGACTACCAACAGAACGGCTCACGTTCTGTACAAAGACTACCAACAGAACGGCTCACGTTCTGTACAAAGACTACCAACAGAACGGCTCACGTTCTGTACAAAGACTACCAACCCTTTGAGATACAACATAAACCAATGCTCTGCATCTTTGGGAATATAAGCACTCCTGTATAGAATATTGTTGAGAAAGACAAGAGAAAACAATAGACTATTGAACAAATGAACTTTTGAGTAAATGCATTATATTTTTTTATAATAAAATGCGCGTTTAAAATTAACAATGTACGAACCAGGGCTACCAGCTCTTGATATTTCTCACAATATCTTGGCATTTTGGGATATACTTCAGTAAATTACTGAAATCATGGGATTTTTGAACGATAGCTATTTATATAATAGCCACTTACTTTTATATAATTTCCACTTAATTATAGTAGTTAAATTTATTAACAAATATACAAAAAACTTAATTGCTTCATCTTCCTGATTCGTCTTATACTCGTATTAAATATGTTCACTTTGCATTTAGTCAATGAAACACTTGTGTTTCAACGCAGTCATCAATATCATGACGTTTCAATTCTGTAAATTCAATAAAAAATCAGAATCCTTGGAAAACAGTGCATAACAAAGAAGGCACAAAATTGTTTAACCTGGGAGCCTACAAAATTTCTTTCAATAAAAGAAATCGAATTCATAGAAGATATAGAAAGAGGATGGATGAAGATAGGTAAAGAAACAACACCCTCTACTTCTCTGCAGATGACGATGAATAAAGTGGACATTAAAAACGTGATTTTGTGAAGAAATGTTTTATTTTACCTATGTTATGTATCTTGGGATATTTATTTGAATCTTGGGATTTTTATAGGCTAAATCTTGGGATACTGCTAAATTTGCAGTGACAGCACTGGTGAGAAGAGGGCTACCTGTAAGTTGTGATAGCGGTTATAAGGACCTTGTCAACCCACTAGAGAACTCCAGCATTATATATTATTTAAAATAAGGAGGAAAAAAAGCGTTGATAATCACAGACTTGAAATGAATCAACATTACTGGATTTTAGATGCTCCGCAGGGCACAATTAACTAATTTTAGACACATGTGCTGCATATTAAATGTGTTGTAAAGAGTAATAATTGTTTGAATGCATTTAGTAATACGTGAGTTAAAATATTCTTAGAAAAGAGAATTTCTAGGTGTTTGGGGTTTGAGAGGAAGGAAGCGGGAGGGCGGTGTGTGAGAAAGCAGGCCTGCATAATGCATGTGGGTGCACCAGATGAATGATCCCAAGGTATCGACTTAATGCTTCGACATGCCACCTCCTACAGCCTCGTCCAAAACCCACTGCAGAATCAATCACCTCCACCTCACCGCTCTGTTTTGATTTCCTGAAATCCTTGATAATAGAAACACCGATATCTGTCCATATGTCATGCCAGAATAAAATAACTAAATATAAAATGATCATTCGGATTCAGTAATTGCAAAATTAGTCATCTTCAAGACTGAAATCGGATCCAGTATCAATTAATCTTCTCTAGTTCAATGGTGTGCAAAACATTTGCATAATGCATTGTTTACTGACGTAATTGGCATTTGCCAATTTACACTGACGGTATCACCACTTTTTTTTAGTCAGAGTATCTAAAAATAGAAGTTCTGTTTGATTACTTTGAAGTACTATGGTAAATTTTGGTTTATGCATAAAACTATGAAAATATTTAGTACTTCTGTTTCAATGAACTCATGAATTATTATTTAAGTCACATTTGCATATAGACACTTCAGGCAAGAATATAGAAAAATATAGAAATGGGTCCATACAGTACCCATAGAATTACCGTATTTAGATGCAGTGGGGATTGTAGTCTAGTAGGTTTTAATTTCAAATTTATTAGCTTTTTTTAGCCAATTCGAAAATTCAAAAAAATAACAATAGTTAAATTGAAACCATTTGTAAAATGAGCACCTCAATATATACTATTGTATATATTGTAACCCACAATATATTATGTGGGTTATTTATCATTTATAATTACTTATATGATCCTTTGTAATAGAAACATTTCTACCAGTTCTCTTATTGGCTATCATGTTCATTAACTCTACAATAGTTGCATCCTTAAAATCAGAATCTTCATATCCTCCTAAAATGGTCCTTACATATTTAATTAAGGACGAAAAGAAAAAAAAACATTACATTTAAAACTATTAAGATACGGACAACTTCTTGAAACCACTTTAGAGAAAAGACTGAATTGAAGATTCTTGGAATAGGAAAACTGGTTATGAGTACAAAAGTAATGTTGCGTTGTAAAAGCTTCTTTTATAGAACGTGGTCTGTTAACATCACATCCTCACTTTGGATCTAAGTATGTAATTTGGTAAAGCGAATGTAATTGCCTTTATGGTATCATATGTATCAGTGATATGGGTGTGGTATACAAAAACCAGGAGAAAGCAGGAGTCATGACCAAATGTCCTATATCCAGGACAATGCGTCTTTCTTACAATATTTTACACTAATAATCATTTGGCGCTTGCAGAAGGTTGGGACCATAAAAACATCGTGTGGTCCCGAGCATGTTTGCACTACACATCCCAGGTCCACAGGGGTACAATTGACAAATGGACAAATGGACAAGCAGAAGAAAGGTTTCCAGAAAAAACGGGTCAAAGTTAGTTTGAAACGCTAAGTCTAACTGACAGGCCTTTCCCTTAGCAATGCGAACCGATTCAATCGCAACACCTTTTAAGGGTCGGCCCTGCTAACTGATCTTAAATTTGTATTAAAAGATATTATCATCAAAGGAAGGATTTTAAAATATGTGTAGAGTATATCTCCGGAATTTCTTCTTAAGTACGTATTGCTTGTGCAAGCTGTAATTAAAACCACACGTCGAATGGAAGTTGTGTGCCAAGAAGAGCAGAACCTTTTGATCACATTCTATCCTAATGTAAGGTCGTCGCATTTGATACGGTAAAGATATTTTAGAAATCATACCTAAAAACAGTAAAATGAGAGATAATTCTAAAAGATTAATTATGAAATCCATTAAGGACTTAAAATCAGAAGTTAAATTTAGACACGACAAAGGTATGTACAATATGACAGGATAGCCTCGGAGCGCACTAGTTCGATGAGATTCAGGTCCGCAGTTTCATAATAGCAATATCGTGTCAGTTTGATGAATGAGTTCTAATCAGTTTCTATAACTGACAAAATGATTGCAGCTGCATGTAAACAAACGATACATTATTGATTATCGAGAGTACGATATTACATACACGGGAGAACCACATTAAAATGAAACCCAACACCCTTCGTTGTCAATGAGTTGGATATTACGTATGTACTCGTATTTATAGTTAAGTTGATTGAACGTGACTCCAAATTTTCTTTTGGTTACTTGCTCTCTAAATGATTCATAAAGGAAAAATCTCTATGAATTTTTCCTTGTAAGTTTTTTATCGTAGATATTTCAGAACTTTTATAGCCCAAGACATGGTATTCATTATATATATATATAAGACCGCTTGTTACGGTTGAAAGATTTTAGTCTTGTTTTCCCATTTCTTATTGTGGTTTGATCATCGATATATATATATATATATATATATATATATATATATACTATTCCACGGTCGATACTTTTATCAATATATATTATATATATTATATATATATATATATATATATATATATATATATATAACCAATTAAATGAAACGATTCCACGAACTAAATAAACTTGTGTATATTGACACAAAGAACACTCAGAATTGAAACAGAAACTCGCTACTATATTTCGATGTTCTCGTCATCAGGAAGATAGTAGTGAGTTTCTGTTTCATTTCTGAGTGTTCTTTGTGTCAATATAGTTTATATATATATATGTATATGTATATTTGATATTATTTTTACATGTTAATTTATATTTGAATACTAGAAGTGTATATATAGCTTTATGTAGTTACTAAGATTTTAAAAGAAATTCAATATCAATATCTAAAAATATTTGATTTTTTTTATTAACTTACGCCTATCGCAGCGTTGTAGTTAATAGCTAGACACATATTGTTTTCTTCTATGTTCTTTTCATTATTAAGCCATAAAATTAATCTCTGTTTGAACTTTTTTGAGCAGCTATAATTTTTTTATTCTAGTTTTAATACATTGAAGAATGTTGCGACGTCATGTCACGTACTTTAATTGAGTTGTTAAACATACCAGTATAAAAAAAGTGAATTATACTTAGACTGAAGTTATTTTAAAAGAAATTGGAATTGAGTCGCTTTGTCAATATATGGAATAAAATATGGTATAATATGAATAGGGTATGATAAGGGAAAGATCCGAGCCGAATAATCTTCGGGAATATTTTTTTACCCCTAGGGAGTTTGATGTAAGAGGGTTTTGTCCCACAAGATTTTTCTAGGGAGTTTTGTCCTAAGTAGATTCTGTCTAACCTTCAAAAAACCAACATCAATAGTCTGAAGTAGCATTTTTCAAAACTAAAATGGAAATCCTTCCAAAACAAATTTGAGGAGTCGGTAGAGTGTATATAATCGTATCTTGTCAAATCCTGCATCTGTGTGTTTTAATATTCTATTTCACACCACACATACATACATACTCAGTCGTTTTTTATCACATTGTCATACTGTTGTCTATTGCATTGTTATAGATCATACAGACAGAAGTTTTATCTTATTAGTCAATTGACCTTCATATTCTTGAAGGAGTAAGTTCTAACCTATGGAAATGTTGACGCAGATATCACATTTCTACAAAATTGTACAAATTTCTTTTGACTGGATTATTGTAATACGACAGTACAGATAGCAATCTGAAAATACAAGACTCAAGAAGATGGAGTATGACATTAAAAAGCTTTCTCCTAAGTTTGTTAACCTTACTTACAAAGACTTTTCAACCGATATATGATTTTTCAGGTCATATACAAATCTCAATATCGGCTCAATTTTTGAGTAAACTGAGGAATGAGAAGTTAAATTAAATGTTGCACCTTTCCCCTTAATTATATTTTTACTTGGCTCTTTGTATAGTCGTAATTATATATTGCTTTCTTTATGTTGTTACTTTGTTCTTTTATATGATGATGCCATACGAGTTAGTAAGTTCGCTTTCTAGTGCGAATAGTTAAAATAAAAGAGTCATTTATAATATCAACTGACGGAAACATATCTAATACGTGTAAGGTACTGTGGGGTAATCACCTAATACACAGATACAAACAAAGTCACGATGATAGTAAAAACAGTAAACAATCTTACATTGAAATGACCAAAACAGATAAGTGGAGCATTAAAAAAATAAAACAAGTCAATCATAATAAGTCCATAATATAGACCATAATAATAAATGAACACTCTCAATACTGTGTAATGTATTGAGGTCAAGTTAAATTTGTGCAAAGACTAAAATAATTATAACATTTTATATTTATTGAGCCATCAGAAAAATAACTTAAGATTAGTAAATGCTTTGTTATAAAGAAGAAAGAAAAAAATATATATTCCTTGCTTTTTTTACCCAGAAATAATTGGGTTCCTAAAAACACTAAGCACTCTATCTGACAGTGATATTTGCAAAACAGTGCACAAAGCAGTATATATGGACGAAGGGGTCTATAAATATAAATTGTACTTCGTATGTCTCTGTAGTTTTTTAAAAAAATATGTTCGATTAGCACAGATTTTTTTACTTTAAGATGTTTATTCTTGTTTTAGGTAATATTAACTCTCAAATTCCTTAAAAGTAACCTTTATTTAACAATTAACAAGATTCTTCTGAAAAAATACTATTTCATTGTAAACAAAACCAAGTGCAGCAGGATATTTTTCCAAGATGAGATTTCCTATTTCATAACAATATTACTTTTCGAGATAATCTAAATTTTAGAAACTCTTTTTATATCTTGTATATTTTAGGTTTGTTTTGACAACCTTAATTGTTGTACAGTTAGATGTTTAGTGTAAATTTTTTTTTAAAACAATATACGTCCTATAACACGTCTATAACCTAATTATAACTTCGTCTATATAATTTCAAGAAACAAGTATTTTGCTCATCATATCAAAAAGTGCTATTTCTGATATAGTTTCATTCTGATCTGCTGTTTTTTTATGAATTGTATCGTGTTCATAATGGTTTAGAAAGAATAATGATCTACAAAATTTCCATTTTTTTTTGCAGAACATACCTTTTGGGTTATTGATAAATTCTTACTTCTTTTTCTTTAGTGCTCAATAGAGGCCATATTTCTAACACTCTATCATTAGCAGTTTAGGTAAACTAGGTAAATTACAGGCTACACCATTTTATGTACCATATTCATATTTCACAATAACATAGACCAAGTAATTTACGTGAACTTTTTTAATTGTTTGGCGAATGTTGCTATAGGACTACGTGTATAAAGCAATAACTAAATTCGATAGTATGACACAAAAAATGTAAAAAATGTCACTATATTTGATATAGCCACATTTAAACAGTTAGATGCCATGTAGTCGATAAATAATGACATAGGATAACATTATTTTTTTCTATAAATATAACAAATAATGTTCAAATTGTAATTTTTTGATCAATGATTATGATTTTGAGACTGATGGTAAAAGGTGCTTACGGAAAGGATAAGTATGCACTGAATGGTAGAGAAGATGAGGAGGGCAAACAAGAAGGTTGTGGTTTTGGCAGTGGGTGCAGATAAGCGAGTCAGCAGAGCTGATTGCCGTGACGGCATCTCGACAGGCTCTCGCCATTTCATACTCACATTCACCCTTCTCTTGATTTTTTCATGTCATTTCCCAAGGCTTTGTAAAAATGTAGTTCCTTATTTTTACTATCAGTAAATATACTAGAGTTATATACACATAATGCTTCCTATTCTGTGTAATAACATATACTATTGTTCTTATAATAAAATTAATATCCTTAATTTCTTAAAAAATATCGATAATATTCACAGTAACACATGTCAGAATCTAGAGAAAAGCACTCAGAAAGGAACACATAGAACTTGTTTGCTTGTCCCTAGAAGAGGACATTAGGACATCAGTTCCTAGCCTGCTCGATGTCACAGGTAGTCGTAATGATCCCTACTGTAAATAATACACTTCAGCTAGGCAAACTTTAAAATCCCCAATGTAGAATCCAGCTGTAATATGGCTCATTAATAAAATGGGGGCCATACAATAAATTAACTATTTTCTACCGCCAGAATGCGCTAAAGGTAAAAAACTAGAAGTGTGAGTATTTCCAAATAAGCAGAACTTGTCTGTATTTATCGGTATATATACCTTTAGTATACTTCTGGTGGAGAAAGTAACCAGTCGTTATTTGGAATGCTTTTTTTTACTTTACTATAACAGTAATCATGGGAAAATTTGATCTTGAGATTTTGACAGGTTTACAGAATTTGAGGTCCTCAAAGTCCTTGTTTGATGATTTTCGATGATGTCTATTTGTGTGTGTACCCAAAAATTTGTAGGCGTCCTAAAACCCATACCGTTTTAAGAAACAAAATTACATTACACCTAAAAAGTAGCTCTTTTTCTGAATATGAGACGAATTTTTTTGTAATTACAATAATAACGAGCTAAGTTATGATACATTTTATAATTTCAAAAAACATTTTAACGCCAAACGGATATGTTAAAACAATAAAATTTGGTAAAAAATAATAATAAAATAATTAATCAACGAAAAAATTCTAATTAGTGCAAAGGACAATACAGCTGTAAAAATTTGAAATTCATCTGGAAATCTGAATCACCTTCTGCACTTGTCAGATTTTTTTATATTGATTTAGATTTTTTTACGATAATAAATGAAATAAAAGTGTTTTTAAAAAATGAATAAAAGCACTTTACGTTTTTTAATAAGTACATTAATTTGTAGAAAGAATAAAATCTTAAATATACAAAAATCAACCATAATCAAACATATACTTAATGATATTTACAGGCCGTGATGGATGGTTATCTCTCAAAGTTATGTAATTAAACTAAATATTGGATCCTTGAACAAAACTGAATGTAGCGTATATGGTTTTTAGCTGGTTTATATCAATCCATTGTCTTTGTGTAACATTAAAGTATGCGAAACGTACTTTGTACTACTTTCTTACAAAACGGACTAACTTCGAGTCTGTAAGCCCAAATCGGACAGGTACTGGGTGTTTATAAGTTATAATGTATGGTTATCTTTACGGTGTAATAATAGAGTAGATAGTAATATAAAATGAATACATTACTTTTGCTCAAATCCAAAAAATAGGTATTTAGTTAAAATTATGATTGATTAATAGTTAAATAATTAAAGTTATATGATGCTTATTTTCAGAAATATCTGCTCTAATTTTTATTTTACTTTTAGTTTTCAGACTTTCATAATGAGTAAATCGTATTTTTGATGTAACTGCAAGCACTTTGTGCTGTAGGAAAAACAAAACCTGGCGCAATACTATCATTGATGATGTCACAGAGTCAGATTTGGACCAAATGTGGCTAAATGTACTGATAGTTACACTTTTGTTACAGAGGATATATTACATCAAAATATCAAGCTTTTATTTTTTATATTGCACTGGAAGGGAATATTAAAATGAATCGGGCTATTTAGGAGGATTTTGCAATATGGGCTCTCATTGGAAAGATATTAAGTAATAGATGGTTAATCATGTATGTCTAATAGATAGGGTCTAGTAAGCATATCACAATTACTGATAATACGTGATTTATTTCTTGTTATTTAGTACTCTTTATATACTTTGTGTATAATCCCATCAAAAGAAGGAGTCGCATCTTATCTCCAGATATACCCTTCTTTCAGCAGTAACCACTGCCTTACAACCAGAAGCAAAATAGCAAGACAGTAGAAACGGCACAATAGTCTCATTAAACAACATTTCAAATACAGTGCTAATTAATTCCAAGTATTAATGCTAATTCAAAATAACTTTTAAAAAATATTCACTTAATGGTTTCTGAAAGGAAGAATAAGCATCAAAATGTGCTTAACAGGAAGCAGAATTAATGAAACAGTGGCTTGTTAGAGGGGCGAAAACTTATGTTGCTCATTGTGAGTAATGAAGAAGAAAAGGTTCAATCTCTTGAAGAAATGACCCTGCTGTCAGCCTGCTCCTCTGACTATAAAGAAAATCATTTCCGTCTCCAACAACCAACTTGGCAGAAATGACAAATAAAATTATATCCTTTTTGAACATAAAAAACATTTATATATTCAATCGTTATAGTTTTAATCAATTTTACATAATAATATATGTAATAATCTAAAGATTACTGGAAACACTAGTTTAGTTCAAAACTTATTTATTGATATTTAATGATGTTTCTTAATATTTTACCATGGCATGGAATTTAACGTGTATAAATTAACTTTGGGCTTAGAATCATCTTAAAATTGTATTATTCATTCAAAAAGGAAAAGAATAAGCCTTTTGATATCTTTCAATCTATGTGAGAGAAGTTATTGAAAAAAATATTATGTCATAAGTATTATTCACAAAAATTTGAAGAATATTGAAAACAATAAAACAGTAAATGTTGTTATTTTCCTTTTCAGGGAACTTTAAAAAAATATTTTGTTGAAATTATTTGAATAATTTAATGGGACTAATTAATATTAATATTTGGAATTTCAGCACTGTATTTGAATACTGGTTAACGAGACTATTATGCCGTTTCTACTGTCTTGCTATTTTGTTTATAGTCGGAGAGACATTGATTGCAGTTGAAAGAAGGATATAGCTGGAGCTAAGTTGTGTGTCCCTCTTGTGATGGGAGGGACATAAACCGAGTATATGACGAGTACCGAAAACCACTCACTCTGACAACAGACGGACTTCATATTAATCAAGCTTTTAGTAGATATTCATCTATTCTATTTAATATCTCATTTTTCAATATTTAATGAAACTATTTTATTTAATATATTAAACAATTCCTTGCGTATAGGTTATAATTTCATTAAATAAGTCCAATGGCGTAGTAAATGTAAAAATAAGTCTATCAATAGAAAATTTCGCAAAAATATCCTGTATTGCAAAAAAAAAAATGATTAAAAAATGCATTTATAACTTTATGAATATTGATGAACAGACGGATTATTCTTCCATTGACAGAGTGAATAATTAAAATTCAGTTAATCAGATTTTAAATCCTTTACTTCGATTGTTCAGCACACAATTTAAATTAAAATCCTGCATGTTTACCCAATAACTTTCATATTACCTAGTTGCATTTATTCTACCAGGCAATCATTATGGTTTTTTTTTCAAAATTAATCAAAAAATTTGTCAATAAATTAACTTTTAATATTCTGTCAAGATTTTGTCATGAGGGCAATGGCTAAATTTAGTGAAATTGAATTTATTTTAAGCCTAAATGGTATTAACTTGAATATTAAGTCAAATAAATCAAATTTAACTTTAAATAAACTTCATAATCACTCTTAGAAAAGTGTTTCTTGCCTTTATTGGTTTTAGATATAATTTTCCAAAAGTCATTAACACTATATGATTAATTGACTTCTTGACAAATAAACAAGGATCATTTTAACTGGATTTGTAGTCAGATATTTCTCACTTAGCCATCTTTTAACAATGTGTAGAGCATAGTGCGTAAGCTCAAAGGCAGTACCAACCCGTTTGTTCGCTGTGCACCCTAGCCTTCCAGCCATTACACCAAAAGATTAAATCAGGCCGACGATTTAACATGTTGCCCCTATTGTCCAACTTTTGCCACCCAAAACTTGGGGTGTCCGAGGTGGACCTTGTGGAGGCGGGCACCACGATTCTAACGTCGCGCATTAGACCAATATAAAATATTAACTAATTCACGCAATTATACCAGGGGGCGAAAAACAACAACACGACAGTTATACTCCCGGTACAAAGGTGGTTCAATTACCTCACTACACAATTGTTTACCTCACTACCATTTTTTTTTTTAACAAAGGCAGTACCAACCTGTTTTGATCGTTCTGTTTGTGATAATAACAAAGGCATTTGTATATCCTTGGATGTGACAATATTTATTATTTTGATTATCCAGTAGATCCTCCACAACTAATCACCGGACTACCACACCTCCTTGAGGTCCCAATTGAAATTTATTTTGAATTAATATTTGTAATTGATATTTTATCATTATTTATTTTATATAAATAAACATATTATTATTTATGACTGCCATTATAAATTTATTCCGAAAGGATTTTATATCCGTACAAATAAATGGAAACATAATTGTAGTACACTCTATATTTACACTCATTCTTCTTGAGTTAGATTGTGGTAATCCATTCTGTACTTTCTGTTCTAACACATCAATTTATTAGTAATGATTCAATCAACTGAATTCATGTTATCAAATGTTCTCCCATATCCAAGATGTAAATCTTTAAAAGTAAATTCTTAAAACTATTTAAAAAATTTAAAAAAATTTAAAAACTTAAAGACTTTTCTATTTCGTTAAACAAAATTGTTGGAGCTGAATTGTGAATTTTTCTTGTGAATTGTGAAGGTTTGGTAGGTTTGATAGTATACAAGATTAATGCTATTTTTTTTCGCAAAATACCATTGTTCTATAGCTTACTGTTTAGTGTAAATAAATCTTAAATCATAATGTACCACAATGGTCTTCTTTGTCCTTAAATTTCATCAAAAAGGATAATCAAATCATTTCTCGTGTAGTTCTATTTTCATCCATAACTTTATTATTAACTGTTAAACAGTGTGAATTGTATGGTGTTTACAAGATTTTACGATCAATGATAAGTCAAAATTTTTTACATTTCATTGCGAAACATACTTTTCCATATTATTGAGAAGTCCTCAAGTTCTTGCTTTATTACTGCTATTAGTTTTGTAATATTCTCAGAATGTTAACACTCGAGAAATAGTAGTTCAGGATAAAAAAAATGTTGTCTAAAATGGCATTTTGTCAAACAAATTGACTTTTCTATGATGCAACATTACCCAAAAGCAATAAAGCACATCTATGCTATAGGGGTTTTTTTTGGGATTAAATATGAATTTGATCTACGTATTAAATAATGTGGCATGTAGTGTGATCACAAACTCTTGATACATAGCCTTCTACCCACCGACGCATACACAGACGTTGCCATACAAAAACGTAAGAAAAATATAAAACTGACATCTCCAGGTCAAATTTCTTAGGAGAGCTATTCATTACTGATGGTACAGTGAATATTTAATAGACCGTATAAGAGATATCAATTAATTTAATTATTTCTTCATTATTACTTTAGTATGAGTATTAGTATAGTATAATGATCATTACAAAATTCAATCTCCAAATATTGGAGTTCAATATTTGAACTTTGTGTTCAAAGTCCTTTTCTACCATTTTTTCATATGATATTTGTGTGGGTATATGTGCGTGTGTGGTTTTTATGGATAAAACTAATATTTTACATAAAAATAGAATCTATAGTCTAGATGTGCCTTGTTTTATTTGAGCAAATTGTATCATGGGAACTTTTATGAAGCAAATAAATGTAAGCCGCATTAATTAAATATACTTCATATTTTTTTCATAACAGGAAAGATTACTTTTCCAACAAAATATAAAAAATCCGTCTTTGAAATCTTTTGGACTACATATATGTCATACCGTTTGAGGAATCATAATGAAATTAAACTCGAACATAGAAGCACACGAAATCACGGGTAGACTGTATATTTTTTATTATCTCGAAATTTTTTTTTTACACTAATTGGCTCTCTAACTTAAAATTAGTAAGATGTAAAAAATATGAAATCCTCATTACCGCAAAAGGGAATATTGTTATAAAAACTAAAAACTCAAATTGGCCTAATGGATTACCCGTGTATTTGTTGGATTTGTTTGCATTGACAGAAATTGGTTATCAGAATTAAGTTAAACTTAATTCTTGTTTTTGGTAAAAATGGAAGTAATTTGAAGATGTTTTGTAGAGTTAATTGATATTATATGAACTAAAAAAAAACTTAAAACGATATAAGCGTCTGCCAAATATTCAGATACATATTACGATGCGTTCAGGGTGAAGGTGGATGTTTAGTAAAACTATAATAAATCTACATTTTACTATAAGCAAATATTTAGTAAAGCAAATATTATTGTTGGAGATAGTGTTCTTGATGTGTTTAAGGACTTCATTATTTTGGGGTAATATTGACGCAAACTTTTTTATTCTTTATGACAATACAATTTGTATTTATTCATTTTTTTTCTATTCATTGGCTACAATTTGTAAGCAACTTTTCAGTAGATTCTATCAACTTGTTATTTATAATTCCATATTGTCATACTACGAATATTTCATGAGATTGCAATATTGTAAGAGGAATATTACAATGATAAAAGTTCTATCTATAGAGACATGACAAGTTTTGGGTAAATAATCAAATTGTTAAGAACAACAGCGGCAAATAGACAGAGTCAGTCTTTTAAGTTTCAAAAACTTAGTTTATCAAAACAGAAAATTTTTCAAGGCCTAAAAATTACCCTGGACTTCTTTAATATAGAAGGAGTTTTGATATCAAATCCGTGCTATCCATTCAATCAGCAGAAATACATGGTTGTACTAATCCAGTAACTTAAGAATGGATTAATACAACGCTAATACCGTAATGCAACAAATACTTATTTTGTACGTATAAGATCTACTAAAAATGAAATTATCATCACAGAAGGTTGTACTCAGCTACGTGTGCTGTCGTTATTGTGGTCTTTAGATTTGAATAATCTTCTAAACACACTAAATATTCATGGTTACGATTAGCATATACAGGTCCTCTTGTTATTATAAGGAGAGACTAGTTCGATGGTCCTGTCCTTGTAACTACACAACATGATCTCCAGATTTTTGAAAGATGAGTATGACATTGGATATAAACTCAGCTAATAAGTTTCTTATACTATTCTCAAGGGCAAAGAAAGTATGTGTGAAAAATTTCAAAGAACATCTGAAGTTAATTTGATGAAAGATGACTTTGGAAAAGCCATGTAACAAATACTCTATTTGTGGTTTTCTATTCATCGTTAAAGACACAAACAAAATCATCTACTTTAAGTTCTAACTTAAAGTCCTTTAAAATATTTTAGCCTATGAATTTGGCTAAATAACTTAAAATCTATATTTCACTTTAGTAACGTCAAAGGAAGCATAACACAGAAATGACCCCTGCGGGTACGAGTCCGATGTGTCTATGGTATCCATGTCAATAATAATAATACAATTTTTTATTAGAGATTCCTTGAAATGATTTTTCAAAAGGTTCTTCTGTATATATATATTTTTAGAATTTATGAGCATTAAATAACGTTGTCGCCTTGAAAAGCATTATGCTTAGGTTTCAACCTCGTCGTTTATTTAGGATATATTATAGAAGTAAAACTTGTGACCCAAGAGAATTGAATGTCAGTTACTGAATTTTATCCCACTGCAGCTGCTGCTTCAATAAATGTTGTGTTCAGTTCCAGTTCTGAACTTTCAACAGGTTAAAAATATTGTTGCCCAAATAGTATAATGAAAGAATTTAGCGGAGCACCGTCATTGTGAGTGTGCATTAATCAGGCGTAGTGACAATATGACAGCTCTTGGAGCATTAGTCTGGACCTGTTGTAATTACTTTCCCTGATATATAATCCACTCAGGCTAATAAGGGTGGTCGACTCTTGTGCACATTGAAGCAGCCCTTACTCTTCATACGTTAAATTAACTACCGCCCTATGCGTTTCATCAAAAGTACTCTCTCTGCTCCATTAACATTACCTTTTACATTATCTGCTGCTACACATTCACATTAAATACCAAACACTTGTGTCTTCTTATTTAATAAATAACGATATTTTACAAATATATCAATGACACATTGAAATATTGTATTGTATTTGATATGTAACTGATCAAACTTTTTCATATCTGTTCAAATATGCTAACTATATTTCAAATGAAACAAAGCTAAACAAAGTTTCAAATAAAAATACTTTCTTAAATAAAAATAATTTCCTCTAATGTTTCATAAAAATCAATGAGTTTTAATATCTTGGTTATTTCTGTTAAGAACAAATGAAAACAAACAGTGGTTAAGCAGGAGTTTGGATTCATCTATGGTACACAATACAACTCGTTGATTAACTCTTGAATCAATTCCAAGTCGCTGAGTTTCCTTCATTCAAGTCTTAATAAAAGACTTTAATCAAAAACACCAACCTAAATTAATCTTATAGCGAGAAGAATTTTCGACGTTCCTTAACAGTATAGGCTACTTTTAATTAAAACCAAGAAGTTGGCCTAGTGACTGAAGGTGTCAATCTAGGGGCTTATTAAAGTCAACTTGGACTGGACAAGCGAAAGGATTAAAAATTCAAGCAGCTCAAGATAAATTACATACGTCTCAAATGATTCATTGTGGACAAACATCGTGGTCAGAGTAAAAGTAGAAAACAGGTGCAAGACCTTCTTCAATCTTCTTTCTTTTTGCATTCTTACTTATAATCTCCTTCACCATTAGTTTTACTATAAAACCCTATTCAAACCTATACACAACATTTGTAGTTATAATCCCTTTATTTTATCCCTTACTATCACTTTCTCTTCCAATAATTTCCTGTCTAGTTAAGTATGTGTTTTTCGAATATTTGTTTTAGTACACAAAACCCAAATTCTACCAATAGAAAAAGTTGAGAAATTTGGCAGCCTTGGCTCACTTTTCCTACAGGATTGATTTGTTTGATGAAGCTTTCAGTCAGCTATTGGTTATAAATCAATACATGGTTGGCTAGTTCTAAAATTTCTATCTAGTTTGTAATAGGTGTTTTTATCACTTTTTTACATTGTTGAAGAAGCACAATAAGAGTATTATATCATATATTCTAAAATTCAAAACTGATTATTTTCATTTCTTTTTACCTAGGTATTGAATATTTCTGTCATTTAAATCAAAAAAGGAAATTATTACATGTTTTACACAAACACACACGAACACACAACACACACACTTACACACACCACTAACTTATATATAACATATATATATATAGATTTCACATAAACAAGTGGAATAACAATCAATGATCAAACCACAATATGAAATGGGAAAACAATAATAAGATCTTTCAACCGTAACAAGCGGTCTTCGTCAGAGTCAAAAACCCAACTGGCAATTAGGTTTTTGACTCTGACGAAGACCGCTTGTTACGGTTGAAAGATCTTAGTCTTGTTTTCCCATATCATACTGCGGTTTGATCATTGATATATATATATATATATATATATATATATATATATATATAATATATATAAATCAAAATTTGTGAAATAAACGTTGAAAACATAAACACATGAAATAAAGTCTCTTTAAACTTGATACTTTCGTTACGAGGGCAATTGCCTCTTCTAAGAGGGTTGACAGTTATCGGATAGTTTTTTTACTCTTTCCTACTGTACTCCTTTGTTTCCCCAAACATCCCTTTCTGGACATTAGTCCTTTCTTGCGCTTTCACCATTTTAAAGTACCACGCTTCCCTCCCACTCTTCTCAACCAGATGTTTTCTGCATCCAGTGTTTCAGTTGGGTTTTTGACTCTGACGAAGACCGCTTGTTACGGTTGAAAGATCTTAGTATTGTGGTTTGACCATATATATGTGGAGAGAGAGAGAGAGAGAGAGAGAGAGAGAGAGAGAGAGAGAGAGAGAGAGAAAGAGTGATATTGAAAAATATTATATCTTAAGAAAATAATATCCAACCACGTTTGAGAAGTTATTGTTTTTTTCGACTTTATTATTATAGAAGACTGTCTATACAGCATTGTACTATCCAAATTATTGGAGTTATTACCAAAAAATTAAAAAAAATATTTATTCGATTGGCATTCTTCTGTTTTAGTTTACTTTAACAGTAAAATATTTTCTTAAATTTTCTCTCTAAATTTCTAGTTTCCTATATTCAAGGGTTGTTTGGTTGCTATTTAGTTCATTGCTGTACCCATCAACGTGCCTGAATTCTAAGCACCAGAAGAAAGTGCCCATTATAGCTAGAGCTTCTTAATACAGGCAAAGTGCCTGTCGATAACAATTTGATTGCGCATGGTGAATTAAATGCTTACTATACTATTTGACTAACAAACAGTTAGATGAAACCCATCCTAATGGCTTTGTTCAAGCTATTAAGACTATTTATTTTACTATGCAACATTTACTGACCCTCCCAAATTTAGTGCAACCATAGAGGAGTAATCAGCACCATGAGTAATCAGCACCTGGACTAGACCTGATGATTTCGTTTGTTATAAATATTGGTTAGTTGTTATTGTTTACTGTGTTTTTGGAATTTATTTAAATAAATAATTCGTTAACATTTTCGTAAAAGAAGATTATTTGAGAAATTAATGGGTTTAAAACAGCAAAAAACTGAAACCAATGCAATAATACTTCCTATGAAACTGTTTGAAAACTGAATAACATAAAATATAGGTCGATTTGTTTTTAAAGTTTTTTGAAGATCAGTTTAAATAATAATAATGGAGATTATTTTGATACAAGTAAATATCATTCTAAATTTTGTTTTCGAATGTTTATGCACCATCTAGTACTTTTTCATTTGCAAACTTGAGATTTTTTTTTTAAAATACAGCAATAATGATTAAAGAGTTTTAAATAAATGGATTGTGGCAAGAAAGTAAAGTGACTATCATGTAAAAGTGACGTTCAGTGACTTGTACGGTTTGGATTACCATATGAATCGATTGGCCTAAATCATGTTTCATGCAAGCTCTTTGAATAATTTTGCAATGTCTGATAGGCACTCTCGTATAGAGGTTCTTTTTAAACTTTCTTCTCGTGTTGGCTTAAACAATTATTATAAACACTTTGTAGTGTTGATGATGGTTTTTTCCAACTTTTTACTTTACTTTAAGTAATGCATAGCGTTCATAAAGAAAAAAAATATCTCGAGCTTTTTACGAATTTGCATGTTATGAGAACCCTAAAGTGAATTCTTGTCATTTACTTGATGATTGTATGTGTAAGTCGTGGGTGAGTTGGTGAATGGGTGTTTAGTCAAAGGCTTGTGGGTACGCGGCAGGTCTCAACGTTTGGCAGATAGGATTTGCACTTTACCATGAAATAGCTTCTATTGTTTAATTGCCTTGTATTGTTATTTGGCAATATTTCATCATGAAAACTTAAATTGTTGGTTAAAATGTGATTTTAGACAATATGTCTGTTCCCTTAAACCATTAAATCTAGAGTATTGGCCACTGAGAGTGTTACGTAACTGATAACAGAGTTAACTAGAAAGAAAATAGTTTTTTAAATAACCAAAAGGGGAGGATGTGCAAAACATGTCAAATCTTAGACTTGTGAGAGATACCCAAAACTAGCACTTTTAAAGGGATGAAACTTAATTGAACTTTCAGAACTTATTATTTACCAAGATAACGTTCTCTCTCTCAGTCTGCCTATATTTGATCAATTTGATCAAGTTTAATCAAGTTATATATATATATACTATCTATTTTACTAAAATTTTGTATAATTAATATTATTATATAAATATTATAATTTGTTAAATAACGCCCCACATTTGCTTGTATCTGTTTCTTACACAATTTCTCCAGTTTCCGGAAATTCCTTCCTCGTCTCTTCATTGAAACTATAAAGTTTATCATCTATAATCACCTATAAACAATATATGTTTAAATGAAGGACTGCTTCCAACTTTTACAAATATATATATATATATATACGTTTCACGATGAATCACAAACACAGAACTAAGGGACAAACACACTTACTGTCTCTAATTTTCGGTTTGAACCGTCATCAGGAGAGTTTAGAAAGGGACACCAAGTGCACTTGTGACGGACCAACCGTCTACAAGTCTCTCTTCCTATAATATATAATATTCTAAATAATACCTCATTAAAGATCTTGCCAACATTAAGTTTAGTATGTTTCCTACATACCTTTTCAAGGTTTCGAATGCTACCTTTCCATCTCTGTGGGTACCATATAAATTAAATCACCGATTTTTTTATCTTTCATTGTATTTTTCATATTACATTTCCAACGTTTCGGTCTACTTGACCATTTTCAAGGTATAATATATAGGTGTGTTCTCTAATCGGGGTTCGGTCAATTTTCCAGGATAAAAAATCAAACTCTCGTTGCCAACGTTTCGGTTTTATTTAAAACCTTTTTCATAGGCCTACAAACAAAGGATAATAAGAAAATCACATATCAACATCAAACATATACACAATATGAAAATGGATTGTTACAAACTCATGAATATTACAAGCAGAAATATTTCAGAGATACATAAAACAATATTACTTACAGAAGTAAGAATTTTTTAACTAAGAAAATGAAATTTACATTATTTAAAGGAACAACAATGTTAGCCGGACAAAACCTTCGACTAGACTAATAAGATAACATTACAAATAACCTCAACACTGTTCACTCAAGGGAACTAAATAAATAAAATTTCACTAAAACTCAGCACAACACTCCAGAATAAATATTACTTAAATTAGTAATATCATTCTATGATTAATCGAACTTAGATCCTTTTTAATATATAACATCTCAAGTGTCTTCCTTCTTTGCTCATCTTTTTCTTTTTCTATTATAGTTGTATCTTCAAAATCGAAAGTGTGACCTTCGTTTATTGCATGCCCAAGCTAAGGCTGTTGCGTTACTTTTTTTGTTCTTATGGAATAATTATGTTGGTACAACCTTTCTTTGAGAAAACGACTAGTTTCAATAGTAAAACACTTGTTACAGTCTTTACATTTGATGGCATAAATGAGGTTACTTTGTAACTCCTTCGGTATTTTTTCTTTCAAATTTGAAAATAAAGATTTATTTTTTCTTTTTATTTTATAAAATGCCAGTGTAACTTCAGGTACGTTTCGTTTGAACACTTTTCTAATTGATTGTGATTAAGCCCTCAACATAAGGAAATTTGAAATACTTCCTATTTATTAACTTCCAGTTCAGCATGATCTTCATTTGAATGTGCTGGTTGCTGTCTTAAATATCTTAACCAATATCGTTCAACTAAGTTCTTCGGATAACAATTTTTCTGTAACAATTAATTTCACCCTTTTCTTATTTTCATTTAGAAAACATGGACTACTTATTTCAATAACTTTTTTAACCAAATTTTGGACGCAATTTAATTTTTGGTTTATAGCATGAGAAGAATGGTAGTTCAGGATTCTTGCAGCACTGGTAGGTTTTTTTAAAACCAATCCGTTAAGATATTGCCATTTTCACCTCTTATAACTTTCACATCTAAGAATGGCAAATTTTCATCTTTCTCCTACTTCACAAGTGAATTGTAGACGATTATGAAAAGAATTAAATATATTTAATACATTCTCTTCTTCTCCCTTTTCAATAATTAAAAACAAATCGTCCACATATAATTTAATAAATTTCACCTTCGTACCTAATTTATTGATACTGTTTTCCAATAGTTCAATCATAACTATATTTGCGAGAACTGGTGAAATTGGTGATCCCTTGGTAATCCATATTTTTGTTTATAAATAGTACCATCAAAGGTGAAATACCTTGCTTCACATATAAGGTCCAGTATAGAAAGGAAAACCTTTTTCGACATTCCAACCTGTGAACTAATCTTATTCCACTGTTTATTTACTAAATCAAATGCTAGATCTAAAGGTATATTAGTAAAAACTATCTTGTTTACTTTATTTCGTAATGTTATGAAGGATCTCTTCTTGTGATTGAATATGTTTCACTATCTTCAGTCGTTGTTTACAATTATACCTTTAGAAACTAGCATTTGATTTAGTAAATAAACCAGTGGAATAAGATTAGGTTTCACAGGTTGGAATGTCGAAAAAGGTTTTCCTTTCTATACTGGACCTTATATGTGAAGCAAGGTATTTCACCTTTGATGGTACTATTTTAAACAAAAATATGGATTACCAATGGGATCCACCAATTTCACCAGTTCTCGCAAATATAGTTATGATTGAACTATTGGAAAACAGTATCAATAAATTAGGTACGAAGGTGAAATTTATTAAATTATATGTGGACGATTTGTTTTTAATTATTGAAAAAGGGAAGAAGAAGAGAATGTATTAAATATATTTAATTCTTTTCATAATCGTCTACAATTCACTTGTGAAGTAGAGAAAGATGAAAATTTGCCATTCTTAGATGTGAAAGTTATAAGAGGTGAAAATGGCAATATCTTAACGGATTGGTTTAAAAAACCTACCAGTGCTGCAAGAATCCTGAACTACCATTCTTCTCATGCTATAAACCAAAAAATTAAATTGCGTCCAAAATTTGGTTAAAAAAGTTATTGAAATAAGTAGTCCATGTATTCTAAATGAAAAAAGAAAAGGGTGAAATTATTGTTACAGAAAAATTGTTATCCGAAGAACTTAGTTGAACGATATTGGTTAAGATATTTTAAGACAGCAACCAGCACATTCAAATGAAGATCATGCTGAACTGGAAGTTATAAATAGGAAGTATTTCAAATTTCCTTATGTTGAGGGCTTATCACAATCAATTTAGAAAAGTGTTCAAAACGAAACGTACCTGAAGTTACACTGGCATTTTTATAATAAAAGAAAAAATAAATCTTTATTTTCAAATTTTGAAAGAAAAAAATACCGAAGGAGTTACAAGTAACCTCATTTATGCCATCAAATGTAAAGACTGTAACAAGTGTTATATGGTGAAACTAGTCGTTTTCTCAAAGAAAGGTTTGTACCAACATAATTATTCCATAAGAACAAATAAAAGTAACGCAACAGCCTTAGCTTGGCATGCAAATAAACGAAGGTCACACGTTCGATTTTGAAGATACAACTATAATAGAAAAAGAAAAAGATGAGCAAAGAAGGAAGACACTTGAGATGTTAAATATTAAAAAAGGATCTAAGTTCGATTAATCATAGAAAGTGATAATTACTAATTTAAGTAATATTTATTTCTGGAGTGTTGTGCTGAGGTTTAGTGAAATTTTGATTTATTTAGTTCCCTTGAGTGAACAGTGTTGAGGTTATTTGTAAATGTTATCTTATTAGTCTAGTCGAAGGTTTTGTCCGGCTAACATTGTTGTTCCTTTAATAATGAAAATTTTCATTTTCTTAGTTTTAAAAATTTCTTACTTCTGTAAGTAATTTTGTTTTATGTATCTCTGAAATATTTCTGGCTTTAATTATTCTGAGTTGTAACAATCCATTTTCATATTGTGTATATGTTTGATGTTGATATGTGATTTCTTATTATCCCTTTGTTTGTAGGCCTATGAAAAAGGTTTTAAATAAAACCGAAACGTTGGCAACGAGAGTTTGATTTTTTATCCTGGAAAATTGACCGAACCCCGATTAGAGAACACACCTATTCTATCAAACGGTCGAATATATTATTGAATCTGTTATATTATTTTTTAAATATATAATAATTTGAGGAGGTTAGTTCGTAGGATCGAATCTCTCAGTCTTAAGATCGTGAATGGCCGAGACTGCGGTTAAATTTTAATGATACTTTTTTAAAAGAAGATCTGCTGCCTATTTATACCAATATATATATAGATAGATAAATAAACAGATAGATAGATATACAAACAAAAATGATTTAAAATTCATTCAATACCACTACAGATAAGTGTTTGAAACAGTTATGATTGGACCCAAAACTATGCAAACAAGTTTCTGGACAGATCGTTTTCCGAGTGACCATGAAATTTAACACAAACATAATTTTTATAAGATTTGAACTGAACAGTTTTTAAGAAAATAATATCACAGAAAGAACCCATTATAATACATTTTTTTGAATTTAGATAATATGTTTTGACACTGTACTTTAAGCACTATCATTGTAAACATTGTCAAACACTAACAAAATGCAACACGCACTTCTATTAATACAAATATTAATTAACGAATTAATAAATGTTCTTCTTTTTTGTTTAAAATTTCATTATTTAATGTTTAATAATTGTGATATTTAATTAAACAAAATGAGTTATTTATGTAATTCTTATAGATAACAGATATCATGACACCTGTGGCGTTGTTAATCATAGATTAACAAATGGTAGACTACACATTTGAGACAAAAATAATTAAAGTCCATTCCCTTTTGTTAGTTTTTAATCTGAATAGATTATTTTCTGTACTTTATAGTAAACAATACAATTGATAAACCAAGAAGACAGATTAAGTAAAGTACAAATATAAATGAAATAAAGAAAGGATAAACGAATTCCTTTATTATACAGGGTAAAAAGATAGTCGTTTTAGGTGAATGTTATTCAAGTAGATTTTGGGTGTCTAATGTTGAAAAAGGATTGTATATAAATAAGAGAAAACAAGCAAAGTTGTGATGGGGAAACTAAATAGATTAATACCAACCCGTGTGCTGAAAACAGTCATCAAATCATACTAACGGAACTGCTAACGTTTTGCCCGTTCAAACTGACTTTGTGCAAACACACTTGTCTCATGCAACTAACAAGATTAGTGACAACAAAGGCATTCTAGATACTGAATATTCTTTGAAAGAATTGAACACCTCCGTTGGTTAATGAAGAAAGTAAATGTATTATCAAGTTGAATAATAAATAATCAATTTTTTAATTCTTTTTATTATAGGTACAGTTGAAACGTATTATCTGTAAAATTTGAACCATTAAAGTTAGGTGACTTAGAAGCACAATAAATCATTAAAATATCTTAAACAAATTTAATCATTATTACTACATTTGTTTTTGTAATGTAAAGAGAGGCATCACCATACTGATAACAATGAATGTAGAATTGTATAGATTCTTATTGTATAATTGTAGAGGTATCATTGAAAGAAAACGAAATTAAAACATAGTTATTAATGAATCAAGAGCTGTATAGGGAGTGTTGATATTTAAAAAAATTCAGCAATCATTTAGGGTTATTTATCTAGCATTATTGTTAATACAAGTGTTGTTATGAAAGGATCTATTGCAATAAAATTGGCATTCATATACGGTTAACATATGCTCCTGAATAAATGTTGAGAAGACTTAGTAACGAAAAAAAGGTGTTCATGTGGTACTTACTTATTTATAATAAAGAACATTTTTTTCTATATGACTAAAAAAGATATGTTTGCTTACCAAAACCAATATCTATATGTCTCACAAAAAATATCATGATTGCCCAGCTGTTTTACTTCAAACTTAACAAGAAACATCCTTTCATTAATACTTATCAAAAATTATAAAATGTGGATTCAGAGGCCTTTATACAACTGATTGTTGTATAAAAAGCTTTTTCGTGTTTAATTTAATTATTCCATGGTCAAATGGTATGAGAAGTGTAGTTTTTACAAGCTTTCTGATTTAATCATAATATAATTTTTACACTTCGCTCAGAACTGGCCTTTTTACTTATAAAAAAACTTAAGAGTTTTTTTCATCTACCATTATCTCTATTATAACTGCAGAATTTCAATTCTGTGGTTATGTAGTTTATGTGAAAGAAATGGTTTTTAGAAACAAATAGTGTAGTAAAGATACTTACTATGAGACAATTTTGCCAGAAAAACTAAAGTGCTTATCGACAATTTAAGGTGTATATTCGGGTACTATATATATATACATCAATGATTAAACTACAATATGAAAATGGGAAAACAAGACTAAGATATTTCAACCGTAACAAGCGGTCTTCGTCAGAGACAAAAACCCAACTCTAACGAAGACCGGGTTGCCGGGACGGTTTCCTGCCGTTGTGTTTCCGGCGTGCTTGGTCGCTCTTTCTATTTTCTCCTGAAGACGGATCATCCGAAAATTTGATTTTGTAAGTGTATCTCTTTCTCTGTGTGTTGCTTCTATTCGTTTTTGAGCTGATTTGCGTCCAGTTTGGATCGTTTTTTTCGAATTTGAGTGATATATATATGAGCTACCCAACGGTGACAGTATTTCGACTTCGTCACTTAAGATTATTTTATTTTACTTTTAGTACAGTAAAAATAAAGTCAATTAACGGTGTAAATTATTGAACCAGTAGTAAATAGCACTTTAAGAACTAAAATATAGCCCTTTGCCGAGATCATTTAGGATAGTTACGGGAATGGGACATGTTTCTAAGTAATAACAACAATATTATTAAAATTATTATTAAAATTAATGGAAACATCAAGGAAAAAGAACTCTAATTGATTGGAGTGAATGAAGGATTCATTGTGTAGTTCGTTTATGGGCAGATCCAGAAAGCAGTGGATGTAGTGTCTGGTAGTGGTTCTAAAGATTTTATCCTTCTGCGTCTTATTTTATTAAGTAACGTAACACTTTTAATATGTCATTTTCACGGCATACAACCTTTACTTTTATAGGTAAGATGTTGGTATAAATATAATAAGTTATGAAATATAGAGTTGTATTCGATGGGAGATCTATAGTTGGAATTGGTATGTCAGTCACTCTGGGTTCATAAAAAAAGTTTATCTACCTTTCATAAAGATACCAGTTAGAGGACAGTATCTGTCACGCGCTTTTACACTCATAAGCTTGCGAGGCCTAATGAAACACGTACGCCATAAAAATGTTTTAACGATGGAAGTTACACTGCGGTCGGTTCTGTAACATCACACGCCACCTGCTATCAACAAAATTAATCAGCCTTTACGACCGATATTTTCTTCTCTCGATTAAATGCAACTATGTTTAATTTGAAAATTTTTACAATTTCCTTTTTGTTTACTATTGTTTAATTTTTATTTCTTCTCCATAACTGGCTAAAATTGAAATAACATTTCGCTAACCACTTGGATGTGATAGCTCCAGATCCAAAGGTATAACACCTCAAGGGTCTCTTGTTGATACGATCCACATAATGTAATCAAAATGTTCCAATCAGTTAGAAAAAATCAACGTTTTAAAAAAAAATAAAAGTTATGGATTAACTCAATTTAGAGATGTTGCTAATTTGTTTGTTATGTGTCCTCTATAATATTTTTTTTACATTTCTTGGATTATTTGTGGTTTATATATATATATATACACTTAAAATAAACAGTGACACATAGACTGAAACATAACAAAGACTCACTTTTCAATATTTCGACCGTAATGGCGGTCGTCCTCAGGAGAAGAAGTGGTGATGAGGAAAGTAGAGTCACTGCGATCTCTCCTAGGACCAGAATTATGATGTATATTAGCAGGGACTATACTTTTATTAATGAATTTAGGAGAATAAATTTCTTCCCAAACATTGAGCTGGCTAAGACATAGGCAATGGACCGTTGTATTGTAGGGAAGGATAGGTGGTACGACTGGCCGTAGCTATGAGCTAGGAAGCTTTTGATTGATCACTGGATCACACAACGCTAACCAACCATGGTGACTTCAAGAGCTACCTCCACCATTTTAAAAGGAGTGATGATCCCACTTGTCCATGTGGGGGAGAGGGGGTAGCAGATTTCCGGAGGTGCTCCGGAAACACGTCCTGGATGCATATGGATTATATGCTTCCACTTCCACTTCAGGGGAAGTCATGTTCATGGCTTTGCAAAGTTTATTTACACTATTCGCCTGAGAAAGCCAGCGTTTGTCCCTTATTCTAGAAAGCCGAACTATCAGTAATTTTATTAACATTATCTCTTCTCTGTCATAAGTACTATTTATCTTAAAGTGTATTTACTTTTGATTGAAATCTTTCTTTGAAGGTATTTCTAAGTGATGGCTGCCATGGATGCCTGCCTCCCGAGGTCTACCTTGGGCACTGCACGGACACTGCGAGGTCATGGCAATGGTAGCGACTTTTAGGGCTTCCTCGGCGTAAATAAAGGGTACCACTTAAAAAGCATCGATCTGCTTTTCTTTGTTCCATGTTATGGCTAAAAGCTAAGCTATAAAGTAATAAATGAAAACAGGGTATATATCCAAGAACTGGGACGCGGGAGTAGTTTACTGTATTTTATCTCAAAGGAAAATTATATTTTTGACCAATTATTAATTGCAGAACAGTAATATTTTGCATTATCATTAAGTAAGACAACTGTTACTTCCACATTCCTTGCTGAACAAATTTAACAGTGACTGTGAAGTTGCTAGCAATAGTAGTCATTGTATGTGACAGGCATGCATTTCATCATTACCACAGAGGTTAGTATTATTAATATTAAACACATAATATACCGTCTTACCTCGTACATTACTGCCGTATCTCTCGGACCGGTTTCGGGTGTCACTCATCTTCAACACGGTTCATTAGATCAGTTCGTGTTGAAGATGGGTGACACCCGAAACCGGTCCGAGAGCTACGGCAGTAATGTACGAGGTAAGACGGTATATTATGTGTTTAATATTAGTATGTGACAGTGATGCAGTTAGGATTTGTCCACGGAGATGTAATGCGGCTTGGGATTAGTGAAGCGAGTTTAAGTAGTTGAGATCTCAGAACTATACAGTCTCCAGAATATAATAATATCACTCTACTTAAAGAGTCATTTGTATTAGTGGCTTTAACAGTTTTATTCCTTCAAAGCTTTTATACATCTTATTTTCGGTTATTATGGTGTATTCTTTTATCTATGGATCTATTTTGGTGAAATCACTTTAATTTTGCCTTCTGTAGTTATAATTAACATCGGGCAATGTTACAGAACTCAAACATATTCGTACATATGCATATTAAACCTGTCTATACAGGATGAAATACCAAGTGAACATCATGACTTAAATGAAAGGAGGATATTGATGTTAATTTTAAAAATTATATTAACTAGGTCACTTTAATACCATACCAGGTGGTCTTTCTTGTTGAAAGGCAAAGCCCGATTATTTTCTGCATAATTCTAACGATTGTTGAACATATCGTTGAAATGATTTATTTAGAAGAGTCATTTTAGTCAACAATTAATTAATTAGCTAATTTAACATCTATTAAATTAGGATAAACAGTTGGACGTGTAGAGCAAAACAAAAATAGACAGACTTATTTTTTTGATGACATGAATATTACCTTTTTTTTTTAGGTTTGCACTGGATATCACATCATATACAATAGTTTCAAGAAGCTGTGTTCAGAGATAGCTAAGCAGCAATGAGTTATTTATTATAAATTTATTCCAATAAAATACATTTTGTAAACACCATATATAGACGTTTAATACAAAAAATATTAAATGGTAAATATTTAACACTGAACGGAAATATCTCTTTTACGAAAATTGTGTGGAACCTGCCAGCTTTACTGAAGCTTTACTGCAAAAGGCACTAGAAAGGATTGACACATAAAAGTGTAGTTTTATTCTTTAAGTTATGAAAACAAACATAAATGAACTTTTAGCCAAGATTGTAAAAGTATTTTTTGAAAAATCAATTAGTTCTTGATTTGTAAGGTGCAGCTTAATAAAATATGAAGAAAATCAGAAGCGGGTGTGGACCGCTTTGCTGAATCAAAGTTTTATCTCATGATAAAACCTCCAGGAGAATATGTTGTTCCTTGCTTACTAAATTTGGCTTGTTACTTTGTTACTGTTCAACAATAGCAGCTTGTATGTTCAATGGATATTTAATGCAAATGTTACGAGAACCACGGCATGAAACAAGGTTGTATAGAAGAATCATCAAATATTCAACAAAAGTTCCTTGATCCAATATCAACCTCCTATTTATTGGGAGTTTATAAACTTGTTGAGTGTTGCTATAATAGAGAGAAACTATTTCTCTGTTTTAATCACAGCCAGCTATACAGCCACTTCCACTTTATACTTCATTTTAAATTCATTGTATCTTCTCTAACAGAATGCTTTGTAACTGAGATCATTCCGAAATGTTTGTGGGAGAAGATCTGGATACACTGTTAAAAACCTTTTCTAATATTGGTTGAAGGTAGAAATTTTTGTTGCCAAATTTGATTTTGAAGAAGTGTTAAATACCGAACGTTGTATGTACAGATATTTTTGTTTTCAATTAGCCGTAGTTCGATAGCACATCAGGCCTGCGACCACCAATTATTATAGAGGTCTGTAGTTTTGGGTCTGAATTTAACACTTCCTCGTTATGTATAAACTTTTTAAATATAAACTCGTAAGTGTGATAAACGTTCTTCCATTTTAACTTAAACTCTTAATTAATCTAAGGTATCATTCAATTACATATTCAGAATATTTATATTAATTACATAATATTAGATGTTATTGGTTGTTATAGTTATTGGTACGTGTTTACTTATCCTTTGTTAAGTACCTCCTTATTATTTCGTTGCACTGTTTTCTATGATTCTTTCTTATATGATTATTATGATGTGTAATTCCTAATTTGATTTAAAATAATTCCACATTACACTAACTGAAGTGAAGAGTATTATGAAAAAGATTGAAATTTTTACTGATTTACATGTTTTCATTCTCTCTCTCGCTCCCCCTCTATGTATGGTAATAATGCTTCAGTGAGAGGTATATTTCAATGGCTGTTCTATACATATAATTAACATTTAAATTAACTAATACGTTAATTGGTTAAAGAACAATTTGATGACTATTACGTTCACGATAATAATTTAATACTTTCGAACTCAGTTGTTAGAATTTACTTAAAATAATTGATCAGAACAGCGCAGAACATATATTTTACATTATACATAGGCCTATTCATTTAAAACAGTTTTTACTAGAGAAATTGATATTTCCTCAGACCACTTGAAGCTGTTCATTTGTACTAGGAGTACATGGACCCATGCTCAATGGTGTAGATTGACAACTGCAGCACTCTGACCACCATCATGAGGGATTAGGTGCTTCTCGGTTTAAAGGGTCTGATCAATGAGAAGCTTGTTCCGCTGAAAGGAGATATCCAGCGGTTACAATTAAGATCAAGATTTATGAGTTCCTTTCAATTAAATAAAACCAAATTGAAGTAAATTATATTCGATACTAACTTCATGTACTGTTATTGCTAGTAACAGATTTCGATATATAATTTTTTTAATTATTACCTATTTCTTATTTAGAGCAGGACTTAGATGATGCTCAAATTCAAGACTACCGTAATCTGTAAGTATAAACCAATATGACTACAAACTGTTTTCTAATTTAGGCATAACATCCAGAAAAAGCGGATATTGAACCTGTAATTATTGCTGACTCTGTATGTAAAAGTATCACTGTGTTCTTTTCATAACATAGGGTAATATTTTTAGTGAAACCGGTATATTTTTTTTAGAGTAATGTAAAAACAAGAAATGTACTGTGTTTGGTTGTGCATGATTCTCATATACAATTCGAATTGTAAAACGCCAAGATAGAAATTTAACAGCTTCTACCAGTACTGTAATAATAACATTATCACACCAGGTAAGACACACGATGTCAGGAATAAGCTACTAATCAGAGTTTAGAGCAAACTTCAAATGTTTCAGTGATATAGTTCTACTCCCTTTGATTATTCGTTCAAAATTTAAAAAAAAATATCCCAAATATTGGATGATATCAAATGCATGAAATATGTCAAGTATGGGTTTATTTAGACTTTCGTCAGACTAAAGGCTGATCTACTTGGACTATGTAATTCACAAAATGTGAAAATTGAATGTAAATCCTTTGAACAGGCTTACAGGTATTTGATTTACAAGGATTTCATACAAACTGAGGAAAGATAATTATTCCAAATAATCTTTACTATAGTGGCTGTTGAAATAGTGGATCAAAATCTATAGTTGAATAGGTTAGACCAGTCGTGGGGAACCCGCGGCCTTAAGGCCGCATGTGGCCTTTTGAACCGTGAAATGTGGCCTTCTACAGTTTATTGAGAAAAATGTTTCAAAATATAAAGAATTACAATTATGGTAATAAAGACAAAAAAATTCTGGCATTTAGGAAGAAGACTATTCATTAATCATTGCTTGAAAAGTCTAAGCTTATGGAAAATAATTTTCCTGGGTTAACTAATGTAATAAACGAAGGCAGTAAGGACACTACTGAATCTTTTGAAAGATGCAAAACAGATTTAGATGTACTGATCTAGTAATATAATGATAGATCAAGTATTTTACAATATAACTATTATATAAGAATTTGCTTATCTATTCTTGGTGGCCTTTTGGGGAAGTGGACTGTGCTAAAATGGCCTTTACTCCAACAAAGGTTCCCCACCCCTGAGTTAGACTAATTATCATCACTTGTAATGATTTTCATTGAGTATTACAAATATTTAAAACTAAAAAAAATTGGAAACTTTTATGTCAAATTTATTAAACTTGGTAGATTTGTAGCAAATTCTGACTACTTTGAACATTAAAAGATTTAACTTATAATTAACTGTGTATTCCAACAATATGTGGAATAAAACACACTATCAGTGTGCAAGTTGGTGCTTGGAGGACCGTGAATGATGTTAGGTGGATATAATGTAAATCCGACTTGAAACAACCCCGTATCTCTACAACACGTCTATCACCTAAACGACCTCATGCTAAACAACCTTCTCTCCAATTTTTTAAATATTTAGTTCCATTTTCTAGTAATAGCACAAAAATCCGAGCAAGAACATAAAATTATTCCAAAAGAACATAAATTGCTTATAACATAAATGACACTTCTTTATTCCTATCTTACATTTGGACAGTGGACAACTTCATTTTTACATTAAAATGGCTGTGGTTCACTTCTTAGCCAAAGTGTTCACGCGCAAGCAATAAATTGACGACAGAAATCAGGTTGACATTTTTAAACTGTTTGATGCGTAAAGATAAAATAATGTAGTGATTTTATCTGAAGGAATGACAGCACTGTCTGATTTATAGGTCAATAAATTGTGGTCTATGCGCCAATCCATTTCTCTGCCAAAGCGAATCCTTTCCAATAATCAAGCGATGAAGAGAATTTTCAATTTATGAATATTGCCTAAAGTTTGATTAAATTGTTCTAATAATTTAAACTATTTTCTTTATTTGAATCAAACCAATTATAAATGAGGATGATTGCTAACAAATAAATTTCAATTAAAAAGATCATGTTGCAAAATCACGGAGTAAGTGGTGGATTGTTGTTGCAATGTATTGATAATTGAAATAACATCGAAGAGTAGAGCTAGTTATATTTTATGTAATAGTGTGCTAAGTTGTACACCTGCTTCAATGCTTATCGTGCCCACTTAGTTTACTTTATTACTCTACTCAGGGCATTCTATATCACCAAAGTAATGCTAAAGTATATCTAGCCCTATTAGAAGCACGAATAGTCTATTTTGTTTTAATTTAAAAGGAAATCAAACAAACGTATTTCATTTACAATTAGTAGGTCATTTAAGATTTCAGCTTATTGACAGACACTTTTAATCTTTTCTTAGTTCTTAGTTTTTTTTAAAAACATATATAATTATAAAAAAAATTGAACACTATTTTAATCCTTTCATAGAAATAAAATTGTGATTCAACTACAGATTGTATGCAATATTTAATTTTATTGAACTGCTATATTGTTTCAACTTTTATTAAAAATGACAAACATCTATATTTTATTGATTTCATGAATATGCCCCATTATTTGAGGAAAACATTGACTGAGTAACAAATGATTGTTATATTCTAACCTCTTAAGCCGTGAGAACAGTTTGAGTTTGTCTCTAAACAGAGTACATTTTCTTCCTTCAAATATGTGCAATGTCACGAAAGGCAAACAGAAAGTTACTGAAACTGAGAAAATATAATGCTCCATAGAGGCTTTTTGGTCGGTTTTCAATTATGACGTAGTAGTTATTGATATGAATTTTAAATATTGTGCAATACACAAATAATTAAGTGATGGAAAAACGTTTACATTGAATCAATCTTATCAATATATAATAGTTATTATATTTATGCAATATACTTTGTACATGAATAGTACTATACAAAATATTGATTCCGTTTTTAATAAAATGACAAGACAAGCAATGTATATAAAACGTTTTAAATTGTCAAAGTCAAAAGAATAAACACTATTTTTTTGTTAATAAAGACTGGGTGGCTCCTCCAGGAATATAAATTTATGAATACCTGCTATTGGTCCTGGAAGCCACAACTATTTTTAATCAAGCTTGCGGTTTTCTATTTCCAATTCCAGCTACTACCGTTCGTCGGTCAACTTCTTTTGTGCATTATAATTCACATTTAGCGCGGGTTGACATTTTTTTAACAAAAACAATTATTTTATGTTTATTGCAAATGATCATTATGGTTTTAAACTGCAAGTTATTTTTACTTTGTTACCGAAGCGTTTCACTAGCAGTTTTAGTAAAATACTTACACCTTTTCAATTCATTCACGCTCTCGAAATTTATAATAAATGAAAAGTAATATTTCATTACACTAAACAAATCGAATGAGTGTTTAGAATAAAGGATAAGCACTTATAAGTTTCATGCAATTAAATTTTAAGCAATGCAATCTGCCTGTTTTAATAAGTGCAAAGGTATTTTTTACACAACACTAAGGAAAGTATAATGATAGTGAAAAAGCGATTTTGAGATTTGATAGGCTTATGCGACGTTTTTGTGCCTACTGAATGATTTTCACTATATTTTCGATGATGCCTGCATATGCATGAGTGGGTGCAGCTATTTTGTGATCACACTGCAAATAACATTGTCAATGAGGTCATGCAATTTCTTGGATACAGAAATGTAATCAATTGCTCTTGGTAACGTAACATGTTTAGAGTACAAGTTATTCTACAGTGATTTAAAAGGAGTACTATCTTTTCTCCAATTCTTTTGTTGTTCTAAAGCCTTTAAACTTTCAATATTTAGAAGAGACAATATAATTCTAAAATGACAATTATATAACTTAATTTCATTTAAGTCCAAAAAGTAAAAAAAAAACAAGTATTTGGTAGAAGTAAAGTCATTTTAATAATTGAAAATAATAAGCAGTATCAATTATCCAGATTAAAATAATTCATATTTGAATACAATTTTTTAAAAAATAATTTCAGGACCTATAATAAATTTAAAATAAAATATCCAAAAATATAAAATGTATAGTCATTTGACATATTGTATGACATCAACGTCTACACTACGATAAAAAATGTAAAAAAAGACTAAGATTTTCAACCCCACCAAGCGGTCTTCGTCAAGAGTCAAATCGTAACTGAAGACCGCTTGTTACGGTTGAAAGATCTTTTTTCTCATCTCTTATTGTGGTTTGGAGGTTGATTGTTGTTTCAATGTTTATTTTGAAGGCTTGTTATTGTATGTTATATATACATTAATGTGAACGTTCCTTTTGAGGAAACATTTTTCTCTTTTTTATTTTCATTTCACCATCAATTCCATTTCACTTAAACAAACCAGTGAGATTGAAAGTAGATAATCAATAAAGAAATGTTTACATTTCTTTAATAATTTAGAATTTATTTATTTATGAACATTTTTAAATGATAGAATAAAATAAATTGACATTTTAATTACCTATGTAAACTTAGTGGAGCTAATTGGTAGCTTTATACGCATCAGATTCAATTTCTCTCACTTTCATTTCATTTACTGTTTCAATTAATAATATTTTTCGATAAATGTATCAATCTATACTTGATTTATTGATATTGTCTAGTTGAATGATTAATATAGCGTGTTAATGGACAATAATTTGAAAACCTTTTATACCACAAAAAGTTTTTTCATATCCCCATAACTTATATCAATAGTTAACTGGCTCTACTTTTATAATCTTCAATTTTTACACCTGTAAAATTAAACTATAAAACACAAAAAAAAATTATAGTTACTTTTTTCACGGGTGATTCCACATTAACAACTTTGCGACAATTTGTATGTTACATTTGTATTGCTGTAATAAAAAACTACTTTCAACGCGTCAAAAAAGTGAAGTGCTAATCCTGTTCTGATAGGTTTTTCGGTGTCATTTGGGTTGTTAATGGTCACGGGTTAGTTTGTTTCTTTATTTTTTTACATGTGTGACAATGAAGTTTCTTTGGTGTTCTTGCGGAGAAGAAAAACTGAGCCTTCTCAAAGGGCACAACAAAATTTCAATTTTGTTGCAAAGTTTGGCCATTGTTTTGTTTCTTTAGTTCGTATAGCTGCTTTTAACGATGGATGAAGGCGTTCCAACTTTCTATTTAAGGGCGTGAGTAGATGATTAAGCCATTTTAAATGCACTTTGTCAGTTGAGTTGCATTAATATAATTTAAATTGTTTGTTAAATTTAACATCTTTGTTTGTTGACCACCTTCTTTGAAATCTGTTGGTCCTGTTCCTAGCAATCAGCGAGGGTGGGGGGGGGGGGGACCGATATAGCGCATGTAGTGCTATGGTTGAGAAAATTATTTTAAATACAAGTTTCATGGCTAAATAACGGAATATAAATTGGCGCTAGTGTTGGCTGTTTCTGTTGTTTATTGAATCACAGTTAGATACAAGAAACACATTCCAAGCATTCACCTTTTAATTTTAATTTTAAATTTTAGATTTAATGTTAATTGTTTTAAAGAAACAAGCCAATTAGGTTGTCACGAAAAAAAGGTATAAAGTGGTAACCAATATTATTTAGTTTACTATAATTCATTGGTATATTACAATAAATTAATAATATTCCATTGATAGAATACAAAAGTTAATCATTTTGTTACAACCAGTTGTCATCTTACCTCAAACTTATTCATGACTTTATTATTAGTTTTAGGACTATAGTCTTTTCTTGATAATGAACATGATTTGAAACCATGATTTGTAATATAAGTAAACGTATAATCTAGTAAGTGAGGTTTATATAATGCATATAAGAAAAATATAAGTTTATTAGATTCAGAACTAGATTCACTTGGCAATAAAGTTTAGCAATGAACTGTAGAATAGCAAAATATTTTTCAATAGTTTTTCATTTCAAGAAAAGATTAGAATACATGTTAACGGGAAAATGTTAGAATATATTTCCAATATGATCCTGAATGTTTTCTTTTATTAGTGAATTGGTGAACTTGTTAACTATTGTACTGTTTTTATGAAAGAAAATGTCTTTAAGTTTGTTCATTTCAATCGTTTTGAAGACTTTTTGTTTCTAACTATTAATTCAAAAGTAATGACATTTTCAACCGTCTTTGGTATTCTTATTTTAGCTGGCTATGATGTTTGTTTAACTTGATTTAAAGTTTTTTTTAGAGGTAAAAGAATTAAAAGACATAAAAAAAAGGTCGACGTCTCCTAAAATAATTTCAGTTTAATTCCATTGTCGCAAAGAAAGATTATAACTTTTTTATTTAGTGAATTTTTTATGACATGTTTTGTTAGGACTAAGGACTAAGACTTTAAACAGGTTTGTGGAATATAAAAGCTTTTTTCGCGATGCATATGTAAGCTAGAATCGTGTTTACCTTGTGAATATTTCTTTTTAGAAAGTTCTTTGGTGTCAAATATCGTGCGTAATATTTTTATTTCTTTGTAATACTTGTATGATTAAAGCTATTTGAAGCTGACTCACTGGCTGGTGCTGACACAATACAAAACTTGTAGTATATGAAGCTAAGAATTGGAATTAAAACTTAACCGAATATCAAACAAAACATTCATCTTAAAAACAGAACTTTTCAATATTTGTATAATTAATTAAAATAACAACATATCATCAAAACAAAAAATCTAAAGGAAATGAATGAATCACATTTCTAACTTTGCCTTTAGGTTTCATTACATTATAATCAAACTATTTAAATATATTACTTCTTTCAGTTCATATATCTACTATTTTACCAAAAATTAATTTATAAACTAGTTTTAACCAACTTGATGTTGCCAAATTAATGTCACTACATATTCATTGTATTTCATCAATCAATTTGACTTGTGACCCTCCCAAAAAAAGCTGTAGTATATAAGAAACAATAATTGTTCTTTTTTATATTCCTTACTACAAGTGAAGTATAGTAATCATGAAAGAATTTAATTGTGACATTTCCATGGATTTACATTTTTTGGAGTCTCCAAAAATCATGTTGGTATTTTTTTCGATAATGTGTGTGTGTGTGTCAATGCGGCTGGGTATGTATTTAAAAGTTTGTTGGCATGGCATAGGGCTTCGTGCGGTCAAACAGGCCGTTTGATTGATGAACGGGTTTGTTGTGTAAAAGGCTAACTTTTTTCCTGCATCATGGCAAATATGATTTTTGCACAAAATGTGTTTTTCAGCTATTCTTTTTTCTCCTAAACTAATAACTCTGGAGTGTTGAAGCATAGAGGTTATTATGAAACTGATAATAGTTTTAACTAAAAAAAACTTTATATTTTTCACTAACCTAAACGTTGGTTTTGCTACAAAATGTAAACTTTTTCGCTTATGGTTGGTTCTGAATGTATTTGAGTGCGTAGAGGTCATATGGTTTGACGGATCATACTGAAACGGTCGGAAAAACAGCATGTTTTGAGAGGATACGCTGAATGGCCTTCTCTTGAAATAACATCTACAAAATTATCATGCATTTGCAGAGAATGCTATTTGAAACAAAAACGACTAAATATAAAACAATAAAACTTGTTAAAAGTAGATGTACTGTAAAACTTGTAATAGTAGATGTTTTTGTTATCTATGGTAATACCTCTACTATTCTTTTGCCGCATCTCCAATGATTGAATAAACATAAAATATCGTATCAGGTATTATCATTCTTCGAATATTTCACGACATGACAATATAGAAGGAGTAATATTACATGACAAATACATTACCTTTAGTAATATGAGGGCATTTTGGAAATAATATTAATAACTATTTATTACAAAAAAGTAAAAATGAAAACTGTTTTCTATTAATATTATTTCCAATAATTGTTAAATTATAAATCGGTGTTAGCAGCGGTGCCCTTAGACGGCCGAGTTCCAATATTTATATTTTCTTAAATTATTTAATAATTTTACTTTTTTTTTAATTTATATTGTTTTATTCACTGGTTTATTTTTATTTCTTTGATTTCAGTTATTTCTTTTCTATTAACCCCGTTTCTCCACCTTTCTCTCCTTACAGTCAAGCCATAGCTGGCAATATACTTGCACACTCTTTTCCCCTCTTCTCTCGATCTTCTACTCTTCTCATCTCTTCCTGAGTCTTCCCTTTTTTCTTTTCTCTCTAATCAGCCTCCAATTTAATATTCACTTTTATCACCGGTCATTATTAGTCCTTACTCAGTGTCCTATCCATTTTCACTTTTTTTCCTGCACTATTTCTGCTATTCCCTTTAATTCCACCTGCAGCTTTTCTTTTTTTTCTCTTTGTTTCTATCAAAGAATTCCTTTGCTTTCACAGTAACTCTCAGACTAATCGTAACTTCCTTACTCATTACCCAAGTTTTTACAACCATACGTCAAAAATAGTAATACTATACTCTTTCATAATAATTTTTCTTTTTATCTTTTATCATTAAAGGAATACCTAAGTCTGATACATGCATTCCGACACATTGCAACTTTTTCAATACTTTTTTCATATGCCCATCATTTGTCAATAATCTTCTGAGTTGTGGACTTCTTCAGTTCTTCCTTACCTAAACATATGTTGTCTCTTTATGCATTATACTTAGGAACTTAGTATTGCTTATATTTCCTTACTTTATCTGCTTTGAATAGCAATTTAACAAACATTACTTGGGTTTTTCTGAATCATTACCTACAACCACTACATCATCCGCCAACCATTATATGTTTATAGGGTTATGAGTGGACAGAAGTAATGATCGACCTATCACTGGTAGGTATGAAAGTAGATATTATGAGTAAAAGAAAAAAGATGAAATAAGAAGGAAATCAATCTCCTGTCACTTATTTACCTGATGAAGGCTGGAATCAAAAGTTTAAGACTGTTAGATTTAGTCTTTCCTTAGTTGTGTATATCTAATTATTGATCAAACCACAATAAGAAATGGGAAAACAAGACTAAGATCTTTCCCATTTCTTATTGTGGTTTGATCATTGATTGCTATTTCACGTGTTTATGTGAAATCTTTTTATATCTAATTATATTGAGCTATTTGTGTTAGTTATAAATCCTTTTTTGTTTTTTCAAAATGTTTTAGTGCTTTAAGTTCAAACTTATATCTATCCTCCAGTGTTGTCACACATACAAGTCTTTAACTTTTTCTTTAGTTTACTTCATTTATTTTCTCCATTTTTCTTTATTTCTATCAGCTAATTTCAAACATCTCTTACCGGTTACTACCTAACTTTCTTAATTATATTTCTTTCCGTAATATCATTAATGCCTCCTACTTAAAAAATTCAAGAATCCAAAGAAACAAAATATACTTTTTTTCTTTGAGTAGTTCATTCTTTTACTGTACTACACTCTAATTTCTGCTCTTTTTTATTTGTAGATATGTTCACCTTTATTTATTTTAATTTTAATTTGTTTATTTCAATTTATTTGCTTTTGCCAATTTCTTTATTAGTAAATTTCAGTTTTAAAAAAATTCAATCATCTGTTTGATTGTCATTGGTCTGTTTTGCATTACCATACCAGTATTTAAAACTGTTAACTTTATTATCATGTTTTACTAGTGCATAGAGGGTCACATGGTGTTATAGGTATCAAAATAGGAAAAACACTACAAGTATCATTGATTTGTTATGACATTAAATATATATGGTTCATAGATGATATAGTTTACAAAACATACAATTAAATTATACTGTATAAGTGCATATAGTTTTAAAAAATAAAATTAATTTCAATAAATAACCAACAACAAAAAATATTGTAAATTTCTGAATTTGCAAAGTTTAAATGCTAGTCAAATCAAAATAAATTATGGAAATATGCATAAATATAATTGATTCGTATTGATTAGCTGATAAAAACTGTAGAGCAACGAGGAAGATTAAAAATACGAGTAGTTAGAAAATTGATTTATAATTCTTTGAAAAATATTGAAATGTGTAATAACCGATTTATTTGGTAGTATGCCAGCTGATAAAAGTTTCTAATTTAAAAATATTAGAATATGAATAGGGAATTTCATTCTAGTAATCCTTGTTAATAAGCCCTTACCAATTTCCACCCCAATTATTCCATTAGAATGGGTACTACATTGGCTTTCATTACAATTTTCTGAGTTTTCCTTACTTGGTCTTGATTCAATTATGAATCGACTTTAGAAGTGAATTTTGAAACCTTAATTTACATTTAGAAATGGAATAGAATTCTTTTAAGATGAATTTGTTATTTATATGGAGTTAAAACAATATTTACTGGACAGGATGAAAACAACTTTGATAAATACACAGGACTTCTATTCACCTCACTATAAACTAACAGTCAACAGTCTTACTTTCTCATGGGGTCTATTATATTGTAGATGAATCTAGTAATTTAAAGTAAATTAGAATTCTTTACAATTTATCTGTCAAATAGGAACAAATATAATTCATAAATTTATTCTCAAATTTTATTAATACTTTATAATTTTATAAAGTTTTGTTTTATTAAAATAAATATAATTTAGGACGTAAATTATTCATAATCTTAAAATGGAAATTTTTCATTACCGCTATACTTTTTTTATAGTAAAGCAATATGTTATTGATTTCCGTTTGCTTTTTTTATTTTCTGAGTTGAATGCTTCCACAAATCAATAAAATCTCTAAAAATCTTCAAAGTTTCTTTATTAACATTTAAATAATAATTCTGTCTTTATAGATAAGATATTTTAGAGTGATATTTGGATAAAATTTCATTTTTCATTAATTGGCTGTTAAGCGTTAAACATTTTCAGAAATCATAAAATGTCCCATAACGCCCCTTTTATCCATGTAATTTTGAAACAGAATACCTTAGGCTAATCCACTCATGAGGTGTTATTTTTAGGTAATATTAAATTTTGATCCATCAAACGGTGTGGCATGTATCTTGCCGGCAAGCTTTCAGAATCAATGATATTTAATATTTTTACATTTTATTAAAGAAATACCCTTCCAGTAATTTAAAAAAATCTGATTTTTTTTTACAAATTATTTGATTGTAAGCTTCATAATAATTCCAAAAATGTCAACACTCTTGTGTTGGTAGTATAGGGGGAAAAAAACTTTGTCTAAACTCACATGTTGACCAGAAATATATTCAATTTCATGAATAATTTCCATCATGAAATATTTTCTAAAAAAAATAGTGCACATCTATAGATTCATCAAACGATGTAGCATAAATCTAAGTGTTCCCACAAAGTTTCGGACACACAGAGACACACTTGATGGAAATATCTCAAAGAAGAATTTCAAGACAGAAGAGAGACCTCAAAACATGTAAATCCGTAAAAATCTCCAAATAATTAATCATTACCAACAATATGTTGATATGTGCTTTCTTATTATCCTTTGTTTGTAGGACTATGAAAAAGGTTTTAAATAAAACCGAAACGTTGGCAACGAGAGTTTGATTTTTTATCCCAGAAAATTGACCAAATCCCGATTAGAGAACACACCTCTATATATATATATATATATATATATATATATGATCAAACCATAAAATGAAATGGGGCTGATGACATGATGAAATGACTAGATGAAACTGATGTTAGACCCAGAGTCAAACTATGAAGCAGCGTCTTAACATGCCAATTTGGATTGATTGAACTAAACCACCTTCAAAAAATTGGAAATAAGAAAAAACAAATGATTAATGTTGAACTTTGTATTAAATTTCTCAGTATATATATATATATAAACACTTTTTTTCGTTGGAAATACGATCCAAAACGGACAAATATAGTTCAATATAAACAAAGAAATATAGAGAAATCAGAAGAACACACTGACGGTTGGAGACCGTCTCTGATCCAGTGCGCTTGGTTATCTCTTATTCTCTTATCTCTCCTGAAGACGGTTCAAACCGAAAATTAGAGACTGTAAGTGTGTTCTTCTGATTTCTCTATGTTTCTTTGTTTATATTGAACTATAAATATATATATATATATATATATATATATATATATATATATGTACATACTCAAATTTCATTTCACTGAAAATCATTCTTATTTTAATGTATACAATAATTCGTGTTATTTAATGATTCAATTAAGGATAATTATGTTGATATATTAGGTTAAGTTTGAAAGCTCTAAACGCCGCAGAGATATGTCGTTGAGAATGTCAGTCAGATTGGGTGTATGAGACTGTGAATGTTGGCAAGGTTTGTTGAACACAGCGAAATGCTCCAGATTAACCAAGTAGTGCCAATTATCGCAAAAGCTCCACTGTTTATGGATCTATTCATTTATTCTAATTGTTCAATTAAGGATCGTCTTAAATATTTGCGTTTCACGATTTTACATTCAATATCCTGTTATCTGTGCTACATTTAACTAAAGTGTTTGCATCCAATTATCTTGTTTCGTAAATAGCTGTTAATTGCAAGAGTAAAACTAATGTTAGTTTGTTTCAGTTTCATTCAAACTATGTTGCTTGAACGCTTCATTTCTGTTATTTAATGACTCAAATAATTATCACTCAATTATAATTCCTATGTAATCATGATTAGAAAAAAGTTATTAGGATATTATCAAACAACATTTCAGATGAATATATAGGTTAAAATGATATATAGTATCACCAAACAAAACCATCAAAATTGTTTTTGCAATTTAATTGTTTAACTTTTGTTAAACGTTTTAATCAAGTATTGTTGGAGATATTTGATTTCTGTTGAAGTTTTATGTGAAGATAAAATCACTGTCACAAAAAACTGACCAAGCAAATAGAAAGTGCAAGCTAATTTATATACTTGATAAGAATGTATCTTAAAAAATAGTAAGCTCGAAATAATGAGGGTACAAATGTTGAAATCAATATTCAACTAGGTAATTGAACTAAGTGCTTAAAATGTTGACAAACCGAGTTGACATAACAAACAAAATTTGTCTGCAACAGCTAACTGACCAGCAATGAAAGTAATGAAGGCATGAAAGAAGTACTTTTATAAAGTTTCCAACTTAACAAATTTATTATGACAACGATTGATTTGATGTAATATTGGCACGGAATGATTTTGTTAGGGGTAAATGAAATAAGGAGGTAAAGTAGACCATTTTTTTAAAAAAATAAGTTTGCGACAAATAAATAAATAGAACTGAAGAAAAAAATCTACTTATAATTATAGCTCTTTGCTGCAGTTCCTACAGAACTGTCATAATACATACTTGTGATTACTATCAAAGAATTCACTTATCCGATATGTACATATTTTGTTATGTTATGATGTATGTATATCATACCAAACTTGACAAATGTATAAACTGAGCAATAGAGTAGGATTAAAGTTCAATAGATATCTACATGACAGTATATGTAGGGTTCTACTTCTATTTGAGGAACCCTGCAGTCTGTCCTCTTCAAGTATCAGAATGACTGCAAAGCCAACTAGATAGCTAACTCTTCATCTATTGGCCAAGCACTTAAACATGACGAAGTTCCTGGAAATAGTTTCTCTAGAAATAAGACAATTGAAAGGGAATAAGACCCTTCAACTATGGTGTGGATAGTCACTGGAAAGTCTTGTTTAAGATTGCTAACGGCTTCTGGCTTCATTTTACTACGAAGCACTTCAGTAATAACCTCGTTCAATCTAAGTTTTTCCTCGGATATTTTTATCATCAATAAGTCTCTCTTCTTCCGCATTATTGATTTTGACTTCCAAAAGAGATTCTATTTCAAACTGCTTGTCATATGGGGATACTTACAGGAAAACGTACAGTTTAAGTAAAAGTTTAATATCATTTCCTTAATTCACATTGTTATGGGATGTTTGTTATTAAAGTGTAAAGTATTTGGAGGTTCAAATAAATGTTTTAAGAATTGATGGGGTATATATACAATTATCTAAAGGTAGTGGTAGACAGAATGAAGTTTACCAATTTATAATACACGTGGAAGAAGAAAGTTATAACCCTTAGCATTATATATATTACATAATGTATTAATTATGTATTAATATATTTATTTTGTTTCTAGACATATTATTATTGAGTTATTTGTACAATTATATCATGTGTTATTGTGATACTTTTAGGTATGTAATACCTATTATTTGTGATAAGTATTCAAATAGATAATAATAAATCTATTTTACTCAAATATATATTTACTTAGATTTAGTTTTCTTGATTTTATTTAAACTACTTTTTCAAGGATTTAATATACAAGTATTAATGAATACATCTCAAAATTATTGCAACTTAAACCAAAGACAGATAGCATCAAAGTGCTAAATCTACAAAAGAAATAGTTTCATTAGGGATAAAAATAGTTATTGTAATATATTGTACAATAATTAACTGTTTTCGATGGTTTTCATCTAAAGTAGTTTTATTTATGCGATCAACTTGGATTAAATAATTACTACAGATTTTAAAAAAATCAGTCCAATTACTTACCTGGAGCATCAAGGATTCTGCGTGAAGCGTATATGTACTTGGTGTAGTAATTAGACTTATTTCAAATATATATGCTAAACAAAAATATATAGTTGTTAGAGTTGAAAATACTGTATTGTATGTCTGGAAGACATGTTGAAAACAATAATATTGGTTCTAGTTGAAAGAATAAGGAAAACAAGGAAGACTGATGGATGTGGTCTACTGAATATTATTTTCAATTCGAGTTTGAGCTATTGAAGAAACTGAACAAGTTTATTTATTTAGTTTCATTTTTATTTATTTGTTACGCCTTCAATCTATGAATACTATGCTTTAATCTTATTTATATTATATAAACTAAAGTAAACAAGAGTTCATTCCCTTGTAAACTGCAATAATTAATGCAAGCATAACTTTGAAGGTAAATTAGATTAGAGCAGTCGAATATAGGGTCATGTTATAAGTTACTTTCTGTCTCAATTAGAGTTTAATACAGAAAACAAGATTGAGAAATAAAAGAGGCAAACTTGTCTAAGGGAAAGGTGAGTAGGTGTTTAGGAATTGATTCCATGAATACGATTCAGGAAGAAAGCACTAACGACAGCAATGTCCATGCCAATGAGAGCCTTGTGTGGTTATTGAGAGTGTTTATGGTATCAATGAATCAACAACATGTCTAATAAAACCAATAGCGTAGTTGTTGCTTTTATTTTCAATTCTATTTTCAATAGCATTTTTATATAGTATATAACAATCAATGATCAAACCACAATAAGAAAATGGGAAAGCAAGACTAAGATCTTTCAACCGTAACAAGCGGTCTTCATCAGAGTCAAAAACCCAACTCTGACGAAGACCGCTTGTTACGGTTGAAAGATCTTAGTCTTGCTTTCCCATTTTCTTATTGTGGATTGATCATTGATTGTTATTTCACGTGTTTATGTGAAATCTTTTTATATAGTATATGTATATTGTAAACAGCAAATTATATTAGCTATAATTATATTATAGCGAAAGCAAAGTTAGAAAATATGGAATTCCAATTTAAAGCAATGCAGTCTCCAAATTATTAAGATCTAACAATTAAACTATCATTAATAGCCACATGTAACTAATAGCAATCTAAGCTGGAGAGTAAATGGCCTACAGTATCTTGAGGAAAAGTCATTTATTTTCTACTAATTATTCATATTTACTCTGTCTGTTAACCTTAGAAATCCTCATTATTAAATGATGTAAAATTGTCATATACCCTTAGCCACACAATAATTTTGATGATTCGCCTTTTTCTCAGTTATAGATGATTCAGTAAGTATTATATGGATATTATTTTAATTTATTGCTTTTTTAATGTTTTTGATTATTATTCATATATATATATATATATATATATATATATATATATATATATATATATATATATATATATATTTAATATAATTAAATGAAACGGTCCAACGGACTTTTAAATAAAAACACAGATAGACACAGGAATAACTCACTTCCTGAAGTGAGTTATTCCTGTGTCTATCTGTGTGCTATCTTTTTTAATTCGTTTGTATATATATATATATATATATATATTGGTGTAACTCGGCAGCAAATCTTCATGTATGCAAATATTGTTAAAAGTAGCAGCAGTTTCTGCTCTCACGATTTTTGAGCTGGTGGCCTCGATCTTGCGGGTGATTCTTCTATCAATTGATCTGGAAGCTCCAATCACAAAATAGAAGAATCGCCCACTAGATCGAGGCCAGCAGTTCAAAAATCGTGAGAGCAGAAACTGCTGCTACTTTTAACAATATACACATATATATAAATGTTCCACAATAAACAATATATATATATATGTGTGTGTGTTGTGTGTGTGTGTGTGTGTGTGTGTTTGTTTGTTGAACGGTTATGGTGTCTAGATTACAACATGAGTGAAATTTTACTGATTTTAATAAATGATATAAGTGAATTCCTTAAAATGTGAAAGTTGTGTAAATTGAATAAAGTGGATTCTTTTGGATGATTCCAGAAAAGTTGTTGAACCAACAATGAACATACCAGAAGAAAAAAAAGAATAAAGAAGCAGACCTGATGTGAGCTGTGGAGATCTCGTTTTCTTTTTTATACATCCAAGGATAATACCCTGAGTATCATCTGTCTGGGTTGTCAAAATATTTCTTTAGAATTCTAACAAATACCCTTTCCTTTTCATAGAGTTCATAGTACTTATGAATTTACAAAAGACTAATGTAATCATTAAGGTATAACACATTCAGCTTTATCAAAGTAGTCTAATTCTTTTTCAACTGTAAAAATTAAAATTACAGAATTATTACATCATAACAGTTGTTAATTATTGAATAATTCCTTTTATTTAAAAATTGTATGTATTTTTATGTGATTTTCTTATCAATTGTTAGTTTATAAATTTTCTGTAATAAACAAATGTTTATTATACGTGTATGAAATGATATATGATGTTGTTTCCTTAATGACGATAATATTTATTAATGATGAGTACAATTTTTTTTTTAAGAATTGATGAACATTCTATTTAAATGCATCTTGAATCTAAAGAATGCTGGTCTTATTCTTATTTCATAACTACATCAGTATTATATATAAAAGAAAAATGTTTAAAGCGAAAAAATTACGAGTGTGTACACTCAACTGTGAAGAAACTCAACTGAGAAGGTAAGAAGAAATAATTATAAGGAAAGCATTTGTGAATATAAATACATAAATTAGAATAAAATTACAATTACTTTTTACTAGTAGAAATAATTATAATCAATCTAATTAATTCAGTTAATTTACTTTAGCTGTATTTTGCCAATTATGATTGAAACGTAATTTGTTCGTTTATTTAGAATATTTGATGGAGGCTTGAATTTCTTTTCTCTTCATATTTATTTACAAAAAATGAAAAGAAACAAAGTTTTGAACGATTAAAATTATATAATTTAGCAATTTAATTGGAACAATAATAAGCTAAAAAAAGTGAAGATAAATAATCAGTATGATTGGTAATACTAATCAAATAGGTGATTAATCGAAGCATAATTAATTAATAATTAATTTATTTATTAGTTATTTAATTAATAATTAATACAAATTAACAGTAATTTTATATTACCATAAATGGTGTAACGCTTCAATTGATTATTAATATAATTTTTCTAATACTTTTAAAAAAAAATCACCTCAAATATATTAAATATACAAACCACTGTAGACATTAATAATAATAATTTTGTAAACGGACTACAGGTTGAGTTTAATAGTTTTTTTATCTTTTGCAGTGATTAAAACTTCATGAAATTGTTATCATGATTATTAGTATTAAAGTAGTAAGAAATACACTTCAAGTTCTATAATGATGAGACGAAAGAGGAAATTGTACTGACTTATATATAAAGTACCTTGTTTATAAAAAAAAGCCATGGGTTTTTAACTTCCAGAAAGGTACAACTGTAAAATACATCAACATTTCTGATATAGTTCAACATTTCGGAAACTAAAGCACACACATACACAGGCGAATGCCATTACATTAATGTCTATTTTAATGAACACTATACCTTAATCCATGTAAGAGCAAAATACCCAGATGTTTTAACATGGCAGTTTGATACCCAGTTATTCCAATAAACTAGCAGTGTTATTAAAACAAATGCTGGCTTTGTCTATAAATAAATAAAAAGAAAGGTAGTGGTTTCTCGGATGGCTGAATATCTCAGTAAATGGAACTCCCTTTGAACCGTTCTTCTTAAGATAGAATATTTGTTTGGGAACACAATGTTTTAAAAAGAATTTGTCGCGACAGCAGGAAGTTCAGGAATAACAGCAAGAAGCAGAGGTTCTCAAGAGTTGGTCAAAACAAAAAAAAAGTTCATCTAGAGCAATGTTTCGCTATGCTTGTACAGAAAGAAGAGGGTTGAACAAAAAAATCAAGATATGCTTCAACAAATGTTACAAAATGAAGGAGAAATAATGTCAAATTATTACATTATTACTTCAAATGACAAATATTACATCTGTTATTGTAAAAAGTATATATTAATACATATTATTAATAATAAGTATGTATTAATTATGTATATAATTAATAAATATATATATATATATATATATGTACAAATACATCAAAACATTGGCCTAGGAAGGAGTTCATTTTCTTTTAATTGACCTAACCCTCAATAACAAAACATAGGATATATATATACATACATACATATATATATATATAATATATATATATATATATATATAAACTATGACTCATGGAAAGAAACGTAACAAAGGACTCATTTTTCAATATTTTGACTGCGGTCATCTTCAGGAGAAGAAGTGAATTGACCTAGGGACGACACTCAACTGAAGAAGTCTTTTGTTAGAGAGCGAAAGCATTTCTACCGCGAAAGAAAACAAAAAGTATCAAGGAGTCTGGATTGAAAGAAATGTAATGAAAAATAACGGGGAAGAAAACAGAAAATGTAAGAATATATACAAAATTATATATATTGAATTAAAAGTTTAAAATTGTTTAAAAATTAAAAAACCTTAAGAAGATAAAATAAAATAATAATACAAAAATACTACATGTTACAAAAAAAACTAATGGTTTAAATTCAAGGTTTAGAGCGTGCTCCTAGGAGCCAAATGTGGCTTCCTCAGAAGCTTTTAGAGTAACTTTTCTGTTTTAATTAGGGACTTGTTTTCGTACTTGGACTGTGAAAACATTCATTCGAGCTGGGGTAGTGGGAATTGGCGTGAGTGGCGCCAGGGCGATTGAAAGCCTGTCTTATTCATCCGAAGATTTACCATCGTAAATAGCAAAACAACGTAGAAAGCATCATACTGGGTGCATTTCAAGAGGTAAACACAGTCAGCAGAAATACAGGAGGAGGGATTGTGAATAGGATAAGGTCACGTTTCATTTAATCTTAATTCTTACCCTATTCACAATACCTCCTTCTGTATTTCCAGTGACTGTGTTTACCTCTTGAAATGCACTCAATGTCAAGCTTTCTACGTTGGTTTGGCATTTACGATGCTAAACCTTCGGATGAATAATCACAGGGTTTCGGTTGGTGGGAGCAGTTCGGTTGGCCTGGGTGCAGTCCTATCGAAAAACGCAGTTGCAAGAAGTACGACAGGGGCCGATGTGATTGCTAATGAAGGAAGTAAAGAGTGGACAGGATTGACAATACTTTTTGTAAACTTAATATACAGAGCATTCAAAAGTGAAACCAAGTAATTCTTTTGTGTTTGAATCTTTATTTGTAGAAATTCAAACTAATGTGTTCATTATCGATCTATTATTGAGAACTTGCTAATAAATTTAGTTTACAGTTTTGTTATTTGAACAATTATTTCTGATCATACTTACAGCCAATTGTATTTCAGGAAAAATAACAATAGTATATTGTATACGTTTATTGAGCATGGAGAAAATCATATTCAATGACGAAAATAATTTAAATTATTTCAAATTTTAAAATCATCTAATTATTAAGACCGCCTTATATATATATATAGAGTTTAAATGATAACACTTCATAAAGTGTAATTATTTTGAGTTGCGTAAGTTATAAATCCCAGGTTATTTTCAGCTGATCGTTTAATATCACTATATTCCAATAACTCTTCATCATTCAGAGAAAATTATTTTTTTAAGGAATTAAAAACTTGTTTCTTTTGGTAATTGTAATTACAAATAGTAATTACTATATTTATGTAATTAGATTATTGATTAAGGTTTAAATTTTGGTTGTGAACAGTTCATGATGTAATGCTATTTCTCCTTCCAATTATCATTAACTTGATCCTCATTTTATAAGGTTAATGTTATGAGTTTTTAATTATGCTAATATCAGTCCATTGTTACTGCTGATAAATAAATGGAATTTTTCCAATTTTTTGTGACTATGAAGAAAGAACTTATATAAATATAATATATATTTTATATTTTATTATTTATTAGAAAGTTGTTTTCTTTAAAATTAAATGTAGTGATATGTTTAACAGATAGTGTTAACAAATAAAAAAATGAGGATACAGGCTTGTTTGAGCTGTAGGAAAAAGAAATCGTGATAGCGGTTGCGTGTAGGAGGTAGGTTTTGCGAAGAAGAGGTCTAAAGCCGCTATCGTGCGTGCCGTAGACACTCTCGTGCACATTGCTCTTGTCTTCTATTCACTGACTCAATAAATCTATATATTCCATTTTGCAACTTACACATATTTGTAATTGAATCCTGATTATTTTTTAAATCTTTTAATAGATATCAGTTAAGATTTTTTGCTCCACAAATCTGTGCCATGTCCAGATGAAGTAATATTTCTTGAATGCGTTCAGTCAACTTGGCTTTCGTGTACCAGTCTGAAAACCATATTTTTCGTTTCATCTTCTCTTCCGATCTGCTTCTGAATTACCTATTGTTTAAAACATTGACCAAGGTTTGTCTTTTGCTCTCCTCTTTACTCTTTGTTATGACTGGCTTTGTAGATATATTTATATGTCATATAAACAAAAAAACCATTCATCAGTTTCCAGGTTCACATCGAAACCATATTCAGTTTTATAGAGATATCATGAAAAGCCAGTTTAATCAGGTTGCGTCATCATGAAGAAGAATGCTCTGACTGAAGAAGAGGTCAAGCTCACATTGTACTAATAACATAAAAATGCCAGCAGTCTTCCTAATTGTATCGAATTAATAAGTGTCGAATTAATCCAAAAGATACTGAGGTCTTGTTACGATTTGCTACTTTAGAACTACAGAAATATGAATTAGTATACGAGAATACCAGGACTCAGGCAAATATGTAGTGCTATCTTACACATAGACGACTACATCACGTAGATGATGGCTACATACAAACTCCCCCTATGTGCCTTCAACTTGTCGTGGTTCTGGGGTTTAACCTAAAATGAAACCTGGTTAACGGCGGCTGGAGGATGGAAACCCCTCCGTTGGCTTGGGTTGTGATCCGCTCTTATTGGTCTCATCACTCTGGCTCACCTGGATTACTGTGCGGGGTATAGAGAAGTCCGCCAGTCGGCTCTGGCAAATATGGTAGGATCGCTCTTACTAGAGACTCATTCACTTGGCTAGCCACCTTGGAGTTGAGCTACAGTGTACCGGGGGGGTGGAAAGTCCGCTCAGTCGCGCTCTGGCTTGGGTTGGGATCCGCTCTTATTGGTCTCATTCACTCTGGCTGCCACCTTGGAGTTGAGCTCGTGTCCGGGGGGTGGAAAGTCCGCTCAGTCGCGCTCTGGCTTGGGTTGGGATCCGCTCTTATTGGTCTCATTCACTCTGGCTGCCACCTTGGAGTTGAGCCTCATGTGGTCTTAAGCTCGTGTTCGTGGGTGGAAAGTTCGCTCAGTCGCGGTCTGTTTTCGGAGCTACATCCCAAGTCTTCTTTTCTCCTTCCTACTTCCATATGTCTTATTTAAGACATTCATCTCACCCCCAAGTGAAACCTCCAACATTGTTTGCATATCAGGCTTATGATTTATTCGGACGAGCCTAGTTAGGCTGTCGCGATGTGTTTATTGTCTGGATACTTCTCCTTCCTTCCCCTTATACCTTTTCTTGTAATCACAAACTCCTTCTCTTCCTATTCTTTGCTAGATCTTAACTCCCTATTAACTGAAACTCTTGATTCTTCCCTTTTAATATTTTTCCATGTAATTCTTGATGATCTCTTTCTTCATGTAACAATCAGTTTCCTAGAGACAACCGGGCATAAGCTTTATAGCCATTGTTGATGTAGGTCGTGGAAGTCTGCCTCCACAGGTCCACCTTGGGCATTTCACGAGGACTGTCTCATTTTCTCTAATCTGTGAGAAAAGAGTGTTTTTCTAGATGTGGAGAAAGTGCTCCACTTTAAAAAACACGTTAAGAATAGGTTGTTACCTATTCTGCTTTATCATGGAACAACCGAAAGGTCAAGATACAAATAAATCAAAAGAGACATCATCACATAGATGGCGACAACAACAAATGAATGACGACTACAACACAAGGATGACAGCTACGTTATTTTTAACGTTTATTTATTCTTCCTGGCTATCTTAACTATTATCTATGTTCTTACCTACTGGTTTCTTTATTTACTTCCATTCTTATTAACTTTTTGTTCAATGAATAGACCCAGATAACTCTTATTCTTAATTTTTAATGTAAATTTAATGATTCTGCTTATTTAAAAATATTTATTATATCTATTTATTTCTCCCACAATTTTTTTATGTAACTGTTTTTATTTTTCATAACATAATGTGTCCTTTGTTCTAACTAACTAATAACATAACTTTTGTTCTAACTATCCACTCATGTTAGAAACACAATGGAAAATTGAGAACATTCCTGAAACAAAATAAACTCCGCTAATTTTTAAATAAAAATAAAAAAAAATGTCAAAGTCTTAAATACAACTGTATTGTGTGTAATAAAAATGAAAAAAAGATAAAACAATACAATTGATTAGGAGAGTTCGAGAAAAAAAATCATCTAACAAAGCTTAATTTATTTGTACTAACAGTGTGTAAACTGAACATAAAACTTCCCTTTTCCTTTTATTCTGAATCAGGTTTTACGATAGTATTGAATATAACTTCCTTAAACTCCTGTTTTTAAAGCAGAACAGATTTTAGCCCTATAGATTTTTGATGATATATACATATGCTGTATTTTGTTGTATTCTTATTGGGTGACGAGTTTAACTAAAGTTTTGTTGTCTTCGTTTATAGATTAACTTGTCTCCGACGCGTGTATTGCTGTTCTTAGGTTTTTTCAATCGAAGAGCAATCTTTTAATGGTCTTTACAACATAAGTTAGCAAAGAATTTAAATTTAAAGTTGGTTATAAATGGTCCACTTATTTGAAGAGACTTACCAAATGAAGCAGAAAAGGTAAATTTAGCTGACTTTCCGAACTTGTTATGCATTAAATTGTATACTGTACTACTGGTCATCACGCAGAACGGCTATCAACATGGGACTTAAAAGGAGTTCTAGATCAAGGTATACCAGCAGCGTCCATGAAACAAAACTAATTCAAAACATAAGTGAGTTTAATCAACAATAAAAGGGAAAGTAAGTAGAGCGTACAAAATAAAACTACTTGAACTGTATCATCTATTAGAGCAATAACTAAGACAAAAAGAATTATATTAAAAAAAAAGGAAAAATAAAATGATTCTTTTCTCTATATTAAAGTTCAAGTTATATTTACTATTTCAAGGGAATATTTCTACCGTTAGCTAGTTATTGAGTGATAAATTTATTTAATATTTGAGTTTTTCCAGTTATTAAATAGTCTTTCATGACCTTTGTTGAAATCAGGGATGTTTTGTTACTAAATAACTAGGTCGTATAAGTTCTAATAATAGTTTATATAGCAATATGATAAAAACTGCTTTATATGATAAACTAGTTTTATGTATATTTTAACCTAGTGGTAGCTTCTGACACCTTTGGCTTTAAGAGTTTTACGCCAGAGGTATCAGTAAAGTTACCACAGGATAACTGGCTTGTACCGGCCAAGCGTTCATAGTCACGTCACTATTTCATCCTTCGATAATAACGAAGTCCTAAGACCACCTCAGCGATTTAGCCTAGTATACATTACACTGGAGCAATCGTAATACGGCTCATTGGTTGAATGTAAGATCCGAAAAGATTCGAAATAGTTGACACAAATCCTTCAATGAGATGTGCTATCGTCTACATATTTTTTCCTCGCTAGGTCAGTTTTAAATCTTGTCCCTTATCGTCCAGTATTATGAGAGTGTGCAGCGAGTTACAATGACTTAAAGGTCAAAGCAGCCCAGTAGTTGAGTAATCCCCTCAGAACACTCACTCTGGCCCACCATTTATTCTTGAGGGAGGTAAGTAAATCTGAGCACGTCATCCCTCCGAGAAGACGTTAAGCCGACGTTCCCAAGCCTGTAACGACGTGTCAAAATGTAAAAGTTATGAACACAAATTATCGTAAATAAGTGCAAATATTACAACACCATTCGCACTAATTAACATTAGTGCTAATTTTTCTTTATCATTTGTCTGTGTCGTCTGTTTTGACTTATTTCTTATGAACGAGTTTTAAAATAAAAAAATGTTACCTGTTGTTTTTAACAACTACTTAATACAACATAACCTCTACTCTTTTAAAAACTTACGTTCTGAAGATGAGTTATTACTCGGAAACTAATTAATTATTATTCATTTTTCTATTATTTTCTATTTCTATCAGTTCTTTTAGTTGTTAAAATATACATGTTTTTTTTAATTTTAATTAGAAATTTTTTTCATACTGTTTTTGTATGATATGAATATTTATTAGTTTCTTTATACTTTATATGCGTAAATTTCTGTATATCGTAATTAATATGTATGTTAAATTTAATATAGTTGTTCAAAGAAAAGAAGGTGATCCTTTTATGGATGAAATAATCATTAAAATAGAAATATTTACTTTATATCAATAAAATAACATTCAATTTAAATATTTAAAGAAAGATTTTAACTAAAAATTGCTATCATTCTATGTGATCAAGCTGATATAAGACTGCATTTGAAACAGTCATTGTGAAATAAAAACAACATAAGAGATAAATGAGATAGGAGAAATCTTCAGAGAAAGAGTGCTCGACTAGATAACAAGACATCGCCTTCATGATAAAGACTCCAATGCAGGGGCTCAACCCATCACTGCATGTCAAACTGTCCTTCTTTAAATCCTATGATCATTTGTCTACTAAATTTTCCATTCCAGACACGAAACACATAATTCAGCATAAAATAACTTTATCTAAATCGTTTTTGGTAAATCTTATAAAATTATTTTATTTTTAAATTTGTGTGCTTTTGCTTTTTGAAAAAAAGAGAGTACTTTTTGTCTTGTACTCAGCCAAAGTGTATTCAACTCAAGTGATATACGATTTATTGAGAACTATTGAACATTTGAAATGTGCTTTCGGAGGGTAATGTGAGTAGAAAAGTTTAGGTATGATTAATCAAAGCAGAAAATATCCAAATTTGAAGATAGTGAAAGATCAACTACAGAAACTGCTTTCTTTATTACTTAGTTGAAGTCATTTAGCTCAAGCATTATAACATTTTAATTTAAATATCGTATTCATCATAAAGTACCAATATAAATAAAAGAAAGGTTTCGTCTGTAAATAGCTTAAAAATGACTGATTTCAAGTTATCTTTACGTTTTATACATTAGAGAAACCAAATCCACCCTTAGAAAAATGTCTATCTGTTTGTTTGTCTAAAAATGTTGTCACAAACAAAGTCAGCCACTATAAGTCATAGCAAGCTGAAATTTTAGCAGTGGATTTTGTATCTCTAAGTTAAAAGCTAAAATTTGACTGAATTGGAAATTCAACGTAGAAAGGAAGTTATGGAATTTTAACCTGTGTTTAGTTAGCTACACAGGTTTGCAGGTATAGGGCTAAAAAAAATATACCGGTATTTTTAGGTGCCTGATATTGTAGCAAGTAGGTATTGTTAGTAGATCTTAATTTCGTTTGCGTTTATCATAATTTTTTCGCTTTAAAGAAGCTAGTCCTACTTATCAGCGTACTAAATAAGAAGTATGCCTAGAATAAAATAAAATTTGAGCCCAGTATCTAAAGCCGCATAATGTAATAGAAGCTCCAGATCTAATGGCAGTTATAGACTGTATTAATAATGATTTTTCTACTATTCTATAATTTATAAATATATAAATGTATATTCTATATTTATTTTATTCTATATAAATGTATATCTATTCTATAAATACCCGTCAAAGACGGGCACGTCTGCTGGTATTTACTAAAAATATATTGTCAATGATTTGTATTCTATTCAGCATTATTGAATACACTTCACGAGAATGGTATTTTGAAGCCTACAAACTGCTTTGAAAATACCACTGCTGAATATCAATACAGCAAGATTCCCTTCAGCAGGAGACAAAGTTTTGTCTTTATTGTGAGAGAAAAGAAGATAATATTGTTTTATTTATAATTCATTCATGATCTCTAAATATCAAATATACAAAAAAAAACAATTAATACATAAAAGGACATTTAAAACAGAACATAATATTGATTTTAGAATTACAAATGTACAAAAGTCCACTGACATGTAAAAAATATTATTATTTAGAACAATTATATCCAAATATTATAATCGGAATGTTATAATCGAAAGTGATATCGAGATGTTAGTAACCAGAAGATAGAAGAAAAAAAATAAAACAGTCTGTAATAAGTTACTCATAATATCGGACTTAATTTCACATGAAAAGGAAACACTAATGAAAATTCTGAGAACGTTAGTACAGCAGAATAATTTTACTCTAGTAACATCTCTTACAATTATATCCAAACAAAATACCTTATCTGAGAAGGGCATAAGATCATGCATGATGTTGGGAAATAATAAAATTAGGAAATAATTAAAAAAATATCATGAAATGTTTTTTTATAAAATGTTGCTTTTGATACATTTCTTAGATACTTCATTATCTGATTTCGTATTAAGAAAAGGAAGTGAATTAAATTTGGTAATATTCTTTGCTATAAAATTACTTTCCCTTAACAAGTTAAACACTTAATTTACTTCTATAAATTAAATAACATGATTACAGAATTATACAGTTAAGAATCTTGTCTTTTGTTCATTTTGAATGTTAATCAAGTGGGTAAAGTAGAAACTGGAGCGTCTGTTAAACTTATTAACTTAACTCTATTGTTTAACTTAAGTCTTGGAAGGGTAAGCGAGACGTCTATTTTAACGTATTTTTTACTGTATATTCTGTTCTATAGAGAAGAAAATACATAATTTTATTGTTGGTAGTGGAGAGTAAAGTATTGAAACTAAATTTATAGGCTGAATTACTTTTTTTTATTGTATAATATAACTAAAGTTTTTGGAAAAATCTATTTTGAAAATGTTTATTTTTGTTGAAGGAAATAAAAGATTTGTAGAAAGTACACCAGTTAAACATGGTTTATGAAAGTTTGGTGTTTTCCGAAATGTTTAGAAGATAGTACAGAGATGAATGTGAAAAATAAACAATGCTCAGCTAATTGGTTCGGCTTCTTCAATTGCTGAGTAATTTATGCATGTGGTTTTTTATAACTAGTATAAAATGAGTTTAAATAATAATTCATATTTCATAGTATCATTCAATTGATATTACGCTATGTCTCTGACAATCATTTGATAAAACTGCGTGGCTTCTATGTCAGACGAGATAGTTCTTCATTATTATGTTACACTAATTTGTTTTTCGGAAGTTAGAGACTAGAAAATGATGTAATAATTATGCTCAGACTGAGATTGGTTCGGCTTCTTATTGCTGATAATTTATGCATGGGTTTTTTATAACTAGTTAAAATAGTTTATATTATAATGGAATTATGATTTCATAGTGATATTCATGATTTACGCATGTCTACTGAAATATTGATAAAACTGGTGGCTTTTGTCAGACGAGAAGTTTGTATATAGGATGAATGTACATGATTTTTAGGTTTTGAATTGGGAATGTTTGATTTTTTAAACGTTGAATGGGATGTTACTGATTTCATGATCGTTTGAATGGGATGTTACTGATTTCTGACGGTTTGAATGGGATGTACTGATTTCTGACGGTTTTGATATGAGGATGTATACTTGATGTTCTGATTCTGAGTTTGAATGGGAATGTTTACTGATTTTCTGATCGGTTTGAATGGGATGTTACTGATTTCTTATGTTTGAATGGGATGTACTGATTTCTGACGGTTGAATGGGATGTTACTGATTTCTGACGGTTGAATGGATGTTACTGATTTCTGACGTTTGAATGGGATGTTACTGATTTCTGACGGTTGAATGGGATGTTACTGATTTCTGACGTTTGAATGGGATGTTACTGATTTCTGACGTTTGAATGGGATGTTACTGATTTCTGACGGTTGAATGAGATGTTGCTGATTTCTGACGGTTGAATGGGATGTTACTGATTTCTGACGGTTGAATGGGATGTTACTGATTTCTGACGTTTGAATGGGATGTTACTGATTTCTGACGCTTGAATGTAAAGGAAAATGTACGAGGCAAGACAGTAAATACACTCTTTTTATATTATTAATGATAACGTCTATACTACTATAATAATTATTATTTCTGAAGTCGTCAATTATTAAAGGAAGTTTATTTTTTTTTAACAACGCACAATCTCCGAAAGCTATAGATGTGAGGATAATGTACACGGTGAGATTTTTTTAATATATCATATTTTTAACAAACTCTGCATCACTAACACTGATATTTTATATGAAAAATACTAAAGCATCCCTAGAAGACAGAGGCATACAATATGAAAAATGGAAGAGCAGAATTTTAAATTTATGGTAGCAATAAATATTGTAAATTATGTACATAAGAAACTAGGTGAAAAAATATTTGAGTTAATTTCACAGAATTAAGAGGGAAAGATAGAATATAACCGTATATGAATATGCAAATTAATAATAAAGGTAGCGTCCTCCTGCAATTTAATTACAAAAAAAATGGAATATTGTCAAGGTAATAAATGGAAAGAGACTCTGTGATCTTTACTAAATATTATTCAGAACATTGACTGAGTTCTGGATATGAGACAACCTCTTAATTATATCCAGTGTAATAGTATATAATATATATATATATTACAGTATATATAATAGTACATACCATATTAATAGTGAAATTAATATGTTTTAGTATATTTGGTGAAAGTGTAAATAAAAAAGTGTCCATGAAGAAGACATCTAACATGTGTTACGACAAAGCCTTCATTACGAATTCTGGCATCACAGTGGGTTAAATGGCTTGACAAAGTTTTATAAATGATGCTGAACTTTTAAAATCTTTCTAATGCTACATATTTAAATAGAAATTGGCAGCCTGTATTAAAAACTGATAAATATCATAGTTGATCTTTAACTTAAATATTTGTCATATGTGAGAATGTTTATAAGTAAGATTAAATTATATACCACAATATGACATTTTATCAACTGGGATTGAGATTTAAAATAATCATAATGAAGTTTGCATGGATGAAATCAATTTTGATTACTTTTGACATTTGGTCCTTACTCTGAAACAACATACTGTGTACGTAGCTTATGGTACTATTGGGTCAGCTGTAATACTATCCTTTCATGAGTAGAGAGTTTTAGTTTAATTACAACAAACAAGGCAAGTTAGATATTTGGAGATGCTGTGCAATGTAAGGCTAAAGTTTTCTGAATTGAGGTCTTTGGTGTTTGAAGAAGGCACTCTGTATTTGGCGAAATACGACCTCATCCTCTCAACACTTCAAGTGAAGGAAACGTCTGCTTCATTAACTTTGAACACATACAAGCAGACATTGGGTATTTATCTAAAACCTACCACATAACAAATTTAAATATTATCATGTTTTAGAAATTGTTGTTTTTCATTTTATAATATTGTGTATTTTGCTATTGTGACTAGCATTTTGAACTCAGTAGTTTTGCGATGAGTTACTGATTGATATCCTTATACGATGTTGAAATTCAAGAAACTAGATTCCATATATAAGCAGTTTTGCAAAAACAAAGCTTTAGACTTGTTTCATATCCAGAACTTAGTTCATATACTTCTTTTATTAGCTTTTCTTATAGCGAAGGTAAAGACGGAAGGCTGACAGATTAAGTAGCTCATGTCCTGACATGCAATCGTAGTTTCTTAAAAAAACATTAACTATTCAAAATTATTTATTTTGTATTTTAATTCTTTTGAATGGAGACTATAATATTTAAGTTCTCCTTTATAAGTAGAAGTATTTAATAAGAAAAGACAGTTTTAAATTTGTAAAATCTAGTAGTTAAGACAAGAGACTATTCGCTCACCTGAGTTACATCATCTCACGTGGCTCGAATTTCAATTAACTGAGAATGTTTATTGCAATGCACACAAAGTCCAGAACTTAGCAGGGGTTGTAATTTCATTCAAAAACAGGTTTTAACGTAATAGTCTTATATTAAAAACGATTTTACTATAACTTACTGTAAATATTTACATATACTGTGTTTTTCTGAGGTATATGTTATTCTTTATGGGTGTTAATAAAAGTATAGATATGATAATACATCATTCAAACCTTATTAACCTAGTATATCCACAAACTGAAATACGAGGCATAATAGTGCGAAATATTTCAATCTGTGGTATATAAGATGAACATTTATTGTACCTTTTATTTAAACACAAATCAACAAAAGTAATTAATTTTTTCCCTGGTGCTACTTTACTTTTCAAGAAAAGCCTCTTAGAAAAACTCTTAAAAGTCATTGGCTAGTTGTTTATGCACCACTAAGGCTCCATATAATTTGCTAAACACCATTTAAATCTCCTTAGATAACAGTACGGTGTAGACAGTATAATGTGAAAAAATGTTAATAAATAGGGAATATTGAAAGTAAAATCCCATCGCCAAAGCGTGCTGAAATCAGTTTTATTTCGCCTGTCACAGAATCCGCTATGCTTGCTTGGAATAGAGCAAATTAACGCAGTTTGTTTTCCACTTTGCATTTATAAGCTTCTGCTTTCGGTGCTGTGCTAACAATTAAGCTTTAATTAGTTAAGGTGGAGGCGCACTCCTGGGTGGATTTTACATAATGAATCGTAAATCTTGAACTGCTCAAGCTTATTAGAATGGAGGTATTTAACGAGTACCTCGACTGGCTCAAGTGCAGGACTCATGTCTTGCGTTCTCTCTGAAAGACAGCCTCAGTGGATTTTCATTCTCATCCACGAAAAACCTTGGGTCACTACCAATATTATGGCTTCAAATCATCAGCAAGAGAAATCATGTTGCAAGTAGACCAAACTAACTGTTACAAGCTTTCCAGTCAATGTTCTTCAGCTGATTATTATCAATCATTCCCGGAGGTCGCATTGCTTCTAAAATACCATAACTTATTCAAAACTATGAAATCCATTTTAACTGAGACTTTCATTTTTTGAACATTCTTGATACAATAAAAGATAAGTAGTTTTTTTGTCTCATTTTTGCTATTATAAGTTCCTTACTTAACCAATATAACAGAAATCACGGTTTTGCATGTCTTAAATTGTACAAGAACAAAAACAAATCATCATGAACGAGAAGAAAGGTATGTTTTAATTGAAGGGAATGCTGTGTTGTTTAAAAAGTTTGGTTGATTAGTCCAATGAACCATGGTAAATCTTTAAACATTTTGCGACATTATGAATGAGCCGTGAATAGTGTCGTACTATTCACTGTTTTGGGCATGCTTGCGGTTTGCTCACTTATTCGATGACACAGAGCACGTGGCTGACACAAAGACCAGTTATTCTGTACTTGTAGACCTAGGCGTGACTTCACCACTTCAAAGCTTTCAGTGTAATCATCCTTCTGTATGTTTGCCGATTCATTACATGCACTTCCAATAACAAACAACTTACTGAAGGCACCGTTTGCCTTTATTGCTATTGCTTTTTTATAGAGTTTCTGTTATGTGTTTTGATCATGACATATAAAGTATATATTATTACCTAAAGCAGCGTCTCAACGACGCCAACTACGTCAATAAAAACATCCAACATGCAAGACAATTTAGTGTATTAACATGAACTGGAGAGAGTGCTTTTGGAATTTAAATTTGTGCTTAAGACACACTAAGTATGCTTAAAATTTCCATTAAACCTACTGTATTATAGATTCATTATTCATTTTGATGAATTTTAATGCAAAAACTACATTAGTTATGCTTCAACTTATTTCTTACATTTTAAATATCTGAAATCTTTGAAGGGGATAATTGTCAAAGAAACTAAACTTAAGAATAAAATGAGCAATGAATAATAGTAAAGGATGTAATATGGACGGATGGATATTAAATCAATGAATAATTCCAAAACATAAGTCAGTAAAGCAATGGTCTTTGAACTATTTTGAAAATTTGCTCATGCCATTTTTAGTCTTTTAGATAACTGAAGTTTTATTTTAAAAGAACTACAACTATCACAGTATCAAGCAGAAAAAAACCATCGATTCAAAAAGTAGCAGCCTAAATTTTCTTAAATTAAAAATTAACGGCAATATTTTATGAAGTAAATGTTTCTTATTCCTAAAATGTTTATTTAATGGAACACATATTACATCCTACCTAGTGTCTAATGTTTGGATTTAGTTAGCTAGTGCGATTCTCGAAACATTTTTTGTTTCTTATCTACTTTGGTATGCTGTTTTGAGGGAAGGTTGGGAGGAAAATGCCTATTACGTTCTCAAAAATAGAATGAAAAATCTTAAAGCCATCTTTCATATCATTCATTGAAAGCAAACAAAATAATGCATTTAAAGGATAACACCTCACAATCAACAATGAAGTTAATAATATGATTATGAAATAAATTTTATCTCTAGGAAATGATTATTAGAGAATAAATCAATGGTTTGTTGATAAATCACAGCCAATACGATTGGCAGCCAAAGGAATAATCATTGAACCGAATAAACTAACTAATAACCACGTTTAGTAATAAAAATTATTTCATTTATCATACAGCCAACACGGGATTTACATATTTTACCTCATAGGTTTATAATTTCTCCGTAATTTTTATTTTTTGGTTTCTAGACGTCATAACTTCTAATTTTATCTATAATTTCCGCTGGTAGCTGTTTTCGTTTGTTTTCATATTTTCCTGTAATTAGTTTTAAAGCAAATTCTGTCCTCACCAAGAGATTTTTAAATCCTCATTTCTTCCAATTTAATTCTAATACTTTTTTTTAAGTAGATGCTTTCCAGTTATTGATAATACCATATTTATTTATCATTCTTTCACAAATTTACCTCCTGCTTATTATTCCTAATCATTATTTAGATGTTTTAATGTTTATTTTTAATCAACTGAGATATTTTGCGTGGGAAGTATTCTCATTAAAGTTAAATGATAATTTTACAAAAAGTCCAATTTAGGAAATGTTGCTCAAATAACTGGTCAACATTTTAATTTTTTTTCTTGATTTTGTTCACTATAAAATATATTAACTTTTTTTTATTATATTTGCTTGTTTTGTAGTTCATTCAAGAAATAAACTTTTTTTTTGTGTTAATTCTCGGTCAAGTGTTCATATTGCTAACTAGAGTGTCACAGGTTAATTGGCCAGTATTCCAACATTTCACATGTTGAGAAGCAATTTCCAATTTGTGAGATAAATTTTGTTTATTTAATTTAGAGAACCTTTTTATTTATGTTAGTAATATCATTGGAGTAAGAAAGTTGTTATCTTTATTTGGTATCATTGCGTGGCTTAATGAATAACATTCCTATCAATAATTTCTGACTATAGGAAGAGTCCGAAAAACACAAAAGTCAATTCTAATTGTCCCTACTTGTTACTGTTGATTCATTTACATAAACTTACAAAAACTTTGATCAGAATAAAAGTAAATAGACTTATTAAACTTTATAGTTGTTTAAAATGTTTTTAACTTCTTTCAAAGAGTTAATTTGCAATCGAAGATCCAAAAATATTTGAAAATTTTTACGCAAATATAATAGTGAAGAAAAAAATTCGGTCATTTAAGGCTATTATATGAGTTATTTGGACAGGGAAATAAAATATCCCTTGATTTATTGAACTGGTTTTTGTAAAAGAATTATCGAAAATTATATATATGAGTGATATGTTTAAATTTATATCTGTATATATTTATGGCATGATGTGTAATCACAGTACATATGCATTTGAAGGATGAGATTTATGCTGTTGACACAAATGTGCTCATTTTTTTGAGTTGGTTATTATAATGTATATTGACCAAGAAAAAATTCTTCTTTTTTATTAAATATTTTTTGGGGTTTACGTATATGTAGGTTTGTGGTTTGCTGAATATATTTCTCATTTGTCGGCCTTGTTGAGGCGGAATGGTGTTTATTGAAAGCATTTTAAACACTTCATAAGTAGCACCATTTGAAAAACCGTAATGCTATTCATGTGGTATTAATTACATTTTTTGCTCTAGTGTTGCTGCAGCATGTACATTTTATATCAAGTATTCCAATATGATAAGCATTATGTAAGAAAAAGTTAATACATTTAGAATATTAGAAGAATAAATATTACATTAATATTGGCCACAATTAAGTTTTATCTCCAATAAATAGTCAAATATTTCTAAAACGGATAATATACCTTTTTACTCACAGAAAAAATAAACATTTAAGTATTGTATCGGTCAAAAAATTGTAAATATTAAACATAGAAACATTGGAATATTTAGTTTATGTAAAATTGGAAACATAATTTAATCTTTAATTGAAACATATATGGAACAAAGTAAAATTTGCTTATTCAAAATAAAATCAATGCATTTTCTGATATTTCCTTCCTTTTCTGAATATCTGTAGTCATGGCTGTTGCCTCTGTTCTGAAAATGTCAGACCATGTCTAACCATGAGAATGTCAAACCACAAACTAGGTTATCTATCACCTAGTTTACTCAGCAGTTTTCATGTATGAAAGAAATTTCTTGCAGCAATTTGTACTATCACATGTACATTTTGGATTTCTAGATAGTTTACAATTTGTTCAAATTTATTGAAGGTATGCATATATATAAAATTCAACAAAGGTATGTTCTGTATGAGAAAATTTGAGTTTTCAAAGAATTTGACTCCCTAAACCAAAACTTTTGTTAATAATATAATTTTGTTTTGCTAGAATATTGAATGTTTTCGTCACATTTCACTGAAATAATAGATAAGAGGACCTTTTTTTTTGAGTATTTTTAATTTTTAATTCAAATTTGATTATTTATAAATTATATTGATATCAATGTGCTTTTCTATGGAAACGCTTCACAAGATCTGCTAAAGTAGTTGCCACTCATCCAATAAATGTATATTAGTGAGCACGTTTGAAATAAGTGTTATATACTTTCAAACTGAGAGGTACCGTGAAAATTATTGCAGCACGATATAACTGAAAAATAACACACACACACACAAACACACACATACACACATGCAATTTAAGTAGCCCGGCTAATTACAAAGTAGGCCACAATGTAGCCCTTAGGTCTTTGATTTGCTAGAGCATCTCCGTTCTAGGACAATGCATTCATTTTTGTTTTGACTGACAATATGGTTATACTTACAATGAAATAAACGAATCTATTAAACTATTAGCTGTGAACATGATAAACGGCTCTGAAAATTTTGGTAATATATTAATATTATATCCTCATTAAAAGAAATCAAAAATTTAATTGTCACCGAGGGAAAGGACTCCTACTTTTCATTCTATTTGCAACTTGACAATACCAAGATGAAAAATTGAACATAAAGTTAAGTCTGTTGAAAAAAGAGAAAGTAGGTTAACTTAATGTATTTTTTCTCAAAGTTGGTGTTTTTATCTTTAGTCAGTAACACTGTTGTAAAAAACGTGACAAACAGTCCAACAAGTATGACCACAAAGTTATAGTACATATTCCACCCTTTGTTTACAGTTTTGTAAAATAAATTACCTTTTTTTTAAATAAATTTTAATTAGTTTTGTTAGATGAGTTTTATAAATGTTGCTAACAGGCTGGTAAAGTTTTAGTGATTAGAATAAAGGATCAGAGGCTTTTTGATGTTTCCTTCACCTGACTGGCTTCGGATGGTGAGAACTTACATGGAGTGTTAACTGTTTCAAAGCAAAGCTACATTGACCTCGACTTGAAAGGGAATTAGAATGAAGGGCTCTCAGACTTCAATTACTACACGATTACAAAATCACCCTTAGGGTATTTTCAGAAATGCCTGAATGAATAACAAGACCTAGCCTTTAGCCTTACCTTGTGTTGTTTCCAGATGTTGCTCTAATAACTCTGTACTCCTATGTAATATCAAGTTGATATAATTCATTGACTGTGTGCATGGAGTTCTATGAAAGGTATACCTTCATAGAATATTATAGCTGTCCATATTGAGCATTTACTTCGTCCGGTACTTACAAAGATATACACTGTTCAAGAAATCATGATACTATGATTTAATAGGCTTTGTCATTGAAACCGTGTAGAGTCCTCCATTAGCTGGTCGCTTTTTCTGTGATTTCATTTAAAATTATGAAATCAAAGAAACCAATAAAATAACAGTTTATAAAGAAGCAGTTAATCTTTTTTAGATGAATTGTTTCTGCATAAACCGTCCTATTGAGAACAAATATTATATATATATGTAATTAAAATTGTACTATTGGATTAAGACGATATAATTGTTATAATAAGGCTTCCACATTAGCATAATTTGCATACAAATTTCAATACAAAAAAGCTATAGGTTTGTTACTATTATGAACATTTCATTTCCTGATACTTCATCTAATATTTGTTCCTGAAATAGTGTGCTTTGGTTTTTAATTATCAGCAATTATTATAATTACATATAATCTTAGTCTGAATCTGATAAATATATTCAATTCTGGAAAACATGAAACCCATTTAGAACCGTTATCAAATAACTGCTACAACTTTGTGTAGTGTTTTTTAAACATCATGGTTTAAAAAATAACAATCTCTCCTAATAATATAATAACTGATACCTTTCTACTACGTTTGTATTTTAATATAATATGCGCCTGCCGACACAGACAGACAGACACACTCACACACACACTCACAATGGCGAATTAGATTGATGAAAGGATTAACTAGAATCGTTTATCTTGTGCCAGACATCTGACTGGCACAGACAAACGATACTTTCATTACTCACACCGTTTGTGGACGACAAAACTGAATTAGTATTTTATACTATTAATTTAATGTTAAGGCAGAATAGGTGTAGAATATAACGTATTTTGTTCCTGATGTCATTTATCAATGCACTGCGGAAACTGTCATATTTAGTGAAGTTATGATTTCCTAGGATATGTGAGCCCAATATTTTAAAATATCTACTACTAACAATTCAGTAAAATTGTAATATTTCATTTATCATCAAGAAATGATAAAATTGACATTTTGCTTTATCTATTTCATTTTTTTTGGATTGAATCGCACAGTTTTCCTTGTCAAAGCCATCCTACCGCATTTCTCTCTCTGACTCTCACACACACAAAGACTCTGTCTCTCACTCTGTTTTCTTTGTCTATTTTTAATTGCTACAAATTTTGCAATAATAATGCAGATGTTAATCATAATTAAAAATTCCAAAGTATTGGCTGAAATCTCCATGTTTTGATATTGTTTAGACTGGGGGAATATATGAAACACAGACAAACCTACCATACTCGTATACTAACAAATTTTTTTCACCAATCTTAGTGCAAACGAACACAAGGGTACACGAAACACTACCATCAGCTCCTGGTTTCTATCAGCTGTTTTTAATATTTTGTTCACACATCTATACGGTATATTAATACATTTCAAAATTAAAATGTGGTTAAACACACATTTAAAAAAAATTGTTTCATCGTAAGTTTGAACAAAAAAATATGTTGAAACGTTCTTGAATACTGAATCCTCAATAAATACTCTTTAAGGAAATATGTTTTAAACAAATTTGTTGTCTGTTTAAGAAGAATATTAAAGATGCATTAAAAGAAGTTCTTAACATGAATTTAATATGGAAATTAAAGAATTCTGTTCTTGACAGCTCGAGGGTAGACCTATTTGGAAAAGAAATTTTAAAGTATTAGGTCTATATAAACTCAAAAACTGTGGTACACATCTGACTAGAAAATTCCATGTATTTTAAAAAAATTGTTTGAAATTGAAAAAGAAAAGAGTAGCTGAGTTAGACCGAGAGGAGACAAAAGAAGAAGAATAAGAAGAAGAATTGACCTAAAAGAAGAAAAATTGACCTAGATATGCCTTTGACTACTTGTGCAGCCAACCTTCGCCGTGGAAACGATATAGTTAGGGTTTATACAAAAACCCACATTTTAGAAAACCGGTTTTCGAATAGTAAATTTTCCAAAAAACCGGTTTTAACCGGTTTAAAAATTTTATACAAAAATTTAGAGTGATTAAAAGCAGTTTTTGAATGAAATTATTTACTGTTCAATTTTATTGATAGTAAAATTTTTTCATGTAATTTAGTAGAACAAAGAAATAATAGTTCACCAGGATTAAATAATTTTAAAAACAATTATTCGTTGTTTATGCTTAATTTTCATATATAAGGATGTAAATATTTCTATAATAGTGAAAGGAGTTATTCAGCAAAGGGTTCGAATAAATAAAAACAATATATTTTCATGTTTTTATAATAACCATATTATTTTTTTTAAAAAAAAATGTTATTAGATACAGATGGATACTTATTAAAAACAATTAGAAAATATATAACTGTGTATTATATAATGTAAATTATAATCAAAGCCGAAAGACAAGAGTGAATAAAGTTTATGCAGATATACTTATTAAAATCAATTTTAGTTTTAAAGACAATTAAGCAAAAGACCGAGTATTTTCTATTCCGGACAATTTTAATAAAAGTTTAAATATTCTATATATTTTTTTGTTTAATGAAATATGATTTCAGAAAACAGAGGACGTCTGTCGATTTGCTATTTAGTCGTGTCCTTAGTTTATTCTCAAAATTCCATGAAATAGAAAATACCCTCTCACTTGCAGCAGAACTAGGCTTAATCGTTTTTAAAGCCTGATATAATGATTTTAAATTTTTTATCCTTTTATTTGTGGCTTCCAGGGCCAAAAACTCTTTTCTTAGAGTTTGAGTAGAGGAAGTCACCTCTTCCGGTTCCTTTAAATATTTATTAATTGCCACTATTATAGCATTTTTCAATAAAACATTGTTTGGCTCTTGAATATCGCTTTCATCACGTTTTTGAATATCACATTCTTCCCCTGTAGATTAATCTTTATATAATCTTGATAATATTTGTCCGGATAATTTAATAATGTCACTTTTCGTTGTTAATGGAAGGAATTTATTAGATGATTTCTTCAAAAGTTTGAGAATTTTGTAAATAAAGGATAAGTGTAACTAATACTGTATCTCTTCTTTCTTCAATCTGGCCTTTATAGCATGTAATAATTTCTGACTTATTTCGGATTTCAAATTTTGTAGTTTACCCAGCAAATATACACCTTCACCTGTTAATAAATTTGCGTCTTGCTACCTAAAGCTTCGGCTGTTAATTTTATCGGACCTAAAACTTTAAGGAGTTCTACAAGTTTGTAATATTCTTCTTCATCTTCATTCCACATATGAGAAGCATTAAGGTTATTCAGAGCTAAACCAACACATTGTTTTAGGTGTACAAATCTTTCTAACATGGCCTCTAAACTATTCCATCTTGTTTTACAATCAAGAATAAGATTATATTCTTTCTCGTATTTCCGTTTCACGTGATTCTGAAGAATGCTATTTTTGACAGGGGATTTTCTAAAATATTTGCAAATTTTCCTTAATTTACAAATAATATTTTTATAATAATATACCTTAATGCTTCTCATATGTGGAATGAAGATGAAGAAGAATATTACAAACTTGTAGAACTCCTTAAAGTTTTAGGTCCGATAAAATTAGTAGCCGAAGCTTTAGATAGCAAAGACGCAAATTTCATTAACAAGTGAAGATATATTTGCTGGGTAAACTACAAAATTTGAAATTTTTTATAACAAAATTTTTATAATCATCTAATAATTCAGGAACAAGTAATTTATAATTGTTAATGTCAAGAGAATCTAATTCTTCAAAGTCATTATCAGATTCGTCTTTTCAGAGTCCTCACTTTTAGGATTTCAATCTGTTTCGAATGGACTTTTATTTTTATTATATAATATATCAGTAACTGCTAAGTGTATGGCATGTGAATAACACAGTTGATTAATCGCTGGTGACATGTGGCCAAATTTTTTCATAATAGCAGCTCCATCATTTGTTGATGCGACTATATCGGTTGATAAATCAAGATTAAAAGTTTTTAGTTTCTCAGAAACCAATTTTAACATTGTTTTAGCATCGCAAGTATTTGATATCGGAGCTAATTCTAAATTAAAATGTTTTTCAAGTTGATATACGCTAATATATAAATATCTTCGATTTCCTTTACTAGTCCATTCATCTATAGTTATAGAAATATTTTTCCTTTTATTCTTCATCAGTTATAGTTTCATTTTTTATGGTTCCATAAAACTTATACATAAGATTCATAACTCTAGAATTGTTTTGTGGTAAGCAATAATTTTGTTGTATGAACGAGTATGAATGACTCTCGTATGAACGAGCTATTTGTTATGCATTAACAGATGGTCCATCCAATGCAGCAAGATTTGATACAATTTCTTCTAAACTAGTCTTAAATGATTATAGGTATAGACTGCTTGGGCTTTGCAAGTAAGCATTTTACTGCTTACTTAAATACAACCGGCTTTTTCTTTTTCTACTTTTTTTAAATAATTCCACACGTCTGACATTTAGGACTACAAAGATATAAAAAATATAAATAAAAATTTATATTTTTATAATATTAAAATATGTTACCTACTTACATTTTGCATAATATCATCCATATCAAATATCGATCAATGGCACTAAACACTGAATTTATGAACTGTACATAAAGAAACCAGAAGACTAACTGATATAAAATCTAAATTAGTTCATTCAATAGACAAAGCACACCGTTTCTTGGAATCATATTGGACCGATATGATTCCAAGAACGAAACCGCTTACAACAATGTTTTCATCAAACTGGTATATGTGGCTACATTTGTCATTTTCAAATTTTTTTTAAGTGTTATTCATACATTGAAAACTGATATTTTCTACTAAAAGACCGGTTTTCGAATTTCATAATTTTCTCCAAAAACCGGTTTTTAAAACCAGTTTTTAAAAACCGACAAACCCTAGATGTGGCCCAGTGCGGACGGATCTTTTAGCTTAGACCCAGACAGCAGTTTGAATACATTGCCCTGATATATTATCAATAATCTAAATATCAAATATATTTTAAAGTCATGTGGTGCTAACTGAATGAAATACAACGGGTTTAAAGTTAAAGCAGTAGGTATAACCACTCTTGAATGTAAACTTGTAAAACGAGGTCATTTCATTATGACCTATGTTGACTGGCATTCTATTCTTAAAATGGATAGGCCATGTTTAAATTTTAAATTTAATTAACACAACCTATAATCTAAATAATAATAAACTAAATAGTCACTTCCGTTTTAAAGAACTGTTTAGCATTTAAATATAGATGTTTCCACTAGACTCGTATATATCCTTTTTTTTTTATAAATTTAGTTTGGAGGAGAACGCTGTGCCAGTTGCCCGTCCGGCACGTAGATTTCCTGATTCTATTAAACCTTACTTAAAATAGTCGCTGGAAATACTAGAGAAGGTAGGTATAATCGAAAAACAGAAAAGTCCACTGACTGACTGCATCATCATAGCAAAGCCTGATATATCCGTATGTTTTTTTAAATCTGCACCTTTAATTAACTTTTACTAAAAGAGAACTTTTTTGTGCATCCAAATGTGGATGATTTTTCATTCTTAATGTGGATGAAAGTTTAACTGCTGAACTGTCGGGTAGAAAAATTGTACTCAGAGTGGGAATTAAAAACTGGATTTCAAGGAATTGAGAAACAGCCACCATTGAATTGGTTTGTACATTCAGTATTCAAACACCCACTTGTGGGCTATTATATTAGCAGAATACCTTTAATATTAAATCTGAACTGAAAATTTTCAGCCTGACAATATGCAAATATTTGAAGATACCTCAAATGTAGATTTTATTTTGACGATATAATTGTATCAGAGCTAAATAAAATACAGTCGATGAACAAGTTCAAAGAGTATTAAAGTGAGTTGGAATATTCAATGACCACTTTAACATTGATAGAAAGTAAGTGGTGTAACATTTTTTTATTTTTAATATTTGAAATTAAGCCAGTTCCCAATAAAAACCAGTTACATTACTTCTTAAAGAAGCTAGAGATAAAAAAAATTGTTGCAGTGCTTTCTGGATACAAGCAGTATTTAAAAAAATGTTCCCTTCAAATCAGGAAAGAAAAATTCAGAGCATTAAAATCAGTAACTTAAAAATACGACATTTTATCTGATATTATATATTTATTTAGCAATGGCTGGAAGTATCTCACAAATCAAAATGAGGAATTGCAAAATTTTTGTAAAGAATAATGTCATTCTGTTTTTTTTAAAAAAAATAATAAGACATTCGGAAATTTTGGATTTGTTTAGACAATAAAGCATGTTTCCTTCTGTGTTGGTTTGTATAGTCACAAAAGATTGAAAATATATTAATTTCTGTTCGAAATGCACTACTTGCAAATAAAATCATGTTAAAGAATAGATAAATACTAAAATTCATACATCACCATTTAAGGTTCAAAATATTTTTGAAAATAAGAAGAATACTTGCTGCTGATTTCTACTGGAGGTAGATAAAAACAATATATTTACGGAGTAAGGGAGAAATTAAAGTTTTTGAACTTTGAAGTAATGTTTCCAGCTGACTGCACACCGGTGTCTTTCACAGCACTCAGTGTCATATCAGTATAAAAGGAGTTGTAGGTGGAACATTATTGATTTAGAAATGATTAACTCGAGTCCATTCTTATGAAAATAATGGTTTGGCAAACAGAACAGTTAGAATAGCCAAGGGTTTTTAAATTAATGTTCTGATTGAACTGAATGGTTGAACGTAGTATAGACCCAACCATACTGATTTTCCCTATCCACACCTTAGTATTAAGTAAAAATGTTACAACTAAATTACCATCAACAAATCAATATTTATAACAGGGTTTGGTTAAACCCAATTAAGTTCTATTCGTATTGCATTGATTGTAACATTTCTTAAGCAAGTGTAGATTGTGGAGATTTGAAAATTTCAATTTATTATTAAATTGAATGTATTGTTTGACACATATTTTGTTAATACACTTATTTGTTATTATGTGTAAATTACAGAATGATAGTTTTAGTGAGGAGAGGTATGTATTATGGTAACAGATTGTAACCTCTTTTGGTCTTTCCCTAAAAGTATTTGTTTAATAACTTATAAAAATAGTTTAAGCTTATAACTGCTGTATACTGGTTTTTAGAAATATAGTTCAATTTCTGATTAAAATGTTGCAGAATGGACATTTGTTTCAACAACATTTGATTAGTACAATGTTGAAAGGGCATACTGCATGTATACATGTTTGATTCATTGTATTTGTATGTGAATATTGTAAGCAGTGAATCCCACATGGAAGCCTGGGCAAAACGAAATGAATGCAGTTGGAGGGAGGAGGAGGAGTGTAATTGATTTCGTACAGAACTGAAAGGATGAAGAAGTGGTGTTAATGTTTGTAAGTGAGGAAGTAAGGCATTATCGAGTGGCTCGAGGTTTGGAACAGGAGGAGTTATTTGGAGTATGGGGAGCTGATCTGCGATTATGCAAATCAGTGCTGAATGGCCTAAACGGCAAGTTTAGCCTCAGAGTGTCCAATTCAACTGAAGCGGCTTTCCTAACCCGCTCTAATGGGCAACACCACGGTCTAATCCGATAAAATAACACTATAGAATAAACCTCGACAAATTTTATTACTGACTCGCAACATTCTTATACCATTCTGTAGTTGTTGCGAGGTATTCTTACAGTACTACTAGCTAAATTAATAAACATTTTAATACTCTCTTCTTACAGTGCATACAGATGTTATGCACAAAACTTATGATGTTTAATGCTATGATTTCTAAAGATGTTATATTTTAAGGTTAATATTATCATAAATTCTAGTGATGAGATTTTCAAGTTTCTATTTTTTATTTTCACACATAAGGTTTCAGTAATACATGTACTGATATATTTCAGTTTTCAGGAGTTGTGGCAGTAGCATAAATTAATTGGAATTCGTAATTTAGAAGGTGTTCTGAATTGGTTAACTGTTTTTGGCATCATTAAAACTCATTGAGTATTTAATTTAAAAATTTAATTTTCAAAAGTAAAGAAATATATAGTACACGTGTTTTATAAGAAAGTGAAAACAGCATGGCGTTTTACACCAGATGCTATAATTAAACAAAAAATCCTGTTTATGGTAGGTAAATTTACAAAATTATACATAATTCTATGTCATTGATATTCCCAAAATTTTATTGAAAGTATAACATAGTATGTGATAAATAAACGTACAAAAGTATACGTATTAATTTATGGTATGTTCAACGAAGCATAAAAAAATAAGAATTAAAATCTTAAAGGAATATGGAAGAAAAGAAATTGTTGACGAGCGTATGACGGAGAAGGCGGCGAAAGGTGACAAGATACAAGGAAAGCTGGTATCCTAATTACAAGGGAGGTCCTGAAGGGCTAGCTGGCGCTATCAACTGGTTGAGTGTTTATTCCGGTCTTTGCTGCAAAGTGCATTCACGTAGCCTTTCTAAAGGACTCTCCTGCCTGCGGCTGTCCTCTTGACGACTATCTTTCAAACTGTAATTAATACAAAGTCCCCTTTCTTTTCATCACTCATTATTTTTCGACCTTCAACTGTCAACATCAGTTGTGTCATATAATATCTTCCTAGCGTCAATCTCTACCAGCAAATCATGGTTGTATTACAAACACAGTGGAAAGAAAGGAATATTACACAAAATGAAAATATCACAGGATTTACAAAATCTCTGAAAAAATAGAACTCCCTCGAATGAGTTAGTAAACGATTTTGAAATATTTGGAACCATATGCGATTTCGTACTCTCGAGCAGTTTTGCACTCTACACGTTAACTTTCATGGGAGTGGAACTAACAATGAGAAGAAAGCTGTTAAAGAATGTCAGAAAGAACTGACTGGTTAAGAAGCTCATTTCAACTTTGATTATATCCATTATAAATACTATATCTTCAAAGGGTTAATTTAAATGAATATGTAAAACATGTATTAGAAATTTATTTATTTATCTACTATCAATAGAAGTTTTATTTTACAGCTTAAGAAGAATACAGGCTCTCTATCTACCTGTGATCACATTATGTCTGTATTCCATCCAGTCACCTTAGAATGAATGAAGATATTTTTCAAATCATACCAACAAATATAGATGTCAGGAATATTTCTTTATGTGCCTTTATGGAGGTTATTAAATAATTTGAAAACCTGAAGTTCAATTTAATTGTAAGAATGGAATACACAATATGGTAGATATGCCTGCAGAGAATACACTGTCCGATGAGGTTCAGGACCTCAGTTTCATAATTTTAATAACATTTTGGATTGATAAATTATAACAAGCTTCTTATAACAGATGAAATTATAGTATCCACATGTAAAAAAGATGATACATTATTGACTAAAGTGTATGTATAGGCACATGAATTGAAACTAAAGTTAAGTAAAGGTCTCTCGAATGAAATTGAATCCCGTTTCCTTTTTCCGGTTGATTGCTTAGCAAGTGAGTCTACCAATGGTTAGTTGCCCCAGGTCATGTGACTTAATGTACCCTTTCTAACTTATTCATCTGTATTATTCTAGTATCATGGGAGTTTCCCATGCATAGTAAATTTTGTAAACACTGTCATTGCTTTGATAGATAGGACACTGACTTTCTAAGTTGTATTTGTTCTTCTCCAGAGGAATTCCTTTATTTAGTTCACTGAGCACTCAAAGCAAAACCTTTGGTCTACTTTGTAACGGTCGACGAGTTTCAGTACCTTGGTAGGATATTTTAGGCTATGCTTCGGAAATTTTTGGCAAATTTATTTACATTTAGCGTCCAGTTTCTCCTATTAACATTTCATACGAATCGTCGTTACAGCAGTCTTATTGTTATGTCTGACGGATTTTGGGGTTCAATTGCTGGGATTAACAGGACATTTGAGAACTGCTGTAACAGTACGAGTCCAGTGTAATTTAATCAGGGTAACTAATACATCATTGGCAAAAACATAACTAATATTTTTTGGTGTATTTCTGAATTGAAAGCATTTTGTAATAACTGTAGCATTCATAAAAGTTTGGTAACACTTTATACTTGGACTCAAGTTGCACACTTCTCTTACTACCTCATTAACAGATCTATATTAATTAAATATATGTTATTCATTTATTTATTACTAGATATTCTGTATTTTACTTTAAAAAGTGAAATTATCACAGTGACTGATTAAGTTCTGTAAATCAGCTCACTTTGCAACTGTGGAATTTAATATTGGGGAAGGTTACAAGGGCTTAACTTAATGAACTGTCGTTAAACCTGTTAAGCACTTAGTTACTGGTCATAAGTAAGTTAGTAAGATTAATGATTTTATCAGTTTATTGTTATCAGTCAATTTATTGTTGTTTACTCTGAATCAAACAACTTGTAATCTTAGAAATTTAAGGTACTTGTAAGAAGTTTATATATATTGTTACATTAATTTCACTATACTCAATTTAAGTAGGTTTGGTTGCCACTATACATTATTATTTTGTTATTTTGATAAAGTACATATGCTTCCTTATATAGAGATTTATGTATTTTATTACTTTCTCCAATTCTCGTTGAAGGACCCTTATAACTATACAGTATTGAGTATTCAGATAGTTGCTTGAGCACGTCTTGAGAGAGTTTTGTTTATAAAGCTAAGAGCACATTTGCTATGTTTGTAGTCCCTTTAAAAATTATTAGATGAACTTTACGCCACAATATAACAGGGACAATATTCAGCTTGGCATCTTTTTTTTATTTATTCTAAACAAAAGTTATAATTGTTTCACCATTTTAGTGTTGGAAACTTACGAGGTGTGTAAATAAAGTAGTGAGACTGATTTTTTTAAAATTTTCTATTCAAATATAATTACAATGTGATATTGTCACCTTCAAAATAGTTCACTTCGGAAGCCACACAGCGCTGGAGACGGTCCTTCCAATCATTGTAGCATTGCTGGAACTCGGATTCTGGAATAGCCTTCAGCTGGTCGGTTACAGCAGTTTGTATGTTTTGTAGTGTCCCGAAATTAGTTCCCTTGAGGTGATTTTTCAATCTCGGGAAGAGGAAAAAGTCACAAGGACTCAAGTCTGGTGAATAAGGAGGCTGAGGAGCAACAGGAATGTTTTTGACTGGCCAAAAACTCCTTCCCTTTCTGAGATCTTTTTGGTCTTGGGAAAGGTTTTTCGGAACCATTTTCGCACAAATTTTTCTCATCTCCAATTCATTGGTCAAAATGTGATGAACGGAGGTGTGATTCAAATTCAACTGTTCCCCGATCATTCTGACTGTCAAGCGTCGATCTGAACGCACAAGGTTCCGTACTCTGTTGACATTTTCATCGGTGTTTGCACTTGAAGGCCTTCCGCTTCGTGGTTCATCTTCAATCGACTCTCTTCCTTCTGAAAATTCCTTAAACCACCGAAAAACCTGTGCCCTTGATAAAACACGTTCTCCATAGGCCTCCTGAAGTTTTTCAAAAGTTTCGGTTGCATTATGTCCAAGTCTGAAGAAAATTTGATTGCACACCGCTGCTCAACTTTGAGGTCACTCATTTTTAAAACGCTCAAGAAAAAACCATTTCACGAAAACCAACGCTACGGACAAACAAATGACTGTGGCGAGTTCAGATTCATACTGGAGGCGCATCACACGTGCACCTGACGCTACTCAAGGCCACGCGTCTCCAGCGTTGCCAGATCGAAAGCGACGTTGCCAGTTTCACTACTTTATTTACACACCTCGTACATTGTCATAATGTTCTAAAACGCTAAGTTGTTTAATATATCAAACATTTAACAGTTATATTAAGTTAAAAAATTTGTGATTTTTAAACAAAAACAGTGATGAATGGAAGTTACTCATGTGTCGCTAAATAAAATCAACTGCAATGCAAATGTCCTGGAAGGTGTCATTATAGGTGATGAAAAATAGATTTACTCATATTATGTCACAACTAAGGCTCAATCGACAGCTCATGTGAAGAAACTCTCGATATTCTCCAGCTTGCATTGCTCGTTAGTGAATTGTTGGGTAAAAATAATGCCACTTAAATGTCGGCTTTAATGTGTTTGTTGTTCTTTTCCCTTTACTTTAAGTAAAGTATAGTAACCATACAAAAATTTGAAATAAATATTTAAACGGATATATATATATACGGAGTATTCAGTATATGTATAGTATATATCATATACTATATAAATATATTTTTACACTATAAAAATAGTATATATATTATATATATATATATATATATATATATATATATATTATTATGATCAAACCACAATAAGAAATGGGAAAACAAGACTAAGATCTTTCAACCGTAACAAGCGGTCTTCGTCAGAGTCAAAAACCCAACTGTTGGGTTGTTACCCAACTGACTCTGACGAAGACCGCTTGTTACGGTTGAAAGATCTTAGTCTTGTTTTCTCATTTCTTATTGTGGTTTGATCATTGATTGTTATTTCACGTGTTTATGTGAAATCTTTTTATATTTATGTATATATATATATATATATATATTATTTATATTTATATAAATAGTTTTTTATTTATATATTTAATTTATATATATAGATATATATATATATAAAGACAGTCAACGACAGTTGACTGTCGTCACTGCGTCAATTCACTTCTTCTCCTGAGGGCGACCGCCATTACGGTCGAAATATTGAAAAGTGAGTCTCTGTTATGTTTCAGTCTATGTGTCACAGTTTATTTTAAGTAATATAATATAATATAAATAGTTTGTTTACGGCGTATATATAAAAATAGTATATTTTTGATATGCTCAATATCTTTGAAAAATTGAGCATAAAAGCCGATTGACTTAAAGTCATTTTTGGACGTTTTCGTGATGAAGATGATGATGGGTCTGTGTTCTGTGTGTTGGGGGGGATCTAAACCTTTGCAAGCATGATGCAGACTACACCGTTTGATGAACAAATTTATATTTTACAGACAATGAGACCTATATTGTGTATAGGTACTTTTGTTTTTGGAAAATATTTCATGACGGAACATCCACTTTTTACGATATATAAGAACTGTAAAATACTTAAACTGTATATGCAAACGTCAAACAGCTATTTATATTATGATACTTTCCAGGGCGAAGGATAGTTGTTAAGCTGAAATGTAATCAGTTTATTTTAAATATTGTTTCTTTAACCTATCTAATTATCTGACCTATAATATTCTTTGTGTGTTTTACAACAACTTTTTTTGTGAACAATATTAAAACATATCAAAAGTACTTTCTTATTCCTTATAACAATACAACTACTATTTGCAAGCCTATTTATGAATTTGTATTAGATATTGTCATAGTATAAATATTTCATGTTTTACAATATTGAATAAGTAATAATACAATGAAAATGGCAAAAGCTGTATCTATAGTTATCTGAGAATATATTAGGTAAATAAATATCTTCAGTATAATAAAGAGCAGCATACCGATTACAAGGGCAAAAGAAAAGAATCAGTGCGAAAAATGATGGTTAGCAAAATAAAAAAACCTTTAACGCTAGAAGAACTACACTGGGTCTCTTGGATGCAGTAGGAGGTTTTGATAGCACATCCTTGCTATCGATTAAAACAGCTAGATTGTAGAAATGTATTCATCTAGAAACTTTGGAGTGGATTGATGAAATGATAACGAAAGGAACAAGTACTGTTGGATTTTACAGGGATCGTCAAAGTGTTAAATGATTACCTGGATTGAAAGGTTTCTATTTTTTTTAAAAAAAATTAGGCTCTAGTCGGGTGTACTGACGAGTCAAAAATTAATAAAGAATCCAGTAGAACTTTGTGAATATTCAAATAACTTACGATTGTAAAAAAGTGCTATATACTCAAAGAAAGTATTCATGCATATACTAGTACGTAGAATATTTAATAGTAATTTAACATGTTAACTGCTGCTTATTCAGAGTGAAATTAGCATCATATGAATAGTGGAGACCATGTCTGGGAGAGCCAAAAACATTTGATTAAACTTTATCCAAATCTGAAGCAATCAACTTAAAGAGAATAAGAATATTTGGCATACAGTATGCTGCTTATGATGAACAGAGGAGAGAGAGAATCATTTAAGAATAACTTAGAAATTCAATGAAACATTAAAATTAACAGCAGGGCTCATAAGTCTCAGTCTCGGGCACTTAGTTTAATTATAATAAGAACAACATGTCTAATTTCTCGTGATCAACCATTTCAAGATTGTTATATCTGTGGTAATGATTATAAGTAAAATAAAGGAAAAGATATCATTAAATTGATTATCTATAAGTTTCCTAATACTTTACCAGAGAGTTTCTATCCACTCTCCTTGGTACATACTCGTACATTACTGCTTTACATAAATATGTCAAAATAATAATAATAACAACATATATATATATATATATATATTCAATAAAAGAAAACACACAAATTAAATAAATACATTATCGCCAAATATCAATATTCTGATCGTGCTAATGGTTGAAGTCAGGAGGGAAAAAGGTACTCCGAAAAGGTCATACTCAACTGAAAAGTTTCAAGCAATTAAGCCATTGTCTTAAAAAAAGGTAGCTAAAGAAGAAGTAAAAGTAAAATAAAAAATTAAATAAACTAAAAGAAAGTTTAATTAAAAAGTTAAAATTCATTTGAGAAAAGTAAAAGAAGAATTTAAGATTAGAATAAGTAAGTAGTTTAAAAACTGAAATAAAACAAATAACTGGTCCAGGTTTATACCAGCGTATATATATACAAAGATTTCACATAAAAACATGAAATAACAATCAATGATCAAACCACAATAAGAAATGGGAAAACAAGACTAAGGTCTTTCAACCGTAACAAGCAGTCTTTGTCAGTTGGATTTTTGACGCTGACGAAGACCGCTTGTTACAGTTGAAAGATCTTAGTCTTGTTTTCCCATTTCTTATTGTGGTTTGATCATTGATATATATATATACATATATATATAGTGAGAGAGAAGAGAGAGAGAGAGAGAGAGAGATGAGATATGAACCATATAATAAGAAACAATACAATTAAATTAATCTGAAAAGCTGAATTGCTCTGTTTAAATTGAACTTTTAGTTTTATTATAACCTTTTTTATAGGTGGGAATATGCTGTATCAGAGGTATCCTAGTTAAATCATTTTGTAATATTGCTTATCCGTTTAAAATTTTGTTTTGGCCTTAATAATTAATAATATTGTAATTATGTTTAAACAAAACATGTTTTTTTTTAAAAACAGTAACACTGGCTATTTTGTGTTCTTTTTGTGATTTTCTTTACACTGTATTTTGGTGTTTTATGGTTTGGTTTTTTGTGTTGTTTTTTTCTTGAAAATGCCAAACAATTTTTTGCGAAAGGTCGGCATATAAACAAGAGTGTAATTTCTTTATACAAAAAATCCTTAAAAACCAATCTTTGAAGTTTATATCAATATATAGTATACACGGTCGATAGCATTCTCAAATAGTACCAAGGGTTATTGGCTAGTAGTAGCTTAATATCTTTGAACAGAATATAAATGATACAAAACGTGGTGCACTTACCGACTGACTGCCACTGCTAGAGATGTGGTGGAGCCACGCTTGCGGCGACCACACCTGGAACCAACAATAGTTGAATAGCCAACACAATCAAACAGCCATATCAATCATGAGTAACTTGTAATGTAAGTCTTCCAGCAAAGACTAACATCTTTGTCTTGGTATATTAAATATGGTTTGAAAGTACTTTATGATTCCATTAAAGTATTTGCTTAACATCTTATATTAATATTAATGCGAAATAAATATTGTAAAGCTGTTAATAATTTTTTAAAAAAGTAAGTAAATAATGTTTATAATCCAACTCGAATATGTTTTTTCTATCTTTTTCTAAGCCTCTTATTCTGCAGTTTGTCATTTTAGGAACATCGTCATGCCGATTCTTTTATTATATTTGTCAAACTTTGAATTCATCAGTACAGACACACATACACACACACACACACCAAACACACACCACACACACATACACACCATTCACACTCTCAAGGCACAGGTAGTGAATGCTGTGTTTATTTCTAAATTCATAGAAGTTAAGAGATTTCTTAATTTCCTTGAAGAATATTTACGATATTCGATATATTAGTTATTTTGGTATGTGTTTTATTTTTGTATTTTACTTTAATTGACAAGCTCTCATTAATGTGTTTCACAGTTTTGATTATATCTGATTATTTGTTTCTAACTGCAAAAAAAATGTTTTCAGGAAGGTTATAAAGATTGATTGTATTATTATATTATTAGTATTATTATACTAAAGTATAAAGAATTATCTGAACCTGATTTGTGTTTGGTGTGCTCCCCATAGTTTGTTACCGACACTAGTGATAATCCCAGGAAACATGACCAAATGTCTTAATTTCTATGACATTATGGTATCATCAACAGCATGAAAGGTGAAAGGAAATAAATCCTATCCCCAAAAGTATTCTTCTTAGTCATCTGCATATGTCAGTTATTGACACAGAGAAAAAGCTAAATGTAAATTATTGATTACACCAATAACAGATTATTTATAGAGACTAAACTATAAATAATATGAAAGAATAAAATAATATAAAAATCGTAAACTCAAGATGTTGGGGGTAAATAGTCTAAAACTGTTTCTCAGGAAAAGGTCATCTTGAAATCTGATAACACATAAGACAGAAGCCAAGTTAGCCTAGTGGCACGTGCTCAACTTTGGATTGGTAGATCCGAGGTTCAATACCCCTCTGGCTCTTGATTTATCCATGCTAGGAGTGCATAAATCTGGGTACGTCGTCTGTCGGTCAGGTACGATATCGGTCATCGTAAGCATGTACGATCTCAGGTACTCGTTAAAAATCCCTAATCTAAATATGCTTCAGTTAGGCAAAATTTAGGACTGCCAATTCAATTTAGAATATTTATTATGTAGTATCACAAACGGCTAATGTTCGGCCTATGTTTTGTTTTCTTATGAGACTACCAATGAGGCCTAATGTAACCTTATTGCAGAAAACAATTTGACAGAACTTAAAGTAACATAAACAAAAATGGTTGGAACACATTAGTAATTGAGAATGATCCCAAATTAAGTAAAAAATTCTAAGCTAAAAGTCAAGGATATATTAGAGCATTGGCTCAGTGATCGACTACAATTACATCTAAGGTGCTTCAAAGTTATCAAATATTATTACTAAGCGAAAGATTGAAGTAGAAATGTAGTATGTACTGGAAGAATTGTCAATCTTGTGATTCCGCGCACTAGTGCTCTATTGCATCTCCTCAGTGGGAGATAGGAATGTAATCCTAAAGATCATACTGCCATATACAGTTAGTGTCCTATTTTTTTCGTAAAAATTAACAGAAGGAAATACAATATAAGTTACGAGAACTTAGCTAAAGAGCATCATACTGCTTTAGTTAAACATAATGAGTACCTATACAAATGTATATAAACTAATCTTAGGCTATAAATGAAACTGGTTGGAATATAAAAGCACCCTAAAGCATCGACCATGTGTATGATGCGTTCAACATCTGAACCCCTTGAAACAAGACGGGATAATTATTTGAGTAACTTGATTGTTTAATCGAAATAACTGGAGTAATTTGTAGAGTCTTTCATAAACATCGAATTGGACTGGAATATAATCACTAGAAACCAAGCGCACTGATATAGAGACGGTTGGAGACCATCTTCATTCGCCTCTGAACCAGTGCTTTCGGTTTCCTTTTCTTATCTCTTCTGAAGACTGTAATATTAGAGACTGTAAGTGTGTATTTTTAATTTTTAAGTGTCTTTATCTACATTGAACATCATTTGTCTGTTTCGGATCGTATTTTATCAAATAGATGTATATTTATATATATAAACTATATTCACAAAAAGAACACACAGAAATGAAACAGAAACTCGCTATTATATTTTGATGGCCTCATTATCAGGAAGATAGATGTGAGTTGCTTCTAAAACAGGCAAGAACTTTATATATATATATATATATATATATATATATATATGTGTGTGTGTGTGTGTGTGTGTGTGTGTGTGTGTGTGTGTGTGTGTGTGTGTGTGTGTGAGTGAGCTTCAGCTACTCTAAGGGACTACTTCTTCCCGATGACAACGAATGTCAAAATATCGTTGTGAGTCTTTTTTGTGTGTGTTTTTATCTGTTTTTCTCTTTTCTGTGTGAAATCTTTATATATATATATAAAGATATCACATAAACACGTGAAATAACAATCAATGATCAAACCACAATAAGAAATGCGAAAACAAGACTAAGATCTTTCAACCGTAACAAGCGGTCTTCGTCAGAATCAAAAACATCTGGTGAGGGGTTGATAAGCGTGGGAGGGAAGAGTGGCATTTCAAAAGGGTGAAAGCGCAGAAAATGATTAATGTCCAGAAAGGGATGTTTAGGGAAACAAAGGAGTACAGTAAGAAAAATTAAAAAACTATCCGCTAGCTGTCAACAACCCTCTTAGAAGAGGCTATTGCCCTCGTAACGAAAGTATCAAGTTTGAAGAGACCGTTACTAATATTTATATTATTTGATGTATTAAATTTAAATTAGTATTAGAGACGATTCAATAATATTTCTTAACAAAATTGATTTTTCATAGGTAATAAATTTACTCTTGTCCAATCAATATGATGATTTTCATTTTTTATATGCACTAGTGTTTCAGTTGGATTTTCGACTCTGACAAAAACCGCTTGTTACGGTTGAAAGATCGTAGTCTTGTTTTCCCATTTCTTATTGTGGTTTGATCATTAATATATATATATATATATATATATATATATATATATATATATATATACCAAATAAAAGCAGCAACAGTGATTTTAATGAGAAGATTGTTGTTCTATTGAAGAGAGTAATTATACCTTACGAGTTTAATAGAAGTTTACGCTTAGTGATTTTGATAGAGTAACAAGACATGCGAAGTTCTATTCAAGATAGAGGCGCATGTAGAGGGTGGAAGAGTGAAGTGAATTATACATGTGAGAGCTTGGTGCTACGGTAAGCAGACAGAACTGATGCTAATTGAAATTTTCATTAAAACTGTCACAAATAATAAAAGCCTTCAGGTCCTTAGTTTCTTCAACAAACTTTATAATCTCATCTGCAGCCAAATGGACACCATATATTTCATTCATCTGTAGTGAATATGGTTTTAAGCGGCTACATTATTTGATACCCTCCATTTTTAACTTTGTTGTTATAAATTTGTTTTAACCAAGAACTCATTTTCTATGGTTTAAATTGTTAAATTTATTTCTCTAGTTATTTGAAACATGCATTTAAACAAGAATTGTTAATTTATTTTTCTGCAACAGATTCTATTTGTTCTAAATATATTCTTGAAGAATCGTAAATAATAATTGCACGACTGTACCAACCAGCGAACATGAATACTGTAATATAATTATATTCACGGCTAAAGCTGGTCCCTAACACTAACCTCATTTTCCATTATGATTTTATAGTATTACCTTTATAACCTACAAACTTAAAAATTACATATCGTGAAGTGTTAGAAAATGAAGTAGAAATGAAAAGTGGTGGGAACAGCTTTGATTTAAAAAGTAATATATCCTCTACGCGTTACTAGCACAAGGCACTCAAGCTTTGCCAACACACGTTAACATGTGCTTACTTATTATTGCAATATGTAAAATATATGCTTTCAGTAAGATTGATTTGGGAAATATCAATTCACTTTTCTTGGTGATTTCTGTTCAAGTTCAAGCAAGAAGATTAAAATTGAGGATGCTTAAGATATAAATGCAATAATGAATGAAACTTGACAAGCGCAAGGTATAAATTTGATGTCAAAAGTTTGATAAATGCACATATATCTTTTTAGATTGACTGGTGAATAGCGGGGACTGGTGAAGGGTGGAGGGGGCATGATGCTAATGGTGCTCAGCTGTCGACTTGCTACCACCGGCAGACTTGTATTAACGGCACTCGTGCCGAAGTTCCATTCTCTGTGTCTCTTTAAAAAAAAATAAGTATATTTATATAAATCACAAGGAGAAATATGGTGGGCCAGGTTAGCACAGTATTAAAGGGCTCGCCGCTGAACTGGCAGGCCCAGGGTTCAATACCCATTCTGACCCTCAATTTATTCATGTGGGAAGTGAAAAAGTCTGATCACGTTGTGTCTCGGAGAGGACTTTAAGCAGTCAGTCCCGAGCGTGTACTATGCCACGTACTCGTTGAAGATCCCTTACTCTAAATACATTTGAGATTTGAGCTTAACCGAAGCACAGTCAGTATAAAAAACAACATACTTGAAACACTCTAGTCCAGGTATGTCGAACATACCCACCTGGGGGTTTGATATGGTCCTGTGGATAAAACTGTATTATTACAAAAAGACGTTTAGTGTAATTTTCTTTAAAATCTGTGGTTGCTATATTCTCAGCCCGCTTGGGCGCCAGTGTTCTAGTAGCGCAGGTAACATGAGCACTCACGATTAGGGCTTCTGATTCGCCCTGACCATCGATTTGAAGTGTGGTGCAGAATTGAAGGACAAGGTAACCTCTGTGGGCTTGGACATATTTTAAAAGCACCTCCTACCAGGCTATACTACATTGACAGCACTGGCTGCAAAACATTAGTCCATGCTTGGGACTAACTACCTTGAGCAAGTTTCTCACTAATGAACATTAATACAGCGAAGAGGCACTCAAAGCTCACACATAATCACTTGCATGAGATACTGAAATTGTCTGTTTCTCAGGACATGATGCCTAATGTTTACTGCATTTGTCGGGTAAATGATGCTAATTTTCAGGGTCAAATACTTCACAGCAAAACACGTAATTGCTGTGAAAATCATTAATTTGTTCCAATTGCTTTCCAGATGTTGATAAAACAATATTTTTAAGTTCTACAAAGATGTGACTAAATGTTTTACAAATTCTTACCATCAGTGTGGTCAGTGTTATGCATAACCTCATAAATAAATGTTAAACTCAGTAAAGGGGTTCTTAAAATTTCATATAATTTTTTTAAGTTCTTTGATTGCTTATAATGTATTTAGTAAAGGAAAATCTATTTAATAACGATTGTTACAATTGACTTATTCTTCTTTGCACTAACTATTATTATTATTATTGATTCAAAGAAAAAAGTGGACTCATCGTTAGTTTTATGTAATTTTACAATGATTTTACCGGTTCGGCCCACTTGAGATCAGATTAAGCTGTCTTTGGTCGTAAGACCAAAATGAGTTTGACACTCCTGGTATGGTTGGTATATTTTTTTAGGAGTAAAAACGTTCAAAATATAATCTCATAAGTATGATTGAAATAGATTAATTACTAAGTTAGTGTCAAATACGTTATTCTCATGGCCCGGCCTCTATCACTTCTCAGAAATGTTTGTTTACTGTTTACCAGCGCGTCGCCTGCAGCTGCAGTAGAGTAAACTGTGCATGCTGCATGCAGGAATCCAGCGGATTATCCTTATATACAGTCTGCGTTTGTACTCCCAACCGTCGGATCTGTCTCCAGGAAGCTCTGTTAATCCATCTACTGCATAAGTCCCTTTGTTCTTGGATGTCCACGTTCAGACACTCTTTACCTAACCTTGATTTGTGTATTGTAAAGCTCATTTAACTGTGAATCAGACTCCTCTCTGTCTTTTCTGAACTACCAATACTATTGTAGCTGTCCCAACAAAATTATTATTATAACAAACTCACTTTCTTAGCATACCAGTTCTTTATGTTAGGGTTTGACTCCAAACTTCTGCGAGAATTTCGCGCTCCGTACTTCGACGTGGGGAGATCTCTCTCACTTCGTCCTCTCTTGTAGTCTACTCCTGATGACGGACAACAGTTCGAAATATTGAGAATTCTGTAAGTGTGCTTTTTATTCCTTTTTCTGTGTTGTGCTTTGTGTAATTTAAAGGTTTATAGTCCTTGTGGACCGTTTCTTAAATTTAGTATATATATACAAAACTAAAGTTTATCGGGACTCGGTCAGTTCTTCAGGTTCAAGAAATTAAACTCTCATTTCCAACGTTTCTGTTTTATTTAAAACCATTTTCATAGCCCTACAAAACAGAGGAAATAAAAGGTTTTAAATAAAAAGATTTTTGAATGATTAAATCATTTCTTATATTTCCTCTGTTTTGTAGGCCTATGAAAAAGGTTTTAAATAAAAACCGAAACGTTGGCAATAAAAGTTTAATTTGTTGAACCTGAAGAATTGACCGAGTCCCGATAAACTTTAGTTTAGTTTCTATTCCACGGTCGATACTTTTAACAATATTGAGATATATTTAAATACTTAAAAATAGTTACTGACATTTGGTTTAAAATATATTTTTATTTCTCAAAAAGTCCAAACCCTTGTCTACATGATAACATTCTTTTAGAAAACAGTTATAAAGAACTTGAAAGGACCAAGACACTTCCAACAACAATCCATCAAAGTTCCTTAACCTAATGATACTGCAGGGAACATGCTGGTCTGTGCTACCATTCTGTAGGTACAGACTTAATTTTTTTGAATCAGGGAGTACTATTCCTAAATTATTTCCTTTTTTTCCACTTATAGGGTAAACTAATAAAATTATAATCAAGTTGAATGCAGTGTGGTGAATTGATTGTTTATTATGTTCAACGTTATATTCATATTTATGTTAATTATATTCCTAAAATTGCATAATATTTTCAATTGAATATTTTATTACTTGAAAATATTTTACTATTTCATAAAACCATATTTGTGTAATCACAAGTTTTTCATATTTGATGATATTGATATTATTGTGGCAACTTATAGTGGTCAAATACAAGAAGATGTATTTAGATATAGTTTCCATGTTTCATAGAAAAACGTCTGGGTTAAATTTAAAAAAAAAACAAAATAGACCTTATAGTTTAAAAAAAGAGTACTTTATGTATAGTTGAATATTTAGAGTAAAATGTTCCCAGTCGAAATGCTAGAATAGTTTGAAGGAATTGAAAAAACGTTGTTGAGCAGATATCTACAGAGATAAAGACTACATAGTAATATAAATACGCATATTAATCTTGAAAGAAAACCACAGAGAAAATGCATTTTATGAATTGATTAAAATTGCATTTGAGAGGAATTGAGTTTTTGAAGCCAAACCAGACCAGCATCTACAGCTGGCATGATTGGTGTTCATTGTAGAAATTTATTTTAAGGCTATTGATATAAAGTTAAAGATAACTTATGGGATGTTTAATGATACATAAGAATCTAAACATAGCTCTAGATGTGATTTTCAAATGAAGGAATACTTAAACTGTTTATTTGACTAACCTATGGATAAAGGACGTAAACAATATTCCAAATAAACAAATGCTTACTAAAGATTTTAACAGTCCATATTTAAATGCAGTTCATAAACAACGAACTGTCAGTAACAAAATAACAATTAAATCAATAATTTGGAAAACAACAAAATGCACTAAAAGTGTCTGGATGAAAGAATGTCACAACATTTATTAACTAAGCCTTGATAAATATTGAAACAAATTGTACGTTACGGGAACAATCGTTTAATAAACTAAGAAATTAAACACAAATATTGAAGATAAAGAACCAACAAAAACTGAGGCAGACCATTTTGTAGTTAATTAAATACCTGGCAACAACACTTAATTGGAAATAGTGAATCCAAACAATAGTTGCAATATTTTACTGTATTCCTCTCCCACGTTCCGGTCGAGACTTATTCAAACTGCGTCAATTTTCAACAGCTCAGAATCACGTTTTGCATTTAAAAAGGTCATTATTAATTTTCAAAGGATACCTTTTGGAATAAAAAATAACTCTAGAGCATTTCAAAGAGTAATAAATCATGCTAAAAAGAATGTCACATTCTTCTTATTTAGAAGATGTTAAAGACGTCATGCATTATTTGAAATATATATCCACATTATTTGATTAATTATGATGAAGATTGAACAAGTGGAAGTGGAGGTAGATGTTATAGCATAGAACACTTCTTCTTTGATTTACAGAAGGAAGAAATGCAATTAATACTCTGAAAGAACATGTAAATCTGACCATATTAATAGCTTAAGGTATAAGAATATTGTGTTTCTCTGTCTTCTAAACACAACTCTGTAGACGTCTTAAAATAAAGACGTAGCATTAGTGCATTAGTGTTTGAAATTATTTCAAATCTGACAATCCTACACAACAAAAATCTTAACAATATTTTTAGTCGAGATTCAATACTGTTTGAATAATTTAATACTCTTAGAAATGGAATTAGTAATTGCTAATAGAATTAGTGAGTAATAACTTTACAATTAAAATTGAAGTACTATACGAGGTGTGTAAATAAAGTAGTGAGACTGGCAACGTCGCTTTCGATCTGGCAACGCTGGAGACGCGTGGCCTTGAGTAGCGTCAGGTGCACGTGTGATGCGCCTCCAGTATGAATCTGAACTCGCCACAGCCATTTGTTTGTCCGTAGCGTTGGTTTTCGTGAAATGGTTTTTTCTTGAGCGTTTTAAAAATGAGTGACCTCAAAGTTGAGCAGCGGTGTGCAATCAAATTTTGCTTCAGACTTGGACAACTTGGACTTTTGAAAAACTTCAGGAGGCCTATGGAGAACGTGTTTTATCAAGGGCACAGGTTTTTCGGTGGTTTAAGGAATTTTCAGAAGGAAGAGAGTCGATTGAAGATGAACCACGAAGCGGAAGGCCTTCAAGTGCAAACACCGATGAAAATGTTAACAGAGTACGGAACCTTGTGCGTTCAGATCGACGCTTGACAGTCAGAATGATCGGGGAACAGTTGAATTTGAATCACACCTCCGTTCATCACATTTTGACCAATGAATTGGAGATGAGAAAAATTTGTGCGAAAATGGTTCCGAAAAACCTTTCCCAAGACCAAAAAGATCTCAGAAAGGGAAGGAGTTTTTGGCCAGTAAAAACATTCCTGTTGCACCTCAGCCTCCTTATTCACCAGACTTGAGTCCTTGTGACTTTTTCCTCTTCCCGAGATTGAAAAATCACCTCAAGGGAACTCATTTCGGGACACTACAAAACATACAAACTGCTGTAACCGATCAGCCGAAGGCCATTCCAGAATCCGAGTTCCAGCAATGCTACAATGATTGGAAGGACCGTCTCCAGCGCTGTGTGGCTTCCGAAGGGAACTATTTTGAAGGTGACAATATCACATTGTAATTATATTTGAATAGAAAATTTTAAAAAAATCAGTCTCACTACTTTATTTATACACCTCGTATAGGTATATAAATAAAAGAAAATAAGAAATACAGAATTCAGTTCCATCATATTCAATCATCAAAATTCAATATTAATGAAAAGAAGTAAAAAAAACGAGAGATATGGATGAATGCTGAAACAAAATATTAAAAGAACATTTCACTTCTATTAAGATGTATCTTTGCAGATAGTGCTAAAAAAACAAATTCATTCTGAAAAGAAAAATATAGAATAACCTTAGAGATTATAGAAAACGATATTGAAAAACGATGGATAAAGATGTCAACTAAACCTCTTAAATAAAAATATTTTTCAACGACTGATTTAGCATTTCATCTTATAAAGTCAGAAAAAGAGTACATTTAAACTGTGTATAGCATTGAAAAAGGTCATTATGAAATTGTAATTGTAAGGCTGCCTTTCAGATGAAGAACTGTTTCAAAATGTCATAAATAGTAAACTTGTAGGAATTCCATGGGCTGTTTATTTAGACCATGTTATAGTTCTTAATAGAAGTATACAAAAAACACTAAAAAAAAATTAAATACATTAGATAGAGTAAAAAATTAATATTTTAAGACTCAAGTGGCTAAAGAATTTTGAAGAAAGGAAATCACTCATTTAGGATACAACATAACAAACCCATGTTAAAGCAAACCCATATAAAACTGAATCATTCAAAGCCTACTCGATTTCAATCACACTCAGAGAATTTGAAAGGGTTTTAGAATTATTCTATTTAGTAAAAACAGTTTATAAAAGGTTTAGCAGCGTTAAAAACATTAAGCAGATGCTAAACATGAGAAAAATTTATATTAATAGCGGAGAGTGCTTAAATAAATTCAACAAATTGAAAAATTTAATAACACAAGAATCCATAATTTAGCATGCCAACTTTAAAATACTATTGAGATAAACAGCAGATGATAGAAAGGTCCTGCATCTTGTACTGAACACATTGGTATGAGAAAAGTTCTCCCAAAAGAAGCCCTCTATAAATTTCAAGTTCTAACATAGCTTCAAAAACAATAATAGGCTAAAAGCTAGCTATTTCTTTCTTGCTAATTCGGAATAAATAAAATAATTTATTAATATTCCAAAATGAAATAAAACATATCATATTATATTACATAACTATTATTAATAGAAATAACACATATTGATATTATTTTCGAAAAATACATTTAACAAGGGGCGTTAAAGTATGATTTCTGTTTTCAGAAAATGTTTTTTGACGCTAAACGGCTCATTAAAAATTCATGAAAGTTTGACCAAAAATGGAACAAAAAATGAGCAATGAATAAAAAAAGTCATGAAATTTTAATCAGGAAAAATAGAAATAAAGCTATAAACACTGTTTGTTTATCCTGGATAAGGGATCACCTGTTATACTTGTCGAATTTTTTATATTTTTTTACACTGTTTACATTGACTTAGAAATTTTTTGAGCGAATTCACTAAGATAAAATTGATGTTTATAATGACAAAATTTAAATATATTATTGACTTATATGAGATAAAAGAGGAATAATATTATTACATGTAAAAAAATCACCACCGATAACCATAAATAAATTTCCTTTGCCTTTCATGGTATAATGGATTTGTCTCATAAAATGCTATAATAAATCAATATATTGCACTCTTGAGCAAAAATTAATAACAGTTACAATTACTTCATCTTTGTGAATTGTAGTATCTTACCATGATCTTGAAATGTGACGAATGGGATCTTTCCTCAAAAAAGAGAATTTATGTTTGTTGACAAATATTCAGTTTTTTCACTATTCTAGTGTAATAGTTCGTATTTATTATTTTCAAAAATTAGAAGATCTCAACTATAAAAGATTTAAATTATATTGAATAGGTGGCTTCGACTTTGAGTTGAGTATGTAAACTGGCTAGTTACTAATGTATTTTTTCTTAATATACTTCCATAACAACCTTATAACAGAGTACAGCAGGCAGAAAAAAGATAACACTCGCTCAGAAAAAATTTGTATATACGAGTATGATTTTTGACAAAGGAGAAGGAAAATGATTTCAGTAAATACTAAAAAGCCATAAAATTCCTAGTATAATAGTTTTATAAATGACCAAAAATGTAAAACGTAATTAAAAATTGAAATATTTCGTTTAAAGATTAATAAATGTAATAATCGTACATTCATAATTATAAATTATCTTAAAACGACATTTTTTTTCTATGTTTATAATGTTTTTTAGAGAATATAAGAGTATTTTACTGATTTAAATTTGAAAATTTGACTTAAATATTCAATGTAAAATGAGGTCAAGTAATCGATGTAAGAAATCCACTGGCAATTTGAGCGAAAGCCATGTTGTCATAGGTGATTATTTCATATTAAGAAATGTTCACTTCGGCTTTTCAAAAATATTTTTACTGCTGCAGTTATACTAATGAAATTGTTTGCATCAGCTGTGTGATGTACAAAAATCAGCTTATATATTGATAAATCGATCAATCACTATCTGTACGACCTCAGGAGTGGAAAACTAATGACCTCTCCCATTTAGATGTTTACATTATGCTTAAATGAGATTTTATATATGATATACCCAAGAAGTTTGATATTAAGTTTACTTATAGTAAAGTTGAGTGTAGGCCACTCCAGACTTCTTTTTAAATATTTATAAGCATGAATATGAATTTTTACTTGTAATCTTTCAAATTTAAAATGAACTGAAATAATTATATGTATGTATTAACAGGAAAATTATTTACTGTTCATTATTTTTCTTAAAATATTTGTAAGCATAAATATGAATTTTTACTTGTAATCTTTCAAATTTAAAATTAATTGAAATAATCATATGTATGTATTAACAGAAAAATGACATAATTTTTCATATATTAAAATTAAGTAGACTTAAATGATTATAACATCAAATCAAACAAGGCCATTATTTGTATTGCTTGCAGTTGATTTATTATGAATTATTCTAACATTATTTTGAAATTTATTACGGTTTATAATTTAAAATTAAAAGTTAAGTCTTTATAAGTTCTCTTAATTTATAATCAAAAGAAATTGGTAACATAATTAGCTAAACAAACTCTCCTGAGGTTTGATGTGAAAATGTATCATTATTCATTTCTTATCACTATCATTTTTCATCTTTCATTTGAGATAATATATTTCACTATATATTACAAATATAGCTTTTTAGTCATATTTTTTAATCTGGTTTTATAATAAAAATTCATTTGTTAAATATTAGGATTTAAAGTAATGCATATGTTACCTGTTTCTTTTCATTATTAGATGACAGTTGTATAGAAGCCCACACACCTTACAAGCGTTCACCAATTGTTCTAAACAAACACATAAAATAAATTGTTATTACAATGGCAAAATCAAGTAGCTATATTAAATTAAATCAATAAGATATTTTATCACTTATTCTGATAATAGTATGTCTATGGTTAATTCCAGTGTGGAGTACTCAAGGTTTCTGAAGGTTTTATACCAAATGTTTCTACTTTAATATCTCTAGGGTTACATATAATATGGATTAAATATGTAAAGGATGCAACATCTTTCACAGAGCATGCTCAGAAGTTTTCTAAGGAAAAGATATTCTTTATACTGTTTTCTTGCTTTTATTTCTATTTAAAAAATTAGATGAATCTATTAAAATTCTATAAAGTTACTAATATTTATATTCGATTATTATGAAGATAATATATTTATGAAAAATGAGTGCATGTTTATAAAAAAAAAATCTGTGGAATAGATAAAGCAAAAAAAAAACAGATACTGAACTAATGTAGTTTTTGTTCAAAATATTGTTTTCTTTTTGGCGTAATGTCTTTATGACATTAAGAATTTAGTCATTATTATTTTATTATTATTATGGATGGTTGAAATTTTAAACATGAAAGAGGAGATGAACACACACACACATCGACGCACAATACATGTAATCCTAAGGAAAAGCATTTTATTAACCTATCATGTGATGTTAGTTAATAGAGTCAACAAAGGTTTAGAATTGATGTATATAACATCTTCAGAGGTCTGTTTTATTACTAAATATTATATCATAGAAACAAGTTCAATTCACGAAAGAAAAGAAGTTTTAATGTCTACAGGGAAGAAGGTTTGGAAATGCATTGAATTTTATAACTTTCTATGTTTTACATTGAGAATAAATTATCCTTGTAGTTCATTGATAAGGAAAACCTGTTTAATACACGATTTTCAGTAATGTAAAGATAGTAAGCATTTTGAACCAATTGCTTATTCCTCTCACTTTATCTCAGTTTGAGAGTTGTGATCTTTCCAGTCATATTCACGGATATGCTTAACAATATTACATTAGTATTTTCGTGAGTCAACTATTTCTTAATTCAAATTGATTGATTTTTTTTTAACTAAATGCAAAACACATTAATTATGGAGAAATACTGCTACAAAATTTTGACACATTTACACGTTTTGACTTCCCTTTAGTCTACTGGGTGTTTCTCAGAGTTTTTAAAACTCCTCAGATTATCTCATTTGTAATTTAACTAATTTTATCCAAGAACTAAAGTCCTTGTTGTGTAGATCAGCTGTATATTTATTAAGATAGTTATAATTGATAAAAAAAGAAGTAGACACATTAAAATCAATATCCAGTTATTTACCTAACCTAACCTATTTCGATAACGTTTACTAGTTACTTAAATAAATAATTTAACTGATTGTTAGTGAACTTTAATAGAACTCACTTTAATTGTTAATAGAACTTTACTCATTTAAGTTGAGTGTAAAGCACTGTGTGTTCTCTTGAGGAACTGCCACTACAACCTAACATAACCTGAACCACTGGAATTTCTTTTATTTTAATCGTCCCTGTTATTGTCAATAACTGAATATAGTATTTAGCCGTCTAATGTTTATTTCAACATTCTTTTTAAATGTACTGTCATTGTTGTTCGAGTAGAGTATCATTTAAGTTGGCACTTATATACTGCTGACCTTGAGTTATAGATTAGATTTATTATTAATAGAAAACATTTCACTTTTTTTTCACTATTTTTAGATTTTTTGTAAGTTAAAAGACGTACTGTTAATTAAATAAATCTACCTTTTAGATTCTTGTGAGTTTAAAGTAATTTAGTATACTAAATAAAAAACAACTTCGCTTGCATTTCTTTTAAAGTAATATAAGCTACCGAGGGTTAGCAAACAAACATTTAGTTTATTATTTAGTATCTTCTTTATAAATTTGATTTTAATTCTTTCTATTAGTTCTTCCCAAAAAAGATTAAACTATTTCTTGAAAACATTCTTCATTCAGCATTTGGATTCAAATGTTTGTTGTAAATTTATATTAGAAAAGTCATTCAAGTAAAATAAATATTTTTTTGTTATCATTAAAGTTTTGGTTCAGTAAAACTCTGGTAACTATTTTGAATGTATATAAATAAAAGAAAGGTTTTGTCTGTACATTGCTTAGACCTGACACATTTTATTTTATCTTTACGTTTCATATATTAGAGAAACCCAATCCACCCTAAGAGAAATTTCTGTCTGTCTATTTGACGGTGTGTCCGCAAAATTTTGACCATTAAAATTGCATGTATATGCAAAATTGATTCCAATAATAGCAATTATTTGTAGACTTGAACTGAATTTCATTCTATGATATAGAAATCAATATAAAATAAATATAACGTCATGAGAAAAGGTCATAGGGAGTAGAATTTTGTTTTATCTCATATTCAATCTACGAGCATATCTACTTGTTATCGCTTCTTCATGAACACCAACTGAATGTCAATTGACTTAAAAGCCTTAGATTTAAAATCGTTGTTCAATAATTCATGATCCACCTCGCCAGAGTCACAAACTACTCCAGGTTGCTACTTTGTAATGTATCTAGGTGTATAACTAGATAGTATGTAGGAATAAATATTATGAGGCTTGAAAAAATAAAACTAGAGTACACTAAAACGTTTTTATGGCATAAATATCAAAGATGCAAACAATAAAATTGTTTCAAGATGTAAAATAAAACAATGCATGAATGTATTGTTAGACAAATATAACGATTATTGTTATTTAATTGAAATGTGCAAAAATTAATATTAATTTCAGACTCTTTTCAAACTAGTAATGAAGCATTAGAATAAATTAATGCTTCCAATAGGTATAACGTGTAATTTAGGTTCATCAATTACATTTAATTAAGAAAACAATGCTGGCATCCTCTCCACTTAAGTTCAGTATTAACTCAAGCAATAGCCTTCTGTAATGAGTGCATATCAGTTAGCTAATAATATTCCTTGTTCTGAACTTTCTTCAACTATTTTAGACAAACCAATTTCTCTGAATTTACTACGTTTTTTAAGTCATTCATGACTTTTGCAACTGTTTTAGTGATTGGAAATAGTGGAAATAGAAATAGAAACATTAAATTAATAGCAAAAAACAATGGTTACCCCCAGAGCTTTATAAATAAACTTTTCAACCAGCAGATAAGAAATCATTTAATTAATAACGTGTTTCCTGAAGTGAAATTGCATTCAACCAGAAGGAACTGGATTTCTTGACTACTTGTAAGAAATTTCTCAATAAAAATCGCACAAATACTAAAAAAAAATTTCAGAGTTAGTTTAAGTACACCCGGAAACTTTAGAACTTAATTAACCTCCAAAACAGTAATCAACCTTAACTTTCGTAGAGGAGTTTACAAATTATTCTGTAAAAATTGTGACTAGTTTTGTCAAACACCTAGTTTACGTTTTTATATTATTTTAAAGATCTGTTTCATTTTGCAATTTTAACACTCTCAACAGCGGAGGTAATTCAAAGAAACTCTCTTACTTGTAAATTGTTTCATGTTTCATTAAATATTAGGATTCATTCAGTTAATTTCCATACTATTTCTCTTGTTTACAACTTTAATAGTGCAATTCAACATTAATATGTTGTATTAAATTGTGAAATAACTCATTCTTACGTTCTTAAAGCTCATAGATACGTATGGTTTTTAGATGCAAACCTGAAGAAGAATACTAAGTGTTCGAAACACGTTGTTAGTTCAGATATAAAGCTCTTTTTTTTGAATACGTAATTTTTGAAATTTCCCATCATACTCTTCATTGACTCTGATGAAAATAAATTGTGACCAAAAGCCATTAGTTTTAAATTATTCTTGCCTGTGGTTTATATATATAATAAATATACTATTATCAATGGAAAGGCAAGAAAAGTTTTAAGGACTTCGATTAAGGCTTGATTTAAAGGTTGATTTGCATATCACGTGTTTAATATAATATTATTTCTATGCAAATTCAAAATCGACTAGTAAGATATGTACACTAGATAACAGCTCCTGCTGTTTCAGTTTTTAGGAAAATCAATCAACGGGAGGAGAAAAAAAGGAAAGACGTTGCACTGAGTACAGTGGGCCAGTGTACTGATAATTGGCGCCCGACAGAGACAGGCTGATGCGCTTGTCCACTTGCTAAACCCCAACGTCATTTTTCACCTTCTTCCTGCAGACAACATTATTTTGTTGTTATCGATTGCCCCTATACCTCAAAAAAGCAGTATTCTCCGCTTGGAGTATACCATCGCCATCTACCCTGTTCAGCGTCCATGTAAAAGGTCTCAGCGTTACGTTAGCTGTTCTAATCCTTTAATCAGTGGTACGGGCTACAGTATCGGTGACAGAGACCCTTCTGAAGTACTATAAGAGTGTATTCCTCTGCGAGTAAAGTCAGGGGTTCACTTTGTAATTTCAGCCTTTGTAAGTTCAGAGCGCGCACCTGACGAACAGCACAAGTTTTTCTGCTTCATTATTGTTTATTACCCATTCCATTTTTAATTTGATGATTCAGTTTTTAGTTTGTGCTTTCATTCATACTCATTTATTAATCTTCAATTTTTGCTTTTAGTTTTATTTCTATTTATATTCCAGATATAATTTTACAGATATAATTTTCTTAATTTAGTTTTATTTTTTGTGATTTTAGTATAACCTCTTTTTTCAACATTCTTCTTGATAATATATTGTATTATAATTATTTTTGAATGACAAGCAAGAGGCTATAGTATCAGTTTCTAACAGTACATCACCAGACCATTGAGTTACCTTCTCTTTTTTCTCCTGATGATAAAGTATTAAAGATGTTTAACTATTTTGTGTGACTTCTTTTTTTTATAATTGATTGTTTTAGTTTACATTCAATTTCTAATTTTCTAAAAGTATATATACATAATGATCTTTTCTTAATTTATTATTGTACAAAATAATTATTTTATTTTACATCTAATATACAGGTAAATTAAAAAAATAACAGTTCGAGAAAATGCCCTTTTTTCGTAGTTCGATGAGATAATTTGCTACTAATAAATTTCTACTAATTACCAAAAGAAATTACATATTTTAACAACATATATATTTAAACATTAGTTTAAAGTAAATTTTGAACTACAAAGTTTACGTTCTTTAAAATAACTATAACTAATTTATTTTATGTTTCGAAAGTTTCAAAAACTTTTAGCTATTAACTGATAGGTATAAAAATGTTAAAACAATTAGAACTTCATAATTAATTAATAATATTGATTGAAATATTAATAACATCACCCATATATTATGATCATTATGCAAAAGTCTCTATCTGTTCCCATAAATGAAATATATATCTACCTGAATAACGAAACGACTGAATGCTCGTTTTGACCTATTAAAATAAATTTCCTAAATGATTCTGTTTTGTTCACATTTATTTCTGTCTTCTACTGCTGGCAAGGGAATAGGGCTGTTTGGATGTGCTTCGCAGCTCCTCTGGTCTTCTACTGCTGGCAAGGGAACAGGGCTGTTTGGATGTGCTTCGCAGCTCCTCTGGTCTTCTACTGCTGGCAAGGGAACAGGGCTGTCTGGATGTGCTTCGCAGCTCCTGACCTTTACCTCTTACTAAAGTCAATCCTCTCTTCACTTCCCTCCCCAATGCTCATTCAAAGCTACATATCTTATTAAATGTGTGTATGCATATGCATTCATAAGCATCAGTGACTTCTGTGATGGCTTGTTTTAAACTAAGCTAACCCAGGTATGACTCATTACAGATCAGTGCACCCTTACGTTCTCTACCTTCTACCCTTACATATACCAACTATTCTGACACTATGGATGCACCAAGTGGTCGAAAGGAGGAAGTTTATTACCACTTTGCTACCTTCTATTTTTCTATCTTTTTCTACTTTTTTCTGTTTTATTTAGTTTTAGATACACATTGCTTTCTGTTAATTCTGATTTGCTAGCATGGACTTGTTTGCTCGGGTGCCACATTGCCATGTAATGGTGTACATAGTTTTCAAATGATGTCAAATGCAGTAATATAGAAGTTAATTTTTATCATATTTTTAGTTTATTTTTTTCTGTAATTTTCCTTACAATTTTCTTCGATCTTCTTGTTTCAAATGTTGGTATATATATATATATATATATATATAGTAAAATCACAGAGACAAAACACATTAATAAAAATAAAAAAAAGAATAGTACAATATTTTGATATCCGTTATCATCAGGATAGTGTAATGAAGATAATTGAAGAAAAGAGTATGAAGACCAAAAGGTCTTGGCTTGCACCCCGAGCGGCTTACATTACTCTCCTAGTAATGATGAAGACGAGCTATCGTAGCAGTATTAATATTAAACATATAATCTACCGTCATACCTCGTACATTACTGCCGTACCTGTCGGACCGGTTTCGGGTATCACCCATCTTTAACACGAACTGTGTTGTGTTGTGGAGTTCGTGTTGAAGATGGGTGATACCCGAAACCGGTCCGACAGCTACGGCAGTAATGTACGAGGTATGACGGTAGATTATATGTTTAATATTAATAATACTAACCTCAGTGGTAATGATGAAATGCATGAATTTATCGTAGCAGTGTTTGCATTTTACCTCCTGTTCTGTTTCTCTGATTTTATTTTATTTAGTCCCTTAATTGCTTAGTCACTTACATATGTAAGGTGATAGACATATATAAATTATTATGTGTCACTATCGTAAAACGACTTTATTAACATACCGACATCAATAGTAAATGTGTCTTGTAAAAATGGGCAACTTTTTTAAAAAAAAAAAACTGAAGCAGTTAGATAGTGATTTTATGATTTGATTTAGTTAGATAGGCGTACAGCAAACAAGAAGGAAAAGTTCGTAAAATATGTTTACAAGTCACTTATGCATGTTATTTGTGCAAAGTGATAACGAATAATGTTATAAGTTGAATGTTTTAAGTTTTATTAAATATTCATATATAATTTATGGATAAATTTTTTCTTTAGTTATTAATACATAGTTTATCTTTAGTACTTTGTATATCTTCAAGTTTATAGTGCTGGACACTCTTTTTGAAGTTCAATATAGTAGTTAGGGTTATGTATATTTGCAACATGAACTTACTTTTATATAAACGTAGTAAATATTTTGCATTATACTCGTACATATTATTCAGTATGTTTCTATTTCACTTAGTTGAATCAAATTAGTATATTTGATATTATGAATTATGTAATGAGAACTCAATGAAAATAGACTAAATAAATTCAATATAAGCATAAATTTTGAAGTGGACGTCGTGGAATAGTGCAATGAGATGGAGAAAATATGGGGAGAATCGATTCGAGGCCGTTAACCGCAGGCAGTGTTCTATCTGAATGGTCAGGCCCATTGATCTAAACGACTGTAACATAGCATGACTTTGGAAGTTTCAATTGCTTTGAGCTATTCTTGACTTTAGCTTTTCAATTAAATCCAAAATAGTTATTTAGATTGGTATAAAATATTGAGAATATGGATTCTCAATTTTATAATGCCTTCCCTACAACTGGAAAACTCCGCATTAAAATAATTTAATGCATAAATACATCCACACAATTCGAAAACGAGGTTCAGCTGTTTTGGCTAATAGTAGTCAAAGACAAAGTGCAAACAGAAAATTGCAAAATATATTATTTGCAGTGAGAAAGTAAGGTAAAATTTATATGTTTATAAAGTGAAAGACTAAATAACAAAGACGTGAAATAATGATGATGGCCAATACTAGTAAAATGTTATGCAACAGCTGATATAAGACTTTTAAACAATGTCATTTCTTGGTCAATAGTAAATGAAATTTCAACAAACAACTAATAATGTTTAAATTGATTAATCTATTCAAATTAAGTAATAAGAAGTTATAAATGTTTCTTAACAATATTCATTATTTATCAGCGGATATTTTTACTAAAAAGGCAGCATATTTTTTTCACTATTTATAACCAGTATTAAGGCATTCGATTGACCAGCTCTATTTATAAGTATTTATGTTATTAATTAGACAGATTTAATTACTTACCTTTCTAGTCAACATATGTCTTAAGACCCCATATGTAAAGAGTTTATATCATTTGATCATAGATTTTATGACAGTTTAGCACATTATTAATAACATTAACTAACATTATCAAGTTAATATTAAAGCCAATTTAAAGTTTATTTCTTCTTTTCGAATATCATTGTTTTATTAATACTTGAGTTTTCTAAAAAAGACGACTTCATTAATTGATTCAGATAACATAAACCATATATATACCTGTTATATATATATATATATACCATGATAAACGAAAAACGGTCCGGCAGGACAAATAACAATTAAAATAAGCAGTGACACATAAACAGAAACACAACAAAGACTCACTTTTCAATATTTCGACCGTAATGGCGGTCGTCCTCAGGAGAAGAAGTGAATTGACGGAGGGACGACAGTCAACTCAATATGAGTTGACTGTCGTCTCCGTCAATTCACTTCTTCTCCTGAGGACGACCGCCATTACGGTCGAAATATTGAAAAGTGAGTCTTTGTTGTGTTTCTGTTTATGTGTCACTGCTTATTTTAATTGTTATATATATATATAACGAGTATATATATGGTTTTTGACTCTGTTGGGTTTTTTCAGTTGGGTTTTTGACTCTGACGAAGACCGCTTGTTACGGTTGAAAGATCTTAGTCTTGTTTTCCCATTTCTTATTGTGGTTTGATCATTGATTGTTGTTTCACGTGTTTATGTGAAATCTTTTTATATATATATATATATAGTTCAATGAAGAAAAAGAGACATAGAAAAATTAAAAGCACACACTTACAGTCTGTAATTTTTGGTTTGGACCGTCTTCAGGAGAGATAAGAGAGGGAAACCAAGCGCACTGGTTCAGAGACGGTTGGAGACTTGAGAAGGTCTCCAACCGTCTCTGAACCAGTGCGCTTGGTTTCCCTCTCTTATCTCTCCTGAAGACGGTTTAAACCAAAAATTAGAGGCTGTAAGTATGTACTTGTAATTTCTCTATGTTTTTTTTTTACAATGTACTATATTTGTACGTTTCGGGTCGTATATTTAACGAAAAAGTATATATATATAAAGATTTCACATAAACATGTGTAAAAACAATCAATGATCAAATCACAATATGAAATGGGAAAACAAGACTAAAATCTTTTAATCATAACAGTTGATCGTAGGTCAGCTGGGTTTTTGAATCCGATGAAGACCGCTTGTTACGGTTGAAAGATCTTAGTCATGTTTTCCCATTTCATATTGTATTGTTGTATGTATTGTATCTATTTAACAACAAGATAAGATAAAATAAGATAACATATAACTGAAATTTTACTTAAATAATATTCCATAGATATAACTGTGCTCAAGATAGAATGAAGAATTAGTTCCGCGTGGGAAAGATCAGATATTTTTTTAAATAAAATATAATTGAATTTTTAAATAACAGAACCAGCACGCAACTTAATCAATTGGTTGATAGTTGTGACAGGTAGGTTGGGAATATTTAAACGATCTGTCTGAAAAATACAGAAGATCAAATCCGGATCATCAGTATATTTCACATTTTTGATATACAAAATAATCAATCCAAATTCGTAAATTGTATTGACATTTTTTAATATATTAATTATATCAGTAATTTTTGAAAAATATTACCTCTGATTTCAAAGTGAATGGAGTCAAATATACTACTCACCATTACGATATGATACCAAACCTTATTCATGATCGACCTTTTGCAGAAATGAAAGTATAAAAAGATTTAAACAAAGAAACAACTACAGAAAAACATTGTTTCAACTGGGCTTGTTATGGATTCTTTTTAAGTCTTTTAGTTAATAGTCCTTCCTTGAAATTCTGCAGAAGTCGTGAGGGTCCTTTCGTATTGTTTGACTTGGCATGCCAAATATCACTGTGCCTAACGAGAGAAATATAACTTTCATAAAAAAAACTTGTTAGTTGAAAAGGACGTTTTTAAGACATATTACTAGTATTTTTGTCTTTACAATAAGAACATTTCCATAAATGTTATTTAATTTATATTAAAATGGAACTATGTATCTTTGAAATCTAAGAAAATTAGCAAAGTTAAAATGTAATTTAAGGTAAACATTTTTTCAGATAATAGCTGGTTTCTTCAAATATCTTGGAATTTGATCATGTTTCTTCAAATCACTTGAATCATCTTATTTTAAAAAAAAATACCCATTCTAATATATTACTCACAAAACGGAATTATAATAAATTAAACAAAAATCTTGAGTGGCTGACATTCAACTTTACTATGAATAGATGATGTAAAACTCGCTGAGGATTATTTGGTTTTTGGTTTTATTTTAATCTGGTTATTGCTTAGACGCGAAACCAAACTCACTTGCCAAGTATTGTCAAATTACCTGGTAATCGGTTTAATGATTTCATTTGTTTTACTAAGGATAAATTAGTGTTATTAGTTATAACAAACTTAAAATCATTGAAATTAATCAGTTTGATGTATTATTCTAATTACTTTTTTAACTAGGCCATGAGTCTCATTGAACTAGTACGCCCTAAAGCAGTACTAACACTTCTGGAGCCAGAGAGAAGATTTCATGTTATGGAATTATCTCTTACAGGATGATATTAATTTTGTTGCTATAGCCAGTAGATCTTCTTAATGACCATCTGTAACATTACATGTTCAGTATGTTGTCAGTGTTGATGGCGTTTATCTCGACTACATCCTTCGTTTATCTTGACTACTTTCTACATCTACATCCTTCTACCTTGAAAATTTTGGCCAAAGTTTTCCTCTTAAGGTTTCAAAATATTCTTATTTAGCTTATAAAATATCAGAAACATGCAAGTATCCATTTTGTAATATAGAACAAAGTAATTCATTCTTCATACATCAATATTACCCAAAGATCATATGATTAATGAAAACAAGAAAATTTATATCCGATAAAAAGTTTTGTTCAAAGGTGCAAAATGTAGATTGATTACAGCATTTTGTTAGAGAAATCCATCATACCATGGAAGCATCAGAAATTATATGTTTCATTGAAGTTAATTTTTTATAAGTATCGATTCTTATATTAAATCTTTACAAATTTTCATTAAACCACTAAATATCAATTTTATTTCAGTCGATTCAGTTTACAATATTTTCTTTATATATTCTAATTTTCTGTTAAATTGTTGGTAAAATTGAATTAATCTTTAATGAGCTCTTTTGCGTCAGAAAACAGTTTGTGAAATCATAAAATGTACCATAACGCCCTTTTGATGAACGCAACAGTTGAGAAACATGTCCTTAACCTATTTCCCACGTAATGTTCTATTGTTATAACTACATTTCGATCAGTTAAACGGTATGTCTTGTGACCTCCTCATAAGCTTTTAGATTGATTCATAAATCGTAATTATAAATGTTGTTAAAAATAAATTTTTAGTTGTTTTAAAAATCTGAGAAATTTTCAGTTATTGCTTTTGTAACTTTCATGACAACGTTAAAATTTCAAGACTGTGCAGTTACTATTTTATGAAAAAAAAATGTCTAAAACACATTTTGGTTCAAACAAGTTACTCTTTCTCATCATGCATAATTGATACTAAACAATAAGGCACAGCTGCACAGGGAGGAAATTTTTGTGTAAAATATTAATTTAATCCATCAATGATGGTGGACTGTCGCTTCCCTACAAACTTTTGGATACAAACACAAACACACACACACACACACACACACACACACAAATACACGCACACACAGTCATCATGATAATAGGACCTTGGGGGCCTCAAAAAATGTATGTCTATCAAAATTCCAGATGCAATTTTTTCATGATCACTATACTTTGCTTATAATAAAGTGTAAGTCAATTAGGTGTCAAGGAGTTAGGTATTATGTTTACTTATAGCAAAGTTTAGTTTTTTTTAGAATTCCTTTGCTTACATCCTGGTTACTTCTACATCTAAAATCCAAACAAAACTTCATTTTTCTTTATTTTTCAATGTTTTGGTAAACAAGAAGCACGACCCTACCATGTTTCTGGCTTACTTCCATCGGTATCATAAAGATTGGGTATCTCATTAATTAATTTAGCTAATAGAGAAATAAGATCTTTTAATCATTATCAACGTATTATTTACATCAATAAATATTGTTATTAGTAGTATATTTTAAGACAGGCTGACACAATGTGTACTGATGCAACAGCAAAGAGTAAAGCGATGTGAACTCATGATTGATTCTGTGGTCCAGATGATAGCTAATCCACAGAGGTGATTAAATTATGCGGGTAATTGAAGAATCTAGTTTTCTAAAGGCTTGGGACACATTTTGCTAAACACTGCTAAAAATATAACTATTAACTTCTATCTTCTTGTATAAGTTTAAGAAGTAGATAGGTGATCTCCGAAATTTATTAGGAATGAGAATGTCAAGTAGTAGGCAAATAGATTACCTTCCTGATAAGGTAGGTGCACAATCAATTATTTCCTTGCACTAAACATATATCTGGATTGCACATTTTGTTATGTATCTTTCATTAGTTTTAGTTCTAAGGGTATCGTATTTTTGTTGGACCTTAAGAAAGATTTTTCTTCCTTTTTATGTTTGTTCAGCTCAGCGGTCAGTGTAAAAATATATCGAAGAAATGTTTTCATTTCTCATAGAAAATACTGAACAAAATATCGACCAACTTCACATCAGAAAACTCACATCTGATAGAAGAATCACAATTATAAAGTAAACACAACAACAAAGAAATGATTTATAAAAATGTTTATACAGCTCTTATTGGTCTCCAATAATAAGTATTTGTATTTTTAACCCTATCAAAAATAAGGCTTGTATTATTTATGAACCAATAAGTTTTAAAGCTATGACGATGTATAATAAAGCAATTTTATGCATCCACACCTAAAGGTGTGGATAGGAAAAGGTGTACTGGAGAATGAACCCACGCTACTCGTATCTATAGGCAATCATTGTTTTTAAAGAACCTAAACCCCAAAAAAATGTTATGCCCACATATTTCATAATGCCTAATTTCATGGAGTTAGAAAAATAAGCGCATCTTATTTCAACAATGAAAGTAATAGTCTGATTTAACTCGTTCACCATTATTATCTAAGATAATTTTTTAGGCTTATATGTCAATGTTACATTGTACATTATTACAGTCTGCATATAATAATGCATTCTAGATAATTCATGTATGTTACATTATAAAAAATTACTAACAAACCACAATTGTGAGTCAGGGTAAGATTACATGGTGCATTATACAGAGTTACTGCTTGTTATAACCGCGGTTCTGTGTAGTACTTATAAGTCCCATGACACAAAATGCGTATACTAATATAGATTTATTTTATTTTTGTCTAAACAGCAAATATATATTAGTCTGCTATATATCGAACTGCTGCAATAAAATGGACTGGAGTTGAATAAAAATGAAATAATTCTACGTTATAGGCTTATGGATATTTACTATTTCTCTCTGCTCTTTTTAGATTATATAAAGCAACTTTACGCATATAATTTCCTTGGATTTGTGAATCCAAATCTCAACGATATTTAATTCTGTTAAAAATTAAATGAAAGGTAATTAGAGGTGCTAACAATTAGAACTTGTTATATATTAATGTTTAAAGGAATTTATAAAGTTATAATCATGTAACAAAATAAAATATAGAAATCAAAATATCTCATCCCTAACCAGATTAAAAAAAAGTAAACAGTTTTGTGAAGGAAAAAAAAACGTGTTAGTTATAACGTGTGTTGAAAAAGATGTACGTCAGCTTAAGTATACAAAGGAGTAGATAGAAACTGCAAAAAGAGGCAGTTAAACAACTTTAATAATTGCGCTGAGTCTGCCTTTTGGGCAAGATTTGCAGAGCTTTACATCATTCTTTAAACGACCCATAACTCTATTGGGTTTTAGTATTTATTTTTATCTGGAGCAAGTGATTCTTTTTCATAAGATTCACACAATACGGTAAGAAACAAAAACAGCAACATTGTTTTGCTGTTTACGAGCAATACCACTGTAACCAAACTGAAAGCATTATAAGCAAAATAAAAATGATTTAATGTGATATATTTACTGAAAATGTCGTCTAACTATTTTTATGACATCAAAATGAAATCAATTAAAAATTAGAAGTTTGTCAAAATATGAATAAACTATATATAATAATTAAAATATAACAAACATTTTTTTTTAAAGTTCATGTATGATTCCACATTTTTTCGTTTATCTTTAAACAAAGTAATTTATAAAAAGAATAAAAATAAAATTGTTGAAAAGGGTGTCATCAATTATTTTCATATAACATCTCGGTTAGTCAACTATCTTTTGGAGTAACTTAAATCTGAACTGAGTATTCAAACTCTTACTTCTCTACAGTTTCGTATTCTTTACAATATTAATGCTATCTAAATAATTCATAAGGTCAAATTAGGTGTTTTTTACCTATTTTTTAGGAGTTTTCTGCTTTTTATTTTTAATTATGAATTCATTACATTATTTTCATGATCATAGGATTTTTAGAGAAAGGAAATGGCGTGGGTTTTTACAGACATCTGGAATGACGATTTTTTTTTTTTTTTGGAATTCATGGTCTGTCGAAATATGAACATTACATGGTAAACATTTTGTAAAGTTAGAATATTTGAAGAAGAAATATTACATTTGAAAGGATCAGTATTTAGATTATGCTGTCGTAATGTGTGAATATATAACGTTAGATTCTACTAATTAATTGACACGTTGTCATTTATTTCACTTCTTTCGATTGTTATTCAAACAAAGTTATTTACCAATAAACACATCCTATGCTTTAAATAAAGAAAAATACAAAACATCAAAGAAGATTGTCATGATGTATATTTCAATCTAATTATTTGTATTTTGAATATAGATTTCAAAAAAGTGAATACAAAATATTTTAATGAAATAATCCTTTAGAAAAATGATTATTATTCAAGGTTATTTTTTTTTTGAGGAATAAATGATTATTTTTAATACTGGAAAATGTGTTAAGTGGGTCGATAATTGATCTCACAATATCAAAAGCAACCTTTCAACCCAATCGTCACTTCCAAGCTTAAACAGAAATCGATGTAGGATGGAAAGTTATAAATAATTCTCTTTATGGAAAATTTGAAATTTGATTGATGAACCCATTGAAATAAATATCGAGATTATAGCTGAACATGCAGTTCTACATCTTCAATCATCAATGTATTCCTTTTCTCATAAGTATACTTCTTGTGATTATCTAAACGGAATCTCACATATACAGTGTAAATGCGCCTTTCTAACCCTCTAGAATTAACGGTTCAAAACGAAAATTATCCTACAAGGAGGAGCATGGCCGGAAGAAAAAGAACAGTTAATCACCAAATATAGCAGAGACTTCTTCACTTTTATAAATAATCTACCTATTGGAGACTTGGATCTTATATAAATATTGTTAAACAATCATTGTTAGTTAAAAAAAAAATTATATATTAAGAAATGTAAATTTTAAATATTATAATATTGTATATGTGTATATATGTATGTCTGTGGGTATAAGTATATATATGTATATATGCGTGTGTATGTGTGTATATATATATTATTAATTGAATATATTATAAGAACATGTAATTTAACACTATATAATGTAATAATTAAGTTGTAAATGTATGTAACTTTTGTGTAAACCTGTAATCAATATGGGAACAGGTTAAAGGAAAAATAAACTCCCTCATGGTAGGGTTACTACCCGTGAGGAAAATAAAAAAAAAAACCCTCTAGAATTATTAATATTAGAATTTGAACAAAATGAATATCATTATTGTTATGAAAAATAGTTGAGAACTAAATTATAACCCAACTACGATCATTATTGTAAAAATAAACGTAGGTATTAATACAAATTTGGTAAAAAAAAAATTCTTTTAGACTGCTTGAAATTTATTTTCCAATACGTTTGGCTAAAAAGTTGTTTGTCGCTTCGTTTCTTAAAAACTAACATTTTTATTTAAAATTTTTTTTTAAGATGTTAACTTTGTCTTTCATAATTTAATTTGGAACATCGAAAAATAATTATATTACTGAAATTTTATATTTAAATTTCTCTTCAAATATTTAATTTTCTTCTTTATTGTTCTGTTTGTGTATGTAATATCATAATTTAATAAATACATATGAAGAATGAATTTTTGTATTAAACAACGAGGGTATAAAGAATCTGAGAGTTGAGGAGGAAAGTTTACTGCATTGCTAAGCTGGAGCAGGCAGGAAGATTAATCCTTTAAAGGTTTATAATAGTAAATGGAGGTGTGGGACGAAGGCTCTATGATTCTGTGCTCCTGATCGGATTAGTTAACAGAAAGGAGTTGGGACTGAAGGAGATTTGAAGTTAGTTGTGGACGAGTTGCCGGGTCGATGACTGGCTCTGACTGTGCCCGCTGGACAAATGGCATTATATACTAACTAATCTACTCCTACGTCACCCAATAGTCACCCTTTATCTCACATATTTAAAATAATATTTTTATTAAGTAAATACCTGATTTAATCCACAAGTGAAACAATTCCTTGCTTGATACATCTCTCACATAAATGTTAAAATTATCAAGCTGCTATTTACTGTTAGTATATTACATAATATATAATATATACTACATTGAAAAAAAAACATACGATAAAAGAAATTACAAAAAACTCATTCTTTTTTCGACTCTTCGTCATCACGTAGAAAAAGTGTTTCGTTTATACCTGCTTATACCAACAGCTTGAATTTATATGTTTGGTTTTGTTTCTTGCATTATTATTGCTTTACTTAAATTGCAATGCAAAATAAAAATTTTCTTGCATAATAATTTTGCTTATGTTGACCATTATAACTCTTTCAGTTTACTGATTTTATTAGTTACAGAAATAAATATTGGAATTACCTGAACAAGGAGAGTCCGCCCAGATAGAAGAGGCCAACCATCCTAAACTCCTACACTTGACTTATAGAACGCCATTGGTTCAAGGGAGTAATGATATACAAATAAAAGAAGACTAACACTTTTAGTATCAATTTCTTTGTTTCAACTCTATTGTCAGGAGAAGAAAGTGAGGTAGACTAAATCACCCGAAAGGTTTGCAACCTCGATACTTTATATCTGCCTTCCCTTCCCCTCAAGACAAGTCTCAAATATTTGCGACTGAAATATTAATATTTCTTTCAAATATTCATTAGAAAAATTTCTTTTTCCAATTTCAGAAAATAATCTTTAACAACTGAATCAATTTACATTGAAAACAAAATTATTAATCATATTAAAAATATTAATAAAATTTAGTTTTATATTTGCTTTGATTAAAATTGCGTCTAGACCACTTCTGGATTATTAAAAGAAATTTAAAAATTTATTTATGCTAAAGTATAAGGTTTTAGAGATGAGGTCATTTGCTGCAGTAACATTTCGAAGGACTTGACTACTTCATTTGTCCTGTGTATCTTTCTAGTATAACTCACTACTATGCCCACATCTTCAAATTTTATAATGTTTTTCTTTCTTTTATGTTAATGCTCCAAATTTTTTCTTCTTTTGTAAGTAATAATTTAATTTAACAACTTTAACAAATCTAGATTGGTTAGAGATTTAGTATTCTTGTTGAATGGAATGCTTTAGTTACCTGTAAGTAGTAGTTTTTTATTCAATACACGACAAATTTGTGTATGTCCCATAAAGAAATCTATATGTAGTAAGCTATGTTTGAAGTTTAGAAAATATTATGCCTTCGTACCTTTTTACAGTCTCTAATATTGAACTAGACAAATAGCAAAAAAATTAATCAGATGAAAACAAGAAATTAATATAAAGCGCAATATTTTTTATCAGTATCTTTTGTAATATCTATTAAAGTTCTCTAATAACTTCTACTATTAGTTAGCTTTAGGAAGTTTTATTTTTAACTTAATTAATAATATATCTATGAAAATGTGAATTTATTACTGAAGTGATAGAACATGAGAACAGTTATGTGAAGTATTCCCTCTAAACAGGGTTTGGATTTAAAAAGCTAACTTTCTTCATTACTGCTCAAGATTTATTGAGTAAAGAATGACCTGTTGCTATCTAGGAAAAGAATTTAGTGCCTGCAAAGTGAATTGTTGCATTCTTCAATAGTTTAATGAATCGAAATAAACTTATCTCTTAGTCAATAAACAAGAAAATTATGTTTTTACTTTGACAAACTTTAATAGCAGTTTGGGTTATTGTGAAAAGTGAAATAATTTTAAAAAGTCAATAAGGTAACTTAAATCTTAGAGGATTTATGTGTTAAAGGTAAGGGTTAGCCTTTCTCTAAATTCTCAAATAAGTTTTCATTATCAAATTTGTAGTTTAACTTATAACTTTTATTCAACTATATTGCCCTTATGTATACACTATATAATAGTATATATAATATATAATCATATAGTAATATATAATTAATAACTTTAAAAGAGTGGTTGTTAGATAACACTCATGATGAGGAGGTTGTTTTGAATTCCGCATGGAGCGCTAGTAAGAGTAACTAGACCAGGCATGGGCAACCTGCGGCCCGCGACGTGTTGAAATGCGGCCCGCGGAGCCTTTTAGGTTTCTTAAAAAACAAAAAACAAAAAAACTCAAATTAGTAAATGCCCAGCCTTCGTCTTCAAAATTTCTTTCTCAGTCGAAGGTTATCCCAAGGGGGATTATCGGGCCTGGAAAATCAATTTAACCGCGGAAATCCCACTGGGAAAAGGTATTTATCTTACCTTCCTTTTAACCAGAATCTTAATCCTAGTTAATAGTCTGTCGGTCAGTTTGGAGATTTACTGGGGATTAGTCCGTGTGCTTTCCCTTTTTGTCTTGTGTTTCCATATAAAAGGGAGCAAATCATTATTGTCATTCATTCCATTTCTATCAACTCACGAAGAGCATAGTTCTCCTTGTATCCACACAGCCAAGAATACATTTTTTGAAATATTTGAACCCCAAGTATGTCGAAGAAAAGAAAGGTAATTGATGAAGGTCGTGTGTTTCAAGATAAGTGGACGATAGACTATTTTTTTGTGATATGGACAGAGAAACCAGTGTGCCTCGTTTGTTCAGATGTAATTAGTGTATTGAAGGAGTATAATTTGAAAAGACTACTTGACAAAATATTCTTCATATCACAATCTTACTGGTCGACTAAGAGAAGAAAAAGTTGAAAAACTGAGAAAAGCCTTGATAGGACAGAAAACGTTTTTTGTTAAGAAACAGAATAAGAATAATGATATTGTGCAAGCCAGTTACATTGTTGCAGAAAAAATTGCTAAGTATTCGAAAACCTACAGTGATGGAGAATTTATAAAAGAATGATGAGAGAATTTATGTTATTTGAACATTTATAAAGAAATAAAGAAAGTAAAATAATGGAAAGAAAAAGAAAATCAGGCCTGCGACAGTAAAACGAATAAAAACAAAGTGAAAAATCTGGAGTGGCCTACACTCTACTTTACTATAAGTAACTCAATGTCAAATTTCTTGAGTATATAAAACATAACGTATCATTTAAGCATAACATAAATATCTAAATGGGATATAATTATTAGCATTGCATTCGTGAGGTAGTACAGATAGTGATTGAAGGACATATCAATTTATAAGCTTATTTTTGTACATCACAAATAATTTATTATTTGCAAATAATTTCATTAGTATAACTACAGCAGTAATATCATTTTTGAAAAACCAATGTGAACATTTCTTGAAACGAAATATTATCCTACAAGAGAACATGGCTATTGTTCAAATAGCCAGTAGATTTCTTACATCGTTTACTTAACATCCTTCTACATTGAATATTAATGTAAAATTTTCAAATTTAAAACAGTAAAATACCCTTTTTTTCTCTGAAAAACATCTTAAACAGCGAAGAAAATGTTGTTTTAAGGTGATTTGTTAATTAAAGATGTACGATAATTACAGTTATTAATCTCTAAACGAAAGATTTATATTTTGAATTAACTTTTACATTTTTGGTTTTTAACAGAATTATTATACTGGGAATTTTATGGCTTCTTAGTATTTAATAAGATCATTTTCCTTCCCCTTTGTCAAATAACATATACATATACGATTTTTTTTTTAATGAGTGTTATCATTTACCTGCACAATATTATTCCTCTTACATCTCTTATAAGTCAATAATATATTTTCATTTTTCCATTAGAAACATCAATTTTATCTCAGTGAATTCGCTCAAAAAATTTCTAAGTCAATGTAAACAATGTAAAAAAATACAAAAAATTCGACAAGTATAGCAGGTGATCTCTTAGTCTAGGATAAACAAAGAGTTTTTATATCGTTATTGCTCTTTTCCGTAATTGAAACTTCATGATTTTTTTTTTATGAATTGCTAATTTTTTGTTCCATTTTTGGTCAAATTTTCATAATTTTTTAACGAGCCGTTTAGCGTCAAAAAAACATTTCCTGAAAACACAAATCGTACTCTAACGCCCCTTTAGCGAATGTAATTTTAGAAAAAAATATCTCAACTCATTGTCCATATAATGTTCTATTTATAGGCATAGTTTCATTTTTGTCCGTCAAACAGTATGGCTTGTATCGCTCTCACAAGGTTTGAGATTGAATTATAAGTCAAAATTTGTACATTTTATTGAAAAAAAAATATTTCCTGTTGATATAAAATTTTGAATATATTTTTCGTTTGTTCCATTTGTAACCTCAAAGATAATGTCAAAATCTCAAAACTCTAGGGTTAGTAGTTTAGGAGAAATAAATGTTGTAAAAAAAACGGTTTTTGGCAAAAAAAGTGACTTTCCATCATGCATAATTCTTCCCAAACAATAGGGATCTTCGTCTAAATGGGGCCCATTTTTGTGTAAAATATCAACTTGATCCATCAAAGATTCTGGACCGTAGCGTGGTAACAAGCAATGCTAACACACGCACCCACCCACGCATCCACCCACCCACCCACCCACCCACCCACCCACCCACACACACACAGACATCATCGTAAAAACTTCATAAAACGACTTCTGGGACCTCAAAACATGTAATTCCATCAAAATCTCGAGATCGAATTTTTTCACGATCACTATACTTTACTTATAGTAAAGTAAAAAAAGTATGTATGGAAAAGTAATATTTCTTGCATATGTGTATCATCATGCGGCCCTCGCCCACTCGAAAATAGTAAAGTGCGGCCCGCAGGTGACGAACAGTTGCTCATGCCTGAACTAGACCATCATCATGGGCTGGTCTATAAATCCCGCCTTTATTGACTTCATTTTTACATTCTTCGAATTGTTCATACATAACATAACTTAACACTGAGTACCTATAACATTATTTTAGTGAAAACTGAGTCTCGTTAACATGGTCGAAAACATCGTTGTTACTGTTCTGTAATCAGTTATTATTTTATTAACGGGGCTGTAATATACTTTCAATGATTAGTCTGAGGGTAACCCAGTGTGAAAGGTATTCTTAGTCATACAAGAAATATTTTGAAAGCTAAAAAGTATAAAATGCTTGACTGTTGTCTTTTGCAGTAGTGAATATCTAAAGAAGCCATTAATGAATTCATACAATTATATATGTCAAACTCTGAACAACAGTAAAAAAATTAGAAATGGTGCTAATTACAATGAACTAGTCTTTTTCGGAATCACACTAGAATTGAAATAAGTTTACTGGTTATGGTATTGAGAAGGAAAGGCGACAAAAGAAGTATTTTATAGACGCAACTAAAAGGAACAAAAGGGTAGGAAAGTCTAGTCAAATAACATTTCTGGAAAATAAGTAAACAACTATCTGCAAGTTTTAACCCTGGTAGACAATGCTGCTGCTCTCGTTAATTTTGAGTCTCATTGTATTGTATATTACATTTTCCATTATCGACCTTTAAGAGTAGCTGTTTTCATAACCTGACTAACTCTGTATGATACCAGAGAAGCTAAGTTTACAAGTTATCAATGCTGATGCTGTAGTACACTTTAATGAAAATATCTTCAAGAGAACTTAGTCTTTCAATAATGCTATAAAATGAGATATAAAATGTACATACAACTGTGACTACAAAAAAAAATTAAACAACCAAAATACAATAAAATAAATTAAGTTTCAGAGAGCGATTACAGATATCAAATCAACAAAACCCTCTTCAATATTTCAACATTCATTGTCATCAGTAGATACCCAAGTAAATATAAGAATAAAACATGATTTTAAAAGTGCTGTTTGTTTTCTCTATTTCATTTAGTAATTGTTCGTTTACTTCATTTCAGTTCATACATATGTTTGCTCACTTATATGACTATGGAAAATCGAAAAAAAGTTTGATCGTTTCTCGAAGTCATGAATGCTCAAAAATTTCTCCACTGTTATTATATTCTTCATATTTATAAATCAATGCTTATTTTTTTTTATTTCTGAATTCATTATATCTGCAGTGAACTTCATGACCAATAATATTACAAAGTCTAACTCAGTAAGTTATAGTTGATTTATTATTTGCCATACGATTATGCGACTCAATTTAATATATATATATATATATATCAATATTCAAACTACAATAAAAAATGAAAAATACCTTAGTCTTTTTTTATTCATTATTGATTGTTGTTTCATGTGCTTATTGTAAAATTTTCTTATATATATATATATATATATACACATATTTTGACATTTTTTAAACAATTATGATACATCAATCATACAAAATATATATTATTTAGATAACTGGCTTTCCTATAACGCTAGAGTAACTTTAACATAATTATTAACAGTAATCAATTAAATTCAGTCACGCTCAAATTGCTTTATTTCAAATTGATTTATCTTTCAGTAATTCTTTAAAAAGTAGTTCATGAGATAAAAATGTACTACCTTGTCATGACAAAACTGAGAGTTATTACGGATATTTTATAACACAATCTAAGTTAGAGCCAGTTTTATGCTGTGTACTCTCGTAGATTTCCCCCGAGGAATAAAATTTAAGCCAATGATACAACTTGTTAATTTTGCAGCAGGAATTCATACAAGAGAAAATGATAATTTTGTTTCGGGTAATAATATGAAATTCACTTCTTTAACATCCCAAAGGATTTCTAAAATACTGAATTAGGGGTACATTTTTATTAATTTTTGTTTCATATTTGTTGTATGCTTTCTTTTCAAAATATTTCCCTGTTTAGAAAGAATATATATCATAATGTAATTAATCAAATTATGTTAGCATTTAACTGCGGTAAAGTTTAAGCTAACTGTTTAAAGTTATTTAAATGAATAACACTAAATAAGATTCACAGTCATGATTTTTAACAATTACAGAAACAGACCATATCTATATAAATAAATGAATAACCAGAATATTGTACAATAAAATAGGTGCAAGGATAGCCATAGTGTGACACTCAGTGTGGGCAATGTCAGGATAGTTAAGGATTTGGAATATAACAGAATCAAAAGCTATCAATGTTGGTCAAGATTTCAAAGTTGCTAGACCTTTCAACTATATTATTTCTGACAAAAAGTAGGAAAACTTATAGATCAAAAATTATTAAAATTATAAACCATGAAAATAAATAAAAACATTCTAGTTATCATATAATACAGTTAAGAAAGAAACTTTCACCGATTTGAAGAAACAGTGAAAGGCCGACATCAAGAAGAACCAAGAAATTTTTTTTAATATAAAATAAATAAATAACACCCAACAAATATTGCTTTGCAGGCAACAAATACATCTAAATTCAACAGACCTGAATAGATATTAAATAATTAAGGCTTGCAATCTCAATTCCTGAAGTAAAGAACAACTGATTAAATTTGGCAAACAGCACATTCAACCTTCTTAGTCATACGAATGATTTCATGGTAAAGACGTGAAATAAAAATTAGTATCTAAAAATTTAGAAAAAGTAATAAGCTGTTCTAACAAAAACAATAGGTCTTTATCTGAGTCACACATAAACTGGAAAAAGAAAATAAATCTGAAGTGGCCTACACTCAACTTTGCTATAATTAAACATAATATCACTTTTTGTGGGTACATAATAAATATTGTTCCATTTTGGTATAATATAAATGTTTAAATGGGAGATTTTCAGTAGAAGTTGTACAGTAACGGCCTTTAGTGAATGTAATTTTGATAAAAATTATCTCAACTCATCCTACTCAGAATGTAATGTTTTTAGGTGTAGTTTCATTTTGATCCGTCAAACAGTATTGCTTGTATCGCCTTCACAAGCTTTCACATTGAATTACCAGACAGGACTTTTACATTTTATTAAACAAAAATATTTTCTGTTGTTTTAAAAATCTGAATATATTTTTCGTTTATTTTTTTTGTAGCCTCAAAGATAATGCCAAAATTTTAAGATTCTAGAATTAGTAGCTTAGGAGAAAAAAAATGTTATCTAAAAAATTGTTTTTGGCAAAAAAAGTGACTTTCCCGTCATCCATAATTGCTCCCAAACAATAGGGTTTATCTACACTATGAGCCCAATTTTTGTGTAAAATATCAATTTGATCTATCAAAGATTCTGTACCATAGAGTGGCCACAAATTTTGGATACATACTCACCCACCCACCCACCCACCCACACACACACACACACACAGACATAATCGAAAAAACTTCATTAAACGACTTCCGGGTCCTCAAAACATGCGAATCCGTCAAAATCGCAAAATTGAATTTTTCATGGTCACTGTACTTTACTTATAAAGTAATTATCTAGTTTTGTGTAAAAAACATGGGAGAAAGGCTTGATAATTAAATAGTATAACAACAAAGGAAGGGAACAAAACCTGGCCAGTCAGGGTAAACAAAGGGTTCAGGAAGAAACAGGTAAAACATTTACTGCTAGTCGTAAACTCTGGGAGGTAGAACTGTTGCTCTGTTAAACGGATTCTAATTTAAATTATAATTATTAATGTTCGCGGCATTTTATCTGTTTAATTTAATTAACAAAGACTTGGTAATATCTCTTAACAACATCGATTTTTCATGCAGGTTTGTTTTTGCTTCTGTTCAATTCATTTCATAATCCATATAATTTATATGCAAAAATGAGTCTCTACTTCGTTAACTTCTAACTACGGAGTATTAATGTTGTTTGATATGATGTGTAATATTTTCCAGCCTGACCTGTATATATTTTATGATATTTACATGGAATTTCGTAAATACTACTATACTCCACAACTCTAGAACATTTTTTAACTGTTAAATTACTCAAATTAATGGCAATAATAAAACTCTAGAGGTCAAAGCTCAAATTTACTATGACTAAATTAACTAGTTGACAGTAAAATGGTTTTATTTTTTTTTTAATGTGGCTACCTTGCAGATGTAACACAAAACTCTGTGGTAAACCAATAAGAAACACAATCTCATCAATTTAATTATTTAATTAAATTATAACTTAAAATTGAATCATTCTTCTAAATCAACTAACATGTATTATTATTATTATTGTAATACTAAGGACCTAAGTCTCATATCAGGTTTATATGAACGAACCACTGCTATATCTACCTTATCAGAATCGACTTGATTTGCCAATTCTAAAATCAAGTTTATATTTTAAGTTCTTTTAAAAACGTTATCATGTTTCTTAGATATGAATCTGTCACTATTACTTGTTTTATGTATGATTGGTCAAATTTCATAAATAAATTTGTCTAAAAGACGATTACCTCACAATCCATTGAATAGGTTTAACATTTTCCACAAAGAGTCTGAAGTTCTTCGTCTGGTGTTAATAGCAACTTGCATAAGTGGTAGTTAAGAAAAGTACTTCTGTTTAGATGTTTCATATATAACTAAAAACTGTTTGCTTGAAGGTTTATTATTATCTTAAAAAATGTATGTTCACTTCGACTGAGCCTTTGAATTGAATTATACCTGGTTCTCCTAATCAACTTTCATGAGTTTCTTTCTTCATACATTTATTAATTGCATCCTCGAGGAAGCTGAGATATGTTGTGAAAAAGGGCTCCAGACTCTGGAGAGTTTATTTGGCTGCAACCTTTTCCCTCCGGTCGACTGCATTATTCCTGTATATTCCCATGGGCTGCAGGTCCCGCCTGAGGTTTAACAGGAGATCAAACTTCCCCATACTAAATTCTAGTTAAAAACCACGGATTTCAAAGCCTTCTGTGTGGAATTTTCAAAGAATTCGCTCCATATAAAATTCAATCATAAGGATTTTGGTTTGAAAGTTCTTATGTGCTCCTTTCAGTGCTATAGAAATGTTTAATTTCGGTTTATGCAAAACACCAAATTAGTTTTTTTTAAATTAATTTTTGACACCTCATTATACGGACAGAAGAGTTTTTCTTAAAATAAGGACCTCTCCGATCCAGATGAGTATTTTCTATCTCTTCTTCTTCTGCTGTAATTTATTCTTTGATGAACATAACATGTAGTAACTTATAAGTCAAATTATTAACCATCATATTATTATAGAAATCCGTCATGCCTTATGCATTGTTGTTGTTGTCACCCCGCCGTTTTCATACGTAGTGCATATTCAAGTAGGACTGACCATCGTCGGAGAATCCAGTTTAATAATCAGTGTATTTAAAATACAGAGTACTTCTCTTATACTGTCTCTTATACAGTTTAAACTAGTTTCAGTAGATTGAACAGTTTATGGCCTTACGCAATGCATTTGCAAAGCCAACATTGCATAGATTCTTTTTGGATACATTTATTAACTGCATCCTCGAGGAAACTGGGATGTGTTGTGCAAAAAGAGCTCCAGATTAGTAAGTGTTTATTTAAACTAATGGCTTTGCCAGTTTCCCATTTCACCTCCATCGCTTTTACGTAGCCATGAGAGTTCTATTTCAGTATTTTTAATGCACAGGTCTTTGAGAACGACCTTCATTCTTCTTGAGCAAATTAAGGAATATTATAGCTAGATTAAGATCTAGAAATCTTTCCTATATCTATCTGTTACTAATTTGGAAGTCATGTTGCATAAACTCAAAGACAGTACCATAAAGCATTCCTCTTCTTAAAACTACAAGGTTATTTGCTTATCTTAGCGTGACCGTGCAGCAAATGCTATGTTTCCCACATCAAATCCCACAATAGAAGCACTATCAAGTCTCCCTGAGGGCAGCCTTACATGGTTGGAATGGTTTATAGGCTATAGTAATGAAGGAGGTAGTAAGTGCCCCTAAAAGATTTATCGACATTTATTTCAAACTTAAAACACGACATTAAACGTGTTCAACGTTGATTATTAAGATATATAAATTAGTTTACATCTCGTACTTTCTCTATCTACATATATTATCAACATCTGCTATATTCTTATTAAATACAGATAGTCATTCGTTAAATGCTTTTTAACGGATTTGAAAATCTGTTACTGGAATGTTATATTGACCATCATACATTAAATGTTCAAAGAATCTTCTTTCTTTGTTCTACTCTGTTAGCACAAGTATTTGTATTTCTCACCCATTAACTGAATTTTAAAACAAGCCAAAAGTGTTTGTTATGATCTTATTCATGATATCATAAATTTATGAAATAAAATAAACCTCAGTGTTTCATAATTTAGCATAAGATATTGTTATTGTAGAAATTAATTTTAATCAATAATTAAATAAATATACTACAATAATTACTAAAACTGTTAAAAGAATGTAACTAAAACCTTAAAAAAAAGATTAGCACGAACAAATCAATGCAATATTTTGTGTAAGAATGTTTATTCTTAACTTATTCTTAAGATATTAAAAAACCGATCTTGACATTTTGAGGGACATTTACCAATATCATTATGCTAACATTGTCAAGTTACATCCTTGTGCGATTCTCAAAGACCATATTTGACGCTTTTCGATGATGTTTCTGGGTGTGAGTGTGTATTCCAAATATTCTGGTGCCGCTACCAGATTCATGGATCTAATTCATATTTTACACAAAATAGCATATATAATAAAGACGTGCTCTATTGTTTTTTGACAGTATTTTATTATAAAAAAAGTAACATTTTTTGCCAGACTGCAATTCTTATTATTTAATTAAACATTATTTAACGCTAATTTTCTAACTCCACACTAAAACAACGGCCCTAAACAAAAAGATAATATTAATAAACAATAGCAAGTTTGATGTATATATATATATATATATGATATAAACTATCAGATATATATAATTTAATTGCAATACACATTACTTAAGAGAAAGAAGATTATTTTGTACTGCTTTGTAATCTTCTCTTTCAGATTTGAAAACAAAGTTTTACCTTTCTTAAAAAAAAGTTACAGAAGTTATAGAGAACTTATAGAATTCTTTCACAAGAGTTATCAAAGAGAGAGTTACTTTAGAGAATACTCCTTTGAAGCCTATTTTCATTGCTTTTGACAAAGTTTAAACAAATGGAAATTTAAAAACTTCTGATCTTGCAATTTTACATCATTATTTGTCGTACTGGAAAAAACTTCCTGCTGCCATAAGTACGAGTATTATCCTCCATTTAACAACATATTCTATAATAACATATTTAGTCTTTACCTATTTCTCTTTGAGAAATATACACGTTTTTAAACGAGCATTTTAATTACGTTTTTCACTAGATTTTGAACACAATAAAGTTTTTGATTGGTAAAATGTAAAAGAAAAATGAAGAATTTATCCAGTACTTGTGAGTTTTCTGTACCAATAAATTAAATAATCAATTAAATAAATCCGTTTGATGACAATAAATCACTAGTTTGAATATTTTTTTAAAATCTCAAGTCTAAACTGTAAATTGGTCACGATTCAAGCTTAGCTGAAAGTGATAAGAAATGTACTACAATTCAGAACAACTTTTCTGAAATGTCTCTGACTTAGTGAAAGCATGTACGAGCTTAAATGGGCTGTAAGCTTTAACTACAAATGACTTTTAGAATCTTACGTCTCTCATTGACCCTATGACATTGACCGAGAACATCTGAAATAGGGATTTTAGAAGAAGAGACGTGAAACAATTAGCAGTTAGAGATTTAAGAATGTCCCAGAGGGATGGCAATCTTCCAAAACTGTTAAGTTTTCTTGTCAAAGTCTTTGTTATACACGTTAGTTTTTAAAGCTCAGGCTGTAAGCTTTCACTTTAAATGCTGTTTCAGTAGGGAAAAGCAGCTCAATTTGGCATCCATTTGTGTATTTTTTTTCTTTTTAGCAAACAAAATTTCTGTGTTGATTCATCATTGAAAGGAAAAAACTTTACTCAGGTTTCTAAGAGTTGGTTTCTATTATGGGCATTTACATGGTATAGGCTCGGTACCCACAGGTTTAGGTCAGGACAAAGGAGTTTATCTCCTGCATTAATAATGTAGAGTCAACTCTTAAGGTTAAAACCTCCGGTATTCAGTACTACAGGTGAAGACGCCAATGTTTGACTGCACAGTGGCTCCTGTTGTTCTGCGTGAATTGTGTAGACAAGAATAAAATACCACAAGTTGAAATCGACATAAACAGACTGTTATTTTTGTTATCAGAGAGGTAGAAAATGAAAATGATAAGTTAAATGAAAACCTCATCGACCGGAATGTTAACAACTGAAGGCTAAGAAATATTACATTAATGATCATTATTACTTTCTGTTATTATATAAAAATTACAGAAATGAGATTATCGATCTACGTGAGATTGGTATTGGAATGATTCACCTTTTAACTAAAGCATTGTTGATTTTGGGGAAAATTTAATTGAATCGTCTTAAATTCCTTTGATGAGGTTAAAGCCTTAGTGAAGAAACACGCTCACTTTGTGTGGTTGGTACTATTGATCGGTATAATACAAGGGTGTGGCAAGGAGTCTTTAGTCCTTACTTCACACCACATCAATATCATCATTCTATTAAAAAGTAACCTGATTACAAAGTTATTTATGGCTTAAAACAATGCATTCCTCTCTGACACAACCAAAAAGTTAACAATGCAGAAATGTTTATCACATCGCGGAAGTAAGTTTCAGGTCTGTGATTTTCCTATTCAATAAATTGATTTATTACTTGCAATTTTTAAAATCTCCCTTTATATCTATATATGAGTTAAAAACACAGTTTTGGAGTGATAACACTAAGGCGTTGACTGAATACTCAGCACTTAATTTTTTTAATTAACAAGAAGACTATGTACAAACTTGTTTATGGTGGTTACTGTAATCAGAAAAGAAGGCATCTTGAAAGTAGAATTTTAAATAACTTACTAAAATATATAAACTACCTATCAGTTAAAATAACTGAACAGAGTTATTTAAAAAAAAATGTGAGTAATATGAAATTTATATCCCGAAAATGTTAGTAGCAGGAAGCGTAATGGCACTTCCTTAAACGTACAACACGTAATAGTAGTGTACTCACGAAGAAATGTGGGGTCAGACGAGGTCATTAACATCTACTACTCGCTAGAAGCTCCTGTTCAAAAGTAGCCACTACAGTGACCCAATATCAGTTTTTTATAAAATCTAATTGAAAGTCTTATGAAGGGATCACTGATAAAAAAGTTATTTCTATTTCTCGTAAATGATGACTATAACAGGTATTTGTTAAAAGTCCGAGCTCTATTTATAAGTAAGTTAAAGTTCATAACTCTTGACAAAGACTGGTGCAAAAAGTTAATGCACCTATAAAAAAATAATTGCCACTATTCGTGATATATTCCCGCTTTGTCCTCCCAGTTACTGTGTTATCTAATACTTAAAGTATAATTTCACCTGGTAGAGATAATGTGTAATCTTTGCTTCTATATTAGCCCTCTAGTTCATTTTGTAACTTCACACTACTCCAGTAAATCATCCCATATACATTCCACTACCTTTCAAAAACAAATACAACAAATGTTTCAACATTACCTTTGAACTATAGGAAACGTATCTGTAAAGTGACTAAAAAAAATTCAGTAAACAAAGAATAGGACCTTCGAGTGTTTCAGTCATTCCACAAAGCAGCATACAATTGAGGTAGATTTAGATCATGTATTCCCAAAGACTTGCTCAATTTAGAAAAAAAATGATAAAAAGTGCATAATTATCAGTATTAACTGCAAAGGATACAATATAAACACATTTTTCAGTTAATCGCAAACATCGATTTAAATTCGTTTGAAGAACAACTTCCCGAAACAACCGACTCCTACTAAGTGTCAACCTACCCAAAACGTATTTAATGCCGCCTTCAAAACCTACGCACGCCCTTAACGTAGTAGGCTTCAAAATTAATCGCATCATTCTCTAATAGAAACCTGTAATAGTAAGATCTACTTCACAACAGTGCTTTTAGAACAATAAATGGTTCAACTAAATCGATGGTAATAGTTTTCATATAGCTTCAACCAATCATTGATCCTCTTAGTATCTGACGAGAAAAACAATTTCTTACAATTTTGGGTAAGACAAAGTGAATTATTATAACTATTTGGTCTCACTCACTTCAATTCCTGCCATACATAGAGTTTAACCTTGCGTCTTATTTACCGTCATTACGAAACAGAGGGTGACGGGAAATAGCAGCCGTTTGAACTGAAAGGGAGAGTTGCTAGGTATCAAAATCATGCGAGGTATAAACACTGAATCCCCAGTATCACACCCAGTCATGATATCATCCTCTATGACGTATCTGTGCAGAGCACGATTTCGGAGTCGTGTCCTGTTGTATATTTTTGGGGTTTCATAACAGCTTTATTAGTGCCCCTACTATAAGTTTTAACTCATAATCAGGCAGTCCAGAAGCAGCTGCGGAGTCAAGAAATTCAGTTGAATAATGAACTTCTTCCTCATCGATAATCACTCTGTTAACTGAATTGTAATTCTTTCTTCAGCTTGATATAATATTCGAACTTGTTCATTGATTTTTCCTGCCACTTAGTTAGTAGGAGTGTGAATTTCTCGCTGAGAAAGACAGTTTTTCTGAATAGATGACAGATCTTGAACTTCGGGAAACACCTTGTCAATAAGCTCTTGCTAGGAGCTTAAACGCAAACAAAATTATAATCATCTAACAATACCTACTTGCTACATCTTATATTTTCTAAATAAACATCTCTTTGTAGCTAGCCAAGCACAGTTAAAACGTCCATATCTTTGCTCCTACATTGCATTTCCAATCCATTCAAATCTTTCAGCTTGGTATGACTTGTTGTGGCTGAGTTTATTCGTGAAAAAATTTTTCGGACAAACAGAAAAGCAGATAGAAATTTTCTTAAGGGTGGATTTAATTTTTAATGTATAAAACGTTAAGATAACTTGAAATGAGTCAGTTCTTTGTAATGTACATACAAAACCTTCCTTTTATTTATATGGATATAATATAATATTATATCATATATGCATGTTAATATGATAATATAATATTATCAACGTTATAATAAATATTTTTTTTGACAATCCATAAAAGTTTTGACATATATTTTCCTCATCATTACTATACTTCAAAGATCTAACTCACGCAAGGAGTATGTGCATGTTGAAAAGACAAAGCAATCAATGAATCAAATGATTCAGTAATCCATCTAATAATTCAATGAATGTATTGTATCAAAATAAAGTTCTTATAACATCGTTGTAGACCATAATTCACTTCAAAAATAATTATATTTCATACTTGTATTCTAAACATGTAACATTTATTTTTATAATATGTTATTACTTAACTGAATTGGTAAGAAATCATAAACAACGATGTAATCTCCCCCCTGTAGAATATGAGCGAACTAGCATGTAACCACAATTTTAGTTGAATAGGTTGGCCTGATTCCATGTTGGTTTTTGTATCTACGGATTTTGTCATCTTTTTTCAAGCAACCGAAGTTCTAGAAATAAAATTTATCGCGTACTAATTTTAGTGAGATGTACCAAGGAAAGTTTTCCATGTAACATAAAATTACAAATACAAATAAAATTCCACTGTTTATACTTTAGGGAGGTCTAAAACAACATAATGAGCCATGGACTGAATTCTCTTTGAACCAATCAATGCTACACACGATTAAGCTCCAATCATGTAACAAGCTTCATTCATAATGAGGTCATATTTAGTACTATAAATAGTTCTGTTATTTTTTCCATATAATTATAATTATAATAGATATAATTCTAAAGCTAGTGCTTTATTTATTATTATAATATAAATAAGCTCATACGAGTATTAAAGTAGAAACCTAAAGGTCTTAAATGAACTATTATATATATATATATATACATTATAGTAAATTTATGAAATAAATGAGGGAAAATGCTGCAATAAAGTTAATATTTTAGACGATACAAAGTTATTTTCATGTTGAGTTTGTTTTTCTCTGTTTCTCTTTTCCGGTTGCATTAAGTAGATTACTTAGTCAGTCATTATGTATTTTTCAATTGTTTCTCTTTCGTGCTTGAACAATGTTTCAATGAGCATACATTTTGAATGTTTATATTTGAATTTATAAAGTGAATATTTTCATGTTATTAAAATAAATATTTTTCATGCATATATGAAACATTGTCCTTACCATATTCAAATTAGTTTGTATATTTTCCTTAGCATATTCAACATTACATAGAAAATTTAAATCATTGTAATATTACTTAGTTAAATTAATCAATTTAATTTAAATATTAAGCGGATAAAAACTATGTCGAATAGTTTCATTCATTTTTAAGGGATAACGAAAAGAAACTGTAAAAATGATATCCAATTTAAAGAGCAGCTATTTTGTTTCCTAGAATGTCTCTAGGATTTGTTTTTTTGACGTAAAAAAATCTCGACAAATTAGCTTGAATATACTTCAATAAAAAAACGGCAGGTAAAATTCTGTAAATCATGTTTGGTGATCAACAGTGCAAAGCCGAGACGGACTGGTAGTACATATATACTAGATTAGTTTTAAGTTTTGTGGGGTATCTGGAGATGTAAGCTTAACTCTCTATTAAACTTAAGTTTTAGAGTGATCTTATGGTGTCTAGAATAGAGTTATAAAATGAAGAGTCGCTATAAAAATCTAAATCTCGAATTTAAGTAATATTCGAACTCAACTGTTATTCTTTTGTATGTAAGATGAGTAAGTTTTCAATTTTTTTAAGATTTTAAAGATTTAAAAAACAGTTGGATGGGATTTTTTTAAAAATTTATTCATAAGTTCAAAAATCAATGTCATTGAATGCATTTCAAATTAAGCATCTTTGTATCAATTTAAAGGGGACGACTATTAAAAAGTTGGATTATATGTTTCGTTATAGTAAATTGTGTGTACAGATTACTTCAAAATTTTGTATTGTGTTGCTTCTTTGTTCATGAGTTGAAATATATGATATTTAAACGTATGTAGATCAGGTTTTTTTTTTTTTGTTTGTTGTTAAAAGCGAGGATGACATGCTACTTTTCTCAAGAAATTCTAACATTAGAAAAGATTATTAGAAAAAAACTTGGTGAATAAATTTTATTGTGAACCGTTAAAAAATTTAAACTTATAGCATATTTACACAAATTATTGATACAGACATTCTTCCTTTTAGCAAGTGTGACGTAAAGAAATAAACTTCCTTGTAGTCAAAATTACAATTAATTGTACAATAGTCATCTATAATATTCACTATTGGTAACATGGAAGTACATGAACATAAGCCATTAAGTTAACTATTATACAATGATTTTGATGATAAATTTGCTTATAGTGAAATAATGGATGATTGAATTGTGTATAATTCAGAATATGACGAAAAGTTTGCAGCCCATACTCCACCTGGAAGACAGATAGTTTGAACAGTTACGTACATGTTAAACCGTATATGACCACTACACTGGAGAGAACAATATACTCTAATTCTTGTCTAAAATTTAGGAAATAAAAAAAAAATGATGATTAATTTATTTTATTCATTGGATTAAAATGTCATAAATTAATGTTACATTCTAATTTAATATCAACCTATTTTAAATTGTCACTCAAAATTACTTAAATCGTTAAAATTGTGACGTAATTATAATTGTAAATAATTGTAATGCTTTGGTATAAATGATTTAAGCCAATTAATTTTTTTTGGTTTAACAACAAAAGCAATTGAAATAAATATAAAAAAATAATTAACTGCTTTCGTTATTTTAAATACTTACACAATTATAATAATTACAATTCTAGCAACCTCTGTGTTACTACTAATAGTAATGTTTGTATCTGGGATTTTTTTTTTTTTTATTTAGGTTGATAAATCTGGGATTTTATTCTGATACATTAAACATATATTTCTGTTATGTTAAATAGTTGTTGGAGTTGATAAAATTCTAAATGGAGCTGAGAGGAGGGAGGCTTGGCCTGTTGTCTCGTCAAAAGGTGGTTCATGACCTTCCATTTTTAAATTTACTTCTTTATGAGGGAGACAGTATGGATAAAGAATGATAATAATGGCGAAAATGAGTTAGCAGAAATGACGCGCAAGATGGTTGCCTACAGAAGTTCCATCTTCTGTACCTTCTGTTCCAACGTCAGATGACGGAGCTACTTGTAAACATAGTTATAACCAGTCATTAATTGTTCCATATAAACGGCTGCTTTTTGCATTCATTCTGTTCGGCCATTTAAAAATCTTTCTAAGACAGCATTAATGAATGACACTTTCAAAACAGTTTGGTAGCCATGATTTATTATAAAAAAAAGATGAGATTCTACAAATACTCGAGATTTCTACAAACTTTTTATCATAACAATATCTATGAACCAATTAGATCTTTATATCTATTATCAATTACATCGTATCAATATTGCTCACTTGACTTGTTGAAAGTGTTTGACTCAGTTAATATAAACACTCTACTTATAAAGCTACAAGTTCACAGAATTTCTAGATAATTGTTTAAGTAGCTCTCATCTCTTTGAATACTGAATTGTCAAAATTCTATCTTTAATGCTCAGAGTTTAGAGCTCGGAATACCATTGACGACCATCTTGTTAGTTCTATATGTAATGATGCATCCTCAGTTTTTAGAGTAACATGTTTCGACTTTATCTGATCTATAAATTTTGAAATGGTTAAAGATTACTTTAATTAGGAAGTACATTAACAAAAAATAGATTTCTTAAGTTCTTGGTGCTCTGATACCTTGAAAATATTAAAGTTATTTTATTTAAATTTTTTTAACCTTCATTAAATAAGAAATTATGATCTTCTTAAGTATGTGATATATCATACCTTATAATGAAAAGTTACAGAAAGTGAGGTTAAATCTTAGGTTAATTAAGTGAGAATAAAACTTAGAGCTTATTGGTAAACTTTGAGAATTATAAATTAGCTTTATATGAGCCTGAACCATCTATCTGTCGCACATCTGTGAAGAATAACACATGATGTCAAATACATAATGAACAATAAAAAGCAGTTGCAATCTCAATAACGATTAGATAACAAACTAAAGCATTAACAATGTTGGGCTCTAAATTAGAAGTAAATTCTTTGATATTTAGATGCAATTTGTTCAATTAGATATGTCACAAATATTTAATTGAAGAAAAAGTTAAAATAGGAGTAGAAAATATCATTATAAATTTAGTTATAGCTATTATTTACCACACATACATATATTTTTCATTCAATTTGTATTCATTTAAAAATATTACCTCATGGAAATAAATAATATTTAATGGGACACTGTATTTTTTTCAGTCAAAAAAATTCTAGATTAGAAATAAACCTTGATTTATATTGTAATAAAAAAGGGTAATGTTTAGAATGAAATATGCTACAATTTAGCCATTAAGTCTCATCAACCACCTGCTTTAATAATAGTGTTCTTAAACATTACTAAACTTACGAGAATTTAAAAAAAAATTATTGTACAAAGATGGCCATTTATGTTTATAAATACGCGGTAATAATATGTAAACTAAAATGAATCAGAAATAGACTTTTTACTCTGGCGGGTCAGAAAAAGTTGGTGAAGGGTTGAAATGACAGCATTAATTACAGCAGTCAAAAGCAATATAGATATGTATTTATTTATTTTTATGTTTGGACAGTTCTTTAATAGATGCACTAATCTCTAGAATCCCACTCCAGCTCTCCGGGTGAAAACTGACAATGGGAATTAAATCGACCATTTTCTTTAACTACTTAAAATAGTAGCATATGCACTTGGTCATATGTGTACTGTATACTATCTAGGCTAATTTCATATAATTTGGAATTCTCAAATTTAAAGTGTAAATTAAAACTCAATTTACACTCGTTGATTAAAAAAGTGTCGAAGAATTTGGATGAATTTAGATATGAATAATTTTTTAACAATTATTATTATTAATCGTTAATATGAATCCCTCTTAACTGAAATTGATACCAAATAACAAATGAACCCTACTCTCTGCCTTTATAACAACAAAAAATATGAAATATAAGCGTGGCCGTCGAAAACAATTACTACTAATGATTATAGAGGAATACTACACAATAACTGCTTGCAAAACTCGTGAATTACTATTAAATTGTGTGGAGTTGTTGAATTCAACAATGGAATTAAATCAAGGGAATGAAATATCATCAGAACTTTAACTGAGATTATTGATATAAACTTATTATGTAAGAACACCTTCATCACTGACATTGTATGTCATAATAAAATTGCCAAAATAAATGTTACACTTTTCTGTCTTTCTTAATATATGATAGTTTTGATCACGCTACAGGAAAATAAGTTAGCAATGAAAGTTGTAAAGAATATATTTCATGGAATGACTGTTCAAATTACCTGCAAAAGTATTTTTTTATTTTAATATTGTAGTATGAAAATTGTGGCATAATTTGTTCATTCATACCTTATATGAGCAGTAAGACGAAAAACTTCTATGCGTCATTGATTATATTACTTTGATTTATTAATGTGGTTTATAATTTAGTGGCATGGACATTAGGATTACGGCACGTTAGGATTCGAAAAAGTGCAAGAATGCTATTCCTTTGCATTCAACTAGTTATGAACCATTTCGTCAACGTTCACTTCAGATATGACCAGAAAAAAATTAAGATAATAAGACCACTCCCATTCTAATGAGAAAACTGTAACATAACTTTATTATTCTTATTGTACAAATGGGCACATGGACAGACATTTGATTATATTTTATATATTTTTTAGCATACTTGGTACGTAAGTGAATGTTAAAGCCACTTCATTTTCCTGAAACTCAAAGAACATCACTGTGTCATTATATTACACAAGTTAAAAATTGAAGAAAAGTAACATAGAGTAAGAAACACACTTACTATCTCAAATCTTTGGAGAATCTGTCTTCAGGAAAAAAGAGAGAGGGTGACTGAACATCTGCAGATGGATCGGTGGTTTACCCACTGCAGACAGATTCTCTGAAAATTTGAGATATTGAGATAGTAAGTGTGTTTCTTTAATCTGAGTCTCACTCTTCTTCGACTTTGATCTTGTGTATGGCCAGCTTTGATCGTTTTTCCGTTTTTATACTGAACATAACTGTATTACTGAATATAACTTTAATAATCTGTGTATTAGAGTCAGTGGAGGCATTTTTTCATTTATACAAAATTGATCATACAAAAGATATCAGTGCTTTGCAATATTACTCCGATTGTAGAAATACTTTCCTTATTCGTCGACATATTTTTTATTATTCTTGTGATTTTATTCTGGAGCTATACTTTATATTTGGTCTCGCGATAAGAATAATATAATTTTTGTTGTAACCTTTCAACACTGTATTCTACTTTTACTAACCATGTGTCCATACTAAGATACCAACCTCTTGGGTATTATCTTTGTTAATCTTGATAACAAATTGCTCTATGACGCATTACTGTTATACTATGACTACTTTTTGAAAGGAGTTTTTTGAAACCAGTTGTATGTAGGATGTCAACTTCAAATTTTCACCGAATTGTAGATTTACATCATGAATATAAGCAACATATTACATTATGTTATATACATAATTTAATTTGTATTAATATGAATGCAAGATTGAAACATACTTAAAAGGAACTTGATTAGAAAGTTTCGTTTTGTGTCAAACCTTAAACTCTGTTATCATAAACAGAATTTAGAATTCGATATCCATGTTAAGCTCATGAATCTCACTCATGTTAAACACAATGTCATGACTATCTAATAAAGAAATCAATAATTTTCTACTTTATTGAAACTGAGATATAGTGTTATAGGCGCTGATGCAGCCTGCAGTAGAAATGGAGGAGGAAACCTTCTCAACAGCCCATTCCGGCATTAGGAAAAAAGGTTAGAAGCTGGGAGGAACCTACGGCTAAGCCTAAAATAGAAGCCATCTCATAAAAGGCTGCGGAGCGGCTAGGAAGCGCTTGGCCTACATTAGGAAAAAAGGTCTCTTTGTGGATGAAGTCAATGGGAAAGGTCTTTTTCTATTGGGGGAAGGTGACATCGTCCAAGGTAAGTGGGGTCTGCATTGAGACGGAGATACAATGGCGGCTCACAGGGAGAGCCTGAAGAAACACGTCCCTCAAAGACCTTCAAACGGGTATTAACCAGTATAACAGTATCATGCCTACTAATTATCACAATATCCATCTACCGTAGACCAGATGGATACCATTGATATATTCTTAAGGCTGTCCTTTACAGATCCGGAGGGAGTTAAGCTCATTTTTATCGACCTCGTGTACAGGGCGAGGTGGATCCAGGTAGAATTATTAATTGAGGGCGCTGCTGACTGGCTTCGTAGTCACATCAATCTCTAAACTATGAGAGAAAGCAGAGCTGCTAGTGTTGTGAGAGAAGAACAGGATGTGTAGCTCTCCGAAAGTGCTGATAATGTTTTGAAAAATATTATTTGTTTATTGAACTTGAAAATAATGATTTACAGATTATGACTAGCGGCTTCTTCATAGATCATCAGTCAAAGCAGCTACTGTTCTGGCCTTCCTTGCAGTTGACTCCAATATTGCAGAGCGATAGAAGCAGAAAAACTACAACAGCTTCAGGTTTTGACCGAATGTTGTGGAACTAAAAAGTAAAGGCATGGAGTATGTAACGGGTCAGTTAAATCCCCAGAGAAATCTACTGGTCTGGCCAAGTCTGGGAAGGGAGAGGGCGTTGATTCTGACCTACCTACTAGACTGTGGCAGTCCTTTGAAGATCAAACGCTGGTGCAAGCAAAACCTTGACACATGTTCTTCTGCTAAAGGAGAAGGGTTTAAGGATGAAGAAAATATCTGTAGTTCGGGCATCTCTTTAAGCAATTACGGCAACTGTCTATAATGAGTAAAGGTCTGGAAGTTCAAGGAAATGTAATAAAAACAATGAAGCAGCTCAGGAAACATTTAGAGACGATATCATAAATTCTGAAATTAAATCACCGAATACAAATTTAATAAAAATCCATAATCAGTGTAACATTTTTACTCGTATTTATATAACAACCGATATCAAAAAATTAACCAACACGAACGTTATGGTAGAATATTAAACACAAGCAGAAGCAATGATTTTTAGTCGTGTTAATGAAATCAAATCTATATATCTACCAGAAAATGCGCTATGTACATGGTTATGTATAGAGATGATGTAGATAGCTGTCACATTTAGTCATAGCAAATATGATTTGAAAAGAGACTATGAAAGTATAAAAAAAGGAGTGGAGACACTACAAAAGTAATCTTGGTATGGCTGGTATTCTGATTTATTGATATATTTTGTTTTTTCAATTAAAGGAACAATCACGATTTTTGTGTACTTGAATAAAATACAATTCTCTGATATAGTATATTTCAACCAAGATCAAGCACACCACTCATATGCGACAAATATTAAAAATTAGCTCTATATTACATCTTTATGTTCTTGATTACTATATATATCTTAAATTATAATGTATAATATACTTTCCTGAAATCTGTCTATACCTACATGTATTTAAAGTGTTTTCTATTTTCTTACTGTTTTCGTAAACGCACAGTCTTTTTAGAATTTTTTTCAAAATATAACAATACTATTGTTTTACAAGTGACTCGACAATATATGAAACTCAAAAAATAGTGAAAGGAAAGTTAACGATATCAGTTTCAGAAAATAATGAAACTATATACATAATAATATGTAACTTATAAATAATAATAAATATTTACATAATATGTATGTAACTTATTTGGATAATTGTTTCCTCTTTATATTAAAATGAATGCTTGTTTCATTCGTATGACATTGCACTAGTTCATTGATTCTAAACTTCAGTACGACTTCATACACTTGGCCTCAAGTTCACAAGATCAGTGCATCTTATTACGGCACCATTCAGAGTTAAACATTTTCAGTATCTTCTGTGGCATTAATTTGCTGTATTTTCAGATCTTAACATGCAGATATTTATTATTTTTTTACATGTTAATTAATAATATTTTTTAACCATTACTGTGCTGAAAGTATTCACTGAATACTTGTGTTTATATCAACTTTATACAATTAGTTTTTACATTTGATTTTTTTTTTTTGTAAAAGTTCTTTGAAATATACATATGTTTACATTCATCGTTCATCGAATTGATGAATACATTCATCAAATTCATCGTTATCATAAGTATACGATATTCTCTGTGTATGGTAATAACAATGGAATAGTTGGATTGATAGTCACTAGTTTTTGGTATGATTCATTTAGTATACATCATAGCTAATATCTCATAATTAAATTTAGATCTCAATAGTGATTAAATAAGAAGGAAAATACGTGGAAAAATTTGAGAATTATTATAGTTCATCGTTTATATAACAAAAAATAAAAATCAAAGGCTAAAAGTGAAACCTAACGACAGGAAGCATGCAATGTGTGAACTAAAAGAATATTTCAGTTCGCAAAAACCTGAAAAAAGTATTCGGTCTGGAATTAATGTGAGAGACTTGATGAAGCAGAGTGAAGGAAATATAGGAAAGGAGGTAAAGATAGAGCAGGGCTATAGCAAAGGACGTGGCTTATGGAGGAGTCGGCGTCAGTAAACCACGAGCTTCTCATCCACCAGCCGCACCCATCTTCACAGGAGTCTTGTCGACTGGGCAGCACTGTCCATCCCTCATGCCACTACTCAGTTCAACTCCACTGCTCCATGCCTTCCTCACTTTTTTAAATTCATTGTTATCACAATGGTCATTCTTTCTTTTTCTACCTTTGTTACCTGTGATCAAAAGATTGATGAAGTAAAACTCTAAACAGCTATTGAGCAGTGCGCTTCACTGAATTGAAATGTTGATTAGTGAAAACATTTCCTTTTCTTCCTCTATGCTATAATGTGTTTTTTAATTAAATGCATTTATGGAGGTTTATTCAACAAGAATAAACATCAGTTTAAATCAATGAAGAGATTAAATCAACATACAGTAAAATGAATTGAAATAAAGTAGGCTATTGATTTATAAACCCAACATAATTTCATGAGAGAAAAGTAACTATACTTAACAAGAAACTAAATACATCAATTACCAGTGTTGTGCACAACATATACTTGTTGATTGAGTGCTTGTGTTTATATAAACTTCATACAATTATATTTTACATTTGAATTTATTTTGTAAAAGTCCTTTCAAATATATATATATATATATATATATATATATATATATCTTTTATAATTTAAAACTGGATGTCTGTTTCCACTTGATTTAATTTTGTCTTATATTTTTCCAAAATACGAAATTTTTTCTTCAACTCAGAACTCAACTTAAAAATTAATTCACCATAATTTCTTGTTTTATTATTGAACATGTTTCGGTGTACGTTCACCATCTTCAGCAAAACACACGATTAATTACAATTACCTTAACAAATGAATCTAATAGTTAAATTACATTTCAAAAACAATGAGTGAACAAGTTAACTAAGGTTACACTGACAGGTTAGGGGTTGTCAGTGTTGGCAAAACTAGCCCTAGGTTTCCAAACAAGCGCAACTGGTTGGCAAAATTACCTTTTCGATCGTTGATTCTAGGAGCTTTTTCTAGTATGAACAGCGCTTCTAATATCCTGAGTCTTTTTCCGTCCTTTTCTTTTGCTATAATTCTAGTATTATTCACCATAGTTTCCCTCGAAATTTTTGTTTTGTGAATCTTTTGGAAGTGTTCTTTGGGGGCTCCTGAAACCAGATGCATCGTCAGCCTCCTAGAAAGGGTAGTAGTTGTTGATCCTATATATGAGTATTTTTGGAATTCACAGTTTCCCAGTGGACATTGAAACTCATATACTAGGTTCGTTTGTTTCAGCGGCTGTTTCTTTTCATGCTGGTTCCTTATAATCAGTTGCGTGGTGGTTTTGTTCCTATAGAAAATAATAAGCTGGATCCTGTCTTCTTGCTTTTTAACCTTGATATTGTTTTTTAATATTGTTTTAATTATTCTTTCGTCTGTTTTATAGCTGTCCGAAAATTGGTTTTCATAGTATATCTTGTAGGTAGTTTGCTTTGTTGCTTCATCTCCCTCATTTTTTTCTTTCTTCTGATTAATATAGTTTTTAAGAGTTTCATCAAATTCACTGTTCTTGTAGCCATTGTTGATAAAAACCTGCTTTAAATTTTCTATCGCTCTGTTGAAGGTTTCCCAATCGGCCGAGATTTTAAATGCTCTGTCTATCAGTGTTTTAATAGTGCCATTTTTATATCTTGAGGGACATTCACTCTTGTTGTTGAGGTATATACCGCTGTGTGTTGGCTTGAAAACCATCGCTGTTGATAACTCACTATCATTTGCAGATATCTGTACATCCAGGAAATTAATTTTATTGTTTACAGCTACCTCATGGGTAAATTTCAGCACAGACTTCTCTTCGAATTTTCTTTTTATTTCCATTAGCATTTCTAGGTCCTTAACTATTAGAAAACAATCGTCTACATAGCGACAATATATATTAGGTTTGTATGGTTTATCAGCTTTCAAAATTCTATTCTCCAAATTGCACATATAAAAATTAGCAAAAGTGACACCGAGTGGAGATCCCATCGCTACGCCATCAACTTGTTGGTATAACGTTCCGTCAATATGTTTGAAAGGGTTCTTCATTGTACAAGCTTGCAATAGCTTTTCCAATATGTGTCGTTCTATATTTGGAGGGGCGATAGTGGCGTTATTATAAACCTCTTCACAGATTATATTAATAGTTTCAATCACAGGAACGTTTGTAAATAAAGATTCTGCATCTAGTGAGGCTAGAAGTCCCTTGGGTCTGCAGGTTCGTATTATTTACAAACGTTCCTGTGATTGAAACTATTAATATAATCTGTGAAGAGGTTTATAATAACGCCACTATCGCCCCTCCAAATATAGAACGACACATATTGGAAAAGCTATTGCAAGCTTGTACAATGAAGAACCCTTTCAAACATATTGACGGAACGTTATACCAACAAGTTGATGGCGTAGCGATGGGATCTCCACTCGGTGTCACTTTTGCTAATTTTTATATGTGCAATTTGGAGAATAGAATTTTGAAAGCTGATAAACCATACAAACCTAATATATATTGTCGCTATGTAGACGATTGTTTTCTAATAGTTAAGGACCTAGAAATGCTAATGGAAATAAAAAGAAAATTCGAAGAGAAGTCTGTGCTGAAATTTACCCATGAGGTAGCTGTAAACAATAAAATTAATTTCCTGGATGTACAGATATCTGCAAATGATAGTGAGTTATCAACAGCGATGGTTTTCAAGCCAACACACAGCGGTATATACCTCAACAACAAGAGTGAATGTCCCTCAAGATATAAAAATGGCACTATTAAAACACTGATAGACAGAGCATTTAAAATCTCGGCCGATTGGGAAACCTTCAACAGAGCGATAGAAAATTTAAAGCAGGTTTTTATCAACAATGGCTACAAGAACAGTGAATTTGATGAAACTCTTAAAAACTATATTAATCAGAAGAAAGAAAAAAATGAGGGAGATGAAGCAACAAAGCAAACTACCTACAAGATATACTATGAAAACCAATTTTCGGACAGCTATAAAACAGACGAAAGAATAATTAAAACAATATTAAAAAACAATATCAAGGTTAAAAAGCAAGAAGACAGGATCCAGCTTATTATTTTCTATAGGAACAAAACCACCACGCAACTGATTATAAGGAACCAGCATGAAAAGAAACAGCCGCTGAAACAAACGAACCTAGTATATGAGTTTCAATGTCCACTGGGAAACTGTGAATTCCAAAAATACTCATATATAGGATCAACAACTACTACCCTTTCTAGGAGGCTGACGATGCATCTGGTTTCAGGAGCCCCCAAAGAACACTTCCAAAAGATTCACAAAACAAAAATTTCGAGGGAAACTATGGTGAATAATACTAGAATTATAGCAAAAGAAAAGGACGGAAAAAGACTCAGGATATTAGAAGCGCTGTTCATACTAGAAAAAGCTCCTAGAATCAACGATCGAAAAGGTAATTTTGCCAACCAGTTGCGCTTGTTTGGAAACCTAGGGCTAGTTTTGCCAACACTGACAACCCCTAACCTGTCAGTGTAACCTTAGTTAACTTGTTCACTCATTGTTTTTGAAATGTAATTTAACTATTAGATTCATTTGTTAAGGTAATTGTAATTAATCGTGTGTTTTGCTGAAGATGGTGAACGTACACCGAAACATGTTCAATAATAAAACAAGAAATTATGGTGAATTAATTTTTAAGTTGAGTTCTGAGTTGAAGAAAAAATTTCGTATTTTGGAAAAATATAAGACAAAATTAAATCAAGTGGAAACAGACATCCAGTTTTTAAAAGCATGTATTGAAGAAGGACTGCTCCCAACTTTTACAAATATTATTATATATATATATATATATATATATATATATTATATATATTGATAAAATTATCAACCGTGAAATAGAAACAAAATTAAAGTTTATCAGGACTCGGTCAGTTTTTTAGGTTGAAATTATACTCTCTATTGCTGGCTCTATTGCCAACGTTTCAGTTTTTATTTAATACCTATTTTCATAGGCAGAAGTATGAACTTTTGAAACAAAATGTTATGAAAATCATAGTTTTTCATTTAATGATTTCATTCATTCCAATGTACCTATCTTTATTTCATTATTAACAACAAATATCAAATCATTAATTTAGAATAACCTGAAATGAATATTTTTATTAGAATTACTGTTAATATTATTTATATTAAATTGTGACACTGAGTCTCATAGGGTTCGTGCGCACTGCTATATTTTCCCTATTGTGCTTCATTCCCTCCTAAAATCAACTTTAAATTTCAAGTTCTTTGATGACCTTCGTAATTGTTCTCAGAGAATTATTCTGTATTGTATTCGTTTTAGGTATGATTGGCGACAATCTTCATCCTCAGAAAGCCAATTGTTTTGCATTTGCATAGAATGTGATCAAACGTTCAAAACTCTGATTGATATAGAGTTGGCATTATACCAGACAATAGCCCCTTACTTGGAACCATAAAACTTTCAATCGTGATGTTCATTTGTGGTTACTTTTGACGCATTTGTAAAATAGTCCATGAGGAGCAAATTCCTCAAAAGGAGTATGCAGAATTCTGGAAACTTATATATTACTTTTTGGGAATTTAGAAGCCAGAGTAGTTCTAGAGGGTTTCTACATGGCAATATCAGGGATCCATGGTCCTCAGGTTATTGCAAGTCATCGGTCACTCTCTTGAAGTCAAATCTTCGAATGTCATAATTCACCCAGCTTCCTCACCTCTGTTTATCACCATTGCTATATTTACAACATAAAACTTAAAAACATACATATAACTCCTAATACATTCATGTATTATACATTGATCGTATCAAAACACATACAAGATGTGTTTAATATATTGGTTAAGTTAGATAAGACTTTATAGCAATAGCAGAAATCCAGAATCACGTTAGATACGATCTAAAATATTACCCAGAGGGACTAAATTTTCATGCGTAAGAAGAGCTATTTAAGGGATTTTAGAGTTTTCCTAATTAGCCAATTAATACTCTCGTTGCCCACAAGCTTCCCACTAACCCGTGCCTCACGTCACAACAATATTAATTAAGATCACTGCATTTTCCACTTTCTAGCAACTAAAAGAATTTAATTCACCCATAACCTCCTATTTCAATGATAGTATCCAACGCTTAAACGTCATATACAATCTCATCGTTACAGTTTTTAAATAACGGGTTAAATTTCAATATTAACCCAATTTAAAAAAAAGATTTTTCTGAATTAATGTACAATTAGTTTTTTTTTAGTACTCATTGTTATGTATGAAGCATATTCATAGTTCGGTTGTATCACACACGTTGTGGGTTATTATTGTTCTTCCACAATAATGGAATATATATATGAAGTCTATCTTGCATTGACTATATATATATATATATATATATACAAATATCTGCAGATAAAAATATATGCATATATATTAGATATATATTACAAGTAGGTACATATACATAAGATGTATATATGCATGTAAGATTCACGTATCTTACCCTTCAAGCTAACCAATTATAAATATAATTATGTATAGTGATTAAACAATAAGGCTTAGTACATACTACAGTATGTTTCCCTTTTGAGAAAAATTAACATTTTTCGAATGTAAGAGATAGTTGTTTAACTTGGACGTTTTTTTTTTTAAATTTCAACAATGCACAGATGTTCATTTCATTAATTGAAAACAAATGTATAAATATAATGTTTTAATAATAAGTATTCATTAACTAAGACTAGCAAATTATAAGATTTGGTTCAATTTTCTTATTCAACTTGCAAGCACACATTACTACAATGAACATGGTAAAGTTACAAATAGTACAGTTTCCACCATTCACTGAGGGATTGTGAGAGTTAGTTTTAGAACAAGATAAAATTTATTGGAGTGAGAAGTTTGATCAAGATAACTGAAGTCGACAACATTCAGACAGTTGTTGGTTCAAGAGTATTGGTAAATCCATTGAGCTAAAGAGCTGTTAAAAGAAGGATCAAAAGCAGTTTATCATGATAGATGGATGAGGTTAAAGAAAACAGACACGAAAGCCTCTCTAGCCAATACCTGTCGGCTTGCTTTTAGTAGAGTCGTCATCCATCAGGCCATCGTCCTATCATAACAGTTGAAACTTTAACCAGTTCAACTTTTATTCAATCTAAGTTTGTTATGCAAACCTAATTTGAATTCATTAATACTGATGACTTTCTTTACCACTTACAGTATAGGGGTGCTGTTTTTAAATTAAATTGAAAGCGTAATGCTGTTTTAACTAACCTAAGTTCCTCAGCTCAGATGTATTAAATAAAAATATTACAAATTTAAATCTTCTCACTAAGTATTTAATAGCAATTGAATGTGTGCAGATGTGCAGTTTAATCTATGCATATATAAAATTATCTGTATGTCTACCTGTGTGCACTGCCTTTCTCAATGGTTATTATAATTTAGATGAAATCTTACATGAAATTCAGGTAGACGTGAGAAGGTTTTAAATTTAACCTTGCTTTCCAATATTCAAGTAACAGGGTTTATTATTATTTTAATAACTACGTCTTAATCCTGAATAGGAAAATCTCAATAACAATTATATTGAAATTATTGTTTCATTTACTCTTAGCAATTTTCCCATGTTATTTTTCCTTAATTAATGGAAACTACTTTTGACGAATTCGATATTAGTGAAAAATTGTCTCAATTGGAGTTTGAGCTGGAAGGCATAGTTATTGCAATAACACAGTTGGGAAGCTTGTACGGATTAAGTAGGAAGGGATTATCTGGAAGGATTAATGGAAGTATGATAAGGTGGATTACAGAGAGAGGGGAGGATGATCTATTATCTCAATAGAAGCGATAGCCCTTATCTGCTGCAGCTAGACCACAAACTTGACTGGCACGATTAATCAACTTTCGGCACGCCCACCTTAGCTTAGTAAACAAGCCGTGCCGACGTAAACATCCTTCCTTCAGTTCTACTACCTCGCATTAAGCATCACCTATTGCTAAATCCATCAATTAAGTAAGTTTTAACATTAGTTGATAATTATCGATATTCATTCCCAGCGTAATCTAAGGTATTCCACCCTTATTTTACATTACAATGTGATTTTCATTTTATTCATTTTCACCATAATATTAAATTATTTTCATTAATTAATTTATATTAAATTTCATTTTTATAATAAGTATAGAAAAATGAGGGTTACATGGGATTTCATTATGACATATTACGGCTGCCTAATTGTTTGAGTGGAGAGGATTCAACAAGCCATTGAGAAACATATCTCTTCTTGGTAACTAGTACTTCATATTTTACTATATACCTTTCTATATGATTTAGATGCCCCAGTCTAGGCCCAAATTTGGTAGTTCCGTTGTGGTTTCGATGTATATCGTCGTAGGATAAACTAATTGTGTCCGTCAGTGTATATACCAATACCAATACCAATACCTGGTATATGTTTCAAGTGTGCAAATAAACTAAAATAGAAAAATTAAAGAAATTAGTATATACACAATAATTTTTGTGTAAAACAAGTTTCAGTACTTAGTGCTTTTCTTCAAGTAACATCTGCTCATTGGGATGACAAAGTCGGAAAGACTGGAATCCAACCTTGTTTGTAGAGTTAACTGAAGGTCCAACCCGAGCATCACCCGAGTCTCGCCTTCCCGTAAGAAGATGTAAGCTAATGAAAACAAATTAGTGTTCGAAATTAGTTGTATTTTCATAAACTTATTTGTATGGAGACTTGTTTCTTTAAAAACAGAACGTAAATTCTGGAAATTGGTACACAATAGCTGGTGTCGAGCTCCCAAAATATTTGTATACTCACAAATATAACTTTTAAGTTATATTTGTTCGAAGATTTCTAATTCAACTTTTACCAAGTAGTTCACTTATTTAAGTTTATAACTAAGTTTTAAATTTTCATAAAATTAATTTGTGAAGTATATCAAATTTTAAAATTAACTTATTAGTTTGTACAATTAAAGGAAAGGAATATGGTAGACGACATAAATTGTTTATTTCTTTATGAAGAAAACTAATATTATTACTACAATTGAAGATTTCGAATTCTAATTAATCAGACTAGGTTAAAATGATGAGGAATAGAGTAAATACAACTAATAAATGAACATTGGGTAGACAAGATGGAATTGAGTCACATGTATGTTTTATAGGGGCACTGATATGGAAGCTATAGGTGATTTATATTTCAGAGAAAGCGGGACTGTGGAGCAGACGTGACCCTGTATTGAATAGCAAGGAGAAAGCAGGCTTCGAGATCTTCAATCCTTTCCACCTGGCTTCAAATAAATTACATACCTAATCTTTTCATCAAATGAAATACTTCTCTAACAGACTTCCTTGATTAAAATTGTATTCAACTTCACTAATAGATTTTCCAACTTTTTTCTTCATTAAACCAAATAACTAAAGAGATCAAGGTGTTTAGCAAACGGACTGAGGTGTTTACAGATATATTAAAACTTTGAGGAAAAGGAACTGAATTTATTAAAAACCATAAATAGCTCTGCCAAACTTATATTTCTTTTAATATAGAGTTTTTATAGACATAGCCAAATTAATTCAATATATTTTTCTTTGTTATCTTACTATGATAATAAAGTTTAAAATGTGCAATCAGCAAACCTATATTATGTAGTTATTATTTTGCTAAATACCGAAATTTTTCACGGACTATTATTTCTTACCTAATTATCAGGGTAATGTATCAAACGTTCCTGTCTCATTAAAGGTCAATGTGATCTAATCGTACAGCAACAGAGTTGATTTTCTAATGTATAAACAATTACCATAATTTTTTGCTTTAGATGTTTTCCCCATAACTGTTTGTCAATTCTATTGTGTTTTCGTTAAATATCTTTTTCTAGGATATTGTAACATTGTCATGTATATTACGTTCAAGAATTAACATAATTACCTATAGAGTGTTAAACGATTCGGTAACCCTGTGGAGCAGATTGATTTAGCACAAGCCTGTCCTGACTATCTTTGTCTTGCAACCAACTTTTTCAGGAACCAAGATGACCTACTTGCCTTAAAAAGTGCACCTTCACATTTTGGCAAGTAATTTTACTGACACATTATGTAATGTGTCATTACATATTGAAGGCTAAGTAAATCCTTCAATACATTTCTGATTAACTATTAAACTATTTTCTTTTGTGACTTAAATCTCTTTACTATCTTTTCTGATAGCACAGAATGAAGATTGTTTCTACATTGGGACTCCTAAATTTTTCCTCATTATAGTAGAAATCTTTAACTACAACCTGGCATCGAACAGGCTCGAGATCAACGGCTAAACGTCCTCTCCAAGGGACAATGTGATCATATATATTCACCTCCGTCTTGAATATATCGATGACCTGAGAGGGTATTGACCCTAAAACTACCAGTCCGGAGGCGAGCACCTTGCCACTTAACCTTGCCCATTTTTATCGGTAAGTTGTTTTGTAAAATATCACTGTAATATATTTTCTATTATGCGATGTATTACGATATTAATTATACAATGCAGATTACATTAATTAGTAGTGTTGTCGGAGATGATGAATAAAGGTACTTTATACTAAAAATTAATAAACAAGAAAAATAAGTTAAATAAATTGGTTGATAGGAGATAAAGCTGGTCGGCTTCATGATAACCATTGAGCTGACTCGTTTTATAAAAAGGGTTCAAAGGATGGTAGAAAAAAAAGCAGTTTCATTTTGTAATGATTGGCGAACCAATTTTGAAATAATCTGACTCACTCAAAGGACTGGAAGTGTCAGAAGAACCTCTTCTAATTAAAGTTGTTCGCACTGGCTCAATTAGTTTGACGATTCGCAAAGAAAAACAATCCTTTTGTCCATTTCAACCTCCGTTCTCTCTCAGAATGTCAGTAATACAATTATTCAGCAAAATCTATCAATTATATCGTAATGACCATTTCCAAATACATTTCTAAGGACTATTTAGAATATAATTTGTTTTATTCAGATTTAAATTATTAATTCTGAAATATTGGCATGCCGTTGATGATATCATTTGCCATTTCCAGACAGTATTATATTGCAGGGCGTGGGCAAACCTTTATATGGTGAGGTAACTTATTTGGTAAAAACATACTTGCAAGTGACTATGAAAATTCTTTTTATGAACAAATATTTATATCTTACAGGTACTTGTTAGATGTCCACCAACAGCCATAGCAGTTATGTTAAAATACACTGGTTCCGTTATATCATCAAAATTGAGAAGCACTGGGGGCTTCTTAACCTTAGGTTGGCTCAACGTAACACAAATTGCAATGCATATCAATCTGTAAACATTTCAAGTCAATATAGTATCCAATTTGTTCATTCTTTCTACAGTTATGAAGTTTTAAGTGAAACCGACAGCCAGATATTTACTGATAATACCAGAGCAAGGTTCTAATATTCTTCTCAGTTGCAATTAGTTTGTTAATGATTTTTCAAATATGTATGGACGTTTCAATTGTTACTTTTATTTCTATTATGGATTATATTCAAAGAGCTTCTTATAATTCTGCATGCGATTATAATTCTTATAATGATTAGAAATATTTCATTCGTCTAATGTGATTATCTACAGATGTTATGTTATGTAAAATGTGTAAGTAGAAAATTAAGTTACTTATGAATGAAATGGTAATTGTTAATGCTGAAGGAATCTATACACTTATTTTTACCACTGAAGAATACATTACTATGTTCTGAGTCATGGTTATTCGAGTCAAGTTCTAGAATACTACTAGCATCTCCCTTTGATCATATTTGTTTGTTTGATGATAGTAGGAGCTTGTTTTATTTAGTCGTTACCTATAATATATATACAAATATATATATACTAGCAAACGTACCCGTCTTTGAGGGAATCAAAAATTCGATTATACATGGTATTCCAAATTTTTTCTAAGGGTAGATTCGGTTTCTCTAATGTATAATATATATATATATATATATATATATATATATATATATATACTTTAAAAGCAGAAAGGGACACGAATGAAAACAATAGAATATGAGTCAAATTCAATATTTTGATGCATTTAATGGAATGCTTCAGGAAAGGAAGTGGTATGGTGAGAAGATGAGTGTCAATTGTATTGAATGAATATTTATAAAAGAAATGATCAAAACTGAGAGAAAAAATTAAATAAAATAAACAGACAGAAGAATCACAAGTATATTGAACAGCAGTCGTATCTGAATTGTGGATTATCAGATCAAACTTCTTACAAGTTTATCATATTAATAAAATAAAAATTAGAGTAGTGAACTGATAAAAATGTGAAAGTGAGTGGATATAATCAAATAGATATATAGTGAGTTCTTTAATCTTTTCTTGATTTGTAGGTAAAGTGGAAATGGCAGTAAAATGTACAGTGGATAGTGGTTTCTGTTTGAATTAGAGACAGCGATGGACGATTTGTTTTAAGTTTGCTGAGTAAATATTCTGAAATAAAAGAGAAAATAGGGAGACTGAATGAGAGTGGAAGAAAGTAAGGAGGGGAATTTGATATCATAATACTGAAAGGAATTAATAAAGAAAAGTGATATACTAATAATGTGATAAAATTGTGTTAGTCGTTATCAAAGAAACATTAAAGACTTCTGAAATTTGGAACAATAATTCGGGAAAGGATTCATCATGCAACGCACGCTCATCTATAATAACAATAGAATTTTCCTCCATTTATTTATCATCTTAGGATGACATATATCAACAAGAAGTTTATCTTTCCCATCTTGTTCATTGAAATAATTTAATTGCATTCCTAATACCAGATAATAAACTAGATATCTCAAATGTAGCACGAGTCAAGTTTAGTTAGCTCTCAATTTCGTGAAGGTCGTATGAAAGTTTGATTGTTTGATGTTCAAGGGTTTGAATTTCCAATTCTAAACAGCTCTGATATCTAGAGCAGTTGATGAGTTTATAATACTCAGGATCTTCCAAACAGATTGAGTCGTATTTAGATAGGCTTGGACTAGCCACATCAAAGGCAAACGTAGAGTGTTTAGAAATGTGTTAGACTCATTTACCAGCTTGGAATTTCTGATTGTTACATTCAAGCAGAGAGTTAGTCCATAAACATCGTAAGTTTGGGCTTTTGTTTACAATGAACGGAAAAATTTTCAAAAAACATATAATACAATCATATTAGAAAATAATGCATATTCTTGCAATAATAAATTAAAACAAAATTATGAATGGAAGAAATCCTTTTATAATATGATTATTTGACAAAAATGTATTACTGCGATTTTATTCATTTTTTCTTCTTAAATGAACCTCTGTAATTTTTAAATTGAATTGCCGTCGTTAAATCTGGAAAATAACTTTTTACTTTACTATAAGTAAAGTATAGTGATCGTGAAAAAATTCGATCTCGAGATTTTGACGGAATTACATGTTTTGAGCTCCCAGAAGTCGTTTTATGAAGTTTTTACGATGATGTCTGTGTGTGTGTGGGTGGGTGGGTGGGTGAGTGTGTTAGCATTGCTTGTTACCACGCTACGGTCCAGAATTTTTGATGGATCAAGTTGATATTTTACACAAAAATGGGCCCCATAAAGACGAAGATCCCTATTGTTTGGGAAGAATTATGCATGATGGGAAAGTCACTTTTTTTGCCAATAACCGTTTTTTTTTTAAAACATTTCTTTCTCCTAAACTGATAACCCTAGAGTTTTGAAATTTTGACATTATATTTGAGGTTATAAATGCAACAAACGAAAAATATATTCAGAATTTTAAAACAACGGAAAAAATTTTTTTTTGTCAATAAAATGTACAAATTTTGACTTTTAATTCAATCGCAAACCTTGTGAGAGCGATAGAAGCCATACTGTTTGACGGACAAGAATGAAACTATGCCTATAAATAGAACATTATGTGTAGAATGAGTTGAGATATTTTTTTTCAAAATTACATTCGCTAATGGGGCGTTACAGTACGATTTCTGTTTTCAGAAAATGTTTTTTTGACGCTAAACGGCTCATTAAAAAATAATGAAAATTTGACCAAAAATGGAACAAAAAATTAGCAATTCATAAAAAAAAATTCATGAAGTTTCAATTATGGGAAAGAGCATAGTCTCTTAGACTAAGAGATCACCTGCTATACTTGTCGAATTTTTTGTATTTTTTTTCGTTGTTTACATTGACTTAGAAATTTTTTGAGCGAATCCACTGAGATAAAATTGATATTTATAAAGGAACAATTTAAATTGTTTATTGACTTATATGAGATGTAAGAGGAATAATATTGTGCAGGAAAATGATAACACACACTCAGAAAAAATTCGTATATATGTTATTTGACAAAGGGGAAGGAAAAAGATCTTATTAAATACTAAGAAGCCATAAAATTCAAAGTATAATAATTCTGTAAAAAACCAAAAATGTAAAAGATAATTCAAAATTGAAATCTTTCGTTTAGAGAATAATAAATGTAATTATCGTACATCTTTGATTATAAATCACCTTAAAACAACATTTTCTTAACTGTTTATGATGTTTTTCAGAGAAAAAAAGGATATTTTCCTGTTTTAAATTTGAAAATTTTACTTTAATATTCAATGTAGAAGGATGTCAAGTAAACGATGTAAGAAATCCACTGGCTATTTGACAAAAGCCATGTTCTCAAAGTAGGAGAATATTTCGTTTCAAGAAATGTTCACATGGGTTTTTCAAAAATGTTATTTGCATCAGCTGTGTGATATACAAAAATAAGGTTATATATTGATATGTCCTTCAATCACTATCTATACTACCTCAGGAATAAAAGACTAATAATCATATCCCATTTAGATGTTTACATTATGCCTAAAAGAGACGTTATATATTACTTACTCATGAAATTTGATATTAAGTTACTTATAGTAAAGTTGAGTGTAGGCCACTCCAGATTTTTTCATATATACTTTGGATGATAAGAAAACTATACAAAATAGACAAATTGTTAAATATGAGTAAATATAATCTTTTTGATTTGGAAGATATTGTAAACGTCTCTGCATAACTCCCCTACGACGTCTTCGTTCTCCAGATGATGAGTCAAAAGGAAAATTAGAGAGTTTAAGTATTATTTCCTCTGGCTATTGTTTGCACTCACGTTGGGTTACGTATATATAGAATTCAAAACTGAATTCCCCTGAATAAAAAATTAAACATATAAAAGAAATGAGAACACTTACTGGATCAATATTTCGAACCAAAGTCCAAATTGAGTTGGGGTTTGACTCTGACGAAGACCGCTTGTTACGTTTGAAAGATCTTTTTCCCATTTCATATAATGGTTTGATCATTGATTGTTATTTCACGTTTTTATGTGAAATCTTGTTGTATATGTATTAAATTTTGTTTTAATTATATGTTCAAGAACGCCAAGTCCATATTGACAAACTTAGAAAGAAGTTCATTGACTGTGGCTATTCTCCTAGGTTTGTCGACAGACGCCTGATACCTTCTACAACCCCAGCCTCAAACCCCACCCCTTTTGCTCTCCTCATCACTACATCCTTTCCAGGAGTTTACAAACTCAACACTGCCCTAAAAGAAATTCTTCCCTTCATCTCTTCCTCATCGTGGTATGCAACGATGCGGCCGACCCCGATGCCTCACCTACCCGATCATTAATCCTGAACCTTTCTTCTCCAAACCTTGTTCAAGTCTCTCCCAATACTTCTTGCACTAGCGCTAACTGCGTCTACCGCTTGGAATGTCCAGTGCGGTGCATTCTATGTTGGTCTCTCCTCCAACATGTTTATAATCTCTATGAGTGGACATAGAGATTCCGTCAGGTGTCGCAGTAACCTGCCTGTAGTAATCCATGCCAATAATCGCATCCTTTCATTCAATGACTGCTTTAAAGTACAGATACTCAAAGTAATAGCCACTGATGAAAAAGTATTAATTTGCGAGCTTCTGAAGACACATTTGGTTACTTAATGCCCACCTCTCACCTAGCCTAGAGAAGAAACCTTAGATATTTTTTAATTTTTTAACATTTTTTTACCTTTGTTTTTTGGTTTTTATTCATTAGTTTTATTTTTCGTTCATTTATTTTCAATTTGTTGACTGAAGTTGTAACTTGGTTTGCTTTGCTTCTATGATTTCCACTCATTTCTGTCCCCTTTTTTACCTTTACTCTCTCTCCTCACTGACCTCTAACCACTTCCAAATTGGTTTTTGTTTCACGTGTTATTGTAAAACCTTGTTATGCAAATACTTTAAGATTAACCACATGCAAAGTATTCAACTTTATATATTTATTAAAATTCGGTCACAGTAATGGGTTCTTCAGTGATAAAATGATATAACATCTAACGTAGTGCAATCAGTTATTATGTGGTAAAAGTTATTCATTGTTCGGTAAAAAGCTAATGAAATGGTCTCCACATATTAAAATTTAATCGTATAAACAACGCGTTTCGAACACTTAGTGTTCTTTTTCAGGCATTAACTACGGGTGAGTATCTATTTCATTAGCTTTTTACCCTACAATGATATTACACCCCCTTCGACATTAATAAATATCATTTCTTTACTAATGATCTTTACAATTTTTCTTCTTTCACATAGCCATATTATTAATGTTATGCAAATTTCCTGGGAACATCAATAACTTTAAAGATAAAGGGAAGTATTCTTTTACATGTGAGATGGCCTGAGTCAATTTGTTACATTATTAGGTTGATGTCTGTATTTTTGTATAAGGCTGTTTATGAATGCAACAACTACTTTTTGTAATAAAATTATCATGAACAATATAAAATATCAAATCAACATGCCACACATTCGTCAAATCTTAATAAAATTAATCAGATACATTTTTTTTTGTGAAAACAGTTGCACTATTGCTTTTTTTTTAATATTGTCAATATTGGATCCTGAGAAAAATACATTTGCTTACTTGATATTAAACATAACAAATTTTGCCCCACCCTTCTAAAAACTTTGATCTTTCCATTGTCATTAGTTGTTAAATAATTTTATGAGTTTCGACTATTCCAAAAATAAATATAACTCTACAAAAAACAACTATTATGTTTAATCTGTAGCCGCTTGTCAGATGCTTTCCTTAATCCTATAAAACCATAAAATTCAGTATACGTATGTAAACTGAATACTTTAGAAAGATATTTCTGTTAAAATTACAGTATTAATTTATAAGGTTATATCATTTGAAATAATTTATAGTTTACAACATTAGTTACAAGCGTTACTAATAACGTTTGCTATTCCACTAGTCCACTCTTAGTATTTACCACAGAATGTGTAATAGAAATTAGAAATCAAAAATAATTGTTTACTTCATATTTTTATGCTATTATTACCTCTCAATTGACAAACTATTCTTTCATTTCATTAGTGAATTCTTCATAACACTGTTCAATGACTGATACAAATCTGCTTGTTAGGAATTGTTTTTCTCAGTTTCTTCAATAGCAATTTCATTTTTAAATCGTAAGATTTAAATTATTCCTAATGTAACATGGTTTTTTTTTTCTTCATTGAGTGGGAACACACCTTGTAGGTAGTCAATTGCTGCAAACATAACAAATACATTTGTATGATATTGACGAAACGTAATACTGGTTTTAATTAGATTGATTGTAAGCATTATGTCTTTAAAAAAAATCATTGATAAATTCAGTATGATTTTGTAAACTGACATTATGTCTTTAAAAAAAATCACAGGAATTCAAAATTGAGTATGATTTTGTAAACTGATTACAAAGTGTTATTCTTATTTTACAGTTGCATATATTGATTAAAGTAATTCAGAGACGTGCCTAACTGTTTGCAACTAAAATTACTGGTCCTTTTCGAAATTCAACTTACACTGTTCAAGTTTTAGTCACATTTCTGAATTGTTTACTGTTGTTAGATGTTAATTTCTATTTTACATGTTTGTTGTAAAATCTTGTTATATATATGTGCAGTAGCAGACGTGCCTGTCTTTGACAGGTGGTTTACAAAAATTCAGAGGTGATACGTGAAATTCGGAAATATTATTGGAAATTATAGAGTAGTAGAAAATATCCCTATTAGTGCAGTCCATAACTGGCATGGGTCTGGAGTTTCTTTTACGTTTTGAAACTTTAGATATTGAGCACAAATTTGATTTTATTCTAAGTATACTTCTTATTTAGTATGCGGGTTGGTAGGGCTTACTTTTATAAAGCATAAATTATGATAAACGCAAACGAAATTAAAATCAACTATGTAAATTGCTTAGAACTGACTCATTTCAAGTTATCTTTACCTTTTATACATTAGAGAAAAAAATATTTATTTTAAAAATTTACAGGTATTTTTAATGTTAATTTAATTTTTAATTTTAGGTGCCTGACACTGTAGAAAGTAGGTATTGTTTCTTGAAATACCTGTGTAGCTAGCCAAACTAAGCTTAACATTCCACAAGTTTGCTTCAACATTGATTTGCAATTCATTACAATCTTATCTTTTAAACTACAAAAACACAAATCCACTGTCAAATTTTCAGCTTGCTATGACTTATGGTGGCTGAGTTTACTTGTGACAAACTTTTGGATAAAGGAACCAGAAGACATTTTTCTAAGGGTGGATTTGTTTTCTCTAATATATAAAATGTAAAGATAATTTGAAATGAGTCAGTTCTAAGCAATGTACAGACAAAACCTCCTTTTTATTTATATAGATTTAGTTGACTGTCGATTTTGACCTATCACTCGTCCCCTATGGACGAATATTAGATTATCATCAAGAACCATAATTTCAGTTACAGATATACAGTCACAAATAAGTGGTTGCTCTGGTCATTATTGTCAGTTTCATAGAGCTTATTGCTGAGATTTGATATTCTAGTGGTATTAGAGAGAGAACTGGACAAATTTACAAAAACTTTACCTGTTTCTGTTTCAGTTCTAATAGATTTGTTTCTTTTATGAATATTAGATTGCTTTTTTTTTTATTTCAAGCAGACTTTTATATGCAAAAGTTCAACTTGGCAATACAAAATTGTCTCTCACGTATGTTAAGCAATATTTCAATAAAATATTTTGAGATCATATATTTCTTTAAAATAATAAGTAGGAATTTCTAACTGGCTCTTAAGTTGACGATGTTTTATACATTTGGCTAGATGGTGAGAATATTAGCTCCTTTTTGGATATACTCATGCATTACTAAATTAAAATTAATTTCAAATTAAGTTAATAAACTGCATTAAATACTGTGTGATCAAAACTTCAATACGGAGTCTGAATTATGCGACCAATGCTAATCAAGAGGCAGATAAAAAAAATTACCGAGTTAGATAGTTTAAATATATCTTTAAATTCTTCCTTTTAAGATTTACTATTAATTTTTTACAGATTTATGTCTAGTTAGAATGAATACTTTAGACTAAAATAGCCACATTATTGCAGCCAACAATTATATTGCTTTCATCGTCCTCAATTCAGACATAGAATGCTTCAGAAAGCTAAAGTGAGTTGTGCCAAATTGCTCCAGTCCACAGAAGCTTTTTTTTGTTTCTAACTTTTTCATACCGGTCCACTCTCATTACCTGTATTCCCTTGAGCCCAAATACCCATCTGCGTATTATTTTTTTTTTTAATAATAAAAAATTAAAAACTAATAATGCAAATTATTAATTTTAAACCTATACGAAATCCAATATCCATGATCATTATTTGTGATCACATCAACATTCCTGGAAAATACTCTGTGATTAACTTTGATATAGTAACACATAAACCAAATTTTTAATATTACGTTGTATTACATTTTGGAGCTTTTATTTTTCAGAGGAAAATTTACATACCGTACTAATCTAAATAATCCACAAACAGCCTTCTTCTTAATAAAATATATCTAATAAGAAGGCGATTAATAACTTTTAAATCTGGAAGTAGATCTAGCTGGTATTGTTAACGTCAGATGTGTTTGATTTTGTTATTTACTAAAACCAATTTAAGTTTAATTTTCATTAACGTTTGTACAACACACAATCAATGCATGTGATATCATGGTTTATATCAAACGAGTGATAGCAATTTTATAGATCCAAAGTGATAATTTTGGGTTATGACCCCTTCTTCTGCCACACAATTTTTTTACAACAGAACATTTAGATCAGTGATTCTCAGAAGGTCATTCACAACTAATGAACGCAAGAGAGATGATTGCATCTATCTCTCTAGTGAGGACAGTCATTCGGCAGTCATATCAGACCCCGGACTTACCAAATCAGAGACGGGTACGTTAACTACTGAGCTAACCTGGTCCCCTTAAATTATTGTTATATGGATTAGCAACTCATTCTATAGTTCTTCGTTTAAAACATCTATCAATTATTTTTGCTTCGGTATATTTGAAGACGTGTAATCGAAATTGCATTAATACCAAATAACAATCCACAGTAATCGTCTCAAAGCTAAATGAGCATTATGTTTTGTTAACAGTATTTTTGATATGATTCTGTTGATTGCCCATCTAATAGTTATGCACTCCGCCATAAAGACGCTTATTTACTAACACCTTCTTACGGTACTCTAGATATAACGAAATCGTAGTTATTATAATATTACTCTTTCAGTGTTGTAAGCTATTATATATTGGTATAAGGGCAATATATAATGCAAAATTTTATGTTTCTTCAATCAATAGAGAAGAGTGAAAATACCAGCAGTATCGTCATGCACAAGATACACAATCTATCCTTGATTATCCAATATCATAAAAAAAAATGAGTTTCTAAAGCTACCAAGAACAATTAGAGATGTTGAGGCGATCAATCAAATCAATTTGGAAAAATCAGATTCATTTTTATTTTTGCTAAACAACTGTCCTTCATCCTAGAGTGGATCGTAAAAATCTTTTATTTTGCAACTCTCGGTTGTTTGGGGTTACCGATGAAGAGATATTGTAAAAAGTAATAACTTTTTGCAATATCTTCAAATTTTTGCATTAAACCTTAAAACAAGAATTATTATGACACAATTATGAGAAGAAACTGTTCAGTGAATGTGAAAATAAAATCCAACAAATGTAAATCGATTAATCCAATTTGAATGCTCAGTTTTTATAGCTGTATTCCCTTTGTTGATCACAATTACTTCAATTTTTTTTTGCTTTCTAATTTTAATATGATTTCTTAAAAAAACTTGAAAATTTTTTGGTAAATATTTTCTGAAATCATAAAATGTATTATAGAGACTCTTTTCCACCATGCATTATTTTTTTAAGTAAGGTAATCAGCTCATTCCTTCATACAGTTCTATTGTTTGGTATCATTTAATTGTGATAGGTCAAACTGTGTTACCCATATAATGTTCAAAAGTTCTCAATATCAGTCATAAGTCAACTGTTTAGAGTTCATTACAAAAGAAGCCTTTTTGGTTATTGAACAGTTTTGAATTTTTTTTACGGGTACCGTTATCAAACTGATAACAATTTAAAGAATGTCCAAAGTTAGCAGTTTAAGTGGGAAATATTTTTCTTTAAAATTAAATTTGGCTGAAAAGTTACTTTCCTATTACCTATTATTACTACCTATTAATTAATTACCCATTATTACCTATAATATAATATTATTCAAAACTCATAGTAAACATGTACGCTATAAGCCTATACTTTTGGTAGAATATCATTAGATCTATCTATATATTATGGACCTGTAAAGCGCCCATAAACTATTGAAGATATATCCATCCATATATTGTGATAGGTCAATCACACTATATAGGCAATGTATACAGGGAATATATACACCCACCGTGAGTACCCGCCCCTCTAACACCAACATAAACCTCTCTGGTCTCATCAAAAATCATTAACAATAGACTTTAAGGACATCAAAACATGTAAATCTGTCAATATTTCAATATTGGATTTTTTCATGATCACTGTAGATTACATACTGTAAAATAAAAGATATGTTTAAGGTCTTTAGAATAATAACATTGTCAGAGTAATTATCATTGCAGTTCAACTATTTTCACCATTATTATTAAAGAACATGATACCATTATCAATGTATTATCATGCTGCAATATTTTTGTTTCAAAATATGAATTAAATTTTGGGAGTTTATTAGGCATTTTGGAAAAATGTGCACTACTGTGTGCTGTAGTATTTTATTTACAAAGAGTTGTATAAAAATACTATGTTAATGATAATGATAATGATTAATGTTTGTGTAATGTTAATGTTTGTGTACTATGTTAATGTTTGTGTAATTTCTTTTCTTATATAATCGTACATTGTGAACTTGAGGATATTAGCTGTATATTCCACCCCATTCATGTGGAAGGCAGTTGGTATGGTATTACAGGCGCTCTGTGTGTGATAGACTGTAGTAACTAATTACAGCAATTCTGTGTCTACGATCTTAACTTTCTGTGTGTGTAACAGTCACGTACATATTCAGCACTTGAATCAAATGTGAAGTGTCTCTTGTCTGGTTACTTAATTCTATATGTCTACAATATTCCTGAGATGATTTCTTTATCTGTATTTCATTTTCCCGTAGGCTAAAAAATAATCTAGTTTATGGGAAAAACGAAAAGTTAAAACTGCTTAAGTGGCTGTGGTGTTTTAAAAGTATTGTGCTTTAATTAGATTTTTAATATATTATCTACTTTAAGGGTTTTATTTTGGTTTTAAACAAAATTATCAGAATTGAACCAGATTGAAACAATATACTGTAATCCTGGCTAGATCGCGGTTCAGTTTTCGCAGGTTCAGTGTTTCGCGGGGTTCTGAAATGTTCAATTAAAAATTAAAAAATATAAAAAAATATTCAACTGTAATTGCAGTAAAAAATAAAAAAAAACAACTCGCAATGAAAAAGTACAGTAGTTAGTATTAGAGAAGAAAATATACAGGATTCTTCTTGTACGATCGAGAAAGATGTCAAACAACCATTGACTTGCTGCGTCAAAATGTATTCTACAGTATTAAATTAAAGGTTAATAAAAGCTATTAAAAAATATTCAATAAAGACTAAAAGTAACGAAAAATATTAAAACAGAATTAATTACAACAAGAGAACAATAAAAATATCAAAAAATAGAAGTTGAAATTAATAAAAAAATAACCAAAGTAGTTTCCTTTAATCTGATGGGCTAATTCATATCGCCCAACTTCCAGTTTCCTGCAAAGGATAGTTACGAATTTTTTTTATTTCATTTACTTGCATTATTATTTACTGTACAATACATTAAGGGTATAATTCTCTCTCTCTTTCTCTCTTATAGTAGGTAAAGACGTAATTGTTTTTATTAATTATTTCTTATTTTTTTCTTCTTGTTTTTCATTTTTATTTACAACACAGTACAGTATTCAGTAAGATCAGTATTCTCTCTCTCTGTTGGAAAGGTCGTTGTTTGAGCTTTAGAGGCTTTTATAAAGGCGCGTCCATTATTCACGGATTTTCGCTTTTCTCGGGTGTCTTCGGTCCCCATTATCCGCGAAAAGTGAGGGATTACTGTATTGAATTAAAGTTAATCAAGGCGATGAGGGTTGAAAATTGTTTCATGGCATGATCCAGGATGATTCTTCCTTTAAAAGAAGTTTTGTGCAAGAGGTTGCAGTTTATGCTACAATGCAGGCATATTTGGATGTTGTTACGAAGCCGTTTCTTACGAGAACATTGTTGATCTCGAACTTTTCCACTAGTATTACTAACTACAGTTAACCCTAACCAAGTCTTGAGGTAAGATTGAAGAAGGTGTTATTAACTTGTCTGATACTGAATGATAACATCCTTCCTAGCATACATGCTAACATCATGATAACATCATCTAACGTAGCATACAAGCATATAACAAAACCTTGCAAAGCTCATAATTTACATCTGTAAAATGTAAAGTGTACAATCACTACGTAATATGTTTTTTAAAGTCTGATATAAGACAGTCAATACAGAATAAAAAATGATTCATAAAATCAATACATTGTGTACTCGTATATCTTATGAATGACCCATTTCTTTCGTGTTCAGGAAGTCGTTTGATATAATTACTACCGTAAGAATCTATTCTTAGTTGACAATCATTACATCAGTAATAAATATCAGTGCTTCTTTAACGTGCTTACCAGAAAACACGGTAAGCCAATAAAAATCAATTATATTTGTTTCATCTACTTTTACGTCTTATATATATATGCATATAATTACAACATTTCTGTGAAAATATTGCTAGTTTATATATGCAGCAAGAATTAATAATCCAAATGTTCAATCAATTCTCTCACCTGGGGATAATAACTGTGACTTTCGGATAATAAAATGCTGATAACAATTATTAGCATTCTCGATAAAATATTATTTTATATATTATTTTTAAAAAATTGCTATCTGAAATCTTTTTCTGATAAGTAATAGGCAACCAATAACATACTATTTACAAATTCATACTTGTATACAATTTTAGAACAAGTAAATGCCATTATTTACATTAAAAGATTTACCCACATTTTAAAAACTGTTATTAGAATCATAAAGGCGGAAAGGCTTTTAAAAGCATGAAAAGATCAAAACTAAGCACTCAAGGAAAAAAAGAATACCTTTTTCAGTCTAAATGTAGAGTTTGGCAGAATATTTTAATAAATATAGAAAACCTGTCTATTGATAGTGCTCATTAATAATAAAGATGAATGGGGACAAGTCAAGGTAAAAACATTTTTTGGGCGTAAAATCATTTAACACTGAAGGAATTTTAATTTGAAAAAAACCGCCTTGTTTCCTTTTTCAAGTAAAGTACATTTCATAATATATATATATATAATACGGTACTGTTTTCTTGACCACAAAATATTAATAAACACTTTTTCTTTTTCTCGGAGTTTGGCCAGGGTAAATATATGGAATCACCTTTTTGCCAACGTTTCGTCTTTATTTCAAGACATCCTCAGGGCTATAAATGAAGGCTGGGTTCTGTTACATTACAACAGTTGTTGTTAACGGTTGTTGTAATGTAACAGAACCCAGCCTTCGTTTATAGCCCTGAGGATGTCTTGTTGTTGAGGTTACTTGTAATGTTATATTATTAGTCTAGTCAAAGGTTTTGTCCGGTTAAGATTGTTATTCCTTTAAATAATGTAAAATTCATTTTCTTAGTTTAAAAAATATTCTTACTTCTGCCTATGAAAAAGGTTTTAAAATAGAACCGAAACGTCGGCAATGAGAGTTTGATTTTTGAACCTAGAAAATTTGACTGAATCCCGATTAGATAACACACCTATTCTATCAAACGGTCGATATATTATTGAATCTGTTGTATATATATATATATATATATATATATAACATGATTTCACATAAACACGTGAAATAACGTCAGAGTTAGAGTTAACAGAGTGAAATTAATAACAAGTGTAGCCTCATAAATTGTAGTAGTGCATAAACACAACAAGGTAATAATTGTTATGCCAAAAAAAATCAAGTCGTCCGCTGGAATTGAACTTTCTGGTAATAAGTAGTACTCAGTACATATGTAGTAATATAAAAAGATTTCACATAAATACGAGAAATAACAATCAATGATCAAACCACAATATGAAAAAGGGAAAGCAAGACTAAGATCTTTCAACAAGCGGTCTTCGTCAGAATCAAAAAACCAACTGAAACACAAGATAGAGAAACGTAATGATGAGGGGTTGAAAAGAGTGAGAGAGAAGAATGGTAAAAGGGTGCAAACTGCAGTAAAGTAGAATAGTCCAGGGAGGGATGTTTGGGTGAACAAAGGAGTACAATAAGAAAAAGTAAAAAACTATCCCCTAGCTGTCAACCCTCTTAGATGAGGCTATTACCCTCGTTAGGGCTGAGTCAAGTTTGAACAAACCATGACTAATGTTTTTAACATTTGATCAATTAAATTTAATCAGAGAGGATTTCATAATATTTGTTAAGAACACCTCTTTTTCATAAGTAATAAATTTAGCTCTAGTCCACAAATTTTTTTACCTTTATTTCCGTTAATTTGTTAATGAACTTATTATTAAAATTCATATTATAATTATTTTTTTTAGTTCATAAACTAAACATATTTTCACATACTATCAGGTTCACGTCAGGATGGTTGCACTATTCTTCCAGTCTAAGTCCTTACTCACACAAAGAATTGATTTACAAGAAGAATTTAACACTTCTTAGTGATTTCTAGTTAGCACTATTAAAGAACTGAGCTTACCTCGGCTAGCATTGATACTTTTATTTATGGCTATCGATTAAACCAACTGTTGACTTGGCTTTAAGACAAGGGCCTTTTGTAAACTAGTCAAGCTTAATGTACTTTACTCAGAACATCAAGGCAGAGGTAGTACCAATTTAAATTTAATGAAACAATTCGTTATAGTATAGCTCATTGAATTAATTATACCACATTATAATACAATATTAATATTATTATATTATTAGTTAATACAATTGGTGTTTTTTATTAATTAACATGTCAGGCCTAGCTTTCTATTGTCCTTAGAAGTAAAACTAACTAACACATGAAACAAAATACGTATGCAATATATACAAGAGTATAGTATATAAAACAGAAATGAACAGGAGGTAAAAGAGTTCAAGAAAAGAATCGGAAAGGAATTAGACGGATATGGAAAGTAGAAGTGAGTTATGCCAGTTTCTATCTTTGTCTTGCCTTCCATTTAACTCATTTTTATTTACAAGTCCCCTAAATAAAATAGTTATATATATAATATCCCCTAATATATTATATGTAATATATATATAAGATATGTAGTTTATATATATAAAATAGATGACCCGAAAAAGGAAATTTTTAAAGTGCATATTGGTTAACACTAAGCAAAAACGAAACGGTTTAAAAATCCAATACAACCGAAAATAATGGAGGAATATTTAATTCATAGTTATTGAAACCATAAACGATGTGTTCGTTAGAGAAAAATAGCTTCTCTTGTTCCACAATCAACTATTAATGCATGTAAATAACTACTCTTTTATCAAACCTATAAATTAAATGTATTACAAATGAACTCTTTCATTTGTAATACATTTAAAGAATATTTTGAAAAATAGATACAGAACTACTTGAGTGATATATATGTCGGTGTGTAACAGAAAATAGTTTGTTAATTTCTAAGTACTATTATTACTCAGTAAGTAATATTAATTTTGTATTAATATGTAATAATTTTTGTTTAATGTATATAATTTTATTTCATCCATAATGGAAAAGATAAAAAATAGTGTTTCATTTTTTATTTACATACTCGTAGTTTGTTACTTAGTGGTTTACTTCGTCATTAAAATGGCCTTTATTGTTTGAAGGAATAAACATTGTCTCTTTGGATAAATCGGCTGGAGTGATTTGGATTGTTCCACAGCTGTGAGTCAAAATTTACTGCTTACAGAAAGCACCACCATGACGTCCCTCGCATTCCCTCCATAATTCATATCACTTCCCCACTTTTACACAGTCATTTGTTTTATAGCAAAATCACAACATACAAACAGGGAACTTGATTTTTATTGAATTACTATTAGAAATAACAAGTATTTCATTGAAGTTTACATAACTGTTTCAATTGTTGTTAATGTTTTTGAAAACTCACATAGGTCTCATTACCATATATTAACATTTTTACGGCTGTTACCTATATTAGTAAAGTTCTCTAGAGGATTATCTAAAATCTGTAAGCCTAATACTCTCTTGCCTTAAACGAAAATACAAGCGATGCAATGTTGCTACGGTCACAAAAAAATAGTGTTTTGGAAAAATAGAGGAATGTTAGTGAATGCTGCAGGTCATAATAATATTAATATTATTATATTAATATTATTATTATTATCATAGTAATATTAAGTACAATAATAATATTAGTAATTGCTACTAGTAGTTTACCTTTAGTACAAGGGCCAAATGTAAAGTGCTAATCACTGTTTTCACTCACTGTGTGACTCATAGCTTATCACCTAAAGGTGATATCACTCTAAAAATAAGGAATAAGTATTATTTTTGTTTAACTGAATAATTCATTCAACAAATTATTCATTGGATTGGAGGAGATAAGCGATGTAATATGTTGCGAAAATAGTAAAATTCACTAATATACAGTTTTAAGGAAGATACGAAGAAGGAATTTTGAAAATTGGAGAAATTATGTAGAAAACAGAAACAAGCCAAATATGGGACGTTTCTTTACAACATATGATTAAATCAAGGACTGCTTCCAACTTTTACATATATATATATATATATATATATATATATATGATTAAAATAAATAGCAGCTTCTGCGTTCACGACTTTTAAGCTGGTCTGTTCTAGTTTTCTAACAACTTTATTTTAACTAAACATGCCTACGCGATGAATTGCTGCCCTCATACACAAATATATATACATAATTTCAAATAGTGAATTTTTAATAAAACACATGTGGTTTAATATAACTATGCATCAAGTCAAACAATCAAAATAATGCAATAACATTTTTCACAAATGTTGAAAATAATATAAAATAATTAATAAATTAAGTAACCATTAAATATAATCAACAAACACTTTACTATAACATGATGTTTGTAAATATAACTAATCTACATCCTTAATTGAAATGATTGGGTATGTAAGGAAATATGAGGCTAACAAATAATTTTTTTCACACTGGGTGTGAATTTCTTTTACATTTTACAAAAGAACTCTCTCCTGCTTTTGTGAAATTGATTCCGACAAGTCGATAAAACGAGAGGTTAGAACTAAATAGATATTGAAATATTTCTTCGTAATAAATGTTACATTTTTTTTATTTTTCTTGTTTTTTATTTTATTTTGCATGCATTGAGTGTTGAGTAAGGTATAAAAAAAATAGATGAAACGGAATTTTAAAGAAAGGTATAAAATGAAATAATACATTGAGCGGTAGACGCAGAAAAAGAGTAGATGGCAGGTTGACTGCTTTAGGGTGGTTTTGGTTTGAATTTCAAAGGCCCAGGCGGGCGGTGCTGAAGAGATCAACACCGATGGAGAGCTCGCCTCGACTTCCATTAGCCCTTCGGATTCCAACTCTTTGCCTTTCATAATGACAACGCTCCCAAGCCTCTTTGAAACCTCTCATCCTCATCATGCCGTCCAGACTACACTTCTTTATGCATTTAATATTAGCAACTCTAATACCTACAGAAATAAAATTCCCATTACAAATCAACTGAGCGTATAAAAATGTCTATTTCAATTCAAGTCTGTAGGCTTTCTCTTATTATGTCTTGTAGACTTTGTATTTTATACATTTTTAATAAAAAATAATATATAATGCTTGAAATTCCAATTTAGAAATATCAACGAACATTTTGAAATTATGTGAAGTAGTTTAAATTATATTTTACAATAATAAAACTACTATATAGAGTGGCTTACACTCAACTTTACTATAAGTAAACATAATATTAAACTTCTTGGGCATATAGTATATAATGTTTCATTTAGGAAATGTCTAACTGGGGGATGTTTATTAGCTTTTCATTCCTGGAGGTAGAACAGAAAGTGATTGATGCGCTTATCAATACATATGCTTATTTCTGTATGTCTCACCATGAATGCATATACTATCATCGCTATAACTACAGCAGTACTAACATTTTGAAAAGCGTTAACTTGCCCTTATAACTGTTCATATAAAAATATCTCTCAATGATATAGTTTTGGGTTTGCTGGACAAAAATCTTTACCTTCCGTAAAGCGATTGTCCCGCATTCAGATACAATTTTATCAAAGACTTTTATCTATTTTGAAATGATAGTCTGCATTCTTTTTATGATATTAAATGCAGCTTTCATACATAAGAGTTAAGTAGACACATTTTAATGTGTTAAAATAAAGTTGTTAGAAAACTAGAACAGACCAGCTTAAAAGTCGTGAACGCAGAAAGTAGATTTACATATATTTTTAAAGTCTCCTTTGAAGTTTTACAGATTATAGTAAGCATTATCAATTTAGAATTATTAAGCATTAGGTTCAGTTAGAATAAGCTTTTTAAGCTGTATTAGACGAGCTTATTGTCAAGAACCTTTATGATTTCATCTTGATCTATTTCTATGTTCAATTTCTGTTATTGATGACTTGTGTTAGTACAATTATGCAAAATTCTCGAGACAGCAATGTTCTTGTTTGGTTCTCAACATTTCCAAATTCTGTATTAACGCATTATTAACTATTTCCATGTTTTCAGCTATTGACAGACAAATTGAATTATTCAGATTGTTTAAATTATTAATTTATGACAGGTCCTTATATCAGAGTAGAATTTTCTTATTGAAATCACGATGCATTCATTCCAAGGAGTCATATGTGTTCACTACGAAGCCACAAGTAAAATAAACTACGATGGCATTGTAATTTATCCCACCTTTAGATTCAACTATCAATATTTCATTATATTAATTTCTTTGATATTTCATTCTTCAGACAGTAATATTCATAACAAAGAACCATTAAATAATGTATCATATTTATGTGTTTCTATAAATTTACATATTTTTACCTCCTAAGGTGATATTTGAACAAGTGGATGGATTATTTCAAAATGATATAAACACACGAAACAGTTGTGTAGGATTTCTGATAAATTAATTTCTGATATTAAAGAACTGTTACTTTATTGGTTTCAGGTTTTTTGAGGCATTTTTTATTTTAAATGATGCGACATTTATGAAATTTAATGTAATTATTTATTACCAAATATGGATTTAACTTTGCCATAAGTAAATGCACTCTTTATCTAATTTTGATATATTTAACTAGGTATAAGTAAAGTTATAAAATATGGTTTGCAATATTATAATTTGCCTGGTGTCTTTCCTCACTATGATAAAAAGACAATATTTAAATTTGTGACTGACCGTTTCGGCCTAACTGATCCGTTAAGAACATTCATAATGCCAAAAAAGTAATTATGCTGCAACTTATAACATATTCATATTAATAACTAGTCCATATTTTATTTTAATTACAAAATAAATTTTGTTTTATCAAATTTGTAAGACTATAAATCTTACAAACGACCAGTGCTTTTAAATTTATTGTAAGTAAAGTATTGTAAACAAGTAAAAATTCTATCTCAAAATTTTGACAGATCTTCCTATTTTGAGGTCACTAAAATCCCCTTCTGACGTCATATCGATGATGTTTGAGTGTGTGTGTGTGTGTGTGTGTGTGTGTTTGTGTATGTGTGTGGTTGGGTAAATCGCTCTGTTCAAAAAGTTTGTGGGCACTGGATTTATATTTTACACAAAAATAGACGTTATGGTGTAATAGTGTCCTATGGTTCGGAGGGCAATATTCCATGGTTACATTTTTGGCTAAAATGTGTTTTTGATAACATATTTTTTCTTCTAAACTACTAACTCTAAGGTCTTGAAATTTAAGTACTATTTTTGATGTGCCAGAAAGAGTAACTGAAAAAATCCCAAGATTTGTAACAGAACTGGAATTTTTTCCAATACAATGTAAAAATTTTACTTATGATTGAATCTGAACTCTTGTGAAGAAGCCACAAAAGATTGTAACACTAATGAACATCTACGACTTAGACATTTACACATAAAGTGATTAATAAACTCTACATTCATGAGTTGTTGAATTTGGCAGCATTTATGATTTTTAAGATCTTTACTTCTCTTTGGAAAATAAAAATATTTTTTCAAATGGTTAATTTTCAAAGAGTTTTCATGATTTGTACAATTGGAACAATTGAATTTTATATGCCACAACACATTTAAAAGTAACGCTGCTGTCGAACAAAAGTACAGGGCAGATATTCAAATAAAGTGGAGTTTCTGATGAAGAATACAAAGTGAAGAGTTCTTATTCAAAGTAAGTACTTCTAGAAAGTATCTGTGATTAGGATGTTTCAAGAGGAGTTTAAGTTCGTTGCTGTTGTCTTGATTTAGGGTGTTAGGGGGCTCGGCGGGAGGGGTGGAGAGCTCTATCGCTCTCAGAGGTCGTAAAGTCTGCATGGATTCCACTCACCCCACGCCATACATAGGGCTAGCAGTTGTGTCCTTACGAATTACACCTAAACATGTACTAAATGTAGAGAATAAAAAATAGACATTTATCTGTTTTAAGGTAATAACAATCCATTATTGTAAACATTTGATAATAATTGCAACAATAATAAAACGATTTATACCAGAAATTTGGTTGCTCTTAAAAGATTATTCCAATCCGTCTAATTTACTGGTTACATTAGCACTGCACATATATACCTTATATGTTTAATTGAATACTTGTGTGTATTTACTTCAATATTTTATATTTAAATGACAATTTTTTTTCTTTTGGTTTACTCACTCATTGAATCCGTTTTATTAACCAGGAAGGTTTTTTTTAAATCGAACTTTAAAATTTATAGAAAACTTAGAGAAATGTACGGATTAGAATTGTACATTGTAACAGACAACTAATATGAGCAAAAATAACAGGTATTAAGTCCAACAGGTAAGAAAAATGAATGCAAAAAATGACTATAATGACATTTTTTGTTAGTCATCTATGGTAAATGGACGTTTGAGTAGATTCGTTGAATGCAGTTATTTAATTTCCCATTCTCTCATCCCAAGTGTATGACCAATAACAAGTATGGTGATGAAAACATCATTTTTTCTGCAGATCGCCTACCAAAGAAAAGAATTTAACAAAAAAAACTGTTTATACTCTTGAAGATGGACAAGATACAACAAACAAGATACAAACTGTTTATACTCTTGAAGATGGACAAGATACAAAACGGGTCAAGCAACATGATAATTCAAAAGGTAAGACGGATATTGGTATTTATAGTTTATAAATAGGTAATATTAACACTATATTGACTAATTCTATTTAAAAAAAAAACAAGAGATAAATAAAGAAAGTTTGAAACAGAAAAGGAAAAAATAATGCGTTTACGTGACTTAATATTTTCAAATATTAAAAAAGTTTTTCCTGTTCATTACAAGAAAGTTGGAAAGGTATTTAAATCCTGAATGTGCCAAAAAATTATGGAATTGAAGAAATTAATCGTTAGAGAGATTTTTAAATCAAGGTAACTTCATATGAACTTAAATTTCAGTGCGCAGTCACTACTTTGCGGGGAGGTAATTTAAATTATGTCATGGATAACATATTTCCCACTGTTCATATATATTTAAAAGTTTTTTAATTTAACTTTTATGTTAAATATATGTTTCGTTTATACCCTCGCCACTGGTTGCTTTTATAAGAATAGATATATAATTGATTATTTAGAAAATAACTTGAAAAGAACAACATTAGACATTAATAAGAAAAGAAACTAATATGATTACAGACCTAAACAAGAATAAGTGAAAATCTCACAAGCACGATGGTAGTATTTACACGAAGATTAGTAAAAATCGCTATGATTTGGGGTTTCTTACTGACATTTAATATGTACACTCTGTATTCGTATTAGTATGGGATTTTTTTTATTTCTCATACCGTAGATAATAACAGGGTCAACAGTTTAAATATCTGTTATGGGATAGAAATAAACTAAGTCTTAATGACCGCTGGTTAACATTTGGGTATAAAATATTACAGATAGAAGTAAAATATAACATTTGTTATCATATGAATTATTGTCTCGTACGACGAGTAAATCTTCTTACGCCTAGATGGTCTCCGTTTTACGTTTAGCAGATTAATACAAGAACATGATTATATCTTGCATGCATTTATTTTTCAAGTAATATTATTCATATTAAAGGTTCAGAACTGTTTGTTTTCCGAATTGCTTTTTTTTTTGTTTAAATTGTTTCCATATTAATTAATAATATATGGTAACAAATGCAGCCAGTAGTTTTGTTCATAATTGCACAAGTTGAGCTGGACTATAATTGTTACATATTTATAATTTATGGAAATAAATTAATAATGAAAAATACAAAAACCTTGTAGTACCTTCGAGTAGATTTTTTACCTGACTATCAATTTTATATCCTTTAACTAACACATATATAGAGATTATGAAGAATACCAGACAAAGATTCTGTAAGACTATTATTATCGTCAACATTTCACATGAAGGTGACAATATGTTTATATTGTTGTGATTTATTGATTTTACTATCCATATAATGATGCTCTCTATGAAAGTTTAAAAGCAATTCCAAAGTTGTTAATGGCTGCACAGATATAAGGGTTATTGGAAGTCACCCAGATCTCTTTAAATGTAGTTCATTCTCGAGATTAGAAGCAGCGTCAGTCCTCGTGACACATTGTGATGCTTCTAAAGTGGTTCTTCAAAAGAGAAAAGAATAAACATATTAAAAGTTTATTTGACTTTGATGAAACAAATGTAAAGATTAAAGCCATATTAATATAAACAAACAAGTTAACAATCAGTTGAACAAAGTGTGAAAGCTTTAAAATAAAATGGTAAGAAAGCTTTGTAAATTATTTAGGTTTATTTAATATAGGTTGGGAGGGAGGATTATTTATAGAGGCAGTTTGTTTTGAGTTGGTGAAGCGAGCGCCTCATAAAGCCGGCTCTCCAGGCAGTCGACATTACACTGCACAGACTGCACGCTGCTCTCCTTATCTGCCGCGCTCCCACACCCCCGTCTACACGCGACTCTTCTCCCTAACTAGTCTAATTACCCCGGTATCCTCGATACATTAGCCTAATAATAAACATTAGTAACCCTTTTATATTTATAAAACATTTCCCGAAAGCGTTCACTTACAATATAGCATTAGAGTCTAACTTTAAATTTACAATTTGTAAATTTTAACAAAAAAATTAAAATATTATGCCAACTTACAAAAAAATTAGTAAAATGCCTTATCTCCAATAATTAACCTAGATTGTACTTTTATGGCGTAATTTACCAGGAATGCGCTACTTACAGAACAATACTGGATTATGATTTATGGGATTGGTGAATGTAACATCTCAACTGATGAAGTACGTGAGCAAAGAATATAAATTAAAGATACATGGAATAGGTATATTTTATACATAGAGTGTAAACGCATACCAAACTAAATGATAGTAAGATTCTAATGCGAGTTATTTGTGTTTGACGCATACATTTATTAAAAAGACTTCGTCTATCTTCTGTGTGCCTCAAGGAGGCAGAAAGACTGAGTCATTTCTTATTTAGCATCCATTTCATGTAATATATATTTAAAAAAATATTGTGAATTTACGAATTTGTTATTTTATGTTGTCTAATTTACAATATAAATTTAAAAAATATATTTACTATTTATTTTATTATAGCTTTATTTAAAAAAAAATTGAAATCAGTTTATAACATTTTGGTCGACGAAAGTGTTAAGGATGTTGTAATGATTCTCTGAATATATGAGTATAGCAAAGCGCATATTCATGCTCTATATATATCATTACACAAAACATATTTTTTTACAGCTCTTCATACGTTTTTCAATCCAGGCACTTCTTCAAACTTCAGTAGTTTTTAGTAATCTTAAACTCAACAGTCCATTAGACTATGTTCGTTTAAATAACAGGGTAATTATGCTAAAATTACCTTCTTCCCATCTTTTATACATTTATTAATGATAAAAATTACATATTAAGAAACATTTACATTGTTTTACCAACTGAAATATTTATCCTCAGATATGTTTGAAACAAATAAAATCGCTAGTAATCTCCGATAATGATTGAGTCAAATTAGTAAACTTTGAGTTAATAGCTGTAAACGCTACAAATAACCTAAGGATCGAAAAGGGGAAGCAATTTATGAGAGAAGTGTAATTTAATACAAGGTAAATATATATGAATATAATGTAAAAATGTTAGGTAACTTCGTTTTTAGTATGCTAATATATATATTTTACAGCTTTCAACAATTTAACTATAAAACTAATCAAAAATCTATATAATATTATTATAGTATAATATTATATAATATAAATCTATTATATTATAAGTTTATATAATATAATCTATATAATATAACAATTTATTATAATAAAATATAACATAATTTCATTACTTTACTATTTCATAAAGATTGTTTTATTATAATATATTTCGATGATTTTCGTTAACGTTAATTATTACTCGATGAAATAGGGTATATAATGTTTCTAATTTTATAATACTTCTAGTAAAATATTTGGGCAAAAATGATAAACTTTGACGATGTCTTCTTTACTGAATAAAAACTTTCTTTACGGCTCCCATTTTGCACATATCTCTTTCCGGACCCTCTCGACAGCCTTATCAAGTTCCAGCTAATATCCTTGTACTTATACTTAAAGAAATTTTCCGTTATCATTTAACGGAATCACATTTATGTAAATTTAATAAAGAAATGAAAGTAAATCATTGATATAATATATAGTCGGATTTAACCTTTTTTTTTTTTGATAAAATAACTTGATAGACTTATTTACTTTTTGATCATTCTAATTTTTTATTAAACAAATGATCTTTTTTATATATTATATTATATTTCATATAACAAAATGTGTTTAGTTGAAAGAACATACATACCACATTTACACATGCACACACACACACATACACGCACACACACAGACACACACACACACACACACACACACACAAATATATAATATATATATATATATATATATATATATATATATATATATATATATATATATATATATATATATATATATATATATATATATATATATATATATATATATATATATATACAAAACTAAAGTTTATTTGGACTCGGTCAGACCGAGTCCCGATAAACTGTAGCTTTTTTTCTATTCCACGGTCGATACTTTTATCTATATATATATATAACAATCAATGATCAAATCACAATAAGAAAAACAGAACTAAGATCTTTCAACCGTAACAAGCGGTCTTCGTCAGAGTCAAAAACCCAACTGAGTTACGGTTGAAAGATCCTAGTCTTGTTTTCCCATTTTCTTATTGTTGTTTGATCATTGATATATATATATATATATATATATTCGTTAATAACTTTGAGAAACACGAATAGAAAACCGAAATTAGGACTCACATTAAATATTTCGACCCTTTTAACGGTCGTCCTCAGGAAAGGAAGTTGAGTAGCTAGAAGACGAAAGTCAACTGGACAGCTTCACAGAAAATGTACAGGTTGGCCAGAACGAAAAAAAAGTAGTAGGAATGCGGAAGAAGAGTAGCAACGAGGAAAAATATAATAATAAATAAATTAAAAATAAAAAGGAATCTTCATGAATATAAAATTCAAAAGAAGAGAAAATTATGAATTATTAAAATTGTATAATAAATAAAATAATATATAAATTAAAAAATAAAATCCCATTTGTTACCTTTCCTGCACTTTACGCCCTTTAAAGGAGACCAAGAAAGGAATCACCCTTCTCAGTTCACTTGTATCAAGTATACATTTGGGTTCAGGCGAAGACCACTTGCATCGGTTGAAAAATCTTCGTCATTTTTCTAGTTTCTTACTGTAGTTTAGACGCTAATTTTTATTTTTACAAGTTTCTTGTAAAATGCTGTTTTATATATAAACTTACTCCACACAAAATAAGTATAGATAATCACAAAAAGTCACTGCTATATTTGGATTGCGTTTCATCGGGTGAGAGATATGAGTCTGTTTGAAAACAAGGTGAGGTCTGAAGTCAGTCTCATTCAAGAGACACTCAATCAGTGTAACTAACTTACAGATAGGAGGCAAGAATAAATAAAATAAAGACTAACAAAAATAAATAAATATAAACGAATAATGAAGAAGATTTTAAACACAAGTATAGTTGTTAAAATTATAAAAAATTTAAATTATAAATGAAATATAAACAAGTAAAAAAGATTGTTTACAAATACTAATAAAGAATAATTAATTATGAGGTTCAGCTTAGTAACAAGTTTGTTAGTTATTCTAACATACTTCCCATATTATCTTATTTTGCTTTCCAAGAGAAAAATAAGTACTTCTTCTGAAGCTCTAGAAGTGGCATTAGTGCTCGTAACATTGATCTACCTAAGAACCTGTATTCGGAAGGGGCATTGGACTGAGTCCGTCAGCACTGGCATAAGTGGCCTGGGGAGGTCTCTGCGCTTAACAACGGAAAACCTGTCATCATCATACACAAGCTTAGTTGTGTGTACAACAAATAAATGATAATAGATTACGGGGAACTTAGTTAGATAAACAATTTAAATAACTAGCATTATTTATAGGATCAACATATAATGGAATTTGAAGAAAATAACCTTATATAGTAGGTATTTCAAAAAAAATCTGGTAGGTCATGTGATAAATGGGGTGTAAGGAGATGCATGACTAGAGATGAGGGACTAGGAGTGCAATGCAGGGGTTAGAACACTTTGAGGAGAGCCGAGTCGATGACCCGCCACCCACTTACAGGTCAGGCATTGTTTTGTCCATGTTTCCTTTGATACGAACAAGTCAAAGATGTCATTAATGAAAGTGAAAAGTATATTATACTAACAATATAAAAATCAGAAGCAGTCGAACTATATATATATATATATATATATATATATATATTTGAGAGTAAAATGTTAAGCTCAATTTTGCCCAAAAATGTTAAGTGGTATAGATATGTTGACGATATTCCTTGCATTTGTCCCAATTCTTTAAATAAAGTTGATTTCCTGACAAAATTGAATTCATTAGTGCCGACAATCAAATTCACAATGGAAGAAGAAATAAGTGGTAATTTGCCCTTCTTAGATGTCCTGATCCATAGGTTACCTAATGAGTTACGCTTTAGTGTATATAGAAAACCTATGAATGTACTTGCATACGTTCACTTTTATTCTTCCCATCCAAAAAATGTTAAAATTTCTGTTTTTAGAAATATGTTTTTGAGGGCATTAAGAGTTTGCTCCCCAGAATTCCTTAATGAAGAGATTAATAAATAACATTAGGTCAATTGCCCTTTCATTAAAATACCCCTCTTCTTATATTGATTTAGCTTTGAAGGGTGCTAAAAAAACTTTCTCTAATACTTCAACAGAGCCCCTTTTATTATCAAATTCTATAGTTTTGCCATACCACGAATCATTGGACCCCCTTCCAAGATTAGCCAAACAACTTGATTTTAATATAGTGTTTTCTAATCGTAATAACGTGGGTAATATGTTAATAAAAAACTCGCCCAGCGAATTGGAGTCCGCTGGTATTTATAAAATTCCGTGCAAAAATTGCCATAAAATTTATATTGGTCAAACTGGTAAATCATTAAAGACACGTGTAAAAACAACACCAATATAACGTAAGTAGACAGGAAAAAAGTAGTGCCTTATTCTTGCATATAAAAAATGAAAATCATCATATTGATTGGACAGGAGCTAAATTTATTACTTATGAAAAATCAATGTTGTTAAGAAATATTATTGAATGTCTCTAATTAAATTTAATAGATCTAATATTATAAACATTAGTAACGGTCTCTTCAAACTGGATACTTTCGTCACGAGGGCAATAGCCTCTTCAAAGAGGGTTGACAGCTAGCGGATAGTTTTTTACTTTTTCTTACTGTACTCCTTTGTTTCCCCAAACATCCCTTTCTGGACATTAGTCCTTTCCTGTGCTTTCACCCTTTAAAATACCACTCTTCCCTCCCACTCTTCTCAACTCCTCACCAGATGTTTTCTGCATCTAGTGTTCAGTTGGGTTTTTGACTCTGACGAAGACTGCTTGTTACGGTTGAAAGATCTTAGTCTTGTTTTCCCATTTCTTATTGTGGTTTGATCATATATATATATATATATATTAGAACTGAAATGTTTAGTAACACATTTAAATCAAAAAATTGGTTTTATATCAAGTTTATCTTTATAATTCCAGTATTCAAAAATAATTTTTAGAATAATTGCTCTTATCTTAGAAAAAAGGTTGTATTGCTTACTGTCAATACTTAATGAAATAATAAAACTTTTTTTGAACAAATCTGAATATATTTAGGACGTCAATTGATTGATGATAGCTGTTCTTTAATATGTATAATGTTTTTTAGTATTATCTCCAATTACAGATGATTTATTTATTACTTTTTATGAATCAGAAATAAATAAATTCTCATGTTAATATTTAATGTATATTGAGATATTTGATTCTAATTTATACCCAGATAAAGGGGTATAGTGATTTGAAATTACCCTTCTGAAAAGCTGAAAATCCTTTCTTTATTTTTGACTCGGAAGTTAACAATGATATATATTGTGTGGTTCAATAATTTATTCAACATGCACTCAAAGTGATATTAAATATATAATAGTCGTAATTATCAACTAAAAATACATAAGAGCTCGGAATGATTTATTTATGGTATTGTGAATAATTAATAAAATAAAGGGTTATCCAATGAATCCTTCTCAATAATGAGAGCTCAATTTAACAAATTAATCGTTTTTTTGGGTCAAGACTTAATGTGGAGTGTATTAGTATAATTCTCGTAACTAACAATATCCAGTCATGATTTTAGGTAAATATATTTTCTTTTTTTTAAGAATGCAATTTAATTTATGAGAAAATCAATATGAATAGTATTGTAAAGAATATTTGTGTGGTGACCTCCAGTAGAGTTTGTTATATCCTCTATGAATTTCTTTGTTTCCTTTTAGTACAGGGAGAGGGGTTTGTAGGTAAGTAATCTTTATGTTCAATTATGAGCAACTTAGATTTCATCATTTGGTGAATGTTATGTGCTCAGCAGTCGTAATAACATGCGTTAATGCTGCAAAAGAAACTGCAATATACATATTAGAATAATGCGTGAATTTATCACAAATTTTCCTATTCTTTTCGTCTTTTGTTATATCATTGTCCTATAACATCCAAATCTTTACAGTCATGTGTATATATGAAGAAAAATCACCAACAAGGCAGTATTTCTTACAATGAAAGTCTGTTTTTTTTATTTTTGTTATTTTTTCATATCTATTATATTCAAAGACATACAATGTAGTCATACATTGAATATTTACGATACTTATTGTAAAAAAAAAAATTGCAAGGCTTTCTGTAAGGAATGTTGCTAAGGTGGGCACGAAAGTATGTTTTCTGTTTTGGAAAAGTAAATGAGGATTGGAGTGGGCAGGATTGACTGACAGGGAGCGTGAGGAGTGCAGGACAGGCGAATGGGTCGATGAGGCAACAGGCGCTCAGGCCTCCTCGTGCCGCAGTGGCTCTTCAACTATTAGCCCGCTGCATTACACCTTCCTTCCGAGCAACCTTCCGCCCTATACACTCGTCACTCCTTCCTCACAGACACCTCTTCCATCCAACTTTCTCTTAACCAAACAGTTATTTTTTTTCTCCATTAGCTCGTTAAATTTCTTTTTAACCGTACTCAGATTTTATCAATAACTTTATTTATTATTGCTATTGACATAAAGAATGTTTTAAAACCCTGATGAGGACCTTATTCAGCAACTTTTGCAACATTTTTTAAAAACATTTTCCTTCATCCCACTATTTCTAATTTCCTTTCATTAAGTCATCCTAATGACTATATCTGTTAACACAAATCAGTACTATTTATATACTGATGTGATGTACTGTGATTTATGTACTGATGTACTGATTAAAATAATAATTAAAACCAAAATAAACCATAACGTGTAACAATAGAAGTATGATCTTTCAAAAGTAAATACTTTTTGTGCTGAGATTGTACTCAGTGTGATAAACGTTTTAATGTTTTAATCTTCTTAAGAATTTTAAAAAGTATATTACTCTAAAGATACGGTTAGGGGCTTGCGTTTGAAACCATTTGCATATAAATGCCGACATAGTAACAAATTTAAATGATTCACTAGCTGCGAAAACTGAATAGAAATTATGTGGTGGCTAGTATTAGTCTACCATATGTTTCACAGATTCAAAATCATTTACCTTAGAGCTGGGATGAATAGAAAACATGCAAATAGTCGTCAAAGCGCTGAATTTGCAAAGTTATATTTATCATGCTGTTATTAATAATGGAATATATATCTAGAAAGAAATATAACAATTTCTAATTACAGACATGCACACAAAACACATACATACCCACACCCACCCACACCCAACCACACCCACCCACACCCACCCACGCACACACACACACACACACACACACATATATATATATATGTATATATTATATATTCAGTCATTTTAACATAACTATAAAATATTTAAATATTATATTTTAAAGAATATAAATATTTTGAACTAAACTGAGAAAAAGAACGAACAGAAACTCACTAGAATATTTCGATGACGTCGTCATCAGGAAGATAGGAACGAGTCGCTCCGCAGGCAGCAAACGGTATACACAACGGTATATGTATATATATATATATATAATATATAATATATATATATATATATATATATGTATATATGTAGTGTCTTTCTGTGTTCTTTTCTATGTGTTAAAGTGTTTATTGTCCACACGGACCTTTCATTTTATTCGAAGTAATTGTGCGCGTCTGCGCCGACTCTCTGCCACCTGTAGTGTTGTTGCCTCATGCATTTCCTGTGTACTTGTTTCTCAACCTTTGTCTTTTTCCTGGTATTATTCCCTTCTCATTTCAACTGTTTCCTTTCCTCCAATATTTAGTTTCTTTTATTACTGTTTTATTTGTAATTTGAGTTTGTTAGAGTTTATGTCATTATCATTTTATTAACCTATTTTTATTTTAATTTCTTAATTTAATTTTATTTTATTCTTTTTGATACTTATTATTTGTCGTTTGTTTTTCATTATGACTAGCCCCATCAATTACTGGCTGGATCAGGTAGATTATCTTTCTAAGAAAATAGTAAATTGCACTTCTCATATCGAATTTCTTTCAAGTTGTTTATGTCTAAACATTACACCTAATGGCTTGACTTTGAAGATGCCGCTATCTGCATTCCCTCCGCAGTTTAGATCTCACATTTCTACTTTTGGGTTTCATTCCTCCCTTCAATTGACCAATTATACTTTAAACAATTATATAGTTTCCAGGAACCGTTACAATTCAGAACTTTCCTCTGTAATTAATGTTCTCTTGTACACCTCTCCCAAATTTTTAAGTCCTATCAATAAATCTCTGCTACATGCCCAAAAAATACTTCTCAAAAAACGTTCCCAAAATTACAAAAAATTATCTAAACTCTACTGCTCCTATTTATCCCTTGGCATTAGTCTTCCTTTTCAAGTCCCTTTCCTCCCATATCAGAATTTTTCGTCTGCTCCCAATCACCAGTTTCCATACGGAGTTCCATCTACGACTCCCTCTTTCAATTCCCGAGACTGTCCACCTACCTTTGGACAGCCTTCTTTCTGTGATAACCCTACTGCACCTCTTCGCAGCAATAATATTTGTAACCTTTCCTCTCGTACTCTTTCTAGCAATGAAATTAGTCTCCTATCCAAAGGTCTCTCTTTTAGCCCAGTTCCTAAAGTTAGCCATATTAAAGTTCTAGAAGAACTTCAAATGTTTGTTAGATCACTAAGATGGCAGTTCTTCTGGAAATCCCGAGGTAATAATTCCGACGGCACCACTCCCAAACTCCATACCTCACTCACCCCCTTCAAACCCCTTTCTCCTCTTGAACCACCAACTCTTCCCGCGTCCCACCCCCTTGAACTATACATTACCTCCATCCTCCGTAAAATTTCTGACCCTGTTTTTCTTAAATCCCTTAATCCTCGTGACAATTTGACTTTTTCAGAAAGATCTGCCATCAAGAGTTTGAAATGTGATAGCTCCATTATGATTATGCCTGCTGATAAGGGCTCGACAGTTGTGCTTATGGACCGCTGTACTTACAACAATGAAGCCATGAGACAACTGTCCGACTCCTCCTTTTATCGGCCTCTTACTTCTGACCCCACCTCTGACTTTCTTTCTGAACTTAGGACCTTGCTCAATAACGGTGCCCGTGCTGAGGGCCTCTCCTCTGATGACATCAACATACTTATCCCTTCCTGTCCCCGAATTCCTATTTTCTATCTATTACCCAAAATCCATAAACCGTTTCAAATGCCCACCTCACCTCCCCCCGGAAGACCCATAGTGTCTAGCTATGGGTGTTTGACCGAAAGGCTATCAGCTTTCGTGGACTATTTCCTTCAACCCCTTGTCAGCTGTCAACCCTCCTTCTGTAAGGACACCTTCCACTTCCTTCAACTTCTTAATAATCTCTCTCTCCCCACCTCCCTTGATCATCCTCTACTCATGGTTACCATGGACGTTACCTCTCTTTACACTAACATCGATCACGAAGAGGGCTTAGACTCTCTTCGTTACTTCTTAAACTGCAGACCTTCTCCTCACACCCCTTCTACTAATTTCCTCACAAAACTGGCTCTTTTTGTCCTAACACGTAATGTCTTTCGGTTTGATGGTAGTTTGTACATCCAAACCAGAGGCACCGCGATGGGCACTATCATGGCACCTTCTTTTGCCAACCTTTTTATGTCCAAATTAGAGCAGTCTTTCCTTTCCAGTCGTCAACTTCTCCCCCTTTTCTACACCCGGTATATTGACGACATTTTTCTAATCTGGCCCCATGGTAAGCATGAGCTAGACCTTTTCCTAGAGTCCTTTCAGAACTTTTCCTCCACTATTTCCTTCACCCATCAGATATCCAACAGTTCCCTCTCCTTCTTAGATGTTGATGTCACCCTTAAAGACGGTTCATTTTCCACTTCTGTTCATTTAAAAGCCACTAACTCTCAGCAATACCTCCATTATAACAGTTGTCACCCTTCACATATAAAGAAAGCTATCCCTAGATCCCTATCAATTAGAATCCATAAAATTTGCAATTCCATTAATAGTAGAACCCAACAAATTAATCTATTAAAAGAAAAATTTATTGAACGAGGATACCCTCGTAATATAATCAACAGTTCCGTCGTTCCTGCTGAGAGTATTCACCGCCCTACAGCTAGAAGGGATCGTAGAATTACTACTCCCTTTATTTCTACTTTTTTCCCAGGCTCCCACAGGCTCGGCGCTGTTATTAGGGAGTTCTTTCCTATACTTTCTTCTTCTTCGTCTACTTCTCCTATTTTCAGTCAGTCCCCTACTTTCTCCTACCGTAGACCTTCCAACCTGAAATCCATTTTTACCCATATTTCCAACAGCCCCTGTGCTAGCAGAGGGATGAAGCGATGTGAACGCCGTAACTGCCAAACCTGTCCCCTAATTAACTCCAGTCCTTACTTTACTTCCCCTCTCAGTAACGACTCCTATCCTGTTCCTTCTGATACATCTTGCACTTCCTGTAACTGCGTTTACCGTTTGGAGTGTACTCGATGTGATGCTTTTTACGTTGGCTTGGCTTCAACCAAGCTGAGCCTGCGTATGAACAATCACAGGGCGTCCGTTGGTCAGCGCAGAGACCTACCCATAGCTATCCATGCTAATTCCCATGACCTCCCTTTCAATGATTGTTTCAGGGTACAAATCCTCAAACAAATCCCCGAGTCTAATCCCCATGTCACCCTTAGAGCTTCCGAAGAGGCATTCATATGCCTCCTTGGGGCTCGTTCTCCTCCTGGTCTCAACCTGTACCGTTAATTATTTTTTATTTTATTTTATTATTATTATTATTATTATTATTATTATTATTTTATTATTATTATTTTATTATTATTATTTTATTATTATTATTTATTTTTTATTATTATTATTTCGTATTTTATATATTTTTTATCTTGTTTTCTAAATAAATATTGGAAGAATTTCTATTTTTCCTCTCCTCCGCTGGGGAGCAGCATTGCGGTGGTTCCACGAGTTACTCTGGAGGCCAGTAGTAGTTTGCTTCTCAACGCGAGTACTTCGCACTTCTTCCCGATGACGACGGATGTCGAAATATCGAAGTGAGTTCTGTAGTGTCTTTCTGTGTTCTTTTCTATGTGTTAAAGTGTATATATATATATATATATATATACTACGAGATTTCCTTATTTCCAGACCTTTACCCTCGACTGACTTTATAAACTCCTTGACTGACCTTGTCTAAAAACATAATTCCTTCCGTTTCAAAGACAATTTCTATCTGTGAGTCAGAGGAACTGCCATGGGCACCAAACTGACTCCCTCTTTCGCCAATCTTTTTATGGCACATCTAGAAAATAGTTTCATCCACTCGTATCACTTACTCCCCCTATTTTCCACCCGTTTAATTGATGATGTTTTATTGATATTTTTCATCTGGCCCCACGGGAGTTCCAAACTTGACTCTTCCATACTGAATTTTAAAAGTTTCTACACTTATGTGTCCTTCACCCACAACGTTTCAGCCACCTCTACTATTTTTTTCAATAACTTTATTACCCTCCAGGGTGACATCCTCATTACCTCCGTCCACTCTAAACCCTCTAAACCCGCACCAGTAACTTCACTTTATTAGTTGCCACCCTCCCCAAGTTAAGAAATCTATCTCCAGATCCTTATCAATCCGAATATTCAATCCTTATACCATTCAATCTTCCTTCCGTCTCGCCTTCCCTGTGAATGAGTCTCCCTCCTGGTGACTACTTTCTTCCCTGGTATACATAAACTTAAACGTATCCTCAAAAATCTGTTCCCATCCTATCATCTTCTTTTTCCACATCGGCTATTTTCCTCAGTCAACCCGCCTCTCCTATAGACGTCCCCCAAACCTTGGCAACCTCTTCTCTCACAGGGACTTGATGTTCAGGAGCGTCAACCACTCGTCTGTGGGCCCTGAGTTTGTAAAAGACGGGGTTGCCTGACCAGTCAGTTTCTCAACTCTCTTGCACACTTCACTCCATCTTCCTGCAACCATTCCTTCTCTGTTGCTAAGGATTGCTCTTGTACATCCAAAAATTGTGCTTAAAAATTGGATTGTGCTCGTTATGATGCGTTCTACGTAGGACTGTCCTCTAACAAGCTCAGGCTCCGTATGAATGGTCATAGAGCATCCGTAAAGAACTATTACAATTTACCTGTTACCATCCACACTATCTCCCACGGTCAACCTTTTAATAAGTGCTTCAGTATGCAGATTCTGCGTACAGTTGCATCAGATCCCCCCTGATGATAATACTGTAACACTTGAAGCTTCTGAGGAGGCACACATCTAGTTGCTCGTCGGGGGGGGGGGGGGGGGGGGGGGCCAGTAATAAACCCTTAAAGATAATTTTTTTTTACTGCCTATGATTTTTTTCTGTAACTCCCTTTGATTATTTTATATTTACCCAATTTGTACTGCTTATCTGAATTTCTGTTTTATCTTCTCTTAATTCTATTACTTTCAGACCGAGTTCTGGCGATAGCACTGGCGGTTGCTGGGTTGGTTACTTGCCTTTGCGTCTACAACGTTCTTGGTCTCTCTTTCTCTTTTCTCTTGAAGATGGATTGCCCGAAAATTGTCGTTTGTAAGTGTATTTCTTCAGTCTGTGTGTTGCAATTCTTGGATTTTGAACTCCTCTATATATATATATATATATATATATATATATATATATATATATATATATACTGTTATTTATAAAATCATCTAAGTAACATGGAACTATGTAAAGACATTTTGGAAATATTGAATTACAAAAAAGTAATTAAAATCCGTATCAAATCGTAGACATACAATAAAACAATTTATTACAATAACTAATAAATTATAACAATTTTAAAGAAAAGAAATAAAATATATAAAGGGAGAAGATGGTGTGGACGCATTGTGGAGGGAGGAGCGAGAACTCTTATTGATTTGAAGGGAGAGTACAGAGGGATTTGGGAGATGACGGCTGGTGTGACAGCAAACGCCGAGGGCACTGTGTCGCAATACCCTCACACCAGTACTGCCAGCATTTCAAACGTCATACTCAATCACACCCTCACACAATAATATGAAATTAATAACATTATTGAGAAAACTTTTTTTTTCAGGAAATGAAGTTTCTTTTCCTGTGCTCCTTTGATTAGCAACCCAAATCACTACAGATTAATATTAAAGAAATTATTAATAAAATGCAAGTAATATATATATAAAGCATGGCTAGGAAAGTAAAGTAAAAGATAGTTCACCTCATATTGCAAATTTTAAGCGTAAAGTTTTATTACAGATTTGTAAAGAAACATTTAACAAAGCCCTAAACTTGTAAAAAAAATATTAAACTTGAAAAATATGTCTGTCTTACAATCAATGCTTGAATATCAATTGATTCTATCAGAAACACCTTGAGATGGATTTATAAAATTAATAATTTTAAAGTAGAAACTAAGTTTCCCAACTTTCAATTCAGGAATCTTGAGTTAAACATGAAATTGAATTCTCAGATCCATTGGGTACTGCTATGATAAATTTTATTTATCTGAAACTGAATATCTGTGTGATCAGGTCTGAACTGTGCCATCTGTATCAACTTGCTAGCAGAAACAAATAGCAACGAAAATTAAACTTGATTTCATAGGAGATACGCACAATCAACAAGAGTCCCCAGAAGAATACTAATGGTAGGAAAAATACCATGACAATAAAATTAAAACTGAAATAAAACATCAGATACAAATAAAATAATTAGTTTATGAGTAAAAGTAAGTATCCACATACTCCATTACAAATTTTACAAGCTTAAACACTTACTTTTTTGAATAAATAGTTTGAGATTTTGTTTCAAAATAGTCTACCTTTATAACAAAACTAGGACAGGTACCCATCTTTGACGGAATCAAAAATTCTATTATGTTTGGTATTCCAAAATACCATTAGCAATTATAGAATAGTAGAAAATACTATTATTAGTACAGTGTTAAGCAAAGGCCTCTGTATACACCACATTAGCTGTCTGTCCTTCAGGTTCATGGAAAAACAAACAGTTGGAACCTCTGACCCTTGAGCAAGTAAAATACAGTTGACCATGTGAGAAAAACTTGGTCTCGCTAACTTGAATTCCTGTGTTAGATAAAGTTTCCCCTTTCGACTTCGTTAACGTCATTGATAAATAGACTCTGAAGGAACTTTGCAATAGTTTCAACGGAAACAGACAGTGGTTCGGAATCAATGGTATGGGTGGTATACACACAGACCCCCATTCTATACCCAGTCATGATGTCCGCCTCTATGGCATATCTGTGCAGAGCACAAACTCAGAGTCTTGTCCCATTGCACAGTTTTGGGGCACTCACGTTTCCTTACATAGAATTTGTTACTGCTACTAAATCGCAGCATAATTGGTGCTCCCACTTTAAGTTTTTACTAATGGGCAGTTCAGGAGAAAAAAATTCATAATGGAGGAGAAGTTGGATAATGAACTGCTTCCTCATCATTAATCACTCTCTTTACTGACTTGTAAGTTCTTTCCTCGGCATGATATAGCGTAAGAACTTGTTTGTTGATTTTTCCTGCCTGTTCATATTAAGGTTTGAGAATTGCTTGTTCACAAAACTATTTATTTTGAATATATTGTACAGCCTCAACTCTGGGAAACACTTTTTCAATTATGTCAATGAAATTAAAACAACTAACAATACCTATTTCCTACACCTATGTATTTTCAAAATAAACATGTCTGTGAAGTTAGTAAAATACAGCATAAAGCCCCATAACTTCGCTTTTGCACTGAATTATCAATCTATTCAGAGCCTATATTTTAAGCTAGGCATACATAAATCTAGTGTCAAAGTTTCAGCTCGCTATGTCTCATGGTGGCTGAGTTTACTTGTGACAAACGCGTTTGCTTTAAATGTCCATAATTTCACTTTTACGTTTAATTTCCAATAAATTTAGAGCCTATATTTTAAGTTAGACCTACACAAATCTACTGTAAATGTTTCAGCTTGATATGTGTTATGGTGGCTGAGTTTACTTGTGACAAAATTTTGCGGACAAACCGACAAACTGACAAACCGACAGAAATTTTTCTAAGGGTGGATTCGGTTTCTCCAATGTATAAAACGTAAAGAAACCTTGAAATGAGTCAGTTCTAAGCAATGTACAGACAAATCATTATTTTATTTGTATAGATGGACAACAACAGTATTAGATGAAAGAATTTAAAAAAAAATATCATTAAATTCAGGGTATTTACCAAGATCAAAAATAGATGATGAAATAGATTTCCCAACTCCACTCACCTGAAATTAAAAACAATAATATAAATAAAATATCATTTAACACAGCTGAAAATATTTTTAAAAAAATTAGTAATTTGAATGTGATAATGCCATTAATATATTTGTACAATTATAATTAGTATTACAGATTTTATCTCATTACGTTTATAGTATAATATTTTGTGATAAGACATTTATTTTGAAATTTTTATCAAACAATTGCAAACAACTACTGATAATCTCAAAGGAAAATCTAATTTAATTTGATGTCGAAAAAATTTCGCTTTGAGCAGTAGAAAGTTCCAGTATTACATCCTTTTCTTTTTTCCTTCTGAACTGCCAACTTTAGAGTGTTCAAAGTTTAGGGTTATTATGAAACTGATAATAGCATTAACTGAAAAAAAACTTTATCAACTTTTAATAACAAAAAAAGATGAGTTTTAGTATAAAATATAAAACTTGTGACATATGATTGATTCTGAAAATTTGTGGGAGTGACATATGTCATAACGTTTGACATATCGTAATAGAAACAAAAATAGAATGTTTTAAGAGAGTGAGTTAAATATTTTTTTTATTGAAATTACACGAGAGGAGATAAGCGTGGCACATTTTATTATTTTATAAAATTTTTTTAATTGGTCACTATGGAAAAAAGATATTTTGTTGGAGAAATCAACTAGAATATTATTACTGTGGTAGAAGTTAAGGACATGTTAAAATGTTATTGCAAGCAAGTTTAATCAAATGTCGACTACTCAAGTAAAGTCTAAACACCACTTCCACTCCTTTGAGTATGTGTGAGATGCATAGGGCCGGCTGTCATATGTGATACGTTGAAATAATTAAGTAAGACACCTTAGTATGTGTGACATGGCATAGAAATAAGTGAAGATTAATAGAAATAAGTGATGGTAAGATACCATAAGATGGTAAAAAGTTACTGACTATTGAACTGAAGATTGAAATATCACACTGTTAATCAACAAACTGAAATCATACAAATCCATAGATTTGCTCCTTTATAAATCTGTTTGAAATATTAATATCAATTTAATAAATTAATATTAAATTACCAATATTATAAATAATAAATTAATATTAATATCAACGTACAGTCTTCTGAATGCTACTGAAGACTGTACGTATGCAGATACAAGCATTACAGCATACACATATAAATACATAAAAAATAACTTCTATGATATATATTTTATAAATAATTATAAAGGTTCAATCTGGAAAAGAATAATATAAAATCTTGCAATAATATATATATATATATAATATATATATATATATATATATATTAGTGTATATTGGCAGCAGATTCTCTTGTAAACATATTTTATTAAAGTAGACGGCAGCTTCCGCATTTACGACTTTCTTGCTCATCATTATCTGTTTGATAATGATCTATATACCTGATGATGATTTCCGGGAAAATCAAAAGCTTGTAAGTATAAAAATATAATATTATTGATTAAGCTACAACATTATTTCTTTAATGTCTCTGGGACAACTCCTCCACGAAATCACTCCCTACCAGAAAAAACTAGTTCGAAAACTAGTAAACACGAGCAAAAAAGTCGTAAATGCGGAAGCTGCCGTCTACTTTAATAAAATATATATATATATATATATATATATATATATATATATATATATATAGGTCAAAGAACAAAACGAAGCATAGAAAAATTAAAAGCACACACTTACAGTCTCTAATTTTTGGTTTGAACCGTCTTTAGGAGAGATAAGAGAGGGAAACCAAGCGCACTGGTTTCCCTCTCTTTCTGCCCTGAAGACGGTTCAAGCCAAAAATTAGAGACTGTAAGTGTGTGCTTTTAATTTCTCTATGTCTTTTTTTTTGTACATGGAACTTTGTCCGTTTCGGGTCGTATTTATAGATTGTAGATTGTATTTAGAAAAATCAGGAGTGGCCTACACTCTACTTTACTATAAGTAACTTAATGTCAAATTTCTTGAGTATATAAAACATAGCGTCTCATTTAACCATAACATAAATATCTAAATGGGATATAATTATTAGCATTTCATTCGTGAGGTAGTACAGATAGTGATTGAAGGCCATATCAATTTATAAGCCTATTTTTGTACATCACAAATAATTTATTATTTACAAATAACTTCATTAGTATAACTACAGCAGTAATAACATTTTTGAAAAACCAAAGTGAACATTTCTTGAAACGAAATATTATCCTACAAGAGAACATGGATATTGTTCAAATAGCCAGTAGATTTCTTACATCGTTTACTTGACATCCTTCTACATTGAATATTAAAGTAAAATTTTCAAATTTAAAACAGGAAAATACTTTTTTTTTTCTCTGAAAAACATCATAAACATCATAAACAGAAAATGTTGTTTTAAGGTGATTTATAACTAAGATGTACGATAATTACATTTATTAATCTCTAAAGGAAAGATTTCAATTTTGAATTATATTTTACATTTTTGGTTATTTATAGAATTATTATACTGGGAATTTTATAAGGCTTCTTAGTATTTAATAAGATCTTCTTCCTTCCCCTTTGTCAAATAACATATATACGAATTTTTTCTGAGTGAGTGTTATCATTTTCCTGCACAATATTATTCCTCTTACATCTCATATACGTCAATAAACAATTTAAACTGTTCCTTTATAAAATCAATTTTATCTCAGTGGATTCGCTCAAAAAATTTCTAAGTCAATGTAAACAATGAAAAAAAATATAAAAAATTCGACAAGTATAGCAGGTGATCTCTTACTCTAAGATAAACAAACAGTTTTTATAGCGTTATTGCTCTTTCCCATAAGTGAAACTTCATGATTTTTTTTTTACGACTTGCTAATTTTTTGTTCCATTTTTGGTCAAATTTGCATTATTTTTTAATGAGCCGTTTAGCGTCAAAAAAACATTTTCTGAAAACAGAAATCGTACTGTAACGCCCCTTTAGCGAATGTAATTTTGAAACAAAATATCTCAACTCATTTTCCACATAATCTTCTATTTATAGGCACAGTTTCATTCTTGTCCGTCAAACAGTATGGCTTGTATCGCTCTCACAAGGTTTGAGATTGAATTATAAGTCAAAATTTGTACATTTTATTGAAAAAAAAATATTTCCTGTTGATTTAAAATTCTGAATATATTTTTCGTTTGTTTCAATTGTAACCTCAAAGATAATGTCAAAATTTCAAAACTCTAGGGTTATCAGTTTAGGAGAAATAAATGTTTTAAAAAAAACGGTTTTTGGCCAAAAAAGTGACTTTCCCATCATGCATAATTCTTCTCAAACAATAGGGATCTTCCTCCCTATGAGGCCCATTATTGTGTAAAATATCAACTTGATCCATCAAAGATTCTGGACCGTAGCGTGGTAACAAGCAATGCTAACACACTCACCCACCCACCCACCCACACACACACAGACATCATCGTAAAAACGTCATAAAACGACTTCTGGGACCTCAAAACATGTAATTCAGTCAAAATCTCGAGATCGAATTTTTTCACGATCACTATACTTTACTTATAGTAAAGTAAAATGTGTTTTTATAAATTAAATATACATTAATGCAATTACAAAACGGACAACTTGACACATAAATACCTAAAAAAATCTGGAGTGGCCTACACTCTACTTTACTATAAGTAACTTAAGGTCAAATTTCTTGAGTATATAAAACATAACGTCCCATTTCAGCATTACGTAAACATCTAAATGGGATATAATTATTGGCCTTTCATTCCTGAGGTAGTACAGATAGTGATTGAAGGACATATCATTTTATCAGCTTATTTTTGTACATCACAGATAATTTATTATTTGCAAATAATTGCATTAGTATGACTACAGCAGTAATAACATTTTTGAAAAACCAAATTGAACATTTCTTGAAATGATTTATTCTCCTACAAGAGAATGGCTTTCGTTCAAACAGCCAGTAGATTTCTTACATCGTTTACTTGACATCCTTCTACATTCAATATTAAAGTAAAATTTTTAAATTAAAAACAGGAAAATACCATTTTTTTCTCTGAAAAACATCTTAAACTGCGAAGAAAATGATGTTTTAAGGTGATTTGTTAATTAAATATGTACGATAATTACATTTATTAATCTCTAAACGAAAGATTCAGATTATGAATTATCATTTACATTTTTGGTCTTTTATAGAATTATCATACTGGAAATTTTAATCTTTAAAATAATAATAATAATAAGCTTCTTAGTATTTAATAAGATCATTTTCCTTCCCCTTTGTCAAATAACATATATACGAATTTTTTCTGAGTGAGTGTTATCATTTTCCTGCACAATATTATTCCTCTTACATCTCATATAAGTCAATAAATAATTTAAACTGTTCCTTTATAAAATCAATTTTACCTCAGTGGATTTGATCAAAAAATTTCTAAGTCAATGTAAACAATGTAAAAAATACAAAAAATTCGAAAAGTATAGCAGGTGATCTCTTAGTCTAGGGTAAACAAAGAGTTTTTATATCGTTATTGCTCTTTCCCGTAATTGAAACTTAAAGAATTTTTTTTTATGAATTGCTAATTTTTTTTTTTATTTTTGGTCAAATTTTCATTATTTTTTAACGAGCGGTTTAGCGGCAAAAAAACATTTTCTGAAAACACAAATCGTACTGTAACGCCCCTTTAGCGAATGTAATTTTAGAAAAAAATATCTCACCTCATTCTCCATATAATGTTCTATTTTTAGGCATAGTTTCATTGTGATCCGTCTAACAGTATGGTTTGTATCGCTCTCATAAGGTTTGAGATTGAATTAAAAGTCAAAATTTTTACATTTTATTAAAAAAAAAATATTTCCTGTGGTTTTAAAATTCTGGATATATTTTTCGTTTGTTCCATTTGTAACCTCAAAGATAATGTCAAAATTTCAAAACTCTAGAGTTATCAGTTTAGGAGAAATAAATGTTTTAAAAAAAACGGTTTTTGGCAAAAAAAGTGACTTTCCCATCATGCATAATTCTTCCCAAACAATAGGGATCTTCGTCTAAATGAGGCCCATTTTTGTGTAAAATATCAACTTGATCCATCAAAGATTCTGGACCGTAGCGTGGTAACAAGCAATGCTAACACACGCACCCACCCACGCACCCACCCACCCACCCACCCACCCACCCACACACACACAGACATCATCGTAAAAACGTCATAAAACGACTTCTGGGACCTCAAAACATGTAATTCCGTCAAAATCTCGAGATCGAATTTTTTTACGATCACTATACTTTACTTATAGTAAAGTAAAAACAACACATAAAGAACGAAAACACTTCCAGGGATCAATATTTCGAAACAAAATTCGTCTTTAGGAAGGGAGTAGAAGGGAAAAAGAAGAGGTACATTTGTTCAAGACTGTCGGTGGAAAGTGACTGAGAGTTGTAGGCAGTAGTTCCAGTACCAAGACGCTGTTTCGAAATATTGATACTAGTATATGTTTACATTCTTTATGTGTTGTTTTTTTCAGTTATATATATCATTCTATATTTTATAATTGGTTCAGTGAGTCCATTTTTAATTAAGTTTGTTTTTGTTAATTTATGAATTATTCAAATTTTTGAGTTCGCCCCTGATTATCAAGCATTTTACATGAATAAGGAAATATGCCGAATGATTGATAATTAAAGCACAATATTTCAGTTAATTGTAAATAAAGCAAATATTTGTTACTCGTATATAATAATTTAAATTATATTTGTGAAATATAAAACAAAATACTTCGTTCTTCAAATTGATATGGTGGTCAGTGAAGTGAGTTAAGTGTAAAAGCGGTCTATGATTATAAAAGCTCGGAACCACTGTATTAGGGGTTTCATTAACCTCGTAAAGTGCGACCATCAACTGACAGCTACCACTAGATCCTTTCAATACAGTCCCTGCTACCCTTATAAAACACATGACTGTTCTTCTCCTACTTGAATTCGCTCTAAATAAAGTACTTCTGCTTTAGTCCCTTTTAATATTTTTCATTGATCGTTAAGATCTTCTACTCCAGTAGATATAATTATATCCATTAAAGAAGGACGGAATGTGTCTTCTTGAATAGAAGTGCAAAAATACTGCGACTTCAACACTAAATAGAAGTTATCATCAATGCACTGCAGACTCTGCAAACAAAATGCTTACTATTCGTAGTCAGTGCCTACTGGAGTGATACTGAATAAGCCAACTCTTAAACCATACGCTGTACTGTAATCTTCACAAAGAAGAAAGTTGTATCCTTTCAAGTATTACTTAGAAATTATGAGCATTCATAATAAAAATCTATTATATTCTGTTGATTCTACAGTAATAACACAATTATTATAGATTTCCTTTTGGGGTTCTACTATAGTTAAACTTACATCTTGATCGAAGATACTGATGACGCTAATCTCATTCCTTACAGACTTAAAACTACTTTTATACATCTTAAATAACACTAAATTCTCATACAGAAAATTGCCTTAGTTATAGTAATTTATGAAGTATGAATTTGATATATTACTAGGGTAACTTTTTCACTTAGAAGGGTGATTACAGACAATTATTACTTGCATTCCCTTCTCTGAAATATCACAATGACAACAGTTTCCTTGTTGATGATAAGCCTGTGATTGGGTTGTAAAGTTAAACCTCAATAATAGTTGCATTCTGCGTGATGGAAAATATTTCTTTAATCTTTTCATAAGAAACCTACAATACTTATAATCATACCTTTTATAGAAATATTAATAGTATTATTGTAGTAATATTTCATTTTATTTTACAAGTTTTATAAAATTTTAGTTTATATATTTTATGTTATGATTGTTTATAAAATATGTAAAAAAAAGAAAATATTTCAATAAAGTTGTGTTTTAAGAAAATACAAAAAGAAAATTCAAAAAAACTTTCATCAGGATTGTGGAGTGATCTGCTTGAAAGATATAGAAAACTGCATGTACAGAAATACATGCATTACTGTATACACATATAAATACATATGAATAAATAATGAATAATTATAAGATGTATATGTTTTAAATAACAATACAGATATCAAACCTGGAATAGGAAAGCATTAAATATTGCGATTATATATATATATATATATATAATATATCTTGACTTTTCAGTAAACGCGTGAAATGAAAATCATCGTCTAAATCACAGTCATAAATTCACAATCGGACTAATATCTTTGTATTAAAATAATGCTTTACGCAACCATGTGGTATATTTTTTAAATAAGAGATTTAGTTATAAGTTTAATACTTTAATTAAATGAAATAGTAAAATTGAGTAATCTTGAAAGGAAGAACAGATTATATAATTTCAAAGTATTTTTCGGTGTTTTCTTAATGTAGTCTGAATCCTTTGATATTTTTATTCACTAAAAATGTGTAGAATATTTTACAATTTTTTTTTTTAATTTTATGGCTTTGTGTATCTATTTTTGATATTTTTTGTTGTTAGATCCATGCGTGTTTTATAGGATATATTGTCCATAAATGTTAACTTTATTACAGAATAAAACTTTTGAAGGAAAGTTAAAAATTTGACAAACATTTTAGCTTGTTTAGTTTTATTGTAGTTTAGTTTAGCTTTATAGTTGGTTGTGACTATAAGGTTCAGATTTAGCTCAGCAGCCAAAAGTCATTTTTCTGTTGCATAAATAAATGCCCAACATAATCAGCAGTGATTATGGAAACGCGAACGCACGTCCTCCTGAATTTTGCTGCATCCTCAGTCGTATGTCAAACACTGCAATTGTGTATTAACTGCTGAAGCAAATTCCTACAGGTCAGTGAACAGTTTTATTTATCACTGTACAAGTGTTGAGTTATATTAATAAATCTGATCAATGAATCCTCTCAGGCATGTCATTCAAACTGTACTTGTATGTGAAACAACAAGCACACCAGTACTGAGGTAAACTTGATAAATATCAACACTCACATCTGTCAAGTTCATATTACGTAAATTTTGTATGCGCTGTTTGCATGCGTTATTAACGTGTTAAACTTGTAACTAAATCGCTTATTCAAACAATGTACTAAATAATAACATAATATATTGTTTTAATACTAAGATGTTTGTCCCGTTTATGAATTGATGACTGTGGTTTATGTATTTAGTTTCATTGGATTAATAGAACTGTGAGTACTGTATGGTTCATAAGAGCTTAATAACATTTTAACGGACAAAAAAAATAAACAATCATTCTACATTATATTACTATTATTATTATTATTTTATACCATTTGTTACTATTTGATCATTAATTAGGAGAAAAACAGTCACTCTTTGAGAGGAATGGGCTTTAGAGTTTTAGTACTTGTACAAATCAGGTCGGCTATTTAATTAGACGATGTATTGATGCAGGAGAGGAACAAGAACCGGGCTTACGTCTCCATAGTTGAGATGGAAGTATGTAGAAGTCGCTAATGGGCTAAGTTAAGGGGATGACTGCCAACTTTCCCCATGACTTGGAACAACTTTGCACACCTCCTCCCAGCCAACTTTTCACAACCAACGGCATTAATTGAAACTCAAAAATAAAATAGTAAAAAAAATAATTTTAAATTCAAATTTAAAAAACCTAATCAATTAATTCGTTCTTTTTTAATTATATCAAACAAATGTGTATTTAAATTATGTATGCTTATATACATTAATAAAGAAAAAATAACTTGTAAATCAAACAGATTTAAAAATCACAATAAATATAATAATTGATGTGTAATACTTAAGCTGTATTTTATTTAATTAAAAGCAAAATTAGTGATAACACTTGAATCCTTACTAACTAAAAAATATTAAAACAAACTGACATCAGAAAATATAAATAATACCTAAAATGTCGCATCATTCCAGTTTTCTGTCGAATACTATGTTATCAGGCTTACATGGAAACAACTTGGTTTAAATATAATGCATTATATGCAGTCTTATACGATTTCTGTTTTCTTTCGTTCCATTATAGAAATGTTCTATTTCATTTTCTTCATATTTTTTTGCAGGTAATACTGTGAGGTGTTTACCAGTGAAATGAACTATGACAATATAAATTACACTTTATTTAAATTACATAAATGTGTAGCTGATGTTTTTCTTTATATGACTACACCTCGAAACACCACATGATACAGGATACTTATTTTTCTTCCTTACGATTTCGGATCTTCCTTATGATTCCGAAAGTTTGTTGGAGCTATACAGGAAATAGTTTCACAGATTTTAATAAAATTGTACTCATAAATAGCATGTTTTGAAAAGATGAGATAGAAACCTTTTTATTAAGATAACAGATATGGAAATGAGCTTTATGTTACATTTTTTGATAACATAAAATATTTTTAATGTAAACAGTTAACTATGGAAGAATGAAATATTTACCAACAATTATCTTAATATTAGTAATCTACAAAAAAAACTTTCATGAAATTTAGATTGTACAAAGCGCAATTTCCCCATAAAAACTGAAAACGTAAAACATATATAAATAAAGAAAGGTTTCTGTACATTGCTTAGAACTGACTCATTTCAAGTTTTCTTTACGTTTCATACATTAGAAAAACCGAATCTACCCTTAGAATATTTCTGTGAGTCGGTTTGCGGTTTTCCCGCAAAATTTTGTCCCAAATAAACTAAACCTGCAAACGATATATCAAGCTGAAACTTTGACAGTAGATTTATGTATGTCTAACTTAAAATATAGGCTCTAAATGGATAAGAACTTCAACGTAGAAGTGAGGTTATGGACGTTTAAAGCAAAAACATTTGTCATAGTAAACTCAGCCTCCATGAGACACAGCGAGCTGAAACTTTGACACCAGATTTGTATATGATACTTTCTAAAACGATATTTTTTACTATTCTATAATTTCTAATATTTTGGAATACCATGTAAATAATCGAATTTTTGATTCTGTCAAAGACGGGTACGTATGCTAGTTTAAAATAATGCAGTAGCTACTCTATTTTTGAGATTGGTGTATAGTAATTTACATTTTTTTTAAAAAACTCAGTTAATCATAATTTTTGTTTATGATATATAAGTGCAGTGAAAGTCTTAAAATCATAAAAGAACGTCCATAGAAGTGTGGTTCCCTGAATCACCCTAAAGGGGAAGGAATAAAAATTTACGTTTAGAACCTTTTTAGATTAATGATTGAGATGCAATTAGTTCCTAGTTGTTCAAGAACTCTATTCTATAAGTATTTACCATAGAAATAGTTCTTAGGTCTTATGATATTAATAAATATTTCATTAACAAGTAAGGTGTAATGATGATGAGACAAAATCCATTTTGAGTTCTCTGAATTCTTTTATACTAATAATTATAATAATAGGAGTAATATTACTATTATTATAATTCTTTTTTTTTAATAATATATTGATGTATGTTGAATATGAATACTTTGCAACCAGCTTCAGATCAATCTCGAACAGGTTCACAGATCTTAATCTTAACACGGTTATTTTTTGGATACTTACATAATTATTTTAGTTATTCATAGATTATATCAATGGTAGTTTATTGCGCATTTTATTAAAACTGATACGTGTAGAATTATTATAATACAACCTTTAACAGGGCCACCTTTATACCTCTGTTAGCATTCACTTCTTGCACATATGCGTGCAAGCATGTTGATTTACTAATGAGACTCAGATCAGCCATTTTTGTAGCTATTAGTTATACAGATAAAATTCAGATAAAAAAACAGACAGAAAACCTACTGATATTCAATACTGAAATTCAATACTGATATTTTTGAAGTTACGTTTTAAGTTATTAGAACTGCAGATTTTTATGTTACAACTTTAAAAACAGTTGTCTACATATTGAAATAGAGAGAATATCTTATTTCTAGATTGTTCAGCATGACTTCATTTTCCATATAACGCATACAACAAACTGTAGAATCCTTCACTAAACTTTACCACAATCAAACATAACGGCGAAGTAGTTGAAAATCAATTGAGTTTTTTTATTTTCCATGTGTGCATCTTGTTGACATAATACCAAATTCTTTGGTATTTTATTGTCAAACCTATAGATAGTCAACATAACGATTTCATTTGTTTTATTGTAACTATAACCATCTAATCATTTGTGATAAACATGGAACCAATGATCTACAATAATTTAATTTATTATTATTATGAAACTAAAAACACACAAACACATGCGATCAAAAATGGTCTTTTGAAACATCAAAACATATAAATCTGTGAAAATTTTGAGATATGATCCTTTCATGATCACTGTAGTAGAGTAAAAATAGGTTTTTATGTTTCAATAAATCCAATTATTCAACAAATATTAAATTTCTGGACTGTCATTAATGGTGAAAAAAAAGACTGCATAATGTAATAATATTGCAGAAGCAATATTGTATATATTGTGCAATAAAGTACATTTCTTAATGATATATTAGGGAAAGCCAAATGGGTTCATTTCAATAGAAATAGCTATGTATCTCTCAAATGTCATTAAACTCTATCAAAGAGATTGACCTACAACATATAGCCAAAGGGTTTCGTACACAATGCACGTTGAGTAATCATCAAAATGATATGTGAATATATTTAGAGGATCTTAAATCATGTAAATAGATCTCTTTAAATCTGCACTATACTTTTACTTATAAGAAAGTAAAAAAATACGATATATGACTTAAAAAAAACAAAGAGAATATCAAGATTTCTTTTATAATGACAATAATTTTTAGAACCTTAACAAATAGTGTATTTTAAATTATGCTGCAAAACGCTATGAAAGAGTATTGATTATGTAGTTGCTGAAAAGTCAGTCAAACTCGCTTAAGGGGATGTGAATTTCGAAGTATTTAGCTCTGCTGCTCCTTTGACTGGCCTTCCACTGCGGCATTAAAGATTTAATTCCCTTTGGCATTCATTTATTTATTACACATTATTGTTAAAAGCTGTGGAGACAATATTGTTCGTACAGAGCTTTTTGAAGTTTTTCAAGCCATTTGTTTAATGACAGACTGACATATATCGTGAAAGTGCAGACAAGTAGATGAAGCAAGGTCTTTATCATTATCATGATCTGTCTTCATGGAGTGAAGAAGGGTTCAGCTGTGTGTATGGGTGTCGACTGTTAACTTGTCTGTTAGACTAATCAGCGTTGATACCAGGCTGTCAGAGGAATTCTCGTAGAAATAAACAGAAAGATATAAGAAGGGAAACAAAAACACTGTGCAAAACAAAGTAGGTCCCTCACATCTAATATAAGGTAAACAATATAGGCTTAATTATAGTAAATACTAATGCAGTACTAAATACAAAATTTATATATTCCATGATGAGGAAAAAGTAGCACGTAATGTACAATAAAGCACATTTCATATAATTAATTATCATATAAAAGGATATTTTAAACAAATAAAGCAAATGCTTATAACTTAATAATAGTACTAATAAATGACTTAATAACAATTGAATAATAAATGCTAAAAAATGGTATATGCATTAATTAATTTAAAAAAATAAAAAAAGTTATAAGGTAATAATAGAATAATAAATAATACTGTGTAAAAGATATAGACGATGAAGATTGAGTCGAGAAAATTATGTGGAACGTGGTAACTGAGATCAAAATAGTGGTTAAATTAAGTATCTATAATCGGAAAAAGCTATCAAACTGACGCAGAGGGTGAGAGATGGATGAAAGGCTGGTACGCTGACCGGAGAAAAAGCTGTCAAACTGACGCAGAGGGTGAGAGATGGATGAAAGGCTGGTACCCTGACCGGAGAAAAAGCTATCAAACTGACGCAGAGGGTGAGAGATGGATGAAAGGCTGGTGCGCTGACCGGAGGAAAAGCTATCAAACTGACGCAGAGGGTAGGAGATGGATGAAAGGCTGGTGCCCTGACCGGAGATAAAGCTATCAAACTGACGCAGAGGGTGAGAGATGGATGAAGGCTGGTGCCCTGACCGGAGAAAAAGCTCTCCGGAGCAGCGTGTACAAGTAATCCGCCGCAGACGCATTACCGCAAACCATAATCACTTCTTTGATTCAATTAATACTTGCAAATTATTATTTTACAAAGCTAATAAAGGTTAACATCTATGAACTGCGAAAGTTAAACAAGTTCATTACTAATATAATTGACCAACATATATTATCATAATATCAGTGACATAGTTTGATGAAAGAAGTCATCTGTAATAAAGTAATCTACTGTACTGATGATAATAGTGAATTATATTAAACGAAAAAATACATCTCATTCATTATGTCTAAATTTTAGGTCTATACACTTGATAACAGTTGTCAAGGTTAAAAGTCAAATACCTAATTGACAAATATATAGGTAGTAAGTAATTAATATAATTTAACTAGATCTTCAGTAACACGGAGCATTGAATTTAGATTTCATATGGGGTTAAAATGAATAATTGTGATTTTATTACTAAACCTTCGCTTCTGTAAGTAAATAACAAATAGGAATAGTGAAAAGCTGAATAGGTTGAACTGGATGTCTTCGGAAGGTGCAATTAATTTCGGGAAGCAAACCAGCCATTGAGAAACTGTTTCCAAGTACCACTTCAAGAGCTGTCTGACTTGGGATAACGAGTCCAGTTAGTTCATTCCTTAACAAAAGCTCTAGAATTAGTCCTTGCTTGAAAACGATTTCAAATGAATCTAGTATTTGCTTTTCATTACCAACAAGGCTTTAATAGCCTGTCTCTTCAACTAATGAACGACATATTCTTTCACTACTCCGGCCTGAATATTTTTTCAAATGGACTTCACAAGTGTAGTTACTAACATTTACTTGGAAAACATTAAAAACATTTTACTCTTGCTTCCTTGAGTTTTATTGGTAGAAGTATTGAAAGGTGGACAAACAACTACCAAAGTTCCATTATCCTATAGCTCTGTTGTTTTTGAGCCTCGGAAAACGAATTCACAATTACAAACATGGCGTAATAACAGAGCCTCCTCTTTCTGATGGAGAGATGAGATTAACTATTTATACTCGTACTTATTGCATAAAAGCGGCTCTCTAAATAGAAAGAATGGGTGTTTGTAAAATTAAATATTTTTGAACTGCATGTCATTTCACTTGAAGCGTGTCAATTTACCGCACCCATCGTCAGAGGTTTATAGAAATACTGAGGTCAACCTAAACATTAGATCAATACCAAATAAAAGGATCTGCGTGACACATATGGAAAGTTTATCATTTCAGAGATGCAAACTACATTTTAAGAGCCCTTGATTCATATGCTGCTATCGGCTTGATATGAATACTATCATTCCAACACACTAGACATAATAGCCTTGAAGAAACAAAATAGATGCATTAGTACTAAGAACTATAGGGTACATCTACGCATAAGCAACACATTTTTTTTAAATACAAATTTGTTTGGTCAAACAGTGGGCCTGTAGCATGCCCAAAAATTTTGGATACACACCTATTCACCCAATCACCCACCTACACACACGCACACATACACAAACACCATTAAAAACGTAAAAAACGGGATTAGAGACTTCAAAATATAATAACCTGTCAAAATCAGAAAGATAAGTTTCGTACTAGAGTTAAAAAAAGTTTGTTATGATTGTTTTTGAAATCAATTGGTGGAACACAATAGAGTTCACACCGTTTTACTGATCATAAATAAAGTGTATACCAAAAAATAATGTTTTATGACAGGATAATCTGAATACTTTTCTGTTGCAATTAAATTAACAAAAAAAAACCGTTGTGTGCATTTAGTGATATTGGAAAATGTTTTTTTTTTTTATGTTAAGCGGTCAACTAGAGGACAATGAAGTTTTGTCTAAAAAGCAACATAAAATTCGTAAGATTTTCAAAGATGTTGAAAAATGTCTATTACTACAAGAGGAAATAGAGCTATAAAAAATGGAAACTGTACTTGGAATAATAGATTTATTGAATTCTTAACATTGAGATATTTTGTTGCAATCGAGTCAAGACAGTATTTGTTTTCTGCTGTAATCCCCAGAATTGTGAAATTTTAAAAAGTTAATACAATTAACAAGAGTAAACAGTTTTATTATAAAAATATGGATGTCTGACTAAATGCTTCAATCAATCTTCATGTTTCACCCCTTAACATTTGTAACAGACAGACAATTCTTGTTATTTTAAAGATATAAATTATTTTTATGTAATATTCGAGGATCGGCAAGATGCCTATTTGCTTTTATGACAAGATGACAACTATTATTAGTCGCCATGCTTTTAGAGTTGATGACACATACAATTTTGTATCAGCTCCTGTATTAAGAAGAATATATCACGGGATAGGATAAGTGGAGCAGTAAAATTACTAAAAATATCAGCGATTCTGTTCTATCTTTAACAATATGGGAAGGTTTAGGTAAGTCAGTACATTCGTTAGGAGCAACGTATCTACTACATGAACAAATCAATAAAACCATATCTGAAAATGTTAGTTAAAAAAATTGATAACTCATTGGGATTCCTTCATATATATGATCACGGTATGCACAAAGATGATGAAACGATGGCCTCGGTTTAATTAAAACAATTATAATCAAAGCATGTTAGATTCTCCAAGACCAATGATTTATTTTTACCATAACTGGTAAACTGGGCAGAGCCACTTTAAAAGACTGAAATCACTAAGTAGATTATTCTACTCATATTTATAAGTAGATAATACTTTACCAGATTGTGGGATATTACGTCTTGAAGATAACCACATGAAAATTAAACCAAAATTCATTACTTTTCAACGAGTTTTATATGATGTTTACATTTTAATAAAATTGAGTGCAGACGACTTCAGATTTTTTTTGGTGTCAGCACTATATTTCAAAAAGTTAATAGCGATGTATACAATTGTTACTATTAATATGCTTCTTACCAAGCAATGCAAGTTCGTGTTGACTGCAAAATTTAAAATGTTTTCTTGACTAAACTTATGTTAGCTCAATTTAAAATACCATTAATTAACTAAATACTGATTTAATCTATATTTTCTGTGACCATCTATGGTATATAATCCTTTTTAAATACCACCTGAGAATGTATTACATTATGTTTAATTAGTATCAAATCATACAAGACTGTAACACAAGAGATATTGATTGCTAAATCTGCGGGCATTGTGTTAGTCTGCCATTTGAGTCAAAAAATTATGAACAATAATCCAATGGTTACTGTAAAATCTTAAACGAAAAGCAATTTAAATTAAAACGTTGCCATAAAAAGTAATTTTTTTTTCGTATTTTAGTTATCGGATAAATACAATCTGCCTTGATCCCAGTAATAAGCTAGCAGCCTTGATACTCTATAATCGGATTCCTCTATTTAGACTTTCAAACATAACACCTTATCCATTATTTATTCTCTAAAGAAATACTCAAATTATGCTAGCCACTGTATTTGATTCTTTTTAATTTTCATTTAATTCTAAAATTGTTCAAAGAGCTACTTATGATTTTCATTTCATAATTTACGAATTTATAGTTGGTATAGTTTTCCATAATTATTATTTAAATCATTCGTTTTCTTCTGCTTATTTAAATTATATTTTTTTTAAGTTACCCCTACACTATTTTATTTGAATATTAGTTATATTTAAAGCTGAAATAATGAAATATATAAATATATTTAAATTAACATAATTTCAGTAATTGTATGTTTTAATTTTGTAATTCTATTTTCCATGACACAATTATTTTGTATAATAGAATAAGTGGGCTGTCGTGTTGTTATTGGCTAATGTGGAAAAAAAAAGAGAACAGGTTGGTAAATAGAATTAAATTTCTATTCGCTAATTTTCTAATTGCTAATTAACATATGGTATTATTAGCAATGAGGTAGACGAAATGCTATAATGTTGTCACATGAATCACTTTGATATGTATGGTTGGCTGATACACTCGTAAATGGATCAAATGGAAGCGAATTTAATTATTAATTTTGGCGAAAGGTATTACACATGTTGAAATAATGCAAACTTTATTTTTGATACTGTGAGGTATGCAGTTTTAATAACTATATTTGTGATTATCTAAAGTGATTTTGCGTGTTAGAAGCCATGTTGAGGTACGTGTGAGAAGAGCCTAGACCTCATAAGAGGGGAGGGAGGAGGCATACAGTGTCAAGCTAGTCTCGCTTCGAATTCACTTAGACAATGAATTATGTATCATCCCAGATAAAGTTCATGTGTCAATAAATACTTATTTTAAGTTTTCATCCTTCTATATTTATTTTTTATGTGTAATCTTTTCTGTCCCAACACATATAAATCACATTTTTGGTAATCGTTTTGTGTTAAAATAAATCGCACTTTTTAAAGACTCCAATATCCTACATTCTAGTAGAACAATTTTGAGTCTATCAAACATTTTGTTGTACGGTTGCAATGCCAAAGCACAGAACGTATTTTTTACAGATGCTATATGTTAATATTACAAATCAGATAATTTAAAATATCAATTTTAAGAAAATTGACAAATATTTTTGGAGCTTAGGTATATATCATTATTCAAAGTTGCCCATAAATATAGAACCTTTTGATTATCTTATAGCTATGTAAATAGTACGATAGAACGGAAAACGAAGTATAAAGTAAATATTAGTTAATAAATAAATTTATTATCTTATATCTTGCTGTAATGAAGTCAGATTTATAAGCACCAGGAAATATACTACAGCATTTGCCACCACTTAAAGAAAATCTACGAGATGATAATTTATTTTTTGAGTCCAATAATCAAGTAACTGACTTATTGAGATATGGTAGAAAATGAAGAAATAAGTCTCTGGTAAGTGGATTAATGGATGAAATTCTATCAAATCTTCAGAATTAGGTTGTATAATGTGCATAGAATACCTCTTTGCACAGGCTAACTAAATTTATAGCCCTAATAGAATACACTCAGGTTTACAGTGTTATGATTATAATATCTTATGGTCCACAATATTTATAGAAAAAAAATCTGGAGTGGTCTACACTCAACTTTACTGTAAGTAACTTAATAGCAAATTCTTTAAGTATATAACACATAACGTCTCATTTAAGCATAACGTAAACATCTAAATGGGATATGATTATTAGTCTTTCATTCCTGAAGTAGTAAAGATAGTGATTGAAGGACATATCACTATATATGCTTATTTTTGTACATCACACAGCTGATGCAAATAATTTCATTAGTATAACTACAGCAGTAATAACTTTTTTGAAAAACCAATGTGAACATTTCTTGATACGAAACATTCTCCTACAAGAGAACATGACTTTTGTTCAAATAGCCAGTGGACTTCCTACATCGTTTACTTGACGTCCTTCTACATTGAATATTAAAGTAAAATTTTCAAATTTAAAACAGGAAAAACCCTTTTTTTCTCTGAAAAACATCTTAAACAGCAAAGAAAATGTTTTTTTAAGGTGCTTTGTTAATTAAAGATGTTCCATAATTACATTTATTAATCTCTAAACGAAAGATATCAATTTTAAATTATCTTTTACATTTTTGGGTTTTACGGAATTATTAGACTTTGAATTTTATGGCTTCTTAGTATTTAATAAGATCATTTTCCTTCCCCTTTTGTCAAATAACATATATACGAATTTTTACTGAGTGAGTGTTATCATTTTCCTGCACAATATCATTCCTCATACATCTCATATAAGTCAATAAACAATTTAAATTGTTCCTTTATAAATATCAATTTTATCTCAGTAGATTCGCTCAAAAAATTTCTAAGTCAATGTAAACAATGTAAAAAAATCTGGAGTGGCCTACACTCTACTTTACTATAAGTAACTCAATGTCAAATTTCTTGAGTATATAAAACATAACGTATCATTTAAGCATAACATAAATATCTAAATGGAATATAATTATGAGCATTGCATTTGTGAGGTAGTACAGATAGTGATTGAAGGACATATCAATTTATAAGCTTATTTTTGTACATCACAAATAATTTATTATTTGCAAATAATTTCATTAGTATAACTACAGCAGTAATAACATTTTTGAAAAACCAAAGTGAACATTTCTTGAAACGAAATATTATCCTACAAGAGAACATGACTTTTGTTCAAATAGCCAGTAGATTTCTTACATCGTTTGCTTGACATCCTTCTACATTGAATATTAAAGTAAAATTTTCAAATTTAAAACAGGAAAATACCCTTTTTTTCTCTGAAAAACATCTTAAAGAGCGATGAAATGTTGTTTTAAGGTGATTTGTTAATTAAAGATGTACGATAATTACATTTATTAATCTCTAAACGAAGGATTTCAATTTTGAATTATCTTTTACATTTTTGGTTTTTAACAGAATTATTATACTGGGAATTTTATGGCTTCTTAGTATTTAACAAGATCATTTTCCTTCCCCTTTGTCAAATAACATATACGAGTATAAGATTTTTTTCTGAGTGAGTGTTATAATTTTCCTGCACATATTACTCCTCTTACATCTCATATAAGTCAATAAACATTTTAAATTGTTCCTTTATAAATATCAATTTTATATCAGTGGATTCACTCAAAAAATTTCTAAATCAATGTAAACAATGTAAAAAATACAAAAAATTCGACAAGTATAGCAGGTGATCTCTTGGTCTAGGATAAACAAAGAGTTTTTATATCGTTATTCCTCTTTCCCGTAATTGAAACTTCATGACTTTTTTTTTATGAATTGCTAATTTTTTGTTCCATTTTTGGTCAAATTTTCATTATTTTTTAACGAGCGGTTTAGCGTCAAAAAAACATTGTCTGAAAACACAAATCGTACTGTAACTCCTCTTTAGCGAATGTAATTTTAGAAAAAAATATCTCAACTCATTCTCCATATAATGTTCTATTTACAGGCATAGTTTCATTTTTGTCTGTCAAACAGTATGGCTTGTATCGCTCTCACAATGTTTGAGATTGAATTATAAGTCAAAATTTTTACATTTTATTGAAAAAAAAATATTTCCTGTTGTTTTAAAATTCTGAATATATTTTTCGTTTGTTGAATTTGAAACCTCAAAGATAATGTCAAAATTTCAAAACTCTAGGGTTATCAGTTTAGGAGAAATAAATGTTTTAAAAAAAACGGTTTTTGGCAAAAAAAGTGACTTTCCCATCATGCATAATTCTTCCCAAACAATAGGGATCTTCGTCTTTATGAGGCCCATTTTTGTGTAAAATATCAACTTGATCCATCAAAGATTCTGGACCGTAGCGTGGTAACAAGCAATGCTAACACACGCACCCACCCACGCACCCACCCACGCACCCACCCACCCACACACACACAGACATCATCGTAAAAACTTCATAAAACGACTTCTGGGACCTCAAAACATGTAATTCCGTGAAAATCTCGAGATCGAATTTTTTCACGATCACTATACTTTACTTATAGTAAAGTAATATAAAAAATTCGACAAGTATAGCAGGTGTTCTCATAGTCTAGGATAAACAAACAGTTTTTATATCGTTATTCCTCTTTACCGTAATTGAAACTTCATGCATTTTTTTTCATGAATTGCTAATTTTTTGTTCCATTTTTGGTCAAATTTTCATTATTTTTTAATCAGCCGTTTAGCGTCAAAAAAACATTTTCTGAAAACAGAAATCGTACTGTAACGCCTTATTAGCGAATGTAATTTTGAAAAAAAATATCTCAACTCATTCTACACATAATGTTCTATTTTTAGGCATAGTTTCATTTTGATCCGTCAAACAGTATGGCTTGTATCGCTCTCACAATGTTTGAGATTGAATTATAAGTCAAAATTTTTACATTTTATTAAAAAAAAATATTTCCTGTTGTTTTCAAATTCTGAATATATTTTTCGTTTGTTGCATTTGAAACCTCAAAGATAATATCAAAATTTTAAAGCTCTAGGGTTATCAGTTTAGGAGAAATATATGTTTTTAAAAAAACGGTTTTTGGCAAAAAAAGTGACTTTCCCATCATGCATAATTCTTCCCAAACAATAGGGATCTTCGTCCTTATGAGGCCTATTTTTGTGTAAAATATCAACTTGATCCATCAAAGATTCTGGACCGTAGCGTGGTAACAAGCAATGCTAACACACTCACCCACCCACCCACCCACACACACACAGACATCATCGTAAAAACGTCATAAAACGACTTCTGGTACCTCAAAACATGTAATTCCGTCAAAATCTCGAGATCGAATTTTTTCACGATCACTATACTTTACTTATAGTAAAGTAATTGTGTGATAAGTTATTTTCATATTGAAATAAAGAGACTCTATACGTGACATGGAAGGTAAGTTGGTAATGTTAAGTTAAAAGTTATTTACCATCTTAAAATTATCAATGTCATTAAACATCTATTATGATTCGCTCAGGTAGAAAAGGAGCAATATTTGAAAAGAAGGAAATTTATTCTTGTAAAACTCAGAAACCCTTTAAAGAAATCATTAAGAGACATACATAAAGCATAGGGGTACATAGGCATAATAATGGTAATCAAATTTTTTTTATCTTCTAAGAAGGTGAAACGCATTTGCGGACATATTTCTCGGCTCCCACTTAAGCCAGAATACTAATTAAAACACCCCACCAGAACACCAGCCAGGAACAGTTTTCCACAGACTATGTCATTCTTTTAATAACGATAATAACAATGATAGGCGTTAAATAATTGCAGCTAGAAGAATGGGAAGGAAAACTGTGATGGAATGAAAAATTTCTGAAATGTTGAGTGAAATAAACAGTTCACCCTTAGGATGAAATAGGACTGTACCTTCTAGTGCTCCGTATCCTGAAGTGCTTCTATTAGCTCACAATAAATAATACCTTCGAATAGTAACTTTGAAGAGACGTTGAGGCTCAAAGTTTGTTTGTTTGACATGGACAACGTTTTTGTGAAAACAATAGAGGGTGGACAGTTGGTTTCTACTGCACTGTCCACTTAAGTTGGAAATATTGAATTCTGTAAGTGTTCTTTTTATTATTTTTTTTGTGTCGTCCTTTGTGTAATTTAAAGTTTTATATATATATATGAATAATAATCAAAATAACACTTGATGTAATAGATGGATTAATTTACCACAATGAAAGAAATTTGGAAACAATGCTCTAAGGCCTTTCGTCAACACATCGTCAGAAAGCAAGTGAACTAAAAAATATTTAGTTATTTTTTAGTTCCTTGCTCTCTGACGATGTGTTGACGAAAGGCCTTGAGCATTGTTTCCAAATTTCTTTCATTGTGGTAAATTAATCCATATATATAATTGAAGAAAGGACCGAATTTCACTGGTAATTTTCTTCTTTAGTTTTTCGAAATCGCCTAAAAATATCTTCTCTTCTTCATCCATACATTGAATAATATTTATTAGAGTAGATCCAACATGTTTCGACTTGCATCCACTCATCTTCAGGGCAGCTATATAAAACTTAGCGATGGTACTTAGTTACTAAGTTTAGCGATGGCATTAAAATGATTTCATCTCTTTTATTTCACAAAATTATTTCAGTAAAAAACGGTTTTGTTCAATGAAATATTTTCTAAATGAAAGATAGCTCCAACATTTTGCAAATATATTTATATGCATATGGTATAATACTGCAAATATATATTTACTATGTTTCAAAGAAATGATTATTCTAATAATAAAGGATATTGAACAATTTAGGACAATGTCTAGGATTTACTATGACAAGTTGAAAATTATGCGCCAAGAGCACGACGATAAACAGTTTTACCCTACCGTATGTCTTGGTAAAGCTTAGCTTTATAAGTTATATCTGTATAGAATAGGAGGCTAGAAGAAAACATGACTAGTCAAATTGATTCAGGGGTTCATCTTGCTATTAACTGGTTAATATATTTCTCTCTATTAGGATATTTTGAAGTTATTTAAAATTAATGTTTTAAATAATTTGGCCTAACCCATGATTTCGTAAATTAATTAATAGTTTGACATAAAGCTGTTATATAAAACTTCCATCACATCACTGACACTTTAATTCACTTTAGACGAAAAATTGTTAGAGAAGTGATATTTTAGTGAGGCAAAGAGGACTGATTGACGTAATTCGGTTTGTACTAGGAGAGAATACATAATGAAGAGGATAGAAGTCGGGTAACAGCGGCTCTACCAGCACGTCAACAGTTAATTATCTCATCCCTTCAGTAATCAGTTACACCAACTGAACACACGCTTGCTTATGCACACTTAAGAGATACTTCACAAACCAAAATCATTTCATTTCCAAATGTATCTTTATAATAAGACCAATGGCATTTATCAAGCAGCTGTACTTCTTCGGTGGTGATTTGTTTTAAACCTGTCTAATTGGTTTTGGTAGCTAAATCAGTAAGGCCACTTCGGAGGCTTACAACCATTAACTAAGCCACTGGCTTCAATTCTCACACATTGCATTATATGTAGTCTTCATATTTGTATTCATTAATTAATAACTGAAGGTGTTTTAAAGATAAGTGCTGTTATCATTTAGATGGCTAAGTCAATCGCATGCTCCTTCTTTTATATTCACTCGCTCTGTAAATACAGAAATAAATATTCATTAGTATTAATTCGATTTCAAGTTTCCTTTTAATTAAAAAATGTTTATATTGAAAGAAAATAAATGGAATTCATACCAATTAGTTTATAGTTTAACATATTTTTCATCTTTATTGGATAAGTGAAGTGAAATTTGTAAGTCAGGATTTTTCCTAAATTAATTAAATAATTTGTTGAATTCTTTAATTAACAAAGTTTAATTAACTTTCAGATGTTGATTTGGGGGCTCTTTGAAGTAGTCTTGAGATTTATCACCTTCAGATTACTAACCTCTAATTCAAAAGGTATATTAGGTATATCTGCAGTTAAACAGACCTTACTAGACAGATTGAGAAGATTCCGTTAAGATGGACACCATACAAAACCGGTCCGGTAATGTGGCACACGTTTGATAAGATGTTATCACAAGGTTTGACAATGCGTCAACACTATGGAAACTCTACAATACAACCAAAACTAAATTTAATGTCAACTTGTTTTCATTTATTATTAATTAGGCCAAAGTTGAGTATTACCCCTCGAGATTTTTTTGTATAATAAGTTTATATTGTCACTTCTTTTTTAAAAACATTTCAGATCGCCATTAACTACAATTACAATCATTATCAATAAAGTTTAAATAAATGCTTCAGATTTAGTAGTGTATATCATTATACGTGATGATAATTATTAGCGCATGTACATTTCTATTTCTAGAAACATTGAAGGAGGATAGTGTTTACTTTCCAATGTGTAAAGTATTGTGTCAAAAAAAAATATATATTTCAAGATTTTGACAAATTACATGTTTGAAGTTCTTTTATCATGCCTGTGTTTTTATCAGTGAGCAAATTCAAAAGGCTTTTAGGTACACCACAGGTCACATTATGTAGATCAAATTCATATCTCACCAAAAATTAAGCCCTATAATATATATGGGCTCTTTTGTTTTGGAAATAATTCATACTGAGAAAGTAACATTTTAAGCTAAAATGTAATTTTAGACATTTTTTCTCTTAACTACTATATCGAGAGTATTGAAATTTTGTAAACAATATCAAGATGACAGCAGAAATAATGGAAAAATTACAACAGTTTTAAGTAACTGAAGAAAAATTGTTTTAACTTTTGACCAATTTTGAAATCTTATTGGCACAATTTGGACCACACTGTCTCATTGATCATAAAAAAATATGCCCAAAAATACTATGTTTTAAATAGATGATCAAAATACTATTTAGTTGAAACTAAACTTACGAAAAGAAGTGATGTTGCGCATTTTATAATTTCAAATTTTTCTTTCTAAACAAAACGGTTGATAGTAGAACAAAGAAATGCTTTGGAAGCATTTATCTTAAAATAAGAACAGAAAAAATATCTTCATGAAATTCAGATTATACAAAATAGTAATCTTGTTATAAACACTGGAAACTCCAATTGGAATAATAGTTAGCCTGCTGGATAGTGTTCACATTGACTTAGATATTTTTTTCTGAAAATAGAGTCCAGAAGGGATGTTGTTTAATTGTTAATAAAGAAATTTGAAAATATCATAAAGAGTTCATGAGATACGTAGAGACATAAAATTCATCATAAAAGCAACGGGAAATATCATTCATTACATGAGGTTTTCAAGGTGTGATAGACCCTTATCTAACAAAAGTGTTGTAATTAAACCACCTGTGCTGTAAGATAAACAAAAAAAAACCGTAATGCGATATTTAAAATTCGAATTTCCAGAGTAGTCACACTTCGACAGACTATAGCATAAGAATGAAAAAAAAACTCAAGTATTATATTTCAATATAAGAAGGATGCACTATAATGGAAGGAAATTAATATGTAAGAAGTACAAAATAGAAAAAAAACGCCCAAGTAGTTGCACAATGAGGGTAATTGTACATTTGATGACAAATGTTTAAAAATGCTCTAATGAAATTTATACTATTATCCATTAATTATGATTGCCATAATAGCAATGAAATGTTGCTTAAAATTAAAAACTGGATACATTTCATGTTAACTTGCTGAATAGCTCTATGTTTTTCTAAATGAATAACTAGTTCAACGTGCATGTTTGAAAGGGAAATATAATTTTCTTTTTATTTTTCTACAATAACTTCTCAGCTATGTGGTTGCTATTCGTGTTTGGATACAAATGATCTTAACTGTAATTTACTTTTAGTTGAAGAATAGGTCTTTAAGGCTCACGCAAACCAACAATTAGTCAGGGTAAGAAAGCAGCCTGTGATAATCACAATTAGAAAGAAACCTCTATGAAATAACTTTCTCGTTAAGTCGTATTTGTTGTGAATTTAGTTTGAAATGAAATTCAGTAAAAAAAATAATTTTTCCCGAGCCATTAAATGAACATTAAAATAATTTTCAATTAGATAACGCATGAATGTTTCTAGGTAAAATATTGCATTGCATATTTGATTAAGTTACAACGACTACGAAGTATGCTGAACAAAATACTTCCACACTGTCATATACATTCTGATTCAATGTGTCTGTGGTTACAATCCTCCTACACAATTTATACTTCAGTGAATACTTGGTATAATTAATCCAACTACTTCATGCATGGATACTATGATAATTATATACAAGGGTTTCAAAGATTAATGATATGAAGAAAGGGGATAAAATGAGGTGAGTTACTAATTGCTAATTAGTGAATAAATATAATTCACTAAGCACGTTCTATCTCCAGAATCTCATCTCTTAGCTCCTAAAACTCAGGATGTAACAGGGAAAAAAGATTTAAAATTGGCTGCAGAATCTTCTCCCTTCTTTTTTCCATTTCACACCAAATCTTTGCCACATCATCAAATCCCTCCCTCCCTTCAACCTAAGTGTTTAAAGAGAATGACTGTACTATTTTTATCTCAATCAATATTTTTTCCAAAACCCTACAAAGGACCCCTTTGTCATAACTATACATCAGCGAACTATTTTGAAATAAACTATTCCCTTGAAGACTAGTTTGTATTCTTGAATCCTCCTTAAGAATAAATTTGGCTTTCTTCAATAGAACTCTACCATCTAAACCTCTAATTTTCCACTATACCACTCTGTCTCGAACTAAAACAAATATCTCAATAGTATATCTTTAATTATGTGTAAGTTGCTGAAAAAAGTCTAGAATAAGGGTTTATTGTAAACACTTAAGAAGCTCTTACAATTTAAACACTATCTTTTTCTGAAATCTTATCTCTCAGACAGATTTGATTGAATGACAGTATGTTCAAGTCACTGTAACTTATGCATAGATAAGACGGTATCTTAGTGTTGTTACTGTTATCAATGTACTGTATCAATGATTAGGAAAGTAATCATTAGTTTCTTACTATCTGCACAGTTACTTCTTCACAGAACACCTAAACAGTAGTATGATATCTCCCCAAACAACAGTTGACTTTTTTTAGGGGTTGAAGTATGAGACTCACGTCGTCCAAAACGAACTAATCCTCAAGCTATCCAATAATGTCTATGTTGCAGAATCTGGAGTTAGATCATACCACCTGACTTAAATTTGTCACAGTCCTTCCAATAAAAACACTTAAAAGAATACTTCAATCATTTTATGATTTCAACCAAATGGTACAGGAATATCTCAGGAATATTTGATAACAACTTATCTCAATGTGTTGAATTACGTTGCTTCATTAAAGGCAGTTAAAAAAACAATAAACGTTCCTTGCAACACCACTTACTGACACCTTTAAATATGATCACAATACATTAAAATTAAATTAACAACTTTGAATTGAAGAGCAAAATTAGAAATGTTAAAAAATAATCTGTAGCGATTTACACTTGTGAATATTACAACATGTATTATCAAACTTGTTGACAGAGATTTGTACTTAACAATTTACTTTGACTTATCTATCTAGTTTTGTTAAGTATGGAATAAATTTAGTAGTTGCCACAGTATTTAGAAGAAATCAAACAATTAACAATAACTATTAAAAGTACTGATGAAATATATCAGTAGTCAATTGTTGAAAACTAATGAAAGGGATAATAATGTTGTTTTAAAATCTGCTGATATTTTTCGTTTATTGCTTTTGTAGCTTCAAATATAATACCAAAATAATCCCCTGAAATTAGTAGTTCAGGAGAAAAAAATGTTGTCGAAAAATAGGTTTTTAGCAAAAAAAGGGGCTTCCTATAACACATAATTGCTCCCAAACCATACAGCACATCTACACTGTGAGACCTTTTTTTTTGTGTAAAATATCAATTGGATTCGTCAATAATTCTTCTGGATCGTAATGTATAAACAAACTTTAGATACACACTTTCCCTACCCAACCTCTCTCTCTCTCTCTCTCTCTCTCTCTCTCTCTCTCTCCACACACACACACACACACACACACACACACACACACACAGAATCCATCGAGAAAACTTCATAAAACGACTTTTGGGACCTCAGAACATGTAATATCCTCAAAATCTTTTGATCAATTTTTTCACGACCACTATACTTTACTTATAGTAAAGTAATATATCCTATGTTGATCATGACACTCAATGGTATAAATAAATAGTTTTTCAATTTTACTTAAATCATTAGTAATCATTAATATGCCGTTATCGACATAAATATAGTAAAACTATTTTATTAACTAGTAAACACATCCCAGTTTGTAAACGATTTCATTGATGAAATGAAATAATTTTCTATTTGAATTATTGAAATCATCTCTCTTCTGCTTCTAACTATTTTATATTTCTTTTTAAATTATTCAACTTTACAATAATGTAATTTGTTGTTACCCTATTGAAAATAAATGATGTCCAGTTTTAATTAAAATTTGATTGTCTCACTTGATACTAAGGGTTTAATTCAATTTTCGCAATGCAAACACAGCTGCTCTGTGTGATTTTAAACTCTCTTTAATATAGAAGAACCACTAAACCCAGTCAAGCATCCTAAACTAATCAAAGCAAGTAATTTCATGAGTGTTTAGTTCGCACGAAAATCATTAATTAGATTACATAATGCATTAAGAGTTCAAATAATAATTAGCACTGTTTACAAAGTAATACCTTTGTCAATATAAAACTCCCTTCTGTAACATTTACTTTCAATTACTCTTTGTTTCGTAAATTAATAATATAATAAGTTCTTTGTTGGTAAAATAATTGAAAATTTAATCATATTGACCATATTCCTAATTATCATTTTTAGAAAAATAACACATAAAAAAGTATAAGTTCTTAAGTTTTGTTAAAAATTATATAAACAATATCAGTCCTTCTACTATTATTGAATTAATGTTATTTTATGTAGTTAATGCTTTTTATGTAATTAATATGTGGAGACCATTTCATTAGATTTTTACCCTACAATGAGTAAATACCACATAATAACTGATTGCACTACATCAGTCTAATACTGTTTTCACCTTCAGTAGGGAGGTAGATAAGGAAAAATTATAAATACATCATAATAAATATAAAAAAGTAAATTAAAACCATGTTGAAAAAAATGATAAATTGATTCTAATTAAATACAAAACCATAAAAAGATTAATATTAAAAGAAGAATAAATACAAGCAGAAGAGGGAACTAATAAATATATACATTTCGAACAAAAACAATTCGTAAAGAATTATTCACAATAACGTGCAACAGAGGTAGAGGTAGACCAATGAAAAATCTTGTTCCAAACAAACCAACATTTATTTTCTCAGAATCAGTTAAATTCAAGGAATAGTTGGAATCAGGAATCTGGTTAAGCATTAGCACTTATTAAAACTGAGTCGATGAGAGTTTCTATGAATATAAAGGTCATATGCAACCTCTGCTTGGTGAAGCTGTACATACATAAAAAAAAGGAATTTAAATTCAGTGGGAATGACAAACATAGCTAAAGTAAGAAGAACAGCTCGTATCGGTAATAGGGCAGGTGTGGATGTCAAGGAGGAGACAGGGTCGCCATAGGGTTAGCTACACAATCACAATAGCCATACCACCAGTTATGGAGGAGGAGTTAGGAGGAAAAGATGTGAAATATAAATCTAATGTCTCGAAGTCTAAAGTAAGGGATGGAGGTTTACAGGAGGCATGGAGACCACTTTTTTTCTCCTGAAGATAAAAGAAGTAAACAAGAAAGAAGAAAATATGGGGTCCAACTCTTTTATAACCTTCTGCAGCATTAGAGCAACAGAAAAAAATGTGACGAGGAAAGTAGTATCTGTAAGCACCTTTCTGGGACTGTGATGTACATTAAGCACTTTAACACAAGTATTAATACGATTAGGGAGGCAGCCACATAGAAAGAAATTCTTTTGTGTACGTGGTACGTGTTATTTTGTGTGTGATGGGAACAATATGTTTAACTTACACAAGTAAGAATTTAATAAAAATAAAACTTTTATATTGTAGAAGAGAGATGGTAACCAAAAAATGCGAACATTGCAAAAAAACAATTATTTCTGTTTTCTCAAATATTTTGCTGAAACATCGTCAGCTTCAAATTTCATTAACTTATTCTCTTCCATTTTGGTATAGCAGTTTGTGCAAAATTACAACTTAGTAACAAACACTTAAAAACTGGATTAATGTTAATTATAAATTCTCAAAATTAATTTCAATTGTTCATAGATGCATAATTCTTTGTAATATGATACCACCATTTTGTAATTTTAGTCTCTATCTATATTAGGCACTTAATCAAAATTAAAAATGTAACGTTAGATTAATTTCATTAATGCAATCATTAATGACATCAGTTAAAATGAATTTTTAAAATAATGTAGGATAATCATGTTGAGTACGGATGGTACAGTTGTTGGTCTTGACCTCCAACAACTGTGTTTACCGTTTGGAGTAGTGTACCGATTCGTTCTACGTAGGTCTAGCATCTACCAAGCAAGCTTCTGTATGACGCTCATAGAGCTTTCGTCAACAAACGCTTCGATCAACCGAAGAGGGACTCTTCGCCTCCTGATGACGACGATAGTCGAAATATGGAAGTGAGTTATTCCTGTGTCTATCTGTTTGCTATCTATTTTTTAATGGTTTTTTATATTTATTATTATTATTATTTTTATTATTATTATTATATCTGATTTATTTTGACATTTATTTTTTTTTATTTTAAATTATTATTTATACTACTTTAGTTTTAGCTTATAATTTATTTTAACATCTTCACTATTATTATTATTTAAGTATTAATATTTATATTACAGGATTTTCTTTAGTTTCACTTATTATTCCTTAGCTCTTCACTTACTCTGAGTTTATTTTTTTTACTAGATTTTAACCGGACACGCGTGTGACAGCACTATTGGTCTCCAACCATCGCTTCGCAAGTGCGCTTGGTGTCTCTATCTCTATTCTACTGATGACCGTTCAACCAAGAATTAGGGACTATAAGTGTTTTCATCCCTTTACTCTGTAAAGGCCATTGCTTAGACTCTTCATATACTGGATGTCGATGTATGCATGCAACTTCATAACTTATTAGCATTGGAGCTTAACTTTTATAAAGATAGAGAGATTTTATTATTCTTAACCATTTTCATCATTTTGTGTGCAAGTATTCTTGCACCAGGTTCTGAAGGTCTATTTTTAACGTATATAGTTGCTGGAGCTGGTCCTTTGGGGCTTCTAAAGTAGGATTCATTATAGTGAATAAAGTAACTTCTTATTTTTAGCAAATAAAGACGTTTGGACAAGGTTCAAACGTTGTTTTGAATCAAGGTTGTTGATTCAACATATAAGGGGTTTCAATCTCACAGTTTTCGGTGAGGCAAGCGATCTCGTATATCAGATTTATTTGTTGAAAAAACTGATGATTTCTAGGATTTTTTTTGTTATCAGTCGGTCCATGGTTCTACTTCTATAATAAATTCCGACGGTCACTTAATTTTATAGTTTTTTTGCAGTCCATATTGTTATTTATTATCTATTTTAATACAATCCTTCAAGGTTTGTAGATGTATGAAAATTAGTTTTTTTTAAAAAATTGCAACATGCTACTCTGATTTTCCTCATTGTCTTCAATTTTACATTGTTTAATAATAAAACATATGATATAATTGTCATATTTTTATGATAAATACACTACTTGTCTATAAAAATTCTGAAAGGTTATAGACAATTTTATTGAAAACTAGCAAACGTGCCCGTCTTTGACGGACATCAAAAATTCAATGACACATGGTATTCCAAATTATCATCAAAAATTATAGAATAGTAGAAAATGTCATTAGTACAGAGTTATCAAATGTCTCTGTATACACCTCATTATCTGTCTGTTCTTCAGGTTCATGAAAGAACAAAGAGTTGGACTCCGACTCTTGGCCGAGCAAACTACAATTGACCATGTGAGAAAAACTTGGACTCGCTCACTTGAATTCCTACAAGGGGTTCGTAGAGTTTCCCCTTGAACCTTGGTTACCGTCATTGCGAAACATACACTGACGGCTGAAGAGACATTGCAATCGTTTGAATGGAAACAGATAGTGCCTCGGAATCAATGGTATACGTAGCAAAGTGGGAAAATAACCACTTTCCCTCTACAATAATACTAAATATTTTATTTTGTCTTCATGGCATGATTGTCAATTCTCTTGATGTCTCTTTTTGCCATGCTAATGAAACTTACTGTTTTCAGAATTAACTACTTCACGAAGTCTATTTAGCTTTCCTCCATTCATAAGATAAGTGGTTCTTAAATCACGTACTTCGCCAGCTTTGTTTATTAACATAAATACTTTATTTAAAACTTATCATTTGAAATATTTGATATATTTCATGTCAAAGCACGAGGTATTTAAGTATACTTCTGTGCTCTAATCTGAAAATTATTATGAATATGAACAGTAACTAGTGCTTGTATTATTTGGTCATTCTTGATCATTCGGTTTTTTCTTGGATACTGGAAATAAAAGTAACGGATAAGAGTTCCGTAAATTATAAGATTATTTGATACCTACTTATTCAGATCAATTAAATATTATTTTATGGCATTATTGTGGCAATGGCGTTCTGTGCCTTCTGGGTCAGGTTTCCTTAAAATCACCTGAAGTTTGACCGCATCACTCAGCGATTAGTCATTAGACACCTGTGCTTCGCGGCCCCACTGTAATTGGAATTAAATTGAAGCCCTTTCTCTAGAGGTATTAATTTCAATTCCTTTTGAACCATCTACAAGTGTAAAACTATGCTAAATTACGTAATCATTTAGCACAGAAAATATTTACCTGTTCCTTGCACAAGGTAATATAACACTTCGTTGGTGGGACATAATTGCTATGAAGCTATTAGTGATTAAACCTGGTCAAAATGTCTATGGTTTTATCTCGATATTGCATCTCTAAGAGCGCACCTCCTCTAATAATTCATTTTCTTGTACAATAGCAGATGCCTAATATAGAATTTTTCTAACAAATTTCATTTTTGAAATATTCAAATTTATGTGGAAAACTTATTTTTGATAAAAGAATGTTCAATTTATATAATTTATACATTTAAAAGAGTAAATATCCATCCCATCAAATAGTTGCCACAAAAACTTTGTTTCTTAATTTATTTATCTCTTAAAGTTTAGTTAAAAATAAACTTCCTAAATTCAGCTCAACTTTTGTCAATTAAAAGTATTATAAAGTGTTTTATTGCTCTTTTCTAATCCTCATGAAATTGTCTGTTACAAATCTCATATTAAACTATGTCATGATACCTCCACACTATAGTATGCTCATTCTAACTACTTCATTTTTAAAAATATATCTTTCAAATGAATATACCTTTTCAAACAATATTTTCTTTTTACATTGCCCAATGCATATAAACGATCTAAGAATTAAGGCTTAAAGGTGTTTTACTGGTTGACACTAGACTAAACTTGGATAAAAAAAAAACATAGTGTTGAATATAAAATCCAATGTTTTGTTAACTGGACCACACATATTAAACACTTTTTTAATTGATTGAATTTAGTTTAACATAGTTTAACAAAGCCCTACAGAGTAAAGAATTTACGCTGAGTGCAACCCAGTTAGTAGACGCAGTTGTGGGTAGTGCAGGACATACATGGATAAGGTAAGAATGATGATTGGGAAGGGAAACAAAGGAATTACAAGGGTCGAGAAAATCAATTTTGAGAGCCACAACGTCCACACTGTGTCATTCCACAGACGGGTCAGAATATTGAGAGGATATGTGAGGAAAAAGACTTTTAGGTTTGGATATTTTTGGTAAGAAATGGAAGGGGAGTAATTAAAGATAAAAAATGAGAAGTGAAATTAGACTGAATAGAAGAAAACTACTTAACAATAGCACCAAGTTTATTTGTTTAGTAAAATGAAGAATAATTCTATTCATTAGAGGACTAGGTTGGTGAGAAAGATCGGCACGAAAATCCCAGCTTTGTATGAATGAAGAAGGATAGCTCCGTTTAGAAAATTTATTCTCTAAAAGGTTGGAGTGCTGTATGTGGTAATCGTTATTATTATTACAAATGTTCTGCATACGAATGGGTAAGGATCAATGTATAAATTATTTTACTTGAGTTGGATGGTAGCTACTGTTGGTACTGTAATGAACGTACTGTTGAGCATACGTTTGATGTATAAAGAATTCGAAAAGTGTCCACTGTCAAAAGTAACGTTTTGACATTTTGAAAGGACTAAAGAAAAAGTTCAAAGTTATGGTTCCTTTGAAAACAAGTAAAAGTTACCAAGAATATATATGTATATACAAAAAGGGGGAGGGGGCGAAGAAGTTGTCAGATGGAAAAGAAATCCTGCCCGAATTTCGCCATGAACAGGTTCGTGTTGGAATGGACGATAATCGTATGGCCTTCAGTGCTTCTGGTTTAAAGGTGATCATGACTGCCTAGCTGGAAGACATTATGCTTTAGCATGAAGTGAGCGAACGAGGAGAGAAAAGGAGGCGAAGGGGTAAGAAACAGAGATCTGTAATCAAGCAAGTGACTTTGACCCTTTTAACAGCAGTCTTTAGGAAATGAAATGTTACTATGAGAAGACGAAAGCCAGCTATATAATGTATATATATAATACAACAAAAACAACACATGGATAAATACAGACATAACTCACTTCTGTTTGACGACAATCGGCTCCTAATGACGACGCTGTCCAAATATAGAAGTGGGTTATATCTGTATCTACCTTTGAGTTGCTTTCGTTATAATTTTTTTAAAGTCCTATGGACTTTTTTATTTTATTTTCATCCATATAAGTGTACTGTAGTATCGGCATTTATAAACAAATATTTTATATCCTTTTCTAAGATCATTTCTATGATTCAAAACAAGTACAGTAGAAGTTTTCCAAATAAAACATAATAATGGGAAATAATTTTAAAGATAAATAAATACTGCCAACAAGAGAATTGTAACAAATTTATTATGCTGAAGTAGATGGCTTATATTCATATATATGATTCTTATTTTAAATTTGAAAACAAATTTATCTCTATGAATTACTCCATATCAATCTATTAAATTATAAAAATTATTTCAAAGTAAACAAATCTCGCAATTTCTTACAGGGGAAACTAATTAAGCTCTTTTTTCTGCGTTGTATTTCATCTTCAGATAATCAATAATACAAAAAAAATTTTAAATTACTCCATTGATGAATTATAGAAAATAAATTAGAACTCGTTTTCATACATATACTGTATTCATAGGTATTATAAAATACTTCTTCCAAGTTTCTACATAGTCAAGAAAGAATAGCACAAACAATATGTACTGTCAAACTGTATTACGATTTTTCAAAAGTTGTGACGTATAACATGTTTCCAACATTATGCTTTTACACATAAACACACACACACACACACACACACACACACACACACACACAAGCAAACAAACAACTCCACACAAGGAGTTTACAGCTACAGTGTTTACAGTGAAAATCTTAAAAAATAGCGCTGTAAAATTGATTTCTGAAACTAAGTTAATCTGTATGCATTGGTTGTTAGCAGTCCAAGTTGAAAAGGGCCTCTTGGGTGCGCTTTGAATGCTGATCTGATTTATTCTCAGAAGAGATAACTATAGATGTATTATATTAACTACAACTCATTTCAACATACATGCTATACATACAAGCCTAAGGTTAGATATTAGTTTAATACTAACCTTGTTGTTTCCAAAAAAAAAACAAATAATAGTATTGCCACAAAAGCCAATACTTAATATGGGTATTTTGTTTCACACTTTTATAAATTTATGTAACATAACCTGAGGCAAAAATAAGAATTCTTGTACCCCAGTAGTTTTAACAGTAGGATGCTAATATTCAAGATGGAATTTTTAATCTGGCCATCTATTAATTCTGCAAACGCAATACAATTAATTAGAAACTTAAGTCCCAATTACTAAAAACAAAGTTTGTTAAACAACTATAAAATCTTTTAAATCTATTCAAAATGACAACTAAACAGAAATAAAAGGTAAACAGGTATATGACTACAGTAGGAAAGTTCTTAAGTTCAATCAACTATATTGGTACGAAATTAATCTTTAGTCCCAACTAAAGTCATTGAAATGATGGTAATACAAATAAAATTAAAGCATCAGTTGATTCATAAAGCCTAAAGTAAGACTAAATAAGAAGAAAATTTCATAACAGAAAATATTATTAGGATTATCAAAACAATTTTAATTCAGACTTTTAATAGAAGAAATAAAAAATATTATTTTCTTCTTTTGGAGTCTAATGCAGCAAGAAAACTATATCCAAAGCTGAAAGTTGACCTTCTTCTAAAAGAAGTAAGTGTAGGTAATGCTGAAAAAATACTTGAGCATAACAGTTTCATATCTATTGCTTAGTAGCCATTTTTGTAGGGGCTGTACTATTTTTACTAACAAAACCAAACTTATATTTATTATTTGGGAAGCACAACAAGTTGGAGGAATAACCGCCATAACAGTCAAATTATTACAAAGTGAGTACTTTTTGTACGTTTCTTTCTGTGTTTCTCAGTTTATTTTTTATATATATATATATAAACTAGAATTTAAAAAGAACACATAGAAAGGAAATCACTGAACTCACTACTATATTTCGATGTCCTCGTCTTCAGGAAAAGAAGTGAATCGCTCCAAAGCCTGATAACGACTGACTTGGCGTTCGAACTGAAGCACTCAAACAGTGTAGCCAACTTTCGGAGGAAAGATAGACGGGGAAGATAAAGAGATAAAAGCCAAATAAAAATTAAAAAATGAAAACATTTAACTAAAATAAAATTAAAAGCTGATAACAACTTAAAAAAAAAAAATCAACGATTGAGGTTAAGCCCAGGAGTCGATCTACCGCCCAGAAGACTAATAAGTGCTTCTTCTATATATATATATACGAGGGTCGTCCAGAAAATAAGTTCCGTTTTGGTCTGTAGGGCGGTAGGAGTGGTTTTTGCCAAATCCGGCAACACCGCTCGAAAGAGGAGAGGTGGGGGAATAGAATGAGAGGTGGGGGACCTCAGTCGGTCAATTACCAACGTCAGGGCAGGTAGTTGAAATGGAGCCCTCCATGTCACGTCCCGCCACCTCGGTCCCGTTCCCTCTCGAGTTGTTTTGCGCGGAGTGATTCAATTTCTTTATGCACAGGGTTTCAAATCAGTTCAAATTCACGAACAGCTCATTTCTGTTTATGGAGAAGGTGTAATGAGTGAATCAATGGTGAGGAGATGGGTACGTGAATTTAAGGCGGGAAGACATTCAGCTCTCCAGGGACCCACCGGGCGGAAACTTTCCGAAAGTCAAGTTTTTCCGAGACGATCTCATGGATGAGGGATCGTGAGATGTCTGGGAAACTCAGGTGGAGTTCATCCAGGGTTGAACGACGATCTTTGCGAATTGCATTGTCGATTTCTGCGACAATTTCGTCCGTCACAACTGAGGGTCTGCCTCTCCCACTTTCATCCTCAAGTGAATGTCTTCCCGCCTTAAATTCACGTACCCATCTCCTCACCATTGATTCACTCATTACACCTTCTCCATAAACAGAAATGAGCTGTTCGTGAATTTGAACTGATTTGAAACCCTGTGCATAAAGAAATTGAATCACTCCGCGCAAAACAACTCGAGAGGGAACGGGACCGAGGTGGCGGGACGTGACATGGAGGGCTCCATTTCAACTACCTGCCCTGACGTTGGTAATTGACCGACTGAGGTCCCCCACCTCTCATTCTATTCCCCCACCTCTCCTCTTTCGAGCAGTGTTGCCGGATTTGGCAAAAACCACTCCTACCGCCCTACAGACCAAAACGGAACTTATTTTCTGGACGACCCTCGTATATATATATAACAAACTGGCAGCAGGTCTTCATCTAAGCATATTGTTAAATAGCAGAGCAGATTCTGGATTCACGATTTTTAAAGATCTGAATTAACATCTCTGATATTTAACAATATATATATGTTGAAAGGAAGCAACCCTTTTCTAAGACATATTCCGTTAAAGTAACTGCAATCTGGGCATTTATGGTCTTCTGACCATGAACAGAGATTCAATGCACAAGCTAATTAATTTCCTTTTATCAGGGTGAATCGAAATAGGAATGGCAAGTGGCATGTTTCATACGGATAAAAGTGGATTATATGTATCGCATACCTATTTATGAAATCATGCAGGTTAATGAGATCAAGGAGAGACATAAAAGCAGAAGCAATAAACTGAAAAGGAAATTCACCAAGAAATTTTAATGTAGCAGAAAACAGCAAAAAAAACTATTAATTAGAAAGGTAAATACAGATATAAAACAGTTTAACGATCTAATGCAATGGCAAAGGAAAACAGGAGAATTTCTTTGTTATTTAACATTTATTTAACAGTTAAATAACCTGCTTTGTCCTGAGACAGCAGTAGAAGGTTAAAAAAGTTATCTTGCAGGTTTTTTTATTACATCATAAATTTGTTTAATATTCTTCTATTATTTTACAACTTTATTTAACATTTTATTTTTGAACTTGAATTTAATGCTATCAGATGTGTTCTTCTGGAGAAGACAATAAACAATATTTACAGAAAGAACATGCATAAAAGAGATTAAGAACTTACTACTATATTCCGACCGTGTCGTCATCAGGTAGAGAGACAATGAAGTGAGTCGCTGCGAATACAGGCGGCTACTCATCCTATATATAGGTATGTAACAAGATTTCATAATAAACAAGTGAAATAAAAATCAAAGTTCAAACCAAAGTAAACAATCAGAAAATATACTAGGATTTTTCAACCGCAACAAGTGGTCTTCGTCGGAGTCAAATGAGTTGAGGCTTGACTCTGACAAAAATCTTTCTTTTGTTGAAAGACCTTAGTCTTGTGTCTGATTTTTCACTGTGGTTTGGGCTTTGATATAGGTGTATGTATAATAACTTCTAGAGAATGGCAAAAGAGAATAACATAAGAAATTAGTAAAAGTAAACACATAACAAACTTACATAATTTATCTTTATTAATTTGGATTTACCAAAATATTGAAATGTGTTTAGTTTGTTTTTTATGTGTTTTTTTTATATAATTGGATATATAATCATAAGCAATTAAATAAAATGATTTTAGAAACTAAATAAACTAAAATTACAGAAAAAACACATGTAACAGAGAAATAGTTACTACTATATTTCGACTGCCTAATCTAGAAAGATTTGATTCACTGAGAAGACAAAGTTATTCTTCCAAGGACTAAAGTGAAATCTCATTGAAGAGGTACTCAAAGAGAGTTTTTCTATGAAAGTTTTCTTTTCTTTGTTTTTTTTTTATTTTTTGAAGAGCTTGTGTTGTACTTCCAAAAGGAGTTTTTGTGATCTCTTTTATGTATCACAAAAAAGAATAATTCAATGGAATAAAAAAAAACTGAACTTCTTTAGTTATATTTATATGTTAGTATAAGTAAGTAAAGAAAATTTAAAGATATAATTGTAATAATTTACATAAAATTGAAATATATGTTAAAACATAGTTTACGTTGCTAATAACAATGTCACACTATTAACCTTTTTTTGGGTAACATTAGTGCAGCACCCTGTGAGACATACATCCAACAACCATTTAGGAATAAACACTATTCTCTGGACAACCTTAATTACATCAATTTCTCTTATATATTTCTCCACAAGAAATATGAAATTAACCTAATATTTCTTTCCTTTTAACTTGAGGTTATTTTATGGAAGTAAATAATTATTCAACGTCAGATATATCTTCAAAATAAACTAATCTTCCTCGTTTCCATATCTTCATATTTCAATCCAATGATAAAGAAGAGATGCTTTTGGAATAATTGATTATGTTTTATGGTTTTAGTTTAACATCTCTGATTTAATTTAAATCATCATTTGACTTTGAATCAGTTTAAAGGCCTACTGATTCATGTGGGCTAATAATTCAATCTTTACATGTTGGTAAACAGAGCTGGTCTCTTCATTACATTTATCACTAAAGAAGTACTACGGTTTAAATATTTCTTACTGTGTTTTTATAATTTAATTTCAACTCAATATTATTTCTTGTTCTGATATATAACAAAATAATTAAACTTTTTTGAAGTTAATTTTTGAATCCAAGCAGTCAGACTCTTTATAATTGAACTATTGATTGTTTATTAATGTTATATATGCGAGGATTGAAATGTTGATTGTTTTCGTAGTAAGATCTTGGTTACTGTGTTGTTTTATCTACAAATTGTTGCAATGCTATTTCCGCTTTTCGACTGCAGTATACTTCAATGACTGGTTAAGGTGTTTGGGTGTTATTCAATTCATCATAATACTTTTGAGAGTAACAACAGAGGATAAGAATGGTGTTATGAAGAAACATCAGATTTAGAGTTGTTAAAGATATATTTTATTAGATACCTTCTTACAAAACTATATTAAATAAAGAAAACACTGCAGACTGAATTACTATTAACCGATCAACTTCCAAGAGTAATCAATATGATCATGGTCGGCACCAATCGGCTGAAAAACTTCTTCTATAGATTGAGTCAACTATGAAAATGAGAATCTTTATAACCAGTTGGATGGATAAGAAATTATCTGATTTAAAATAATTTATGAAATATTTAAAGTTGAATCTCTGAAGACTGTAATAAAATGGATCTGTGAATATATATCACCAACTGAAAGAATTTTGACATTTTAAACTGCACTATTTTTGTGATGTGTTTACTTATCATTTCTTTCATTTTTATTTATATAAATGTAAATCATTAATTCTATCAAAGTTACTCTCTTTTAAAATATGTCTTTTTTTTTTAAATATTAAAACTCTTCTTGCTTTAATAAATCTGTATGACCTAGTTTGTAATATTTAATGTCTTTCATAAACTATGCGAAAATGCTACAAACAAATTCACTTGTTCTAGCAACAATGTAAACTTTTTCATGAACATACTTCCATCTATCTTTTTGCACAAGCGAAAAAAAAGTGTTCTCTGCTCTTTGTTTTTATTGTTATGCACCAGTTTGAGTACAAAATGTGTGCCACTGGTACGAACATGTGAAGTCGGTTTGCAACAACCCAATTAATAATACGCATTCATAATAAATATTGTGTCCGATTATTCGATAAATAAACAAGTGTCATTGGCTATTCTGCATAATGTTATTCATGCTAAAGTGGTAGTATTTATGGCATTACAGGAGAATCGCTTTCATTTTGGAAGACTTACCTGAGTCAATTAAGTGTCTATTACAAACAGTCATAACCGTCTAATTTTAATCTAGTCAAATTAATTAATTTGAATAGTTTTGTGTTTGAGAGTTTCAGAAAGATAATTAACTTACCTGATTCAAATTAGTGTGCATGAAAAGCAGTCTGCCAATTTAGTTTATTCAACATCAAAACCTGCTTTATGTCTAGCCATTAAACCACCCTAAAACTTTACTACGCAGATTCAGATGTATAAGGGGAATCTGGTTTCAGCAGACACCGACTATATAGAGAGTTGTTTTAAGTTGGGGTAGAACTGATATGTCTGTTGAAGGTTTGCCGTGAGGGATAGAGCCTGTGATAGCAGATTTATGACCCCTTACGACAGAAGAGCTTTGGACTGAATCCAGATGCTGACTCAATACCTTTTACATCTTTCCCCAGATGGTTTTCATTTCTTAATTAACTCAAGCCAAAGTTTTCAATCAACCAAAGCAAGAAAAATTTATGTTTAACTTTCAGTTTAAAACTTCAGTTTCGTATGAATAACAATGTTTCAAAAATTAAAGCACATCATAAATAGAGCAGAAAAATACTGTTATAGTGTTCACTGCACTTTTTTATTGAACACACTCTTAAGAAGGAGACTAGAAATGCATATAGCATAGGGTTGAATCAAACTTAGTACTATGTGTGTCTGGCGGTCATCGCATTCAATCGCCACAGCTCAACTAACATAGCCCAATTTATATAACAAGTATTCCTGAGGAAAAGATATGCTAATTATAGTAAGTTTGCAAAAGAATTTCGAATGAAGCAAATTTCAAGTTTTTGAAGAAGCGGACTACTTTAAAAGATCTTATTAAAGAACAGGCTTAGAAAAAAGGTTTATGTTTACAAGCTGCTTTGTTCACAGTAGACGTGACTACAGCATTTAGATAGGTAGATATACGTATATATATATAATAAAATAAATTCACAGAAAGGAAATAAAGAGACAACAAAAACTTACTACTACATTTTGACCGCGTCATCAACAGGTAGAAATACCATAGTATGTATATGAGTCAACCTGAGGACAAGCAAAATCTAAAGTTAGCCTCATTCTAGAGGCTCTCTAGAAAGTAAAAAGAAGACAAAGAAAAGAAGCGAAAGAAGACAAAGGTAAATAAAATAAATATCAACAACTGAATAAAGAAAAAAATTCTAAGAATAAGAGAAATATTAAAAATTAACAAAATTGAACTGAGAATGAAAAATAAATAAATAAACAAAAATTTTAAAAAAGCCTAAATGAATAATAACTAATGATTGATGTTAAACAGGGAATCAGCTCTATCTCACAGGTTCTTTCAATAGAATACTATCGAAAAGAATAAACCTTAGCCTAGAATAAACAATTTTGTTACTTAAGATGATGCAATTGTTCCGCATAGTGTTTTTATTTAACATGTAAATTACTTTTTATTTTTCAGGCTTACATTTTAATATTATTATCCTTTTCAAGTATAGCAACATCTCTGAATTTCTTGCCGTAATTTGAATGTTGTTTTCTATTTCTCGTAATTATTGTAGAAAATTTTGTAATAACAATATTTCACCAGAAATAAAATGATGAAAGGGAAGCATGTATTTTAAGGGGCAAGCGACTGAGAACAACATTCTGGTGAAGTCACAGAAATAGAATTCAAGAAGAAATATAAGCAAAACGTTTTGTAATAGTGTTCATCGTTGGTAAATAAATCTATTGCTTTCGTTAAACCTTAATGTCATTTTAAGAAACAAATACTTCTTACAGTGTTTAATTTGTTCAGTTAGTTAATGACTATTCCATAAAATTTGTTAACAATATCTACGTTTCACAGGTGATTACTTTGTGAAAAATAAATTACAGGTGTAATTTATATGATTCTGATTATTTTTGTCATAGCAATTGTTAATTAAACTCTCTAGAGAACTGGTATTGTAGTGTTTACAAAATTCAGGGTAAATGCTGTTATAAAATAAGCACGGTTTTGATTTGTAAATCATTAAAATTGTGTTTCAAAGAAGATTAGTATGTAGAGAGCAACAAAGTAGTTCATTATTTATTTTTGTTATATACGATAAAAGTTTTGATAATTAGACTGAAGCTAAAATGATCACGCTAAAAAAAGTTATTAAGAAATATTATTTAGTCTTCATACAATTAAATTTGAAAACTGTTTTGAACAGTACTGAATATTGTAAACATTAGTTGTGATTTATTTAAGTTACCTCAGTCTTCAGAAATATCTTTCTCTACCAGTGATAAAAACTCGCAGATAGAGTTTTTCTTCAACTTCTTTGCTAACCCAGCCTTGTTCAACATTTTGTTCTCATTCTTGCATTTTGTTCTCATTCTTGCATATTGTTCTCATTGCTTGCACTTTGTTCTCATTCTTGCATTTTGTTCTCATTCTTGCATATTGTTCTCATTGCTTGCACTTTGTTCTCATTCTTGCATTTTGTTCTCATTCTTGCATATTGTTCTCATTGCTTGCACTTTGTTCTCATTCTTGCATTTTGTTCTCATTCTTGCATATTGTTCTCATTGCTTGCACTTTGTTCTCATTCTTGCATTTTGTTCTCATTCTTGCATATTGTTCTCATTGCTTGCACTTTGTTCTCATTCTTGCATTTTGTTCTCAATGCTCGCACTTTGCGCCCTTTAAATCAGTCTTTTCTCCCATCTCTGTCATATCCCCACACATCACATGTCTTACTTCTGTTGTTTCGTTTCAAGTATGACTCTGATGAGGTTCAGTTATTTCGATAAAAAAATTTTGGCTTCATTTCTGAATTCTTGTTGTGGTTAAGACGTTATTTCATATGTTTATAACGGACCAAAGACTGAGGTAAAATAGTATAACAACTGATTGAAAAAGAAAATTATCCAACAAATTTAAAAGACCACTGCAGGTTTAAATTCATAATGGAACAACAAATTTCATTCTTCAGAACAATAATAATAACGTGCATAGGCAACATAATATCTTTTTTAAATTTCAGTTTGTTTAATTTTTGTCACAAGCATTGACATAGATATGCAAAAGTAATCACCTGACGGACTCTTCTTTTTCATTATAAAAGATATTTCAAGGTAAAAACCTTGTTATTAAATAGTAAATAGAATTACCAAAAGAATTATAAGGTTGAATGTCAAAAATATGTACATGGTGAAACAAGCTGTTTCTTTATAGCTTTATAGAGTAGCAGTATCAACATTATACTCCCTCAGAATGAATAAGAAAAAGTTTACTCCTTTAGTAGAGCATGTTATTTATGAAAGCCAACTTTATTATTGTACTCTAAAAAAATACTATTGAAAAAAACAGCTGTAGAACAAGATGAACAAAAAAGAAAAATAACGTTAGAAATTTTATGGAATAAAAAGGAGGTATCAAAAAAAGAGGAAAACAATAGAAATAAATGCTCTGACGCCTTTCACTTTATGAGCTCAGAAAGCAGAGTGAGAACTAAGAAGGCAACACAAAATTTAACCAGAAAGAATAAAACGAAACAGCTGGAAAACTCAAGTGACAATATATGTTACTTATTAGAAAAAAATATCTTGATAAGAATAGAATACCCAATAAAATTAAACAATGCAAAACAATCAGAAAGAAAATAAATAATTAATAAAAAAATTAATAGAAAAGAATACATAACTTCTAAAAATATTTCTTTTTATATTTTGTTATATTAAAGTAGATCTAATAAACAATAATAAAAAGTAATCTTAACAAGGAATCAAGGTGATAGAAAAGAAATTAAACAAAATATAAATCTATATGATTAGATTCAACTATCCAGTCAGAGTATACCTCCCAAGACCCATATCAAACATCACCCACAGGTCCAATTTACCCAATTATACCTTGAATTAAACATTCATCTAATCTAAATACTTCATGACTTATATTGATGAGTTTTTAAAATTATATTTACTTAGGGCACTTTCTACAAAGTTTCTTTCAACATCAATTCCTTGATGTTCGAGGAGGGAAATATCAATTCCTTAAAATCTTCGCATTATATGGAGTGTTTGTTTAACTTAATATGTTAAAACAAAGTATATTAATCGGCTCATCTTTCTCCTAATAGAATATTTACGTTGCTTCACTCTAGCAAGTAAATTTTTGCCCGTTTGTCCAACATGTGAAGAATACAATCTCCACAAGGAATCCTATAAACACAACCTATTTCTTTCCTCTCTGCATATGGTTTGATAATAAATGAATTCAAAGTAGAGGTGATTAAATAGCTTTATAGAAGTATCATTTGTATTGAGATAATTAATACAAAATTTAGGGAAATATCAGTATAAACTGTAACAGTATATTAGTTAGACACACATACAAACACACACACACACACAAAATAGACTCCTTGCAAAACTGGAATAACCATCTACCTCTGTTAAAGAAATCAGGAAATACCTATGTATACCTATTCAAACAAGGGACAGTTTCAATTTCTCCTGGGTTAAGACCCATGTAGGAATTACAGGTAATTAACAGGCTGACAAACTGGCTAAAGAATCTGCAAGGAAGAGAAGTGGAGCTGCTTGATACCAAAACTTCCCCAATTCATTACTGTTGACGTAGGCTCATGAAAAAACGTACCACTAGTGGGAAGAGTTGTGGAATTGTTCTCCAGTAGGAACACATACTAGGCAGTTCTTACCATCACCAAGAATGCTATCCAGGATGACACATATGGAAATTAATTATACGATAACACAAGTGCTGTCAGGCCGTGGGAAAATGCTGTCATACCTGTGTCGATTTAATATATCAAATACTGACGCCTGCCTATGTGACGGAATCACACCGTAGACAATAGATCACCTTCTATTGGACCGCTGTAGTTTAGAACAAGATCAGGCATATGTAATTGGAAAAGGAAAGTGGCTCCCAGACAAACCAATAACTTCTTATTTTATAAAAAGAATAGTTAAAAATTTATTAGATGGTAATTAACCAGATGTTAAGTTCATAAGGTACCTGTATTATACTCGTACTTAACAAAATTGTATATATTTAAGTTTGATGTAGATAGAAAAATTAATGTAAATACTATTATATTAACTTTAATTGTATCGTAATTGTAAATATTTTCCAAAATAATGTACTTTTTATGGAGCAATGAAGTATGTTTTAAAACACACCCATGCACACACACACGCACACACACACGCACACACACACACACACACACGCACACACATATATACGCATACACACATAATCATTGAGAAATATAAGTAAAACAATTAGTAGCAAACATGAATAATTTTTGGTTTTTACACTATATATTCGTATTTTATTTGAATATTGTCACTTTTTATGCTTAAAATGCATTTCGAACACATTGAAGATTTATCACACAACCAGTAACTGTTCATAGTTGATGAATCTTTATTTGTTAGCATACTGATTAAAGTATCCCTTCATTTAACTTTTTACCAGTATAGTTAAGTTTTTTGTGTACATATATAATATATCCCTGTAAAGTTAATTTTATAAAGATTTTTTCAACAAATCATACAAAACGGGGAACAAATTTCATTAATTTACAGAGAAGGTCTTAATTCATTATATATATATATATATATATATATATATATATATATATACTCGTAAATTGTGAAACTATTCAAAACAGATATCAAAAGCTGAATGTTGGAAAAGTAATACAAATGAAAGAAAAAAACATAGTCTTAAGAACTCTAATTTTGAGTGTTGCCATCTTCAGGAGTGGAAAGGGAAGGAATACCAAACGCTATAGTAGCTAACTTTGAACCAAACATCCCAAAATTTTAAAATGATAACTAAATAAACCTTTTTAACTGTAAGTTACATTTTGCAGATAGTATTTGAAGGGCTTTGTGAAAGAAGCACAGCGACTGCTCACTAGGATTCCATCTTCGCTGCAAAGATAAATGAATTGTATTCCCCGGCTTGGGATAAGTGGCGGGAAGCCACAGCATTATTCTATTCACCTTTACCCCTGACTATAGCTTAAGCAAAACGCAAGCACAAAGGCTTGAATTTAGCTTGATAGCATTGGGGAACAGGTTGACGAAAACAATGCTTCAACAATGCCTCATTGAGAGCACTCAATCAAAGCATCTCTTCAGCAATACATCACTCAATGCCTTATTAGAAATTAACTCTCCAAGTTTTGCTGAACTTTTAAAACTACTGAAGATATAATGTTAATAGATTTTAATCTGCATTAGCTATGTTGCAGTAATATTAGGATCAAAGAATATACGAGGGCGGTTTTATAAGTCCGTGACTTTTTGAATAAAACAAAATTTTTTCAGCAAGAAACATTTTATTTTTCTACATAGTCACCTTTTAGCTCAATACATTTAGTCCAGCGTTTTTCTAATTTTTTTATTCCCTCCAAATAATACGTTTTCTCAAAGCTCTCAAAATACGCGTTTGTTTCGGTAATGACTTGTTCATTTGACTCAAATCTCTTACCACCCAGGCATTTCTTTAGGTTTAGAAACAGAAAATAGTCGCAGGGGGCTAAATCAGGAGAATATGCTGGATGACGTAGCAGTTCGTATCCCAATTTATGGATTTTGGTCATCGTGACTAGACAAGTGTGCACACGTGTATTGTCTTGATGGAACGCACTTTCTTCTTTGCCAAATGCGGCCGTTTTTGCTTCAAATCAATGTCGCATCTGTTCAAAAGCTTTGAATAATATTTGCCGGTGATCCTGTTACCTTTCTCGAGGTAATCGATGTGAATGAGACCACGTACATTCCAAAAAACTGTGGTCATGAACTTGTTGGCTTACAGACTCTGTTTGGCTTGCTTTGGTCCACGTTCTCCCCACTGTTTCGATTGTTCCTTGGTCTCTGGCGTGTTGTGATGAATCCATGTTTCGTCCACAGTAACAAAATGGTGCAAAAAATTGTCCGGATTACGGCTGAACATCGCTAAACACTCTTTTGAAGTGGTCACTCGATTGCGCTTATGGTCAAGTGTGAGCAATCGCAGCACCCATTTCGCGAAGAGTTTTTTCATGTCCAAATATTCGTATAAAATATGATGTACCCGTTCAGTTGAGATGCCTACAGGATGAGCCAACTCTCACACTTTCATTCCCCGATCATCCAATATCATTTCATGGATTTTATCGACGATATCTGGCGTGGTCACTTCTTTTTGACGACCTGAACGTTCGGCATCACTAGTGTTGGTACGACCACAACGGAACTTTGTAAACCACTTCTTAACGATTGAAATTGATGGTTCCGAGTCTCCGTAGTATTTATCAAGTCTTTCCTTAGTTTCAGTGATGGATTTTTTTCGTAAAAAGTAATGCTTAATCAGCAGACGAAATTCACTTTTTTTCCATTTTCGTAAAAATACACGAGGCTGTCTGCTTTGAATGACTATCAAACACCGACTGCACATGGTAGCTGCCTCATAATTAGATAGTTGTCCACTAATAGATTACAGATGACGGCAGCACTCTAGCATTTGGAGTAACTGCGCGGGAAATTCAAAAATTCACTGACATCAATCCGCCCTCGTATTTCAAAGTAATTGAAGCAGCCATATTCCGACAATATCTTTGTCCTTTTTTCCTCTTTTATCTACATCCAGACGAGTAAGGCTTTGAATTTAAATGAGCTTATAAATATTTTATGACTCTGTATTATATGAAATATTACACTTAAATTTCTCGCAGTTATTGTTTTATGTGCATGTTATCATGATTATACTAGTGAAGATAATAGAAACGATACTGATTTTCAGATTTCGTTATTAAAATAAAATAGGTATATATACATACATAGGTATAAGTTTGTAATATAACAATAATACGTTATATTATTGGATAAATCAGCGTCCAAACCTCAGTTTGAAATCAGAAAAAAAGATTAAGATCTTCCAAACGTAACAAGCAGTCTTCGTTAGAGTCACTCAGTTGAGATTTGAGGTCAGAGTCAACGAAGACCACTTGTTACGGTTGGAAAACCTTATTTTTTTTCGATTTCTTAATGTAGTTTGGACGTTAATTTTTGTTTTACGAGTTTATTGTAAAATTTTGTTATTACAAATAAGTATACAACATTATCATATTTTTAAATATACGTGTTCAGTTGTTATTTAGTAGTTTATATAATAGTGATTGTGAAAATTATTTTAAAATTTTTACTAATTTAATTATTGTGAGCTCCACTGATTTCAGCACTAAATTTATCTGCTGGCTGGATAGGTATCTACAGAAAATATTTTAACGCACAACAAATGGCCTTCAGCAAATCCTATTAAGCTTTAAGAAATATTTTATTATTTTTGAGATAAAAAACACCAGCTTGTAATTTAGGTAATATTAAAACACGAGAAATGGAATTCACCCACGAAAACATTAAATTATCCAGTTAGTAATTGTATATTGTTTTCCTTATCTTATTTAGTAACTAATGAACAAATGATCGTGAATAAAAGATTGCAAGTGGTTCTAAGTAAATTATGTATTGGTTGTAGGATGAACATTATAAGTTGTTTATTAAAGTAAAATAGTCTATACTTCTATCTTCATCACATCAAAGCGTTGTCTAAAATAAATTTGTTTGAGACAAAGGAATTCTAAATCTAGATAATTTTGATGGAGTATTGTTGGGACATATTTTTAAAAATGGGTGATTACATATATGTTTGTCTATTTATAGTTACGTTATTGTCAGGAAAAATTATACTCATCCCAGCTTACATAACATGTTCAATCGCTTAGTATATTAGAAGGTTTAGTGCTGATACTACCTTGCACTTCATGTCAATAAATGTGAAGTAATAGATGGTAACTTTCAATAATTTTTTAATCATCAGAAAGACTATGATGGCTTGAATATATTACCAAATGATAATTAAACTCAATCAAATTCCACGTTCAACGATCTACGTGACATACACAATCAAGCAATCAAAACTACTATAAGGGACTTATTGAACTATCATATACGACCTTCATTCTGAAGTGAAATTGTTTAGTTCAAGGGAGATGATTATTTATTTTGCATGTTGACATAAAATCTTGAAATCTTTCTAGTAAATGAGCAGAAAATAGATATTCTCACATCTATATTTTGCACCGGTTTACCCACACGATGAATTAATGATCTTGACAAAATACTTTAATTCTGAGTAGGACAATTTCAGAGGTCATGAAATCTAGGAAAAAGGTTATTCCTACTTGTCAACTTTTCCTGCACATTTGAATAAAATTTGGAGTGGCCTACACTCTACCTTACTATAAGTAAACATAATATCATACTACTTAGGTATATATTACATAATGTTCCATTTAGGTATAATATATGATCAAACCACAATACGAAATGGGAAAATAAGACTAAGATCTTTCAACCGTAACAAACGGTCATCGTCAGAGTCAAAAACCCAACTCAGTTGGAAAGATCTTATTCTTGTTTTCCCATTTCATATTGTGGTTTGATTATTGATTATTATTTCAAGTGTTTATGTGAAATCTTTTTAGGTATAATATAAATGTATAAATAGGAGATCCTTATTAGTCTTCCATTCCTGGAGGTAGTACAGATAGTGATTGATCCACTTATCAATATTTATCCTTATTTTTGTATATCACACCGCTGATGCATATAATATCATTAGTATAACTGCAGTAGTAATAACATTTTGAAAAGTAAAAAGGTAGATTCCATGTCACGAAATAATCTCTTACAGCAGAACAAGGCTTTTGTTCCAACAGCCAGTAGATCTCTTACATACTTTACCTGACCTCCACTACATGGAATATTTAGAAAATTTTCCCATTTAAAACATTAAAATCTTCCTATTTTGTCTGAAAAACCTCAGAAATATCTAAAAAAAATGTCGTTCTAAAGTAATTTTTAATTTAAAATATAGGATAATTACATTTATTACTCTTCTAAGAATGTTTTCAATATTGAATTATAGTTAACATTTTTGATATTTGATAGAATTATTACGCTGAAAATTGTATGGCTTCCTATTATTTAGAAAAAAAATCACTTTTCTTTCATTTTGTCGAAAATCATATATGCCAATTTACTCTGAGCGAGTGTTATCTTTTTCCTGAGTGCCAGGAGTGACTTTAGCAGTTAACCAGTTTAACATACTTAAATCAAAGTCAAAGCATACTTAATAAATTATGCTATCCAGCATAATTTAAAACTTTTATTGTTGGGTGCTTCTAGTTTTTGAAAATAATAGATATGAACAACATGTGCTCCGTTAGTCTAGGATAAACAATCAGTTTTTATAGCTTAATCAACTTTCAGATTAAATTATAAGTCAACATTTTTTCAATTTTATAGACAAAAAATATTTCCTGTTGTTTTAAAAATGTTAGGTTATCTCTCTTTTATAGCTTTTGTAGTCTCAAGGTAATGCAAAAAATGTCAAGACTCTAGAATTAGTAGTATAATGTATAATGTATAATGTATAATGTAGTATAAAAACAGGTTTTTGGCAAAAAAAGTGACTTTTATGTCATGCATTATTGCTCCCAAACAATAGGGCTCATCTACACTATAAGGTCCATTGCTGTGTAAGATATCAACTTGATCCATCAAATATTCTGTACCGTAGCGTGGCCACAATCTTTGGATACACACCTATCCACCCACAGTCATCATCGAAAAAACTTCATAAAACAACTTCTGGAACATCAAATCATGTAATATCATCAAAATCTCGAGACTGATTTTTTCCACGCTCACTATATTTTACTTATAGTAAAGTAATAAGTAAAAAAGGTTATCATTTTCTTAAATAAATATACTACATTTTCAGACTTTCAAATAGATCACCATCTCTTCAACTTAATATTCCGCATCTTTGTCAGAAATATTGATTAAATATTTAAGTTGATTTAGAATATATACATCAGAAACAGCTCAGTGAGTCGTGTAGCGAATGTTCTATTTAAGAGAAGGTTTATTTCCGAATCTATATTTCACCATTACAGAAGCTCCATTAGTTGTTCAACCAACTATGTTGCGGTTTAAATTTAATCTAAATTCCCTCAATAGTTTATAATTCAGTAATGCAAGTCTTAAACTAAATAACTAATTATCTAAACTTTAATTTAAATTCAATGAGACAAGATGACAAATGTTAGCATTTTATTAGAAATATGTATATAGATATGAAATGTTGTGCAAATGAAAAAAATAAAGACTAGTTGAAATATTAAAAAAGAACTACAAGTATATTAAAATGATAAAATGCTGAAGTGATGACATTTGAATTAGTAAGAAAGTACTAAAATCATTTTTAGCTTAAGCATTAGTAGGTACTAATGCTTAAATGAAAATAATATATAAAATATATGTTCATATGGTAGAACCGAATACCAATGATCGGTTTCCATTTTACATGGTGTTCTTATTATTTTTTTTAAAAGTATGGTTAACTGTTTTTAATCAATATATTAATATGTGAAGCAAATGTGAACTGAATATTTTGACACTAGGTGTCAAGGATGATTCTAACTTTGAAAAAATCAGATTTAATACACCCTATGTAAGCATTGTGGAGGCTATAATAAGCATCAAAATCTTATATTAAAGTCACTTCTAGGTTAAGGATGATCTAGAAACACAAAAAAATTTAAGAAAAAAAACCACCAAAGTGTGGTTATAAACTTTCAGTCACTTTTAAGTACCTAATATTCATGAAATTATGAAGAACACATCCATGAAGGCAATACGAAATGCAAAATTTAGGGTTTGGAATGACAAAAAAAGTGGAAAAACATAACTTGTTTTCAAGAATATGTTTTGAACATTTACTACATTCCAATTTGTTTTCATACAAATTGGAGTGTAGTAAATGTCCATAATCAAATGTTACCAATAATAAAAACAATAGAGCAAATTACCACTCACGAAACTGTATATTTGACAAATTTTGTTAATATTTGTAAACTGTGAAACTTGTTGTGTAATTATCGGCATGTACTTAACTACTTAGGTTCACACGTCATCTAAAATAAATCAAAAATGGGATCATGGTATTTCAAAGTGTGACAATCCATCAATATCTCTAGTTTTTTTTTACGATTATATTTCAGTGGCAGTTACGTAAAAAGATATTTTGTGGAAAATAACAAGTACCAGCTGTATACAAGATAAGATTGGGTGGAGGAAAGAGAAATGTTCGTGTATACCATTCGCGAATATTCAAATTGAATCATATTTGTCTTGTTCACTTATTAGCCTTTAGATTAGTGACATCAAACTTACTACAGGACAAACTCTTGCCCAAAACATGCAATTTTAACTACTAGTTAATCATACTCAACCAACTCTTTAAAGGAAACGAGATAAAAAGCGATAATGTAGTTTTGTATTTAATAGAAGAGATGACTTATAATTGTTGAGTCAATCGACTTTCTTGATATGGTAATATTTATGTTAACCTGTAACAAAACTCCTCTTTCCTGAGGTAGGTGTCCATTCCTCAGACTTCAATATTATCCAAGGATACTATGACACATAAACACAAAATAATTTACAACTGATATCAAGTTTTGTTCAAGAGTGCAAAATATAGATTGATTAGAGAATTTTGTGAGGCAAATCCATCATAGAATGGAAAGCATCAGAAAATATGTTTAACTGGTGTTGACTATATATATTTAAAATTTTATTTTTTTACATCTCATATTACATTATTAAATTATTTAAAAATTTTTCATTAGACTCTTAACATTAATTTCATTTCAGTGGATTCACTCAAAATATTTCAAAGTCAATGTAAACAATGTAAATAAATGTAAACAAATACGACAAGCACAGCAAGTAAACTATTAGTCCATGATCAATATTCAGTTTTTATGGCTTTACTGCTCTAAACCATAATTGAAACTTGATGATTTTTCATTTCATAAATTGTTAATTTTTTGGTAAAATTTCAGTGTTTTTTAATGAGCCGTTTAGGGTAAAAAAAAATTCCTCAAAATAGAAAATGTACTGTTCCGATCCTTTAATAAATGTAACTTTGAAAAAGATTATATCAACTTATTCTCCACATTAAGTTCTATTTCTAGGTATCTTTTCATTTTAATCCGTTAAACGTTATAAATCCGTTAAGGTTTCAGATTGAATTAAAATTTTAAATGTTTACATTTTATTGAACCAAAAATATATCCTGTGGTTTTAAAATCTGAGGATATTTTTCATTTATTGCTCATGTAGCCTAAAGGATAATGCTAAAATTTCATGACTCTAGAATTAGTAGTTTGGTAGAAAAAAATGTCAAAATACAGGTTCTTGGCAAAAAAAAAGTGACTTTCTCATCATGCATAATTGCTCCCAAACAAAAGGCTTCATCTACATTGTTGGGACCATTTTTGAGTAAAATATCAATTTGATTCATCAAAGATTCTGGACCGTAGCGTGAGTATATATCCAAATTTGGATACATACTCACTCACCCACCCATGCACCCACCCTCACACACTCACGCACAGACATCATAAAAAAAATAATAAAACGATTTCTGGGTCCTCAAAACATGTAATTCCGTCAGCTTCTTGAGATCGATTTTTTTCACAATCAGTATAGTTTACTTATAGTAAAGTGAAAAGATTCATTTTACATTCGGAAAAAAGAGTATTCTAAAGGAATTTGAAAGGTTCCTTCCTAGGGGAAATACGTTTGACAGCTCAAAGATCTATCTTAATTGGTATCTCCGTTCTTCACAACCAATCATTTACTGACCATTGTAGCTTGAAACCGACAAATAATTTAATAGCAGGACTGATTGGAGTAAGTGCTAAATATAACAGAGGTCCACCACCTAATTCTTGGCACCAAAGTTAAATAACTTGGCACCAATATAGAAAAGAAATGTAACGCAGTGACTCACAACAAGAAATTTTTCATTTATTGACAATATTATTAATAGATAAGTCACATAAATTTAGAATTTATCTCTCTCTGGGAAAAAATGTAAATTTAACACAAGCTTTTACAGTTCATTTATCTTATCTATTCATGATTAATAGGTAAACACATTTAGAAAAAACACCCAGAAACAACACTGGCCAAATCGCTTGTTGCACAACACAATTTCAGTGTAGAAATCACATTTACTGAAATGTTACTCATTTTTGGCACCTTTTTAATTACTTCTCTTTTCTGCAGCTTAGGTTAAATGTCAAGCAATGCTTAATGTTGTTATTGCCTACTTTATTTCAGTCTTTTTCAAGATAACTGGTAATTTTATTCGTTGAAAAATCGTCACATAGGTTTATTTATCAGAAGGTAAGATATTTTAAAGTCATTTGTATTTACTTTGTGATATCCATTGTTCATGAAATGTGCATAATCTTCCTTGAAGAAAATTGTGCCAGTCAACATATCATGCTCTGATTTTATGGTAAAAGTTAATAAAATAGTCTCTACGTATACAAGTTTAATAATCGACACATATGAAATGTGTACTGTTTATTTTGAACTATACTATAACTATAAGTTGATATTTCCCTGACGTCATTTTTTTTTAGCTCTAATGAAGAAAGATACTGCATGTTTGAAACGTGTTTTTAGACTATTAAACTTATACATGTGGAGACTATTTTATTAGCCTTTTATTTTACAGTGAGTAAATACCACGTAATAACTGATTGCACTTCCTTAGAATATCATTGTCTCTTTACGCAATTACTTCATGATTATCTCTTTTGAATTGCCCAAAACCAGAAAGGTTTAGCAACAATTTAATAGAATTAAGTTCAGTACTTTTGTGGGAACGATAAATTATTATTCAATGTTCCCTCTTATAATGCTAACATTTTTTAATTTATCCAGTAGCAAATTATAATTTTAATTATAATAATATTCTTAAGTTTGGTATTTTAATATGTTTTTGTAAATTTTATAAATTTTTGTTGTGTCTTAAAAATTAGTTCTTTACTTTTCATAATAATAAATGAAAATTATAATTTACTTATTATATTTCTATTTTTTTTTGTCAAAGTTATTTGTGACCCTAGGCAGTTAATTCTTTCATTAGATTCATTCAATATTTTTATAATCAATCGTTTCATTGAATCAATAGAAAGAGAATACATGATCTTGAAAGCAATGAAAGGAGAAATAATGAAAGAATCGTATGTTAGAGAATGTAATCAACCATTTCCAACGTAAACTAATATTGAAAGAAAACTTTTAAATTATTCACTATTCAATTTCGCCATATATAGGACTACGAGAACACAAAAAAATGGCCTAATAACTCAAAACCAATGCTAGGAGAAAATTGAAATTACAAAACAATAGTGTGAGGCACATAGCATTGATCATAATTTGAAATTCTGAATAAATATATCATTCAAGTTATCGAAAATTTAAAACAATGAAACACTTAACGATTACACTACTTCTACTTGAACTTTCATTATTTTACATATATTGTATAAACAAATTATTGATAATCATTAAATTGTCTGATTAAAAAGTGATTTAGAACAATGGTGGAAGAGAAAACAAATTACGGGAAGATGAATGGATTTTACCAAAAAAACTACACGAGTTAGTATTAACTAGGAAAGGATTTTAATACAAGAGGGATTTCAACTAAATGGGTACTGTATCTGATATGGATTCTACAACTGATGTCTAACTTGTCACCTTGCTCAGGCTAGCCTGGGAACATCATGGTATAACAAAGAAATTCAAATGAAAACACTCTGGAAAACATATACGGTATACACCGACTACTGTGATTCCATTACAGTCTCAAATTTAATTTACATATCATATGTTCAGTTCTATTAGAGGTTGAATGAAAATACATGATTGATGACTCTACACTGAATTACAGTGTCAATTTTTTCTATACACAAATAGAGAGATAATTTAATCCGTAAGAAAATGTGTTAGAAACTTAGTTGTCTAGGTGATTTTAGAACTCTAAGATCTGGGAAATGGAATGAGTATTATAACGTGCTTTCTCTACACTTGTCAAGACTTGAAAACAAATACGAGTATGTTTGCAATAAGTTAAGCATCTACAAAACATACAGCCAGGACGAAATGATATTTTGTAGAGTCCTAGCGTTAATACAACATTTTATGAATAGTACACACTTTTTCTCCATTGTACTCCCATTCAATAACTTATTCCATTTTAGAAAGTTTACGTGCTATGATTATAAATAATTTTCTATAAATTATTTATTTATATAATCATTGTTATATATACTTATATTATATTTATATAAAAGTTTATAATTAATTCATTTATAATAATAATTTTATAATATAAAATTTCATGATTATAAATAAATAATTTTGGTTGAAGAAATAAATATTCCATTTAATAAATATAAAGTCTAAATTTATTAGGGTTTCACATTTAATTAATTCCATTCCGAAATTGTAATACGAACGCAATAAAACCAGCCATCAATCTATTGACACACTAGAGTGCTAATTGCCATTAGCAGTTACAGGTCATGTAGCGACTCCTGCTTCTACCAGACCTAAAGGCGGTAAGAAAATGTTTGCAGTGTTTTGTGTAGTTTAGTTGCGATTTGATCATTAGTCTTAAAGTTTCTGACACTCAGTCAGGTGAGGAAATAATTGAGATAGGCTTCGTATGAACAAGTTATGATATAAGGGTATTTCAAAACTCCTACTTGATCTAATCCAGTGTTCTAATTACTCTAATAATTCAAGCTTGCAACAGACCATTCTAATTCTATTCAAATCAGGGTATGCATTAGTTGTTTTCAAATCTCTTTTACAAAAATTTTGTAAAAACGGTTAATCATAACCGACTTGAGTACTAATCATTGTGGTCACAACTACATGACGTCAATATACAACAGATACAAAGATTTCACATAAACACGTGAAATAACAATCAATGATCAAACCACAATAAGAAATGGGAAAACAATACTAAGATCTTTCAACCGTAACAAGCGGTTGAATCAAAAACCCATTTTCTTATTGTGGTTTGATCATTGATACAATAGATACATATACCTGTAGAGACTGTTTTTTCAGATTTTATTAATATCATTACTTTTAAGAGATTTGAGTACATACTCGAATTCTGCTGTGGAGAAATATGCGACGTACTGAATGATTGCGTTCAGTTAAAGAAGAAACATGGCATGAACTTTATAGCAACTGTCATTAGAGGCCCTATCACTGAGCAGTCATTTTATCTTATTCATCTTTTATAATCAATGCATTGAAAACATTAAAACAATTAGCATTTTCTTGATTTTAAGTTGAAGTTTAGAAGTAATATCTAACTTTCCTCTAGGCAATATAACATTACTTTTCATTAGCTATTACTAATCATGTTTATAATAAGTATTTTTTTTTATTTAATATATGAGCTTTAATTTCTTTTATAGCTGTGGAGTAAAATGTTGCTCTGCTTATATAAATGTAAACAGGTTTTTCACATTCTTGTTAAATATATGTCATTACATTCTACTTTGTTAAAAATAAATTATTTTCTAAGCAACTAAAATTGTTTTTCCCTAATCATACTAGTGATAGATACTGTGTGATAGATAGCAGGAAGGAAAAACTCATGAAAGTCTAATCATGCAAATGAGGTGGTCTCATCTAGTGATACATTTGCTCCACAAGCAATCATCCACGCGCTGTTAAATATTCAAAACATATTAAAGTGATCACCCAAGAAGGGAAATAGTCATTTAATATACTTACAGTTTAGTTTAATAAATTAGGTCAACATTAAAGTATAATAATTTATACTGTAGAAAGTAATTATTATAACTGTTGTTGTTTCTCACAGAACTATATTCTCTTAATCCTTTTGAAATCCATTTATTCATACTTTTTAAACTCAAGCCACCGGTGGTGCACAATGTTCATTATTCTCCCCTTAGGGACTAAGTTACATTTAGGAAAGAGTAATGAGTGGTTTTCATCAAGAAAGAAAATCAAATTCAGTAAACTTAACTTGTTCACGTAACAAATATTTATGGCTCGTCTGGTTACTTCCCTTCGAAAACAAGTCGTACTCCATTGAGATACTCGTGGTTGCGCTTTCTCATTAGTTTTCTGTTAGGACAGATGATTCACTTTAAGGATCGTCTGCCAACATCGTCATAGCTGTTTTTACCTGTCAATGGAGATATAAATGTTCTTTATGGAGAAAAAAATTTTATAAAGAATTTTTTTTTATATAGAAAAAAGATTCAAACCATAGCATGGATTTTCTCTTCAATTCATTTTAGTACGAGTACTTTATCATCATATAGCCAATCATATAGAATTATGGTATCGTATATTTTACATTATAAAACGAAATTGCATTGCCATAACTACCAAAACCTCATCTTCAATATAGGGTATTAGAAACACCAAACAGTTTAAACTCATTAATAAATATATTACTTTGGGAAGGAAAGCAGTGAGTACTGCCACCGATTCTCCGGATCAGTTCATAGCAGTATACATATAACAGTAGAAGAGAACTGTGATATTTATTTTTACACCTTTCACTAATATTGGAACGTGAAAATAGCAGAATATGTCATAAAACGCCTGCCTCAAGACACATAATGCCTTCATGTAGAAAGGTCTTATATCTATGGCATGAATTGGTGTGCAGGTGGCCTCACATTATAGGAGGCACTCCTACCCATCCATTGTTATTTCTTGCAGTCATCAACAAACTTGGTTAAATTAGAACTGATTACTGTTCTTGTTCAATATCCTGAGAGTAAAGTTGTCTGTAACTAAACCCTTAGAAGACCTGGTCTCAAGCAGAGTTTTAGATGGCATTGTCAGGGACAGACTCATTGTAAGGTCTAGAGATGTAGAGTGGCACTAAGTTAACTTAGGCAGCTATTCCGTTAATTGAATAGACTCTTCTATGCACATTGCTCATAAAATCTTTGCCCATAATAACATTTTTCTTACATTCATCATTGGCTGACTGTCGTTTAATAAATTTTTATGGTAAGACATCCATCTCAGACTAATATTAATTCATTACTTGTGTAATCTGCTACATTACACATGTAATGTGGTATTTACTTACATTGGGAATTTAAAAAATTACATCTCCAAACAAAAGAAAGCGTTTAAGGCAAAAAATAACAAAGCGTTTTGGACACTTAGTGTTTTTCTTCAGGTATACATCTAAAAAACATATACATATTTGTTAGCTTTAAGAACATCAGAGTGAATTATTTGAAATTGAATACAATATATGAATATTGAATTGCACTATTGAGGTTTTTAACAAGGGAATTAGTATGAAAAATGACTTAATTAATCATTAATTTGTTTAATTAAGTCATTTTTCATACTCATTACCTGTTCCCCTAAATATCCATCACTTTAAACGGCTAATGGACTAATGTAAACTTTCTATTATAGGTTTCACCTCAAGACCCTAATGAAGCTTTCACCATATCATACCTTACAAAGAATGTGTTTTCTACAGATGCCACAAAATTTTCTTTTTTTTATAGATTCTGCCAATGGAGTTCTTTTATTCTGGTTTTTGAACAAAGTGGAAAGTTAGTTATTCATCAAAATATGTAAAACCATATATTTATTCATATCATCCAAAATGGATATAATTTTATTTTTTTCTTTATCAATACTTTTTTTAACAGTTTTTATAAAAAATTAGAAAATGATAATCATAATCAACATCTAAACGAAATTTTTCAATGAGCCATAAGTTTAGTTTAGCCATTAACATTCAAAAATCTCTGCTGAGAGAGAATATAATAGATCCTTAATTTCAAAATTAGAAATAAAATATACATCTTGATAGAGTTTAAGTAATTATTAATTAAAAAAAACTTTACACTTAAAAGTAAATTTTAAGCACTATCATGGACTTCACATAAAAAATATTGTGTCTAATTCTGCTTTATATTATTATACTTGAAGTTGAAAGGAAAATGGCAATTTCGGCATAACTCGAACAGATAATGCAAGAGTGCAGATTACTAATAGTAAAAGGAAGTTGTAACGTAGCTTTGCTTAGTGTTTCAGGTTGCAATAACATATTAACACTCTGGATGCTATTGGATTTCCGCCTTCAGCAGTAACTTATCCAATTTTGCTTAGAGTTCCATATGATTTTTTATTCAATTTTAGTGAGGATATAAAGTATTTTATCAAGAATATTTTACCTGTAACCGGGAACTGTTATCTATTTGTCTTACTGTAAAATGTTTGATACATTTATTTAAGAGAGCCACGCAATAACATACTATAACACGACAAGCTTGGTGTGAATACAAACCACAAACAATCAAATATTTGCTTTTAACTGAAAAAATAAAAATGCTTTTATTTATATGTTACAACAGCTGTATTTTATTACTGAAATTAATCACTGTATTAAATTATGAATGAATATTTTCTTCAATGAATCAAGATGTAGAAGTACGTTCTAGAAATGTATTTGCTACAGGGGAGAAATTAATTACAACATTGCGACTTTTACATTATAAAGAATTGATGGATGCATTGTGCGTAATTAATAGCAGTTTGATCCATTTCATATTTATCATTAATGATATGTTTATAACTAACCTACTTTACCCAAGTGAAGAAGAATTCTTTTTAAACAAATTGCAAGAATATTTATCTTTCTTTTTATTTTGGTTCTACGGGTTCAACATAGATACTCAAGTAAGCATCAAGTCTTTGCATTGTAGCATGAGTAATAAATTGCTTTATAAAAAAATCATTACACTTAAAATGCTGTATACGATGCATCATATAGAGTAAAATCATTCACATTGATATGATGATGACATGGATGACATTGAAGATGACAAATAATGAGATGGACAGTCAATCTCATTATTTTAGTTCATTGTCGAAATTTTTTTTCTGATATGTGCAAATTATATCGTATTTATTATAATTATATAATCGTAAATTATATTATCGTAAATAATAATTATATCGTATATATTGGCTCATAATACGAGTAACTATTTCTGAAATAATTAACTTTCTGGAATATTTAAATCATTCCGTTATGCTAGGAAGTCAAGAGTACATAGGACTTAAATAAGAAATTTTATTAAAAAAATATAAGAAAGTTATCTTTTTTATGTAATTATCGTATTTCTATTTTTAAAAATTAAGCCAGTAAAATGTTATCTTTTCGTTGATAAATAATTACAATTCTAATATTTAAGAAAAAAACATATTTTAAATTATACTTCAGTTGTCTATTTTCCTAAGTTTCTAAATATATTCACTAGAAAATTCCCTTTATTTATTATTCATTTTACAGTAAGATTAGATTTATAACTTTGCTCTGTTGTTTAAGTTTCACATGTTTTAGATAAACAATATAGGATACGAAACCGTAAAATATGTGAATGACTGAAACAAATGGAAACATTGAAAACATGTTTAAGGATTTAGTGGCTGGTATTATGGCGGGAGGAACATATTGTTACTCTTCTTTTCAATAGACGTTTAATCACGAGTCCTGTCTCTTGCATTCTTCTATTCCTCAGCTGTACATTAGTCGGCTCGTATTTAAAGCAAAAACTACTTCCAACTTCCCCTCACTTTTCATATCTCAAGAGTGAATCCTCAGACAATCTTGGCTTTAGAGACAATCCAAATTGTTTCTTCTATTTGTCCGGTAATGTTGTCAGTTGCCAAGGCTTCATTTATTCCTTGTGAAAACAAGGTCTGTTTACTAAGAGACGCCGTTGCTATTTTTGAGAAGTCCCAATTTCTCGCAAACAAGGATTGTTTTATCTGACAACAGACCTCACTCCGCCCAATACACTTTAATTTCCGAATCCACTTCCTAATCGATCTTGCCACCGTCATTAACCAGCTTCAATTCAAACAGCGAAAAATCCAAACACCAATTACCTCGTTTTGCTTTTCTCCACTCATTACAGCATAATTCTAGACATTTTCGTAAAACCTAACCAGCTACAAAATTATTTACTACAGTATCCATTGAAGTTAGTGTAAACATTGCATGTAATATCATAAATAATTATTTGATTTAATTATTAAAGTGATATTTTATTTTAAATAGCGTAAATAGTAATACACTATTTTGTACTACAATAAGATCAGTATGAATTCCATCAATTGATTTATATTATTATTCTGGTTTTATAGTCAATAAATTATAATAAATAACTTTTGACTTGGACAGATTTGAATAAAATAAAGAAACTAATCTACTTCGTAACAAAAGATGGGAATTAATAATTTTAGCTTTTAATTTTATTTTACTTCTTACAATACTCATGACATATCTTACATACGGTAACTGTAAAATACCAACACTACGCACTAAGAATTTGATATTCCTAGAATGATCAATTAAAGGATAAATACTAGTACATGTTTTGGTTAGAAATACAACAAACAACATTTTCAGCCAAATAATATGATTCTTTTCTACATGAAAAACTACAGTATACATATGAGCCGTTTATTTTGAAAGTGGCCTAATTCCATTTTCCAAAAAAAATTAGCTAGCTATTTAAATAATTACATTTTTACGTTATCTTTACCTTTTGCAGCAAATTGTACAAAATTTATTTAAAATTACTAAGAATTTTTATAACAAAAATTAGTTGATAAATAAAATGACAATATTTTTAAATTTTGTAAAACGCAAACCCTTAAATATCTTGATTTTAACATAAATGGAATTAGGCCACTTTCAAAATAAGCGGCTCATATATAGTTAATTAGTCATGTACATATTAGTTGAAAAATAGTGATGCAATGAGTAAATACGATGGAAAAAAGTTTGGTGAATTGATCTTTTCAATGCGTGAATACCTTAGAAAATCCTGCAAAACACTAGATAAACTCTCTAAAAAGATACTATAACATGAGATTGACATCAATTTTTTATTTTTATAAGAAGGATTGGTGCAAGTATTAACTAATATACTAATATACTTTTTCATGATTTTGGTCATGTAATAAATAATTCCTAAGCAATCATTAGCTGGTATGTTTAGAGACATCCTATGGGCTATATCAATCACATAATTTATTAGAGTGACATGAAAAAACAAAAGTTGTCTTTCTTTGTGAAGAAAGAATATTACCTAGGTTTTCGCCATCTGTACCACTTTCTTTCCTGATGATAACCGTCAATAGGGTCGAAAAAGTATGAGCCCTTTTATAGCCCTTTTGTAATGATTAGTTATCACTCATAATTCTTTCTGTCTTTATATATTATATATATAACAATATTCATACAAAAATAAGAAATAGGAAAAAAAGACTAAGATCTTCCAACCGTAACAAGCGATCTTCGTCAGAGTCAAAACTCAACTCTGACGAGTTGAAATATCTTCGTCTCTTTTTCCCATTCCATATTCTGGTTTGAACATTGTTTGTTATTTCACATGTTTATTGTGAATTATTGTATATTTATATATATAAAATAGAAAAACGGTCTATATATATGTAAAGATTTCACATAAACACGTGAAATAACAATGAATGATCAAACCATAATAAAACATTTTGAAACGAGACAATGATCATTCAACCAAAACGCTTATTTTACGAAGTGTACCGATACATTCATACCTTCATACGTTCATACCGTGTGAATGAGAGAGACATTTTTGTAGGGATGGAAAGGGGATAATGTGTAAAGAGAGAGAACAATGAGTGAGAAAAGAGAGAGAGAGAGAGAGAGAGAAAACACATGGAGAGTGTAAGAGAAATAAGGAGCATATGATTAAAAAATATAAACATGACTTTTTTTGTAAACAAAAACAAGAAACGACTTAAAACATTGTTTTAGAAAGCAAAAGAAACGTGTAAGATAATAACTTTTTTCATATATATTTTTTATTTTTTGTAAAAATTAGTACGTTTTGAGGATGTTAATATGAATTAAAATTCATTTTCGTTACAAAATACATATCTAAAAACTCAATGCTTTATTGTACGATATATGGTTTATGGACGACTTAGTTGTTTAAAGAACATTGTTTACTGGAAAAGGACTGTTAGGTAAGAGGCGTTTGCGTAATTGAAGAAAATGCTTTTTTCAGGAAAGAGAATTGAGACCAGGCAGGTCGCTATTTGCATAGTGTTTCCTTCTCCTGCACCCATATAGAGCCATGTTTTCGAGTAGGTATTCCTTCTAGAAAACAAATACAATCATTTTTACTCTAGTTTTGCATGTCCTCCACAAACACCAACTGTTTGCCTTAAAAATGTCTTTCTACATCCTTTGGCTAATCTGATGTTATTTTAATCAAAATGTTTAATTTAATACTTTATTTATATGCTGACTTTTGATTAACAAAAACAAACAGAAACAATTAATTGACATTCATTGACAAACAAACAGTGACATTCATTTACCTCATTATAAACACAAATTTGAAAGAATTATAATGGTTACACCTTAGTGTAACAAATTTGTTGATAGAGTTGATTACTGGAACTCATACTTAACCCATATGTTTAGTATTCAAAGAACACGGGGTATGAGAGTCGGTGTATCATGGAATAAATTTCACATGTCGTTATATTTTAAAGTTAGAATAAGATAAATACTCAATTGCTTAATTAGATATATATTATTATTTTAGATTAGTGATAAATGTGTAATCTATAAGGGAACACATTGTAAATATACGGTCCCGATGAAGGGTTACTGTGTTTAGGGGAAAAAACCCATACTTAATGGTTTTTGTAGTGTCACTACAAAACACTGCTGTTAACCTGCGCTGCTTAGTAGTTAACTCAAAATTTAGGGTCCATCAATATCACGGTAGAGTTTATTTACATTTTCTAATTACATGATTTGTCTTCCTTTCCAGTGGCAATTACAACGAATTTTTCGAATATTTTCAAAATAAAAGATTAAAATTTTAGAATTAAATGCAGTAACATTACAGAAATAAAAAATTTCCAAACTCAACTATTTTACACTTTATTGACGATTGATGGGTGAAAAGTCTCTCAATATAATGAAATATAATTAAATATAATGAAATAAATATTTCATTATATTTATACTATACAGTGGTACCTTGAGATACTAGTTTAATCTGTTACAGAACTGAGCTCGGATTCCAAAAACTCCTACTGCAAAGAATTATTTCCCATTTAACTTAAAGGAAAAAGATTTAATCTCTTCCAATCCTTGAAAACGCTCTCAACTCCTCTTATAATATAATAATTACTCCCGTTGCTAATATATGTACTATACAGTACAGTATATTTGAATGTGAAATACCGTTATAACTAAAAATTTAAAATAAATGAAATGTTATTAGTACAATCAGAAATGAATACCGCCAACTAGTGGGATGAATCTGAACAAAAAGGTCCGTCTTTTCACAAACAACTGCGCAAGGAAAGCTTGTATTTCAAAACTTAGTTGGAATTTCAACTATTTCTCAAAACTCAGCTAGAATTTGGGCTCCCATTCCAAAAACTTCGTATTGATCGTATCTGAAGGTACCACGGTATTTCTACGACTCAGCGTCATCATATCTTTACTTCTTAATAAATTTTTTAAAAATACTACACTTGTCATTCATTTTTTTTTAAATTCTATTTTCTGCTACATAGTACCAGATAAGCAAAAAATACTGAATTATTTTTATGAAACCCAAACTTATTAAACCGTCTTTTTTTTTTTTTTTGAAAACGAATAGGTTACCGATACTACTAAAAATATTATAACAATTTAAAAAATAAAAGAAAAGACTTAAGCATCCAAAGTATTACTTCCATCCATATGTATGGTTTCATTCACTATCACCTAACTATGCAGCAGTGTCATCACATTGTCATTCTTTTCGGGTAGTTGGAGAGTATTATTCAGTGCTTTTCTTGCGTTAAGTAGATCTTTGATCGCATTTTGTACCCTAGATTGCTTTGTAGACTGAATAAGGTCCTACTCAAGTTACTACCTCATTCTTCATAACTACCCGACTAATAGGTATTCTGGGTTCGCGTGGACGTAAATATTCCTCTTACATCCCTGTTACTAGCAGTTTGTGCTTCAATATGTGCCATCTCTAACTGCACATCAAATCTAAAGAGCTACAAATCAACTCGAAAACACCTATTTTCGTCTTTGTACATCATACCGAAATCCTGTACTGGTAATCTAGTTTTGTTTGCTCTACACAAACCCTTCCGGTATATAATTTTTAACTTAGTTCTATAAGTATAAAGGTTGATAAAGAATACAATAATGCAGCTTATTAAATGTTCGAATTAGATTTAAAAATCCATCAAGTGTTTCAATTCTAAGGTTTTTTTTAAACTGTTAACTCAACTGTTAAATTATTTGAAAAGTCCCTTAATCAATTTTCAATAATATCATCCAAATTTCTACGTCTAGAAATAAATTTGTCCATAAGTACTTTAAAACCATCACAAATCTTTTTATCAAGTACCTAGTATGCTGATGTTTTGTAATCCTTCTCCAATACTGATGAAATTCGGCCTAGAAAATAATCTTTTATTTTTACTGCAGTATTAATAATTTCATATTTTACTTTTCCACAGTATGTAGCTTTAGTAAAGCTTTGACTGCAATATGAAGCCCATTGTTGTCAAAGTTTTCAAGGATATTCACTCCATCATCAGGACTATGAATAAATTAGTATTATTTCTAAATCCGTAGATTTACATGGATTTATATGTACGTATTAATCTAAATCCATAGTTTTACGGAGTATAATTTACTCCGTGTAAAAACATGGTATTTTAAAGCTAAATAGTGCATTATTGTATCTGTTTTGATGTACATATGATATATTTACAATTTAAATATTTAATTAAATTTTTAAGTATTATCACAAATTTTAACATCAATATCATAAACATTATATATTTCTAATATATGATGGTACATCACATACAATAAGGCTCTCTTAATTTAAATGTATATTTATACACATATCTCTATGGCATTTATGGTTTTTAATAGTTCAAGTATCACCGTAATAATGATGAAAATGCAGTTGAAAAAGTCCGTAAAAAATAAATTTTAAATCTTTACAAAACGCATCATACTGTCAATTGAATTCAGCTTCATTTTATTGTGAAGTTCTGACTATAGAAATGTCTGATCTCAACAAAGTCATGCACTCGAGGAATCAAGAGAATCAAATTAACCAGGTGCTTAAATATTATGAATCACAGAGGAAAAGAATTCTTTATTTAATAAGTCTCTATCAAATTAAACTTTAAGTGTTATTTAATGTTTGAAATTTAACAGAATAGAAGAAAGAAAACAATACTTTGAAATCTAGGTAAATTGAAAGTTCATTTACTTCCTTTACCTTAACAAATTTTGGAAATATGAACATCGCTACAAACTATAAAGTAATCATTTTTACTGATTACATATAATTATGTTGTAATATATATAGCCAAAAAAACTTTGTAATATTATATAATTAGTTTTAAATACTAGTAGAAACGTGAATTATGTAGATTTCACTTAATTTAATGAAAGAAGAATGATTTATAAAGCTTTCTATTCATGATGGATTATAACATGAGCTATAGGTCATTTATTTACATTACTTACGCCTTTAAGAAACTTGTTAAACATACTCAAAAAAAGGTGTCCATTATAAATATTCATTATGTTCTTCCAAATTTCTAAGTGTTAAACAAAAATAATATATTTTCGTTTCAACATAAATTTAAAAAAAAAATTTAACCGAAAATGTAATTTACAAAATGAATGAAACTTGTTGTATCATGGAAGTACATAATAATGATTAAAGTAATGAATGAACCTGTTTATATCATTATAGTAAGTAATTGCTAATGGCGTTCACCGGCCACCGACCAGAGGCTCAAGAGGAAGGGTTAGGGAGCACCATGTCGCAGCTCATCCTCCTTCATTTGGATAATTAAGTTTACTTAATACGAGTATTTCATCACGTGTAAATAAATTTAATATTAGTAGATGAAAGCTTATAACCTTGTCTAAGTGTTTTCAGATGTTATTTACAAAATCAGAGACTAAAATTGAGTGAGTTGCACCGAAATGAAACAATAGATCAAAGTATTCATCAAAACATGGTAATTAATTCAGACGAAGAAAAAAAAAATAAGCTTACTCGCAAGTTTTTTAATATATTTGAGAATTTTTTTCATTAAAATATCAATCTAACATTATTATAATATCAGCATTATTTGCCTTACATAGTTGGTCATTCTTTTAACTGCAATTGTAGATCACTTTATGTTTAATTGTCATTTGTTTGACCATTCGTGGTCAGTTCTCAATTCAATGACACTCTAGGTCAACTATAGCAAGTAAAAAGTGTTTATTACTCCAATGTTATGATAATAACTCATATGAGAAGATGGGTGGGTGGGTAAGTATGTATCCAATGTTTGTGGACACGCTGGGGTCCAGAATATTTATGGACCAAGTTGATATTTTACAGAAAAATGGGCCTTATAGTGTAGATGAGCCCTATTGTTTGGGAGCAATTATTCATTATGGAAAAGTCACTTTTTTGCCAAAATCCTGTTTTTAGACTACATTTTTTCTCCAAAAATACTAATTCTTGATTTTTGAAAATTTGGCATTATCTTTGAGGTTATAAAGACATAAAACAAAAATATTCTCAGATTCTTAAAACAACTGAAAATATTTTTTTTCCAATGATATGCTAAAATTTTGACTTCTGAAAGCTTATGATAGCTATACAAACCATACCGTTTAACGCATCAAAAAGAAAATATAGCAAAACTAGAACAGTTGGTAGAGGATCAGTTGAGCTAATTCTAATCAAAATTACATTAATCGAAGAGGCGTTGGAGTACATTTTTTGTTTTCATAAAAAAACAGAAAATTTTGTTTTTTTTTGACGCCAAACGACTTATTAAAAAACCATGAAAATTTACTGAAAATTAAACAAAAAATTAGCAATTTGTAAGTAATTGTACATTTCAATGACATTTCAATCACGGCAAAGAGAAATAAAGCTATAAAAACTGACAAAAACTGATAAAAGCTTATCCTAGACTAAAGGATGACCTACTATACTTGTCGAATTTATTGACATTTATTTACATTCTTTTCATTGACCTAGAAATATTTTGAATAAATGGACTGAAATAAATTAATATTTAAAAGTATAATGAAAAAATTTATATAATTTATTGACATATATGAGATATAAGATAAATAATATCTTTACTTGTAAAAAATCACTGCCAACAGAAATTTCTGTTGCTTTCCATGGTTTGATGGATTTATCTCACAAAATGCTCTAATCAATCCATATCTTGCAACCTTGAACAAAACTTAATATCAGATGAATTGTTGTTGTGTTTATATCTGTTGAAAAATATCCAGTTTTTTACTTTTTTAGTCTAATAGTTCATATCTATTATTTCTAAAAACTTCAAGCCTCCAGCTATAGAAGTTTTAAATTTTACTGAATAGTAATAGGCTTTGACTTCTTAATATTTGAATATTGTCTAATCAGTAGTTTTACTAAAAACATGTAATATTTAAATTTAAATAAAGGGACCTGTTCAAAACATGTAATATTATTACCAATAGCCTATACATCTCAGCCTTCTATTGCAAATTAATTTTATTTTCAATCTGAATTTCATTACGATCTGTCAAACATCAAATTTCAGTCACCTGTCGGCTGTTCACAATATTTTAGTTAACTCTAAGCAAATATTATTAAATTATTATATAAAGTAAACTATATAATAATATTATATTTCTAACTATATTAACTAAATACAAACTTATTCTAACTATATTAACTAAATACAAACAGTATTTTAGTTATGGAGTAATTATGACTTTTTCCAATTAATCTTACTTTAGTCTTATACGATTTCTAAAAGTTCATTCTTTATGACTAACATAGTTTTCTCATGATGTAATATTTCTCTGCAATTATTTGTTTATTTACGTATGGATCAAAATCCTTTTACAAGGTATTTTTTTTTATTTTAATTAGCATTAATTAAAACATAGTAAACAAAGGTTGAGTCAGTGGTAGTCAAACTGTAACATAATTGCCAGAAATTATACTACACATTTAATTACTTTTTTCAATTTGCCTTATGTCACTAATAAAATAATCTACACTGTTATATAGAGAATTACAATTTATAAATGTACGAGACCACGGAGAATGAAGAAAGTAATTATTTCTATCACATGAAACACAGAATAATCTGAACGTTTTTAAAATACATGATGGGATTTGGACAAAATATAATTGGAACATTTGGCTTGGAAAATTAATTAAGTTTTTTAATAATTTATATATGAATAAGATGTCATTATAAGTTCTACGGGAATGGAAATCTGGAACATTAAATTGGGCACAGAAGGAAGAATAGAAAGGTGAATCTATAGTATGGATAACTATCCTTAAAGGAGAGAAGGTTACATATAAATTTATTAAGATATACTATCAGTGTAGATTAAGGAGGTGGCGGAACAATTAGAAATAATGAGAATAAAATTATTGGAACAAAACCAGTCCAGAAGTATATTTATTGAAGGGTGAAAAAGTTCGTAATCATTAGAGGTGGTAATCTTGAGATAAATTTTAACATCATCAGCAAAGAGTAAAAATTTACCATCCCATATTACGGAATATAGGTTGTTGAAAAATTTAAAAACAGTAATTTATCAATATGGGATTGTTGTCAAACTACAGATGTTCTAAAGAACAGGTTTGATTGAACTTTGACAATATGTTGTTTGTGAGGTAAGTTTGAAGGCAGTCAAACATGTCTTTTGTAATACCACTAGCCTCAAATTCAGATAAGCGTATACTGCGTTCTTCATTTATCAAAGGTGTATCGTAGCATATGCATCAGACTCGTAGTGAAAGATTTTTTACACTGAATGCTTTAATAAACTCAGTGTAACCCACATCAACATATAAACCAGACATTATAGAATTGAGAATGTATTTTTTTTAAAAAAAAGGCAAATTAGTAGACCTTGACTTATTTACTAATAGGATAAATAACCATTTTGTTCAGATATAATAAAATTACTGGTATCTTTGCTAAAATGACAGCTAAAAAATTCTATTAGACTTATTGTCTTCTACTTTCAAATGAGATATTGCAACTGTATAAAGGTGTGTTATGACTACATTACATGAAGAGGAGTGAACGGAGAAGAAGAGTTTACGAAGGAAAAGGGAAGAAATATTTAAGCAATAGGTTAGAAGTCTTATGACTATCTGCGAAAAATCCTTATTAAAATTCATGGTCCAAGGTACAGAGGTTCTTAAGTTAATAGATTTTATGTAGCTTCAGAATTTCTTTGTATTACTATGAACTCATTTTTCTAAATTAACAAAAAATCTGTTGTAGAAAAAATATTCTTTCCAACCTTTTTAAATAAGATGTTTAATTTAAGTGATTATATTCTCCAATCCACTCTAAAGCCCTATACCACCCCGCCTCCTGGTTACAGAACTAACGCTTTGTTTCAAGATAGTACATATCAGTACTATTTTACCATTCAAAACTGCAGCAAGTGTGGTGCCATACGACTATTTCTCCACACAGGCTAGTTTTCTGTTTGACAAGTTTTTTAACCTGCCAATTTATAGTAACAGAGTAATTAAACAGTAATAAACTTCCAGTCTGTAACTGCTAATAACTGGTCTTGTGCACGGAAACACTTAGACCCCAATCACTGCTTGTTCTGGTTATTTTACTTTACTCGTAAAATAATTCCGACCCTATGCATTCACCTAGAGAAACATCAATTAACTTCTTTCCTAATTGCTGTTAAAGTCTGTTCTTTTTACTCAACAGGTCTCTCCTTACTAACTAATCAATGCAACCAACTTACATTCAGTGATACAGAGAGATAAAATCAATACCATTAGCGACAACTTTTAATAATAATATTTTAATAATATTATTTTTTATTTATTTATTTATATTATATATAATATATTTATTTAAATAACAATATTTTAATAACTTTACCGAAGAGGAAATGTAATTTTTCTGAGCAAAAAATATTATCTGCTTACGTTCTACTTTTAGTAAAAAATACTTAATGTGGATAAGACTGTATAACCGATGCGAATTTGTGCGAATTTCTTTAACATTTGCAATACTAAATCTTAGCCACAGACGTAAACATGATAATAACTATTACAAGTACATCAACTGAAACATGTGTTACTTTTCAATTGTTCTTAACAGGACAGTTAATACCAACATTATTGTTGGCAAGACTGAATGAACGAATGTATTTCTCAGTTTACTGAAGGAAGTAATAGTACTAGCATATTTACTATGAATCTTGTGCATTGTAATCTTGATAATAGTGCTTTTCTTGTAGTCGTTGATGTGTAAGCTGTAAGGGCAGGCTGACGCAGAGCGATAGAGCGTTATGCAAGGGTTGCCTGAGTGTTTACAGCAGGCTGACGCAGAGCGATAGAGCGTTATGCAAGGGTTGCCTGAGTGTTTACAGCAGGCTGACGCAGAGCGATAGAGCGTTATGCAAGGGTTGCCTGAGTGTTTACAGCAGGCTGACGCAGAGCGATAGAGCGTTATGCAAGGGCCGCCTGAGTGTTTACAGCAGGCTGACGCAGAGCGATAGAGCGTTATGCAAGGGTTGCTTGAGTGTTTACAGCAGGCTGACGCAGAGCGATAGAGCGTTATGCAAGGGTTGCCTGAGTGTTTACAGCAGGCTGACGCAGAGTGATAGAGCGTATGCAAGGGCCGCCTGAGTGTTTACAGCAGGCTGACGTAGAGCGATAGAGCGTTATGCAAGGGCCGCCTGAGTGTTTACAGCAGGCTGACGTAGAGCGATAGAGCGTTATGCAAGGGCCGCCTGAGTGTTTACAGCAGGCTGACGTAGAGCGATAGAGCGTTATGCAAGGGCCGCCTGAGTGTTTACAGCAGGCAGATCAGAGGAGTGCGTGCGTGTCGACTCGCTCGCGTGCTCTGTCGTTCAGCCCCATAATCGATACAGTCCCAGGCATTTACCTCATAATTCCGTCCAACCGGCCAATTCAGTATTTCCTCCATTCTGCTTAGGTGCCAGGTTTTATTTTGTATTAGTTAAAACATATAAATCGGGTGTCTGTATGACACGGAGATCGTTCGCACTACAGACCTACTCAAATGCAAACGACATCAAGGGACAGGAGGAATCTAACTTTTCTGTATATTTAACCGGTCAACTATTGGTGTAAAAACTCGAAGAGCTAGTTTGTATGTAATTTAGAAAAGTATTAATGTATAGGAGGCGATCATCCATTTTCAATTTTTGATTGTTTTACACTGTTCTTATTTATTTTTATATATTAATATTATCACTTATTACTACATTCTTTTTTTCTGTCACATTAAATGATCATATGCCTTTCTATTCTTTACTAACAAATCTAAGTGGTATTCTTAAATAGGTTTTAAAGAGTAATATTTACGAAATTGTTGTTGTGTATACAAAAGAAAATTATCTTAGAACATTGAAATTAAAACAGTTCTTTAACATTTGTTCAGAACATTTCTCCTTTTGTCGTCATCTATTAAATGACATCGTTCAGTTTGTTTATATCAGGTCATTTATTCATCTGTGTGAATATTCTTATGTACTGTATCTAACAATTTTATTTCTATGTTTTTAATTTTCATTCATTTGGATAAAACTGTAAATTAACCGAAATATAACTGTAATTAATATTATTCTATTTCTTTTGTTTGACAGTTGAATATAATTCCAATTTGCTTAAAATTTAGGGAGGATACTATGGTACTGTAGTTTAACCATAACTAGAGTGGATAACAAATACCAAATGAGCCAAACTTTCCTCGCATAGAACATCACAAAAGGTCAAACCATATAAATGTTAGTGTTCGAAAGAATTAAAACTTTGTCAAAATACAGTTACTTATACAGTATCTAGTAACTAGTTTGAGAAGTCCAAAATAAACTATTGGTGACCTGTTTGTCTGGTCAATCCATATCACCATAGTATTACTACTTCACAAACTTCGGTAGAAACTGAAAATAAATGAGCTTAACTTACATAACTGAAATATATTTATATCTCATATCAGGTTATGAGTATTTTTGTGTTTTTATACATGTACGTTTATTTAAATCAATATGTATTCTTAAAATACTTCAAAGGTTACAGTATGTATTACTTGCATCATAGATCCTCACGATTTTTTAAAGAACATATATTTTCTGTTAGTAGGTTTCGATTAGTCAGTTCTAATTTTAAACAATTTTTTCACAAATTTCTATACAAAAACGTCATGAAAATGCATACATTTCTGGACCGAATTTTGACCAAGTATTAATTCTTTCGAATACTAACATTTATAGGCTTTGATCTTTTGTTATGTTCTGTACGAGGAAAGTTTGGCTCATTTGGTATTTGTTATCCACTTCAGTTATGGGTTAGCTACATTATCGGGTTGATTATACATCAGGACTCCCAAATTTTACCTTGTTGAAGTCTATTTCGGAAGGGATTTTCACTCTCAAAAAAATGGTGTTTACCTTGACTTTTCAACTATTAAATAACAAATTTTGGGATGATGACCAAGATTTGAGCTCTAATCTTCTGATTATGGAAAGACCGCTGGCTCTTAAACTACACCTGAGCGAGACTGTAACAAAGTAAACTTAATGCAAAAGCTTAAAGAAATATAGAGCCAAAGTATTGGAAATAATGTTTACATATGGATAGGGATTTTGTAATAATCTCTAAAGGTGAAGCTCTCCTGTACACAAGTAAATTCTGTCCTCCCTGGAATGAAACAAACTCAACCCAGCCTATAGAGCCCGGAAAACAAAAGCCACCCTTTGATCTGAACCAATCATAGAACTCAAGATGAAAATAAATAATTACCAAAAAATAATAACATGTTATCTCAGTAAATACATTTATATGAACGGTACATATATTGCATATATTACACAACAATTACAACTGTGCTGTTTTTCTAAGTATATTGTCTTTGTGATTTATATGCATACACACTTTTGTATATTTATTATATCAATCTGATACTTGGATGTATATATTGAAAAACAATACTACATTTGAAATTTATAGAAATTGAATTATTAAATTTAGCAACATCTTATAAAAAAGAAAATATTAAACATGACTTTACAACAATCGGAAGTAATTTAAAAGTAAGAATGTCCATCAAAATTAGAATGGCTATAGTTTAGTCCAATAAACATCATGGACTGGATAAATCGTAATGACACATTTCCAGATCACGTCTGTAATCTCCTGAAAGTCCTGGATCTGGAATAACGTGAAGCTGTGATGGAGATGGTCCAGGACAGTGCACCTGTTTGAGTAAGTCAAGGGAACGTACTGTTTGCCATCTGTCAGTGGACTTAGAAACTTAGTTTACTGTTAGAAGTCATATAACCAAGTCTCACCATTTCTCCTTAAATGTAAGATTTAACTTTCCAAGGGGTGCAATATTATAAAATAACAACTCTACGAAAAAGGGATAATCTAGAAATATTAAATAAAAAACCAATATGTGTTTATCTTAAGATTAAGCCAAACTGATTTTTCAGGGATAGAATAGCAGACGTAGCTGGTAGAACAGTATGTTAATTCAAATCATTGAGAACAGTGCAGCTATTCTGGCATGAAGAATACAGCATGAACTTAAACTGAACAATAAACTCACCGCTATAAACAAATTGATTTGCTACTAAATGAAAAGAAATTAAAAAAAAGTCAAAGAAAAAATAAAATACGAGTACTTTAAGAAAAAGTAACTAGGTACCTAAATTAACAAATCAAAGCTTATTCAGTATCAATAAACTGTAATAACTAAAAAAAAAAGGATTTTAGTTAAAAAAAAAAAGTAGAATTATTATGCACAAAAGCACAAAAATTAATATGCACAAAAATTATATAAATAATTGGTGATCTACAGAAGCAGTTATTGCGCAGTAGTCACTCACAATAGTGAGGATGATGATTATACCTTCACCAAAAAGTAATTTATTTTACGACGCGTTTTGAACACCTAGTGTTCATCATAAGCCGCATCTGCCTCAGAAGGGAGCGTTCAGTGATAGAGGAGTTAACAGACACTTATAAATAATTGAATACAACTTGAAATATGGTTCTACATTGTGAATAGGATAATTATATAGTTATAATAAAATAGTTCTAACAAAACTAATTCATACGTTAGAATGTGTTAGCGATAACGACCCTTATCGTATCGCAGCTGACTATATGAGGAGTTTGTTTGTCTATTGCATTGTCAATCGTCGTACAAGTGAAGTGACCATTATCTTCTGTAAAAGTTTATGGACGTGCTATCGTTCTAAAAGGATTTTTTTTTTACAAAAACATGATATTATATTTTTTTCAAATAGTCTTTGATTGATGTTGTTACTGCTAGCATGTTTATATTTTGCTGCTTCCGTATTAGTTTATATTATTTATAAACTTTTCATTTCACCTGAAATTATGCTTTACAATATATTTTAATACCTTTTCATCAGTTATTTACACTTTTGAATATTGAATTTGGAATTAAAGTTTTACAGCATTCTCATTGAAGTAATTTGACAGTTTGCCTGCTTTTTACGTGAATGGCACTTTTTGGGTTGTTTGACTTGTTGTAGCAGGCATTGTTGGTTCATAGTTATTTTAACTCCACTGCATTGTGAGCTTCTACTTAGACGATAATTTATAGGACCAGTGAGTTATCTCTTACAATTCCATCATGTGTTCTCAAGTCTGAATGTGAGTTAGTTAGATGCTTTTGGCTTCCTGCAGACGGTCGTTATTAATTTCTCATTTGTCTCTATTAGCTGCACATCACAATGATGATTACCTTTTGATTTCTATTTTATCTGTAAACAATATTATATAAAACAAATCCTCTTTTAACAAAATTTACAAGGAAATTTCGAAAATTAGTTCAAACTATATAGTTCATAAAAACTTACCGTTTTATGTCCGATTAAAATGAACATATTTTGAACTTGACTATAAGTAGGAAGAAATTAAATATTAGTCTCCTAATGAACTAAATATTTAAACCATTCCATTTGGCTTTAAAAGTGATCATAAAACTTAAAATGTTATTCAATTTAGAACAATGTTTATCCATTATGAGCCTTTATATATCGTAAATCCGTACGGTAGGTATGGTCGAAGGTTGTAACCATATGATGACTGTGGTGAATTATTGATTTAATTTTATAGGTTTATTAAGGATCGCTCTTTAGCCGTTGTCACTGAGCGATACTTCACGTTAATAGTTAAAAATAATACTGTTTTCCATGAATTTTAATAAAAAATTAAAGCATCACAGTGCAATAGAGGTACTTTTTGCATTTGGGGGAAAGGTTATCTCAGCGGTTAAAGTAAGCGCCTCTGAACTGGTAGGTCCGGGGTTTGATCCCCACCTGGCCCTCGATTTATTCACTTGAGAGATGCATAGATCTGAGCACACCGTCCTTCGAAGAGGACATCGGTCCCGAGCCTGTACGATGTCAGGTACTCATTAATGATCCCTACTCTAAAAACATTTGAGTTGGACAAAATTTAGGACTGCCAATGTTGAATCAATATGTAATATGGCTCACTCATTACTAAAATGGGTTATAAATAATAAATGAGCCACAATTTCCGCCCCTAGAACAGCACTGAAGGGTGAAAGCCTTATAAATGTGGGCGTTGAAAAACAACAAACTTTTTAGATATGAGTTAATTAAATTTTGAATTTGTTATTTCTAAATAGTTTGATAGCACTTTATAGTGTTTCTCCTTTATACTACTTACCGAAGTTTATTTTTTTTATTTCTATACCATAGCATAAAATACCACTGTATTATAACCATTATTTATAAAGCAGCTCTAGTAAACAACAGGCAGCTTATTGCATTTCTCAACAACAACAACCTTACATAGTAAAGGCGATATGAAAAACTTGTTTACTATAGCGGACAAAAAAAGTAGAAATATAAAGTTATATTAACGTTAAAATCTAAACGGCTTAGTGAAAACTTGACCCTAACCAGCTATGAAAGTATGACCTTACAAGGATTTCTTTCAAGTTTAACTTCTCAGAACATAAGGAAACTATTTCTTTTTTAGTAACAACTAATAAAAGTATGTATTCAATTTCAACTTTTGTTATACATTTTAATGAAACTATTATTCTTCTTTTTTATAACGGTGAAATGTAAAAAAGTAAACTTTTTTATTGGATATTATAAAAAAAATATTAACAGCTAATTAACACTTTTTCAAACAAATATTATTGAAAATGATGGCAATGAGGTTTAAATCTTGAAAAATTATAGATGAATAATTGTAATCCCATCATTGACAGTTAGATTATTAAAATATCATGTATGACTTATTAAGGAAATATATTTTACTCATAATATTGTGATGTTTCAAAAAACTTTTAAAATTTCATCGCTTCTATATGGATTAAAGATCGTTTCAAAACAACCTTCATTAAGTTATCTTGTCACATCAGAGCACCATAGTTCTTTGTTATAGAAGAAATCAGTGTACCTAAATTGCCACTCGAAATAGATTTTGAGCATATATATTTTGTTCAACAAATATAAAATTTGTTGATTCCAACACTTACACTTACACACATCTACAGGCCAAATTTCAAAACATGCTTTATAGAACTGAAACAGCACAGAAGAAGAATTTTCGTTGAAAACTCAATGCCATAATTGAGAACCTAATACAATACTTTCCTTACTAGATACAAAGGTAAATGAAAGTAAAAATTTAATGTTACTAAGACCAATATTCTTTGCTCTTAACTTTTATATCCACTCCATTCGTAAACTACCCATACTTGAATATTTTTATTCCCATTATCTGGGTAATACATATATCTCTATATGTAACGGACTAAAATAAATCGTGATTTATAAGCGGTTCTGATTCAATTAATTCAAAAAATCAATGTTTTGGTTTTAGTTACAATTTTTCCTATAGACTTATAAATACTACACTCAAAAAATATACTCTTACAACAAATATACACCAGACAACTTGCATTACATAATTTAGTCATATAATATACCTTCTATATTATAGAAGGCAAGCAGTGTTGTTTCCACGCTGTTAGCTTAGGTCTAACCAGAACTTAAATATAAAATTTGTTGATTACAACACATTTCATTTTTGAAATACACTTACGCACATCTATAGAACTTTTCAAAACCTGTTTTATAGAACTGAAAGACCACAAAAGAAGAAGTTTTGTTGAAAACTCAATATCATAATTGAGCACCTAATACAATACTTTCATTACTAGAAGAAGAGATATTTGCAAACAGTAATATAACATAGGAAAACAAGATTTTTTTAATAAGGGCTAAACAAATTGTAACTTTTTTCGCTTTTTAGAGACTTAAAACAAATTTTTTCTTGTAATATTAGAATTCAATAAATATTATAAAAAATGATAGAAATAGATTAAATAACTTTTATAAACAAAGGAAAAAGTAATATTGCATTGAATATTGTTTTAATGAGACTGATTTAAATTCTTAGGAAATTATGAAGATACTGTGATTTGTAAAAGTGACAAACTTTGGCAATGTACTTATACTAAAAAAAGAGGCTATGAAATAACAATTTCAATACAATATATAGAAAGTTATTCAATTACAAAAAAACAGAAAAGATATTGCAGTCAAAGAAAGTTAATGAATTGATGAAGAACTCAAAACATCAGAATATATTGGTTCACATAAAACAGGACAGATCTCTCTCAAATCAAGTATTAAATAACAGGTTTTTTATGACTTCTCTTGATGTTCATTAGCTATTCACACAGATAATATTAGATCTATCATTTAACTTAGTAAGCGGACAATTGAATACAATTATGACACATGTGGCTATATCAAAGAAGGGTTTCTTTTCTATATGTGATTTACATATTTATCATAGTATGGCAATTTATATAAAGAAATATTTGAGCATCCAAACGGGTCTTTTACTGCAGTTGTTGTTTGTAAAGACAGTATCAGGGAAGCGTATAAATTATATATATAATATATACTAAAGTCAGAAAAATATGAAATATATTTATGTAAACATATTTATATATGTTTACATAAATAAATATAACGTATAACAAGTTATACGTTGTTGATTTATCTTGATCTATTCTAAAAGAAGAAGAACTGCACGTATTTTATACCACAATCATTTCTGTGCTACACACAAGCAGATGGAATTATTCATTTTATATATATAAATGTTATCCATGGTAGGGATGACAATATTTCAACATATTGATATAAAATACCCCTTAGCGCTGAGTGTATCCTGTATGAATTATTATTCATCTCATGTTCTGATCCCGAAGTAAATTGCGTTTCACTTAGAATTGATTGAAAGAACTATTGTATTTCTTTTTGACTACAAAAAATTATAACATAAAAGTAAAAGTATTATTACAGATAATGATTACCCAAATAATTTGATTGGTCGTTTATGGCCTAGATAGTTAAAACAACAAGCAGAACATTCATACAATTCAACATTAACATAAAAGTTTACTTTTTTTTTTAAATTTCCGAAATTGGCAGATTATTGAAAACGGTAAAAGTTAGAGCTCACTCAAGCGTTTTATAACAAACAAAATGTTATATAAATGTTAAATATTCTGAAAATCTAACCATTATTGACTGTAGAAATATCACAGTAGTATATTTTTTATCAATGTACGGCAAATAAAAGTAATTCAACCTCCCTTGCATTTTACACAAGAACAGCTGAACAGGATGAATAATGACGAAACACGCTAGAGAGGCTATATGTAAAAAAAGTTCAAACCACCATTAATTATTGAGGTACCGTAGTCAACTTTAATAGCATATAACTTAATAAAATGCATTAAATTGATTTCCCTAGAGGTTTCTATTAAAATATAGTTAATTTTAGAAGTTAGTGACTAACATTTTCTAGGCGTGGGAAATTTGCTGAATTGTTTACGTATTGCATGAAAGCGCTCTAAGATTCCCTTGCGTGAACACCGTTATTACAGTTTCGTATTCATTACTCTTGTAATGTAGAATCAATATTTTTCTTTCAAATATCCTCCCTTTTGTACGTTTGTATACATGTTTACATTTCACTTATGCTTTTATCTTTGGAGATCATATAATTTATATTACATATTATTTGTAATGATACAATAACCTTTATATATTATTTGTTGATTCATAATAACCTTATATTTTTTCTACTTTTTGACACATATCCACATTGGAAGTTTGATTTGAAACTAAAAGACTTAAACATCTCTGACTAATTTTAGACATATTTTATTAGATGTTTCATACATAATAAAACATGTTCATATATATATATATATATATATATATATATATATATTATAATATATGTAAATGTATATTATAATATAATATGTAATATAGAAACGGTTTAAACCGGACTAATTAGTAACTGTTATATATACATATATATATTGATAATAGCAGAGCAGATTCTGCATTCACGATTTTTTTCAGCCAATATTCTTTTTTCTTATCACTTTTCTATACTGCAAAGGCTACGGAAATAACAAATTTCCCAGCAACATACTGGAGGCAATAATACAGTCTAATACGTATAACATATATTACGGACTAGCTATAACTAAATTGTAGAAGAAAACACAAGCTTTCGACCACTTAGGTCTTCTTCAGATAGAAGAATGTAAAAACAGATAAATAACAACACAAAATAACAGTAAAAAGAAAATAAAATAAGACTAGAAATATAGCTATATTACAGGTAGCTCACAAAACGTGGAGACAACAATTGATAGATAACGTCATACTAGCGCTTCTAGCGTACGGGAGGTTAACCACCCGTCACTCCTTTCTTATTAGTTCAATTTTAGTATCAAAGTTACTCGATTTAGGTATCACGAACATGTCACTGGCTTGCAAATTCAACTCTGGGAATTTCTCTTTTATATAAATGGTTTCTAAAATCTGAAACTGTAGTGGATCTCTATTAAAATTTATAATCGAAGTTCCATCTGCTAGCATCTTACGTATGAGGGACGATTGGTGCTCTTTCTTTACTTGCTCCTTCGGTGCTCCAGTAGCGAGGTGAATAGTGAGACGCCTTGAGAGTTTTGTTTTGGTCATGCCGATGTATCTAGATGGTAGGGTTGCGCAGTCCCTTTCTTTACAAGTAAATTGATACACGACATGAGTTCGCTTTGGAAATAGGCAATTCCACTTCTAACGAGGACATCGAAGGAGGGAAGTTTGGCCGTCACTGCTGTGTTCTGTTGTTAATTTCAGACCGGAGACGTCTTGGAGGCGTTGGTGCAGTTGTGAAAGTTTGTTTTTGTCTTCGGTAATGACAAAAATATTGTCAATGTACAGACAATATATGGGTGGCTTAGACAAGTAAAATACCTCTTTTTCAATTCTTCCCATATAGAAGTTGGCGAATAGCACTGCAAGAGGTGAGTCTATGGCTAAACCATCAACTGTTGGAACATGCGCCAGTCAGGGGCAAGAAATCGGGTTTCTTTTGTACATATATTAAGCAATACTTTAAGTACTGAGATTGGTATATCGAGTTTAAGTTCCTGCTTAGGGGGATAGATTTTTGCGAGTATAGGATATAGTCTTGTCAACGGGAACATTGTGAAAAGTGACTCAACGCCAAGAGATGCTAAATTTCCTTTTGTGTTAGACGTCTTGTGCAGTTTTAGGAAACCTATGGATGAAGAGACGCTGTATCTTTAAGCCATTTCTTCAGTCTGAATACAGAATCTGTTCTGCTATTTAACAATACAAGCTTAGATGAAGACCTTCTGCCAGTTTATACATATATATATACGAGTTCAAAATTCAAAAAGAGTAACACACATAGTAAGGACACACACTTACAGAGTCAAATTTTCGGGTAATCCGTCTTCACAAGAAAAGAGAAAGGGAGACCAAGCACGTTGTGTACGCAACGGCAAGTAACCAACCCAGACACCGCCACTGCTGACACCCGTACCCAGTCTTAAAGTATACAATTAAGAGAAGAAGAGAAATTAAGATAAGCAGTACTAGTTGGGTAAATATATAAATTAGATAAAAAATCATAAGCAATAAAAACAAACTGAATTAATCAAAAACAATGATAGAGAAAAGAAAAAATACATAAATTCAATACAACATTTTTTTTTTATTTGGATCGTATTTCGGTTAAGTATATATATATACAGTCGTTATCAGCCTGCGGATCAACTCGTTTCTATCCTCCTGATGACGAGGCAATTGAAATATAGTAGCGAGTTACTGTTTCATTCTGTGTGTTCCTTAAATCAATGTAGTTTATATATATATATATATGTTTCAGAGTAAACTATAGGTACATAAGAAATAGAAAAATACACTAACATTCTCTAATTTTTTATTTAACCATCATAAGGAGAGAAGAGATAGGGACACTGAGCACACTTGCGAAGTGACGTTTGGAGACAAACAAATGACTGTAAGTGGGTTTTTGTAGTTCCTTTGTGCCCATAGTTTACTCTGAAATGTCTCTTGTCCTTTGTGTATCGTTTTCTTCTATATAATATTTATATAAAATATTATACAAGAATATCAAAAAATATACAAAAAAACTAATACGTTTAAACAACAATGAAAATTTTGTTGTAAGATTAGCTCAAAAGTTTGATGTATCCATAGTAGATGTTGGTTCATTTTCATAAATCTCATTGATTATATGAAATTTACGGTTTTGGTTGTTTGTATAATTTTATTTCTTGATATTGATTAACAGATATTGATAAAATTGATATAATTTTAAAACAGATATTGACAGATACTGTTTTCTATAGAATTCTGAAAAAAAATACTAAGTGATGACTTGGAAGTTTAATATATATAATTAATTACATGATTAAGATATAATTTTTCGAAATTAATTTATTTAATTAATTAATTTATTTTTTCAATTTAATTGTAGTACATTTTTATTAATTCATATAGTAGAGTCATGATTTTCTGTTGTTTTAAAATCCCATCACTCTAAATTCTTGTCGCAGACTTCAGAGGTAGTCTTTACTTTCCTCAGAAGCTCACTGGTAAACAAAGTATATGTGTTTATGGCTGAGTTATTTGATACAATACCTCAAAATGAGTTAAGAATGGTGTCACTAAAATTATCTAAAAATAATTTATAAAATATTATAGGGGTTTAAAAACAATATAAAGGAAGTTAAAAACAAATAGTTCATTAGTGGTGAAGGAATGTTTTATAAGTATTAAGTAGACCTTTCATTAACTTTTCTTCCAAATTAATGATACTAGATTGAGAGCGAGTGAAGTTCATTAATATTACATGAATAGTGCATTTACACTGTAATTAAAACAAGTCGTTATTCAATGAAATTCCTACAAAAATAACTCTACTAAATGAATTCCAATAGCAAGATGAAAACTTAATGAAAATTCTTACATGAATACTAATTTCTTTATCATAAATTTCAATATTTTAATCTAATTTATACAGAGTATTTATTGTCTTTTCTTAAGAGTTATTAGTAGTATTAAAATATTTACTTCTTTATACCTTTTTTTCTTTATTGAAAACAATCTTTTCTGTAATTTTCAAAATAGACATAATACATAGTACATAAGTCTCAAATGTGCATTTTACCTAAAAGTTCAAACAAATACTTAAATAAGAGCGACCGACTTTTATATTCTAAAGCACACAGCAACAAATAAATAGTTAACTTCAGACATTATTTGTGATCTTCAGTTGGTTGAGTTCACCAGAAGGTAATTTTAATCAATAATGAAAGTTGAGAAGTATGTTAAAACCAAAAGTGGTTTCTATTATAGTATATATATATGGGTTAATTTACCACAGTGAAAATAATTTGGAAACAATGCTCTAAGGCGTTTCGTCAACACATCATCAGAGAGCAAGTGAACTAAAAAATAATAAATACTTGTTAACCTGGTTGACAATATTTATTATTGTAACGGCTAGTAACTAGGCGTTACTAGCCGTTGCGTCTACAACGTGCTTGGTATCTCTTTCTCTTTTCTCCTGAAGACGGATTGCCCGAAAATTTGAGTTTGTAAGTGTGTTTCTTTACTGTGTGTGCTACCTATCTTCAATTTCGACCTGTTTTATATATATATATATCAGTGAGTGTAAATATTATTTGCAAATGAATCTGTAATGTTTATGGCTTTCTGTTTTTGTATTTTAATTTACTTTATATTAATGTAGTTATAATGCACCTATGTTATAATTATATACTTACTTTAATCTAAATATTAGCTATATATTGGTGTACTTTAATTTATTTGGCTGATTTCGAAGACTGACTTCCAGGTATTGTAAGGAATTTGATAAATTTTGTCAGAATCTGTATAATGAAAATCATACAGAGAACATTGAGAAAATAGAAAAATAAAAAAAAAATAAATAAGAGAAAGAAAAAGAAGAAAGAGAAAAAAATACTTTCTTAATTATTTCTGAATATCAAATAACTTCTTTCGTTAAAATTTTTATTTGGGGCAACAATTAGTAACTACAATATTAGAACGACTTGAGGCAGCAGGATTATTTTTCATTTAAGCAAATATGATGTCCTTCTCGATCGTCAGTCTTGTTGATAATGATTAATTATGACAGAGAATAATTTAAACATGATTACAATTTGCAACACATTTATAAAAATTTGTAATTTTCAGTAAGAGAATTTACAATACTAGACATATAAGAATGATTGTAAGCTAAAATCTGTTCATGAGAAAAGCCTTAAGTTTATAGAATTGCTAATAAATGATGACGTAGTGCGTTTGGTAATGTTGTCTTAAAAGAAAGCGAGCGCACGGCGTGACGGGGGCAGTCGATAGCAGGCATGAACTATTCATGAACACGGTGGCTCCGAGTCAATATTCAACTGAGCCCAACTCATCTATTTACCAGAGGTGCTTGAGCGCCTCTCCTTCCCTCACATTACTGCCAGCCAAGCCGAAACACTCAGCCATGTCGCCTTCAAATCTCTCACCTAGATAAATATACTCCGCTCTCTTTGAAAAATAGAGCCCCACTCTTCACTAGAGTTAGTAACCTTTTGTTAGTACTACTTAAACAACGTGCTCGTGTTCAATATAATCTATAGACCTTCTGTCTTAAGTATAAAATATACTCACACCAACATCAATACTAATATGTATCAAATTACTGCTTTGTATTAATTACAATTTTGGTTATAAAATATTAATGAGATAAAATAACATACGTGATTTTGGGAATGATTGTAGTACATGCTTTCGTCAGCAGGAAACTATTTTGGAAAGATAGTTTAAATGTTAATAATTTCTTAAGAATCGTAAATTGGAAAAACAGGAAATTCTGATACAACAATTTCAAGTTGTTTGAACCGATTGAGTGGGAATAGAGTAAATGAATGTATTTTCGTATTTGCTATCGAATATAAGGATAATCAAATTGACTTATTTATTAGGAAGTATCATAGACTACCTACAAGATATACATTCGGCCTACAATGGGTGCTAAATCGAATTACTCAAGTTAGATAGCGATGTCTTGATAAAGTTAAGATGTGCCAAAACATGTTTCACCGAGTAATAAGTAACCCAAAAAAATGAATACTGATCCTTGGCCCTGAATAACTGGCAGGTGTCAAACCTCCCCAGATTAGGAGTTATCGAAACACCTAGAAGACTGCTCAAACCATGATGAAAAAACAAGTCACTCCTGGGTACAAGTGGTCATTATAAGAAGGGGAATGCTTGATATTACTGTTTTTGAAATTACACAGCATGCTCTCTAAATTATTATAAGATGTTTAAAAAAAAGAAATTCTGAAAATAAATCTTTGCTATAATGGTTCTTATAATTATTTCAGGAAGAGAATAAGTGGATCTTGAAGACTACTTCATAAAAATGAATAACTAGTACCCTCAGATGTACTAGGGTTTGAAACTTTGAAGTTTCTTGAGATCAAAGACAAAACTAAAAAAGCAATTAAGAGATACACTATCTCGTCTAAGCACGCAAAAGAAATATTCTGTTGTAAGGGATTCTTTGATATAGATACAAACCTTCACATAGGTTCTACTAAATTACCTTACTACTGTAACAAAACCAATATTATCGTATTCATGGGCAATGCGGTATCCCTAGTTAACTGAACAATGTATCCAAACTAGTCTTAGTATTGTAGGGTAAAAATCTAATGAAATGGTCTCCACATATAAAACTTTTAATGATATAAACAACGCGTTTCGAACACGTAGTGTTCTTCTTCATATCAAAGAATCCCTTACAACAGAATATTTCTTTTGCGTGCTTAGACGAGATAGTGTATCTCTCAACAATGAGTAAATACCACATAATAACAGATTGCACTACATTAGAATTAGTCTTAGTATACTACACAATCAATCGGGTCAAAGAATAACAGAAGTAACGACCATTTGTTCTACATCAGGATGAAAACTTTATGGATAATCCCACATTTAGATATTTTTGACATAATATCTATTGAGGTAGGTAAAAAATTGAAATACCTTTATGGAAGAAAACATTTCAAAATATGTAATAAAGTATATTGTGGTTCATATGTCGTTTTAAGAATGGTTCTATGGCCTAGTATACAGATCGGACAGGAATTATCAATAAAACCAGCAAGCATAAGTTAACTCTCTCGTGGGTAGCTGAAAACAAGGAAACACTGAACAGCGGTCTGTTTGTGGAAGACCGGAGTCAGCTCCTTTTAGCATTTTGCACAAATCACCCTGTATTTCTCAAGGTACACTTAATGTATGGATGAAGTAGATACTGACAACACGTGGCTAGAGTATCCAGCGCAATTAGTCTGAAAAGCAAAATCTATCTAAATTTAAAGTTGAAGTGAGAATAAATCTTCAAAGGAATTATTTAAAAAGAAATATAAAATATCTTACTTGAATTTGTCTTCTTACCTACCCCTTAGATAAGCTGCCATTAACACCATAGCATCAAATCAGACACTGTCTGGACAGAGTCATAGCTTTGATCACATTCTATGTCAATGTCTTTAAAAGTTAAAGTTTTTAACAAATGACTGCGGTACGTTTGGATTTGCGTACAAATGAGACTCAGGCTCTAAATTTAATAATAATAATAAACATGCTATATTGTTCTAGATGCATGATATTAAGTTTGTTATAGCTGAAGAACATTTGATCGATATAGGAGACATGTAGTCAAATTTATTGTTCTCTTGGGGTGATTGTGCTAGTGAAAGGAGAGAATAACCCTATTTTCTCTGGTGGTATGAGCGAGTTTATGGTCTATATATGTTCTCTTCTGGGACAGCCACAGCAACCTGGTCTAATCGAAACTAACTGATAAAATGGTTCTACATACATTAAAAACAAACAAGTCTTTACATGGATATCTATGAGTTCAACAATACTTATCAGAGGGTTTGATATTATATCTATACAACAGCTATATTAAAATCGAAAACTTAATTGATTGCCAATGACTTTGATATAATGTTTTTTCAGTATAAGTATAAACCTCTTTTGCTTTTTTTACATATATTACTTTAAAAAAGCAAAACGAGTAAATCAAAACTATCAAGTGACTGTAGAATATTCGTCATACAACTTCATATTTTGTCATTTTTAGTGGAATTCGAAACAAGTTTTTCAGGATCATAAATTGTCACATATTGTGTACTTCATATTCCCGAGAAGATGATTTTTATACACCACCATAAAGTAATGTTCTAGAAATCTATAAAATTGCATAAGCTACTATGTCAATGCTACCTTACTATGAGTCAAGTATAATCGTGACAAAAATCATCTCGAGATTTTGACATATTAATATGTTTTGAGATCACCAAAGTACTTTTATGATTTTTATTCAATTATGTCTATTTGTATGTAGATGGGTATGTACACGAACTTTTGTGGACACGCTATATAATCTATAGTCTATAATCCTTGATGAATAAAATTCATATTTCACAAAAAAATGGGCCTTATTACTCGCGAACCCTGTTGTTCGCGAGTAATTTTGCATGAAGGAAAAGTTACGTTTCCTGACAAAATAGGGTTTAGCTAACATGTTTTGCTCTTAAAATACTAATGCTAGGATCTTGAAATTTCGGCATTATAGGGAGTTATTAAGTAAAGCCACAAATGTCGCTTAAGAAAATTGTCACAGAGATTTAAATCAATTCTAATTTATGGAAATTTGTTTATTATATACTATGTAAAATAGAAACTTTTTTTGTGCTTTTTCAGGTGATCCTGGAGTGTTAATATCTGTTTTTGACACCAATACAAAGTTGTAGGTCAAAACAAATTTTTAAGAACTTTTATCAAGAAGAACCCTGTATTTATAACTGGCAACTGCTCACAATATGGGTTTACTTATGGGTACATAACAAGAAATTACCATTGTAGAGCAGACCTGGAGACAGAATTAAGCTCGTAATTTCAAGATATTTGAATGATTTATATTTTACTAATTGATTTCCTATAAATCACATCGTATTTACTAGACCTCTCAAATTAAGAAAAACAAATTATTCAGTTATAATTATGCTTGATAACTTTATTACATATTACAATTATTTGTATGGATGATATTTATTTCATTCATACAATGCACAATAGCCATTACAATGGTTATAACTCCTCTATGTAAATTTCCTTCGATGCTCAGTAACAATATTTCTTTCACTATGGCATCTACTATTAGCATATATATGTACTTCTACATAGCAATATACTACTTCTTCATACATATATTGAAAAGAGAGAATATTATGGTTAACAGGAAAATATAACAAAGCAAGTTAATAGAATTTGTTTTGAGTCTTTGAGAAACCTAGAGATTGCTACAGTCAACATGACTTTTTACAGAGTCAACTCAATAATATATGTCGGTCCAGTCTTTTCTGAGAGAAAGGTGAGTGAGATTGACTGCCTGACTTAAAGATATACGACTCTAAAAGAAAAACCGTGAAAATAAATCTTTAATGTATGTTATCGGCCAGAAATAGTATTTCAGATCGTGTCATCTTCACTTTTCATGCCATTTAAAGTAGACTACCGTGTTCTCATTGTATTTTGAACAAGTCGTTTTAGAAAAGTTACTTAATACTACCAATTTAATCATAAGAAATAATTCCCAAATGAAACCATTACTCCAGCGGACCAATGTGGTGTACCAGCATAATTGTATGATATGGAGCTGCAAATCCCTCAAATCCACAAACATTGGTTCTACTACTACAACTTTGTCCCGATGTCCTACTATGCACATGGCAGCAGGTGGTCCTAAAGACCATACACTCAATACCCATAAAGTCAAACTCACACGAGAGATGCTAGTAAACAACACAGAGGTGATATACTATGAAAAAGAAAGAAACAAGCTAATGATATTGGAAGCCCTAAACATTTTAGAACGAAGACCTAACATTAATCATCAAACTGCAAGCTTCAACAATATGTTATAGCTATGTACGGGAAAGGCACAGCAGAGACAGCAGTTTGAGTTGCAGAGCGATACCCTAGGAACATTACAATGAAAGCACAACATTGACAGTGTAAAACCCTGTGCAACCTGCAAATTTATGTTTACTTAATTTATGTTTAGTTTTATCTTTTGAATTGATAATTTGAAGCTGTTTTGTAGTAAGTAGGATATAATTTTTATTTTTGTTAGTAACTTTTGTTCAATTACTTTATCTTTCGTTGCACTCTGATGATGGTCAGTGATGACTGAAACGTTGATTTAAATTTTTAAATGTATGATAACTAAATATTACATGGACTTTACAAGGAAATCTTTTGGTGATTTATTACACTTAGTACCAAATGAATGGAAGTGTGAGATCAGAAAACTCGAGAAGCTAAATCGAAAAATCATCCATAGAGAAATTGGCAAAAAATTTAATTGTGTATGTATTAATGAATGTCTGCTACCTAACACACTAATATATATATGAAGTTTAAACCCAATCTAAAAAGGAAAAAAATAGAAATAGATGCTCTGAGACCTTTGAATTTATGTCATCAAAGAGCAAACAATGTAAAAACTGAGAAGCTAACACAAAAGTGACTTTTATGTTAGCTTCTCAGTTTTAACTTTGTTTGCTCTCTGATGACGTAAATTGAAAGGCTTCAGAGCATTTATTTCTACTCTTTTCCTTTTTCCATTGCGGTTGAAACTTCATTGAATGCATCAGGTGTTTATTTATTGTGATTTTTCTGCATTTGACCTTTATGTTAGCTTCTCAGCTCTTACTTTGTTTGTTCTCTGATGATATAAACTGAAAGGCCTCAAAGCATTTATTTCTATTGTTTTCCTTTTTTCATTGTAGTTTAAACTTCATTGATTGCATCACGTGTTTATTTATTGTGGTTTTTTAGCATATATATATATACAAAACTAAAGTTTATCAGGACTCGTTCAGTCCATATATTCATCTATATCCTCATAGAAACCCAAAATTATTATCCAAAAATACATAAATATGTATATTTATCGGAAAATCGAGAAACTTATGAAAAAGCAAGTTTGAGATAATATGGTCTAATTTTATATATATATATATATATAAATTACATTCTAACTAACTTTTCAATATTTTTTCACACCACAACTCTGACAAGGAAAACTTTTAATAAAATAAAACCAGCCTTACTCAAATTTGCTGTCATTTGGCAATTTCTATATTGCAAAGCTATACACAGTGACATCTTATGTCTATAGATGAGAAATCAGAGATGTTTATCCAGACAATAGAATTTATGTTTTCTTCATATCTATGATAATTTAAATACTCCTGAATCATATATAGTAGACAATATTTCCAAATTAATTATCAATAAACTACAGAAAACAATTATATCAGATTTTTGAAACTTTTAAATTAAATTACTCATCAATCAATTCACTAAATGAGAAACGAAATTTATCAGAAAGACACTGAAACTCATTTCTCTCCCTTAATGAGTGTTTAAATATTTCATTTTAAGAGTCAACTATAATTCACAATGTTCTTCTTCTTCCGTCTCAGCTTGTAATAGAACTCATTTTAGATTAGATCGGAAAATATTATTAGTAAATGCAGCAGTAAATGATATTAGCAAACCATTAATACAAACAAATGAAACATTTAAATTTAAGTGATGACATTCAAATAACTAACTGTAAAGTATTTTCTGTTTTTTTTAATAGTACCTTCAAGTTTGATAAATGAAATGATCATAACTTTCCTTGATTTTTTAAATGTCACATCGTCCAAACAAACAAACGGGTTCTAAGCATATGTACATACTGACTTGATGGAGTCTTAATTCTGTTTTAACAAAGAATGGGATAATAGCACCAGTACATCTTATAAAGATATATATATATATCACATTTTTAGAACAGTATAGTTATAAAATGTTAAAAGAATGAGTCAGCATGACTATTTATAAAGTATTTCAAGCACTTACGATGAAACAACATTTTTTAAAGCACTTATTGTTTTTTTTTTGTTATCTTCGTTGCAGATGTTTTTGTAAGTTTATAGCATTTTCCTTAGCATGAAAAGTACTTAATTTTATTTGTTTTAAATCAAAAATTGACTCTATCATTCAAGTGTTCACTTAATAATTCAAATAAAATGCTTTCTCTGGTTTAGTTTAAATATAGTCGTATTTTTAAAAGGATGTATTTATTTTTCTCCACTTTAACTTACAAATTCTATTTATTACAATCTCAAATGCTACCAGAGTTGTAATACGTCAGTCAATAGCCACTCTAGAAAAACCATTGCATTCGTCTGTGAGATATTCGGATCTACATTAAATTTATAACAAAACTCCTCATAATTGAGACGCAAATTGCCGCCTGAGCAAGCCAATGACGTTAGCTTTAAATTATGAAAATACAGTAACATACATTTAAACACCCGGGTAACACACAAAAGAATGAATAAAAATCTACCAATACAGATTTCCTTCACCCATCCAAACTCACTCAGTGAGTGAGTGAGTGTGTGTATATGTGTGTGTTTTGTGATTGGAGGCTCGGGAGAAGCAGAAATATAGAAACATAGAGCTGCGATTGAGAGAAACAAAAATGGAAAGATGCTCTGAAGATAGAAGAATATAGTATAGGACCAACCTACTTAATAACAGTGCTCAACTTATGATAACCAAGGAAAAGAGTTACAATGAGGAAAGTAGTAATACTACAATTCTAGAGCGAACCAAAGAAGATTTGCAGCCATTCTACTTAAATATTCCTTGATCAGTTCAGTGATGAATATCAACAGGTGTTACATGATCAATGAAATTACATAATAGGTATAATAAAAGAAGTCTTTTTTAAGTTAATCAGGATTTGCATCATTAAGGTCACAAAAGATTTGATGAAGCTGTATGTATTGGGACCTTATTTAATTTTTAATATACATGAAAGGGATGTCAACTATTATAAAAAGAATAATACTGCACTTTGGTTAGCGTAATCTGATGAGAGGTAGATAAAACGTGATATTGAGATATAGTAAAGGAAAAACCTTGGTGTAATGTATTTTACTTTTCCAAATTCACAAACTCTTTCACATGACAGAATAATCTGTTTTATTTAATCTTTCTATTTCATGATGATATTTTATTTCTTTTCGTTTGTAAATGAAATCTTCCGTTTTATTAACAACTACAAAACCACATTGAAGGAAATATTATTGAGGGTGATGAGTTTATCACCCCTATTTCTTAAATAATTAAATTATCGAAATTATTTTCAAGAAAAATTATTTACAACCCTCCTTTATATATATTTAAAAATATTTTCTGATTTAATAATAGAAAGAATTATATGCTTGAGATAACATGATATATGGCATTGCTTTACCATAGCAGAAGTGTTAGACCTACATCATCAATTAGCTTTTGATGTTTTAATCGTTCTGACTTTTAAGTAACCTGTGCATGAATATAGAGGTATGAAGGCATTTCATGTGTTCTTATTTTACGTGTTTATTGTGAATCTTGTTTGTATATATATAAATGTTCCTTCCAGCCTTCAGTTATAAATAGAACTTAGACTTAATAACACACACGTACACAACACACACACACACACTTACATATATATATATATATATATATATATATATATATAACAAGATTTTACATAAACACGTGAAATAACAATCAATGTTCAAACCACAATAAGAAATGAAAAAAAATACTAAGTTCTTCAAAGCGCTTGTTGCGGTTGAAATATTTTACTCTTTTTTCCCATTTCTTCTTGTAGTTTGAACATTTCTATAAGTGCGTGTCGTCAGAGTATCTCAAAACGTAAAACAATTATGCTAATTACACATCATATTTACGTTTATGTTCACCCAGAAATGAAATAGTAAAATACCTTGGAAATAGTTTAAATGTGGAACAATGTTGCACATTTTATCTGAATTTTATCTGAAACTAGCAAACGTACCCGTCTTTGACGGAATCAAAAATTCTATTATACTTGGTATTCCAAAATATCAATTATAGTATTATACTAATACTACAATTAGAAGTTATAGAATAGTAGAAAATACCATTATTAGTACAGTGCTAAAAAAAAGCCTCTGTATACAAAGATTAGATTTTAAGTTAGACATACACAAATCTACAATCAATGTTTCAGCTTTATATGTCTTATGGTAGCAATATTTTGTGGACAAACCGACAGACAGAAATTATTCTAAGGGTACATGTGGCTACTCTGAAGTATGAAACGTAAAAAAAACTTGAAATGAGTTAGTTCTAATTAACGTGCTCCCAGTCAAAAGCTAGCACGCAAGCCACTGGGCTACTCTGGTTCCATACCTTACTTTATTACCAGTGTTTATATTACGCAAATATTAAATTAAAAAAAAATATTTTGTTGTGTTTATGTATAATATATTTGCACTACTGTCATCGGCGAGCAAGCAAGCTACTGGCAACCCTGGCTAGATCCCTTTACTTTATTACCATCTTTTATATTATCCACATTTTAAATTCAAAAAAATATTTGTTTGTTACATTTATTTATAATAAATTTGCACTACTGTCATCGGCGATCACGCAAGCCACTGGGCTACTCTGGTCCCATACCTTACATTATTACCAGTGTATTTATTAAGCAAATATTAAATTAAAAAAAAGTTGACAGTTATATATAATACATAGCAAACGTACCCGTCTTTGACAGAATCAGAAGTTCCTGTTTTGGTTTATTGCCGTGTGCCTATTGCCTTTCGGCTATACCACGGAGGAATCAGAAGTTCCGTCATTTTTGGTATTTCAAAATGTCATTAGAAATTATAGAATAGTAGAAAATACCATTATTACTACAGTGTTAAACAAATGCCTCCAGCTTATACACTACATTAGCTGTCTGTCCTTCAGGTTCAGGTAGAAGAAAGAGTTGAAACCTCTGACCGTTGAGCATGTAAACTACATTTGACCATGTGAGAAAAACTTGGTTTTGCTACCTTGTATTCCTGCGTTAGATGAAGTCTCCCTTTGCGACTTAGTTAACGTCATTGCGAAATAGACTCTGACCCGACTTTGCAATCATTTCAACGTAAACAGACAGTGGCTCGGAATCAATGGTATGTGAAGTATACACACAGACTCCCCAATACCACATCCAGTCATTATGTCCGCCTCTATGGCATATCTGTGTAGAGCACGAACTCAGAGTCGTGTCCCGTTGCACAGTTTTGGGGCACTCATGTTTCGTAACATGAAATTTGTTACTGCTACTAAATTGTAGCATGATTGGTGCTCTACTTTAAGTTTTTTACTCATGAGCAGGCAGTCCAGGAGAAATAAATTCAGAGTCAAGAAATTCAATTAGATAATGAACTGCTTCTTCGTCACTAATCCAATCTCTTTACTGACTTGTAAGTTCTTTCCTCGGCTTCATATAGCGTAAGAACTTGTTTGTTGATTTTTCCTCCCTGTTCATATTAAGAGTTGAGAATTGCTCGTTTACAAAACATTTATTCTCAATAGATAGTACATCCTTAACTCTGTGAAACACCATTTCAATGATGTCAAATACGCAATATATTCATATGCTCAATTGAAATTAAAATCAACTAACAATACCTACTTGCCACACCTGTGTATTTTCAAAACAAACTTGTCTGTGAAGTTAGGAAAATACAGCTATTTAGAGCCCATATTTTAAGTTAGGCACACACAAATCCAGTGTCAATGTTTCAGCTCGCTATGTCTTATGGTGGCTGAGTTTACTTGTGACAAACATTTTTGCGTTAAACGTCCATAACTTCACTTCTACGTTGAATTTCCAATCAATTCATAGCCTATATTTTAAGTTAGACCTACACAAATCTACTGTAAAAGTTTCAGCTTTATATGTCTTATGGTAGCTGAGTTTACCTGTGACAAAGTTTTGCGGACAAACCGACAAACCGACAAATCGACAGAAATTTTTCTAAGGGTGGATTCGGTTTCTCCAATGTATGAAACGTAAAGAAAACTTGAAATGAGTCAGTTCTAAGCAATGTACAGACAAAATCATTATTTTATTTATAAAGATGATACACTTAAAAACCATACCGCATTGCAGCCACTAGTCGCACTCATTTGTGCCAAAACGCATAATCATTTCAGTAATTTCTTATCCTTTTTCTTACCAACCAGAATTATGTTCAAGCAGTTTATTCAATTTACACTGGACTTGGAACAGTTCAAAATGGTATAATTTACAAAACAATCTTCTAAAATACACCCAATAACAGATTTTTATTGTTAAATATAAAGGATGCTTTGCTTCAATAGGCTCAAGAGTGCGACAGAAGAGCCAATATCAACAAGAACTTGCAAGTTGATACCTCTGAGGAATATCTTCAGTACTCGCAAGTTGTTATGGTCATATTGACCTAATATGACTGATATAACTTTCTATATTTTTTTTTTAACTTTACAATGAAACTATTTTGTAATAATAACATACAAGTTAACTTGTAATAATAGTACTAACTTAATCATAACGTGTATATAGTATTATAGGTTTCATACGGTAATACAGCTTTGTATTAAGCTTTAATACTGCGTAGTTTTAACTTAAACTTAAATTTATCAAATAAGATACATAATTTAATTTTTAAATGTAACATTTCTCAGTACCAAGGAAACAATGGATTCGAAAACAGCAAAGTAAAATCAAGGAAATTTGGTAAGAATAACAACATTATGCAGTACAAAATTCTGCAAATATACTTCCCAGAAAACCTTTTAAATAAAAAAATATCTGTAAAGATACTTATATCTTATATAAAAATATTTTCAAATTACACAATTATAATCAATATAATTCCACATTGGTAGCATTGTTAAGAGCTGGTTTTGTTTAGAACATGTGCTGCCATAGCAAATATCCAGTACTTCACTTAACTGCGTGAAAATGGAGTATCAAACTTGCCGGTATTGTACAAATTAAACTCAATTTTGTTTACTCATGACTAAAATCATACTAAAAGTACTCGCTCTCTCTTTATAAAATGCCAGTATATTTGATATACTGAATAAGAATATTTATAAACTAATATATTTATAATTGGATACTCCAAGTGTTCACTGTAATATGTAAGCAACTGTAGCTCCTAAAGCTTTAATTTTATTTTTGCAACTCATGAATTGCTTGCAGGGTAGGAAGTCGAGTAGTGTTGAGCAAATATGTTATATCTAGGTGTGTTGTTTCAAAGACGCCTGTAGATAGTAACTGGAAAGTCAAATATATTTCTCAAGGCGGCTACGTGCCTTTCCCATAGAACTCCATCCACCTTAACGAAAGCCGCATCGCAAACAGAGCCAATTATTTATTCTTCTATACACATGATTTTTCATCTATGTAGATAAAAAACAACCTATTTGCGTAAGTCAATATCAGCTCTGTAATAGTCTACACTCAACTTTACTATAAGAAAACATACCATCAACTTCTTTAAAATCATTTTAATTGATTGATACATTGTAATGTACAAACTTCTTCAATGTCCAACATCCAGTCACACGTATAGCATTTGAAGCAAATAAAACTACTAGTAAATAAACCCCCATTGACAAATATCGACAATCGAATATTAAAAGAAATAGCACAGATAAGAATGTAATTCCTTAAAGTTAACTGCAAATATTAGAAGTAATTATTTGATTAATTTCATATTCTAATAATTAAGTTAATTCAAAAATTTTGTGAAGTGTTCTGTATTTCTTAAATGTAGCTATATTCTAAATTACTTCAATTAAATACTAAAAGATATGTAACATAAAAAGATATTTCATATCTTCAATTTGAAAACGGTTTCTTTTCAATAACTCCTTTGTTCATATTTTAGAAATTTTCACAAGAAAATTATAAAAGTAAATTAGATTAAAAGTAAATAAGAAAAGTAAATTATGAATGCACTATAATTAACCATTACTTTAGCCTGTGTAAAGTATAGTGATTACAAAAAAAAGTTCAATTATCTGACTTATATACACCTTTTCAGACTCCCTGAGGGCATATTGTCTTTATGTGATAATGTATACGGTATATTTATGAGAGAGTGGGAATATCAAATAAGTTTGTAACCACTCAAAGGTGCTTGATAGATCTTAGTTCTTAAAGAAATTTGACTAATAATAGCTCATAGACTATTAAAAAATACTTTAGAACAATCTTGAAGCACAGAGATAGGTTTTTTTTATACTTTATGTCAAAGTAAGTTATATTTTTCAATTTGAAAAACTTTGTTTTCAAATAGAAAGTTTCCCCTTTACATTACTATCCACTATCAGGCTATTTTTGCTATGCTTAAAGCTGGACATCTAGTTGATTAAGGGAATTCTATATTAAAAATTACATTTACTTTGGATTATCGCAAAAATGACCTTTAGTAAGTATCATGAAATTGACACTTAGTAAGTTACGGAATTTTATCACTTCAATTTGATTATAATTTATTGATGTCAAATAACCAATGTTATAAAAAAAATTTATATGGTAATCAATCTCTATATTCATGTAGAATTCTTCTGCCTCCAAGATGATAAAAATAAGCCTCCTCAGATGCTCTTAGATTAACATTGGTAGTAAAACTAAATCACTAAACACAGATGGTGAGATGATAATAGGCACTACGTTGAGCTAGTCAACGGAACAGCTATGACCATCTATGTACATCCATACTAGATTAAGTTAAATGAATATTAAAAAGGTAACAGCAAGTACACTCTGACCAACTGACCGAGAAAATACGATCTAAAAATACGATCTGAAACGGACAAATATAGTTCAGTGTACATAAAGAAACGTAGGGAAATTAAAATACACACTTACAGTTTCTAATTGTTGGTTTGAACCGTCTTCAGGAGAGATAAGGGAGAGAAACCAAGCGCACTGGTCCGGAGACGGTTGGAGATCTTATGTTTTATGTACACTGAATTATATATATATATAATAAAAATAATTAATAGTAGAGTTTATGACTAGGCGGAGAGCGGGTCCCAGTGAGGCATATAAATGCCTCTTCAGTAGATCTAATGGTGGCATGGGAGTTAGACTCGGGGATTCGTTTAAGTTTATATGTCGTATTAGTATATTTTTAATGTTAGGTTGCTTCCCTTTAGTTATTATGAGAAGGTATTTTTATTTAAATGAATTTAGACTTTTTGTAATACTTTTTATAAGTGCTATCCAAAAGTATCGATTTAATAAAACCCGAATATTAATTTGATTCTTACACGCTAATTATAATTTGCTTCTTTGATCTTATCACAATGGGGTCCAAGATCAAAGTATGAAAATTCAGAAATTCAGAAAACTCTCCATGAGCAGCTTTATTTTTGCTGTTAATTTCCGTTCAAAAATGAGGGTACACTCCTTGCCAAAATTGGCTCTAGTTATTGAAAACGATGAAAAACACTAGCTATAACTTAACTAAAATTATGATTTTTTTTACAAAATAAATAAATCTAGTGGGAAGAAAGTCTGTTTCTAAATGAAGGCGGTAATTAAGTAAAGAACTAAGTACTTGCGGGTTGCACCTTCGTGATTACGTCATATTTCAAACTGTATCAACAATAATTTGTTTACACTGGTAAAAGATTTCTCAAAGAACTTCCTCTTTCTTAAATAAGTCATAATTTTTGCACTATGGATTTTATATCTAGTTATCACAAGATTTTAATTTCACGTATACATGAAAAATAATTTATTTTTAGATAATATATAAGAAAAAATTGCTCACTGTATATTTTCAAGTCATAAAATGCCTCTATGTAACTGTATCAAAGCATCCATTACTATATTTTCTTACCTGAAACATAAAAACATGTCTTGCATTAAAATATATGTTAGTAATAATTACTACTTTAAAATATATGAGATTCAGTAAGAATGGCTGATTGTTTTGACTAGATTCATAGACACAAAAATAAATGAACTTTAACAGACTTGTGATCCTTCTGTTGATACTACTAAAAATTCACCAATTAACTCTGGGATAATAATTATTTTGTGTACATAACTATCTCAAAAAAAATGCTAGTTCTTGGACAACTATGAATCACAACGTCTTAGAATAATTACCAATAACATTTGAACAAGACACTTGAAAAGGAAAGAGATTTTACAATAGCTGATAAAAAAAGAAACTCAAAAAGGTCATATTCTCAAAACTTAAAAATATCGTACCATACAACAACAAAAAATATGTAGTGTATTCTATCAAGTGTTTGGTATGCAAAACATTTATAGCATAATTAAGACAATAATTAAAAAATAGAATTAATAAGAATAAGAAAGACAAAAAAAATAAAAAAAGTTTTGTCCTTCTGCTGAACATTCACTACCTTAGGCCAATACCACTTTGGCCTAATGCAATCACATATCACTTTGGCCTAATGCAATCACACATCACTTTGGCCTAACACAATCACGTATCACTTTGGCCTAATACAATCACATATCACTTTAGCCTAATACAATCACGTATCACTTTAGCCTAATACAATCATATACCACTTTAGCCTAATACAATCACGTATCACTTTAGCCTAACACAATCACATATCACTTTGGCCTAATACAATCACATATCACTTTAGCCTAATACAATCACATATCACTTTAGCCTAATACAATCACATACCACTTTGGCCTAATACAATCACATATCACTTTAGCCTAATACAATCACATATCACTTTGGCCTAATACAATCACATATCACTTTAGCCTAACACAATCACATATCACTTTGGCCTAATACAATCACATATCACTTTAGCCTAATACAATCACATATCACTTTAGCCTAACACAATCACATATCACTTTAGCCTAATACAATCACATATCACTTTAGCCTAACACAATCACATATCACTTTGGCCTAATACAATCACATATCACTTTAGCCTAATACAATCACATACCACTTTGGTCTAATACAATCACATATCACTTTGGAAATACAAAATGTTAAAACGAAAATCACGCTTTAACAAAACGAAAATTAAAAAAATTGTGTGCATATAAAAAAACTTCCTATCTCAGAAGCACGTGTAGGAATTTACTGAAATAACCCTACCTTTGGAAACCATATTTATAATATATTCATATTCATATTTATTTATTTATCATATTCATATTCATATTTATCATAAATATAATACATATATATATATATATATATATGTATATATAAGCTAAGCCTGCGTATGAATAATCACAGGTCGTCCGTTGGCAAACGCAGTGTCCGTTCTCACGGACTCAGTTCCAATGACTGTTTCCGTGCACAGGTCCTGAGGCAGATTGATCAGACTAATTTGAAAGTCACTCTGAGAGCTTCAGAAGAAGCACTTATTAGTCTTCTGGGCGGTAGATCGGCTCCTCAATTGTTGATTATTTTTTTTTTCTATAAGTTGTTATCAGCTTTTAATTTTATTTTAGTTAAATGTTTTCATTCTTTTAACTTTTATTTGGCTTTTATCCCTTTATCTTCCCTGTCTACCTTTCCTCCGAAAGTTGGCTACACTGTTTGAGTGCTTCGGTTTGAACGCCAAGCCAGTCGTTATCAGCCTTTGGAGCGATTCACATCTATTCCTGACGACGAGGACATCGAAATATAATAGTGAGTTCAGTGATTTCTTTTCTATGTGTTCTTTTGAAAATTCTAGTTTATATATATATATATATATATATATATATATATATATATATATATATATATATAAATAACGACCCATATTTGGCTTGCATCTGTTTTTTATATAATGTCTCTAATTTCCGGGACTCCTTCCCCGTCCCTTTATTCAAACTACAAGGCATATAATCAATACTATTGCTCGACATGTTTCGATTGTACCACATTCATCATCAGAACAATAATAAAATAACAGTGAGTTGGTCAATCGGAAACGGTCCGGCAGGACAGACTACACTTATAATAAACTGTGACATACAGACAGAATATATATATATATATATATATATATATATATATATATATATATATATATATATATATTGACAGAACATAGTCAACTTAACTTGTTCGGTTCAAGCATTACGGTCGAAATATTGAAAAGTGTGTCTTTGTTATGTGTCTGTCTATGTGTCATAGTTTAAGTATATATATATATATATTTAGGTAACTCACCACAAATGATGGAAGATAATCGCTCTAAGGCCTTTCGTTTATCACGTCGTCAGAGAGCAAGTGAATAAAAGTTGTGGCCACGTTATGAATTTTAATTTAAAGTTGAGGAAGATTGGCATCATTGGCAGTGTTTTTCCCTATTACATTTGAAATAGTCTTAATTTGTTTAACAATTCCTACAATTAGAAATTCATGAAATTTAAAAAGGCCTGGACTATTGTTGACTAAGCTCTTAGAAAAACTTTTTATGAGGGCGCTTTCAACAATGTTTCTTCTTCTTTCGCATGACGTAAATACCAACTCCTTTGCTTCTTTCCAGTTGATTAATTGGTGGTGAGTTGCCTGAATATTTATATCACGTGTTATTGTGATAATTATATATAACTAATAAAGATTAAGCAATGTTTATAATTGTGTGCGTAGATTTAAATCAATATTGCATATGATATGATAAATATGATAAAAAAAATAAAAAAAACTTTTGAGAACTGATTTTCTCAAAGACAAAATCAGTTCTAAAAAAATTTTTTTATTTTTTTTATTGATATATATTGATAAAATTATGTACCGTGAAATAAAAACAAAATAAAAATTTATCAGTCCTGGTAAAATTTTATTCTGTATATATTCATAAATCTATATATATGAACCACGTATAGTTAACAAATTAACTTTATTTGTAAGTCTGTATGTGTTTGAAACATAAATTATAGTTTATTTTTCTAAGTGACAGATGCAAGGAAGTTTTGGATCTAAAGTAAATTTGAAGGTAGAAGCGATTCAGCGTTTTATGTATACAATCCAAAACTTTGCTCAAGGTTACTTCCCAATACATCACATGTTAAACTGCATATTGTTTGACAAGACACTCTCAATATTCTACTTTCCTCGTTTGCGCATTTAAAGTAAATATAAACTTCTTGGATTACTTCCTTCCACTGACTCAATACCCCTCCCATCAGTTAACACAACTTCTACTATAATAACTTGTTCAGTTATTTCAATAATAAGGTCGATGATTTAGTCATTTAATGATAGAATAATAACACGTCTATAACTTGTTCTTGATTATAACTGTTGAAATTTTATTGTTAATAAAGATATATATGTTGTTATAATTATATTGTATTTGGTAAAAAAATCGCCTGTTTATTAGATATTTTCATTTAAAACTGTTTATGCCAAGAACAGTTCAAACACAATTTCCAAGAGAACAGTTTGTTTCACACACAACTGAACAGATCATAAAATATTCAGTTTCATGTTCCAGTTCTCTTATTAGCTACTCAATCTTTTTCCATCTCGTTTATATATGCACTGATGTATTTTTTAATAAAACTTTACTATTTGTTATAACTATAAAACTACTCCCGTCTTGCACCACAGAAAGTAAGAAGAAATTTCATTTATCCAAGATAATTTTCTGAAAATAAGTAACTTAGAAAAAGTACAAATAAGAAACAGTATTGATTGTTTTACTATAAAGTGGATAAATTTCTTGCGGAGTTAAGGGAATAAAGAAGTTTATATTTCTTATAACTTCATTAAGAAGCCCTACGGCGGAAATAATTTAATTCCAATTATCCTACTATTAAAAGCATTTGGAGTGGTCGAACTAAAACTTATTATCATGTTTTTTAACAATTAGTTTAATAGCTTAAATTACCTTAATTTGGTTATCAATTAAACACATTATCAATCTTCTTAGTTCTGGTATTAAGGTACTCATTTGTTTACTTATGTGGCCTTCTCATCCTGGTCGGTATAACAAAAGCGTATTCATATAATGCAATCTTAGAGGTGACTACATATGGGGCTTAATTGTATTTTATAATGTACCTTAGCGTAAGATAATGGTCATTTTTCTAGAATCACTATTAGATTGGGGCAAAATTAGTAATTACTTTTTCATAAAGTAGATTGAAGTACATTTCTAATTCCTTTCCAATACCTTCTCCAATAATGTTGGAAAATAAACAATAATGTTTTTAACAAAAACCAAAGAAAAGAAATCTACCAAACCAAAACTAAAGATGTTGTTAAAATTTTTCATACACCGTAGTAACATATTAGAAAAATGCTCCCAACCATCCAGTAAAAGATTATTTTCTAGAAGACCATCAGAGAAATGTTTCTATGGGTTTGTTTTGTAAACAGATAGAATAATTTCTAGTTAGAAAACGGATATCCTGTCCATCCACAAAAAATGTAACAGGATCATCACCAACGACCAACGATTCTTTCCGCGCACTGTTGTGCACGTTGTATTAGCAGTTCCAGGTCACGGACCTACTACTGCTGAATTATTGTCCTGCTGTGGTTGTGGGGTCAGTAAGTAAATGAGGATCATCAATCAGGTTTAACTGAAAATATATTTCTAAAACGAATGAAGAATATAATTATTTCTTTAACGATTTTCTTCACAGATATTTTAACACTTACTGACAGATTGTTATAAATTATTAAGTTTATTTTGCTTAATATTGTGTATTATGTAGGAAAATTGCGTATCCTTTTCCTTTAGGAACTTATTTCAGCAGGTTGTAATTTTCTTTCAAAACGTTTGACTCTATTTGTAGTTAATTATTGATTTAATGAGGTTAGTTTCAAACAAAGGTAAACAAATCACGATTCACTTCCAAGTTTATACTACATTCTTGGATAATATTCTAATATTAAAAGTACAGTTTACAGCCCATATTCTAAATTCTGTTTGGTTCACCTAGCTACTATACTCACTATCTAATACTAAAAAGACATTCAATGATTAATGCATCAATGTTATAGAGTAAAGGTAGTTTTTAACCAAAACAACTACTAAAAATAGTTTTGTTTTGTTTTCTACATGGTTCTCCTGAGGGCATTATTCGAATAAACGTGTTTATTCGATTGCTTGCAAAGGAGGACATCTTGAATATCCAAATTCTTTTCAATTCCTCTAATGAAGACCAGGAGTTGGGCAGGTGAGAGCACAACCTGTGCCCTCACACCACTAGGCTTTAGAATCACAATACTTCTATACTTTGTTGTAACTCATTATTGAAGTTAACATTTTTACCAATCCTACTGTTATTTCGCATTAACAACTGAAGGTTTGAAAGAAATTTACATTTTATAAGCAATATTCTGATGCAAGATCCACATGGACTTTGGCTTATACATAGCATGCGCAGAAGCATTGAATATTTCCTTCTACTCATTCAATCTTCCTTAAATGTGATTTCCCTTTTTGAAGTACAGAGTGGTCGCTAAAAAAGAGGAAACTTTGTCAAAAAATCCAAAAAATGTATTTTTTCAAAACAAAAATTTTTCCGCTTTTCTAGCAACCACTCCGTATTTATGAACCTTATTGATGACATAACTGTTAATTTGAATCCAAGTTAGCAAAGTGTCCATGCTTGTTTTGAACATCACTTCAATCACATTTTTTATAATAGATACCATTTAATGGTCCGAAGAGACACTTGTTTATCATGGTAAGAAGAAAAAGATCTTTTCTATATAGTAATAAATTCTCCATGGCCAGTTTGAATATTTTCTTGTCTTTGAAAACACAGGTAGTGCATACAATGAATAAATATTATATAATAGTATGTAGAGGAATAAGTGCTATTCTATAATATAAAGTACTATGGTACATATAGTAATGGCAAAGGAATTGGAAATACAGCAAAGCAGACCAAATGGCTATTCTGAAAAAATATTAAAACTAAACTGATAACCCGAGTCAGTGCTGCCGGGATTAGGAATGCCTCCTATGATATTTGAAATGTTTCCAGTTGTGAAACAACCAAAGAATGCATTTCGGTTCATAG